>CM052721.1:13459559-13563780 GCA_028551405.1 Uromys caudimaculatus
CTTCCTTCTGAAATGTCACAAGCCAGGCCTCCATCTTCTGCACTGTTCTCAACATTATCTTCCAAGCTCCTACACAACATCCCACAGAGCTCTTAACACCGAATGGCTCTTCTAGCCCAAAGTTCCAAAGTCCTTCCACAGTCCTCCCCAAAACATGGTCAGGTTGTCACAGGAATACACCACTTCGCTGGTACCAATTTGTCTTAGTCAGGGTTTCTATTCCTGCACAAACATCATGACCAAGATGCAAGTTGGGGAGGAAAGGGTTTATTGAGCTTACACTTCCATGCTACTGTTCATCATGAAAGGAAGTCAGGACTGGAACTCAAACAGGGCAGGAAGCAGGAGCTGATGCAGAGGCCATGGAGGAATGCTGCTTACTGGCTTGCTTCTCCTGACTTGCTCAGCTGGCTTTCTTATAGACCCCAAGACTTTCAGCCCACAGATGGCACCACTCACAAGGGGCCCTGCCCCCTTGATCACTAATTGAGAAAATGCCTTACAGCTGGATCTCATGGAGGCATTTTTCTCAACTGAAACTCCTTTTTCTGTGATAACTCCAGCTTGTGTCAAGTTGACACACAAAACTAGCCAGTACACTGAGTGACATGGCGTGGGTGCCCTGACCCACTCTGAGATCCTCGCTAGGGTCCGGCTTAGCTGCAGGTCTTGGGTTCACTGGGAACCAAAATAGGGGAAGGAGGCTGAGCCCTGCTGAGTTGTTACAAGTTCTGGGGATGACATTGCAGAGGTCTGTTTGGTCATAAACACCATGGATGGCTTGTTTACTTCCCATGATGGGCAGCTCAGCCTTTTTGAAGAAGACCTAATGGAAGGTCTCAGTGACAGGAACTATTTGTAGTCACTGGTCAGACACTGACAATTTCCTCATAGGGCCATGTGGCTTGGAAGCTTCAAGCCCAGTTGTGTACCACCAACCCTGGGGGATAGCAGCATGCTATTCTTCTGCTGAGCTGCTACCCTGGGCTGCAACTCAGTGTGGGTAATCTCCAGAGGGGGGATACCAGGAATGAGGGAAGAAAGTATTGAATCTGTGTGAGGGGACTCTGACTCCCTCATACAAAGCATATACAGACTCCCCCCACCCCCCTCTTTTACAGGACCTCGAGTATCCCAGGCCACCTTCAATTTTGCTAGGTAGTTGAGGAAAACCTTGAACGTCTGATCCTCCGGCCTCTGCCTCACAAGTTCTGGGATTATGCAGTATTCTGGATGAAATATAAGACTTTGTGCACATTGGACAAGTACTTGATCAACTGAGCCACATCCTTAGCCCTGCAGGGATGTCCTGAGGGGTTCCTTCAGGTCCTGAGGGCCCTCACAGACACCGACGGAAGCTCTTATTCTTTGGCTCAGTCTCCGTTTCTCCCCGGTCTCTGGTATGCTGGCTACAGAACACAATGACTCTCTGGGATGACTGGCTCACCTACACTCACTCTCTCACCTAGCCCAGCAACCCCCGTGTCCCTAGCCTCCAGACGCTCCAACCTTTGGTGACCACTGGCCTGAGGCCTCTGCCTGTCTCCGTCTCCCAGCTGCCTCTGGCCCTGTGCCTCATTCACTATGCAATTCTTTCTGGATCCTCAGCCCGAGTCTTTCTTTGCTAAGGACCACGGGACCAGGCGAAGCTGCCCAGTCAAAAGGAATGGGCGCCAGCCTCCCTCGAAGGCCATACAGGACTCAAAGGCCAGCCAGAGATGTGTCTGAAAAGGCTGCCAGGGAAGGGGCCAAGGCTGCCCTGTCAGCTGCTACCCTTGCCTCTTCTAACTCTGCCCTGTCAGCATGGGTCTGCCCTCAAGCAAACCTACAGAACACCTCATGGTTGGGTACTGTGCATTGTGACCACAGGCTGTCCTTAGAGCACTGTGGCTGACCAGCCCAACTTTGTCTTCCATTTCTCAGTTGGTCAGTTCCTTGGAGAACTGAGGAAGTAGGAGGCCAGAGTCTCCACAGCTGGGTCAGCTGGAGGCCTTGCAGGCCAGGCTGGACCTCACCTGACTGCCAGGCAGTGAGAGACGCCTAGTCTGGCTGAGGTGTCCTGAGAGGGATTGTTTCCTGTACTCAGGCAGAACCTTTCTGATGTTTTCAGCCCTATGCGGGAAGGTAGCCTGGCCAGTGAGAGGTCACTGGAGCCTGTGACATCATAGGAACTGGTGTGGTTCAGGGTGCTCATGGCGGCTGCGCAACCAAATCCTTGGATGTCTGTGACCACAGGACCAACTGATACAGATTCTGATGATACACCAGGGACCCAAGGGAACTGCAACCCAGCTTAATAATATGACCTAGAAAAATACTGAGAAAATGGCAAGTTTGAATGAAACGTTAACTCACTTATTTTTAAGTTCACACAACTTAATTTTTTAACATAGTTGTTGGGCATCAAATGCACATTTTCATGCTTGCACACCAAACACTCTTACCCACTGTGTTATTCCTTCAACCTCAGTGTGTGTGTGTGTGTGTGTGTGTGTGTGTGTGTGTGTGTGTGTGTGTGTAGAGAAGAGAACTGAACAAATGCTAGGCAGGGGCTCTACCACTGAGCCACGCCCCCAGCCCCTCCCTGGGGGATTCTAGGCAGGGGCTCTACCACTGAGCCACACCCCAGCCCCTCACTGGGGGGATTCTAGGCAGGGGCTCTACCACTGAGCCATACCCCAGCCCCTCACTGGGGGATTCTAGGCAGGGGCTCTACCACTGAGCCACACCCCAGCCCCTCCCTGAGGGATTCTAGACAGTGATCTACTACTGGAGTCATTAAACTAGTTGAGAATAAGGAGAAGTTTATACAATATTGAATGAGAAGCTACTAGCTTAAGATGTCATCAGGGAGCCCCACTGCGAAGATGCTTGGTAAAAAACAGGCAAGAAGAGCCTGTTTTAATTTAATTCACTATTATTATTGAATATGGAGGTACATCCATACTACATACATACGTACATACCTTATCATGGCTGTGGAGGTCAGAGGACAACTCTGTAGAATCAGTTCTCTACTTCCACCTTTACATGGGCCCAGGGATCAAACTCAAATTGCCAGGATTGCAGCATAAACACCTTTACCTGATGAACCATCTCACCAGCCCAAGAGCTGTTTTATATCCTATAAGTCGGGCAACATCACCTGAGGGAGTCTCTGGGGTGGGGGAGACAACACGTCTGTTGTCTGGTGACATCACTAAGGTTGACATTTAACCTTATCTAGTTTGATCTATCTGAGATGTAGAGTTAAGGAGCCATCTGGGTTTGGTGACAATGTGTTAGGTAGGCTTAGTCCAAATTGGTGACAGCCCAAATCCTTGCTCAGGGATTGGGCTCTTCAGAGTTTGCTCTTGTCAAGACTGTCTCATGGAGAGAGATGCAAAAACAACAGAACACCAGTGACCTTATGTTGTGGCCTCTTTGAGATTCGTGATTTTCACTGAGGAAGCTGGACCTGAAACAGGGCATTGTAGAAGGGTTTTGAGCTCAGCTGACACAACACTGAGGCTCTGGACTGAGGTATGAGGAGGCCCATAACTTACTGTGGAATGCAAACGATGAAAATAGGATGCTTGAGTAGGTGGACAGGCGGGTGGGTGAGTGAGTGAGTGAATGGGTCGATGGTTGTATGAATGTATGAGCAGGCAGGTAGACGAATAGATGGGTGTCTGGATGTGTAGATAGAAGAAATGGTTTGTGGGTAAGTGGATGGATGCTAGACGGTTGTATGGATAGGTGATAGATTGCTAGACAGGAAGATGGCTAGACACATCGATCAGTGGGTGTCTGTCTGTCTGTCTGTCTGTCTGTCTGTATATATAGGTAGGTGGGTGGACAGGTGATAAGGAAACTGTAGTTGATGTAAATTGTAGAATCCAGGCAAAGGATATAGTATTTACTAATTAAATAGTTGAAAAGTAAACCCAATGTGGCCAGCCTTTGAGGCTGTACTTCTCCAGGAAAGTTCGGAAAGAGTCCAAAGAGAAGTGGGGCTGGGCTTCACCTAACTCTATGTCCCTTAACGTCACCGAGTGGGAGTGTCTGTGATACCAGCTTAGGTGGGAGGATTTATAACTTGGAAAGAACTGGGCAGGAATGCTACCTCAGTCCCCTGCACAGGACCCGGTAGTGGTGAGCATCCAGCTTACTCGAGGCCAGGGGAACCATAGTTTCTGATACAGTGGACAGAGAGGATGAGGGTTCTTCAGTCTGACTGTGAAAGGCTGTGGTCACTCCTGCATGCAGTTAGAGGTGTCCAGCACAAAACCCAGCATCTTGGCACAGTTGCTAAAAGGCCAGGCATTCACCAGCCAGGTCAGGATCTCTGCTTAGTGGCTCTAGAGGCCACTGTTTCTTGTGGTTTGTCTCCATAGCAGATTCAGCAGGGTTCTATCCTTGGGTATCTAGGTTTGGAGGCAGTTGCTGGGCCCACCCCAGCTGTCTAGGTTTGCCCACGTGGGTAGTGATGGGATGACCCTGGGGTCATGCTTCCCTAGCCTACCCTTCCATGAACATTTAGGAGAAATTCTGAGGCAGGACGATATCCCCAGGTCTCTAATTACCCTAGCTGTCCATGGAGGGGTGTATGCACTTTGTGTATACACATGTATGTATACAGGTGCAGCAACAGGTGCATGTGTGGCGGTCTAAAGTCAGACTTGGATGTCTGGCATTATATTATATTATATTATATTATATTATATTATATTATATTATATTATATTATATTATATTATATTATATTATATTATATTATATTATATTATATATTTATTTATTTACTTTGAGACAGGGACTCTCACTAGACTAGACTGTGTTGGCCAATGAGGTTTGGCCCGTACTGGTGTCACAGCTGTGCACTGAAGGGCTCATTTATTCCTGGGCTCTAGGGCTCTGCAATCAGATGCAATCCATGCTTATGTAGCAAGCCCTTTAAAACTCCGCTGAGCCATCTCTCTAGGCGTAGCTACTGCTGTCTCCACTCCTCTTTGCAAACGGAGATTGTCTGCAGTCCAGGTCTTGCGGCTGTTACAGCATCATCCCCTATGGGAGCCTCTCCCCTCTCCTGGGTGATTCAGTGGGTGCTGGTGGTACAGAGAACACTCCGAGACAGAGCTTCCTCTCTCAAGCAGCTCAGCTCTGCCCGGGCCTAGGAATAGCGGTCCACTCTTTGCACACATGGCTGGGCCTCATATAGAACCATGCTTGCCTCTTAGCAGTGGGAACATTCTCTACCCCTCCAGGGAGGAAGGAACTAGTATAAACTAGATGCAGGCACTAATAGCCCAGTCCAGCCATCCAGGCTCCCTCAGGGAGACTCCCAGAGGTTCCAGATTTGGGCACAGGGAGAGGGTACCTAACACTTCCGATGTGCTTACAGAATCTCTTTTCTGCTTCTCCTGCAGGTGGCCTTACTGCAGACCAACCCTTTTTTCCCTTGAGCTTGGGAGACTTGTGGCAGCCTCTGGATTGGCTTGAGGACAGAAGGGGAGTGGGTCACAAGAATCCAAGAAACCCTGGATCTTCTTTCCTGAGCTCCAGATGCGAGACAAGCGTGATTTCTGAGTCCCATCAGGGTTGTGGCTTAGAGGCCTTTGGTACAGCAAGGCAGAGTGTCACATAAACATGGCCAGCTTGCCTTTCTTTCTGGGAAGTGCTGATTTAGTCTTTGAGAGAAACACACTTTTTAAAGCATGCACACCCTGCCCTGGGGAGGGCTGGGCTGAATGAACTTTTGTTGGCTGAGTACTGGATGCGTTTTGAAAGGGTCGGTGGACTGAGCCAGGGCTCGGAAGAAAGTTGGAGCCTGCCTCCACAGGAGTGGGCACAGCCATATGGGTCTGAGCCAGGGGTCCTGGGTCAGGGTAGAGGGGTTACTGAGAGCCCTGTTCCAGCCCAGTGGGATGAGTGTTACCTCTCCAGACCACAGTTTCCCCATATCCAGAATTATAGACCATATGTGCACCCAGGAGTATCCACTGAGATTTGTGGGTATTGTTTTGCCATGGCTCATTTTTCTCGTTTCTGGTATTACACATATGGAATATCTTAAAACCTATGAGGTTATCTGCACATTTGACCTCTGCCTCCCGGAATCGTCTACCATTGGAGACATTTTTACATGGTCCTATCAGAATCAGGGTGAGTGGGAGAGGATGTCCTGAGAGAGGAGGGAACAATGCTCTCTCCATATGGGGCAAAGTCTTCTGCCACTGTGTTTTGAGATCCCTGGCCAGTCACAAAGTTGCTAAGTGAGCGCGGTGGCTGTCTTCTCTGACCCTCCAATTGCACAAATCATCCTCACTGTAAACCTGTGAGGCTAGACTCCAGCAGGCAGGGCCAGGAAGATATTTTCATGTCCCATCCACTTGTGATATGACGGAGGGCTGACATCTGCCTCCTCCCCTCTAAATAAATATCCTGTATCCACAGACTCCAAATCCAGTCTTGAATCTTCCACTCAGGACATTGTCTAGGTTAGATTTCTCTGTGGGTGTATTTGTTGGGAATTGTTTTGATAACTGAATGTGTGGAGGGTCTAGTCCACTGTGGGCAGCAGCATTCCCTAAGCTTGATGGTGCTGGAGTCCATAAGAATCTGTGGCCCAGCTAGCAAACCGTTCTTCTGTGGTTTCTGCTGTACTTTGGCTGTGAGGGAGTTCCTGGCTGGAAGTAATGCTGTGTGGAAGAGCAAGCAGTCCTACCTCCTGTTTCCTGCCTTGGGTTTCTGCCCTGATTTCCCTCAATGATGGACTGTGATCTCCAAGTGCTAGACAAATAAACCTTTTCCTCTCCTAAATTACTTTTGGTCACAGTGTTTTACGACAGCAACAGAATGAAATTAGAACATCAGAGCAGGGCATAGGCAGGGGAGCAGGGAGCTGGGCAGGGAGCCATGAGCCTTGTTCTTATGGAAGACAGGGATATGGTGTTGCCTGAGGGAGTCTGAATTCACACCAACCAGAAACAGACCTGCCCAAGGAGAGAGACCCCCCAAGGGATGTCAAAAATCCTTGGGGGCTCTTTGCAGAGAAGCTAGGCATCAGAACTCACCAGACATCATTAGCTGTGTGGAGGGTACTGAGTCTGGATTCAAAGACTGCTTTGGATGTTCCCTCTACTGGCATGTAAGGAGAGGGTCTCCACTTGATGGGTCTTTGTTCTCTGGCAATAAGCAGCTGTAGAGGGCATAAGACTGTGAGCAGTTTCAGAAAACCTTCTACCTAAGGGTTCGTGCTTGGGCGCTTGCTCGCCCCCCCCCCCTTCTCTCTCTCTCTCTGAGACAGGGGTTTCCTGTGCAGCCAGGGCTGTCCTGGAACTTGTTCTGTAGAGCAGGCCGGCCTTGTACTTAGAGATTTGTCTGCCCCTGCCTCCAGAACGCTGAGATTAAAGGTGTGCCCCACCACCCAGCTGGGGGCATTATTGACATGGTCATACCAAGAACCATGACTAATGAGCATGTGACTGAGGTTTTGAGGGGGAACAGGGTGGGAAGGGGTGTGTGGAGGTATGGGGAGGGGTGAGGAGGGGTGAAGAAGGGTGGGAAGGATGTGGAGAGGTGGGGAGGCATGACAGCCTTCATGTCCAGCATGGCTGTTGCGCCCCCCCCATCCCCATGGCAAGGACAGATCCTGAACCTTGGTGGTCCATGTCTCTCTGCAGCAGGCATGGGTCCTGAGGGAGGGTCCCAGGTGACAGGTATTTTCATGCAGACCTTGACCTTCCTGGCTTTGGCCCCACCTTTTTGCAGGGGAAGCCTGGAGTAGCCTTCAGACTTTGGGTCCTGAGCTCTTTGTTTGTGACCACAGCCACACGCCAACCCTCTCACAGGGGACACTTGGGAAATACCAAAGGCTTCCACAGAGGCCACTGGATACCCCAGAAAACATTAGTGTTGGAAGTCTGGAGGCTCAGCTTTCAGCTATTAATTTATTTTGTTTTTTTTTTGTTTGTTTTTTTTTTTTGTTTTGTTTTGTTTTTTGGTTTTTTGAGACAGGGTTTCTCTGTGTAGCCCTGGCTGTTCTGGAACTCACTCTGTAGACCAGGCTGGCCTCGAACTCAGAAATCCGCCTGCCTCTGCCTCCTAAGTGCTGGGATTAAAGGCGTGTGCCACCACTGCCCGGCCTTATTTTGGTTTTTGAGGCAGAGTCTTACTATGTAGCGCTGGCTGGCCTGGGCCTCAAAGTCATAGAAATCTACCTGCCTCTGCCTCCCGAGTGTGGGAATAATGACATATGCCACTACTACCTGGATATTTTGGTGTTTTTGAGACAGGGTCTTTCTATGTAGCTTTGGTTGGCCTGGGGCTCACTATGTAGACTGGGCTAGCCATGAACTCATAGAAATCCACCTGCCTCAGCCTCCGGAGTGCTGAGATCAAGAGTGTGCTAGCATTTAAAATAGCAGTGACTCACAGTTCACCTCTTGATCCTGGAGCCGTGGGCAGAGATGGCAGAGGCTGTAAGTGGAAAGGCCTGGATCTTGGACTAACTAGACGGGCTTCTGCACCAGCTGGCTTGGCTCTTTGATATATGGCAAGGCTGATGCTGCTGGCCATGCTGGGTAATGCCTGGCGTCCTAGTCTCTGTAACTCCCCATCAGTCATCCCCACCACTCAGGGAGGAGCAGGGCCTGGGCCACCCTGTGGCTGAGAGAAACAAGACCAGGAGACAACCACAAAGGTCCCCCAGCTGGGTGGGCTGGACATTTCAGCTTCACATGGGAAGGGCTCTCCCAGCCTCCTGGCACTGTGAAGTGAGCTGAAGAGAGTGCCCCAGGCTTTCAAGCTGCACTGTCAGCTCCTACAGCCCCTCCTGGGCCACGTGCCTGGCTAGGAGCCCATCCACTCACTCCTGGCTACCCCTCGGGGCCTGGACTCAAGTCCAAGAGGGGGCAGGGTTCCAGGAGGAGGGAGCCAAGGCTCTCTGGACAAACCAGTGTTACTGCTGGCCAATTGGGATGGGATTCCAAACAAACACCCTCTCTCTGCCCTCACGCCTCCTGCGGATTCAGAGGTAGTCAGGAGGTGCCAGCAGAGGATTCTTGCCAGGATGGAGCTGTGGCCAAGAGGGTAGAACACTTCTTTCCTGGGGTCAGGGACCAAGGCCAGCGGACCGCCAGCTCAGCCCAAGGTTACAAGTGAGAGGGAAGCTGCTATGTGCTCAGCTCCTGAGAGAGGATCAGTAAGCCTAGCATTGAGTCAGGTTAGCACTGAGACCATCATACACAATGCAAGTAGTGTTCTTAAGACAAACAGGTCAAGAGGAAGACAGAGAGGCAGAGACAAGAGGATGGTGACTTCCAGGTCAGCCTGGGCTACAGAGCAAGACTCTGTCTCAAAAAGAAACACAACTCCTCCAAACTACTCTCCAGAATGAGAAAACAACGACAGAAGTAGCATTACTGTGTAGTTTTGCTGATTTCTTTAACAGAGGAAGTTCTTCAATGGTTTTCTTAATGGCTGAATCCACACATCTGCTTTTACATTCATTCTTTCCTGATGCTGCATTATGATATCATGTGGTCTCTGGGAAGTTACTTTGTTACCACACATAAAGGGAAAGTCGAAGATGAGTAGCAGAGAGTCAAAGGACAGGTGGCAATGTAGCTTTTCTGATGAATGTGGTGAGTTTTGATTCCACAGACTCTTGAATGGATCTATGGACACTTTGAGAACTGTGGCTATAAATTATCTGATTAGTACCAAAGAAGGCAGGAAAGATGTAGAAAGAGAAAACTGAAACAACAACAAATTCACCAAATATGCTAAAACAACAACAACAACAACAACAACAACAACAACAACAAAAGAACAACTACAAATGAGACAAAAATCAAGTAGCAAAAGTTGGCACTTCAATTCAGCTATACCAAAGTTTACAATAAACGTAAACGGATTAAACACATGATGTAAATGGAAGTTGACTATATAGTTTGGTGTACAATGGATAGAGGACATGATTTTAGGAAGGCCCGATTTTCTCCTGTGTTTTTACCCTCAAAAGTTGAGCCCTCTTAGGCTCAACCTGTGTGAATCTTTGACAGATGATGTCAGCTCAGAAAAGGACTTTACCATCAAGGTCTCTTAAATTGTTCTAAGCTGGGCCCAAATCTCATTTTGTCTTTACAATGGCACAGAGAGTTATGGCTGATTTGAATCTCAGAAACTGGCGGCAACTTAGTGTTACTGATGACTGTGGTATGACCTGGCTGGCCCTAATGGATGTCTAACAAAGCCCTAATTCAGTAGCGGTTAGACACATGATTTATGTATAACTTTCACATGCTTCATTTTATGTATGGGAACACAGAGGACCAGGTGCATGATAGAAGCCTTAAAGGAGAAGTCACATAGAGGCACAGGACCCATTTTGGCTTGGAGACACTGGTTGGTATCTGTGAGAGTTCTCAGTTCTGTACTGGTTGTACAGAACTAGGTTGTTCAGAAGCCATGGCCAGAGAAGAGTAATGTTTCAGTTTCCACAGCTGAACACCTGCCTGGTTTGCCTATCTTCCAGGTTAAGTGCTAATTCAGTTGGACAACTTGTTTTCTCATCTGTGGAATGGCACAGAATACTATTAGGAGAGTCCAGGAAGTACAGGAAACTGGGAGGTTGAGTCCATGACTGTCCAGTAGCCAAGTGGACATCATGACTGAGGCTGGCTCAAGTCTGGGGTATCTGGTCCTTTCATAACTGTGCTTCTTGAGTCTGCATTTTAGGATGCTGGGCCAGAAAGATGTCTCAGTTGGTAAAATGCTTGCCATCTAAACATGAGAATTTGAGTTCAGATCCCTAGCACCTATGTAAAAAGCTGGGTGTGGCAGTTGTATTTCTGTGACTCTAGCACTGAAGAAGTAGAGACAAGAAGATCCCTGGAGCTCTGTGACCAACCAGTCTAGTCAAATAAGTGGGCTCCATGGTGCATGCCTTTAATCCCAGCAGGTAGGAGGCAGAGACAGGAAGATCTATGAGTTCGAGGCCAGCTTGGTCTACAGAGTGAGTTGCAGGGCAGCTAGGGTTACCAAAAGAAAACCCCTTACCCAATATACACACGTGTGTGTGTGTGTGTGTGTGTGTGTGTGTGTGCGCGCGCGCGCACGCGCGCGCAGGTATGAATGCATGTAGACGTCAGAGGACAACTTTGTGTGTTTCCCTCTGCAGGTGTCTTACACATTTCTTCATGATAGGGTCTCTCATCTTTTAACTTTGATGAATAGACCGTATTAGCTGGCCCACAGGCTTCCCGGGATCCGCTCGATTCCGCCTCCCATGTCGCCATCACTGGGATAGTAGATATTCCTCACTGCATCCAGCTTATAACAGGCTTTACCGGCTGAGCTCTGTCTCCAATCTGAGTTTGTCTCACTATGTGGTCTGGGCCTGTCTCCAAGTCTTAGTCCAAATGAATGCTGGGATGACAGGTGTACACTATGAAGCTCAGCTATAATACACAATCATTAACTATAACCATGTATATTATATATATCAATTCTGTATCTGACCATATGTATCAATTAAATATAGATCATATATAGGTCATATAGGTCATATATATGGCCTATATTTAATGTTGGAATCTACTCTGACTCTTGATGGGTGGGAAAACCAGGCTGCATTGGGATAGGTGGGTTAGTTAAACCTTCTGCAGGGGCTGGAGAGGTTCAGTGCATATTGCTCCTGCAGAAGACTAAAGTTTGATTCCCAGCATCCATGTATGTTGGGGACCTGACAACTGTCGGTAACTCCAGCTCCAGCGGGATCCAATGCTCTGGCCTCCACAGATAGCTGTCCTTCACGTGCACAGGTGCGCACACAGGTGTTCACGTAAACATATGCTTTTTAAAAATTAAAAATAAAAATTTCTAGAAGCCGTGTGTAGTAGTGAAGGCCTGTCATTTTGGCACACAGGAAGCAGAAACAGGAGGATTGACAGTTCTAGGCCAGCCTGGGTGATAGAATGAGCCTTTGTATCACACAAAACAAAACAAAATAACCCCCCAAAACCCAAAAAACAAAAACCAGAAAAGCAGGTGAGATGTTCAGCGGCAATGTCGCTTGCCATGCAAATCTGACAACCCGAATTTGATCCCCAGAACCCACAAACAGGGAGAAGGCGAGAACTGGCTTTACGAGTTTACCCCTTGACCTCTGCGTGTGTACTATGACACAAGCATGTCCTTACGGAACTATCACGAAGAGAAGAAGCTTTTAGGGAGTAGAAGGGGGGAAGTCACTGGACTTTGTCCCAGAGATCCTCCTGTCTCTGCACCCCCAGTGCAAGAGGTTCCAAGTGTGTGCCACCGTGCCCGGCTCATCTGTGGCTTCTGAGCATCAAACCCAGGCCCCCAAGCTTGTAAAAGCACTCCTTTAAAGAACTAGTGAAGCTGCCAATCTCTGCCCCGCTAACCTGGGCTCATCCAGGAAGACACAAGGATGGACTGACAGACCGCTCCAGGACACGCTTGCACACAGCAGAGGAGGTTATGGAGAGACAAAAAGAGTAAGTCATGAGCTCAGATTTTCAGGATAGCTATCTGGAGGTTCTAAATATCTCCCCAGATCCAGATAAGTCCTGGGGTGACAGGTGCCATTTTGTTTTGTACCATTAGCAGCAGGGGTAGACAAGACCCCCATGAGGTCAAGAGGAGCAGCAGGGACATGCCCTTGTCCCCGTTGCTCCTTGGGCCTGGCTGTTGTCTTCCCAACTTAGCTCTGGGTCTCTCCCTAATCCACCCTTTCTCTCTGTTCTTTTGTCCGTCTAACCAGCCCCTCCCCCAGGGCCTCTTGCTGGGTTCCACTTTATCCTTACACACCTCTGATCACACAACCATCCCAGGACCACAGATCCCTATCTAGCTTTGCAGCCCTGGTCCTTGATCATGTTGTAAGCCCTTCCTCCCCTGGGGACGCCATGGGCCTGGAGAGCTCTAGACTAAGCAGACTGAGGCCCTGGCCAGCCATCCCATCCCTATCCCCTCTGGTAGGACTCTGTGTAGTCTTTAGATCCAGAAGCCTCAGAGTATAAACTTTGGGGGAGTAAAGAATATCTAGATGAATTCCACATCCCAGAATGCATTCTGAGCCACTTTGAACAGGAACGGCCTTTTTGGAGGTTCAAGACCTCAAGATTGATCTTACTTACTGCCCTGGGCCCCGGTTATCAGGACCTACCATGTGAGGGGCTGAGCAAAGGGGACACAGTGCCTACTCTGTCCTGTGCATCTGTGGCTTTGGCCTGGGAGGGAAAGATGAAGGGGCAGAAGCCCGAGGGGCCATTCGAGGAGACATCCTCCTGTCAGCTGTCAGGCCTTTGAAACAATGGGCGCTAAATAATTAAAATTTCCCAGGAAGCCCAGGCTGGGGAAAGGGCCAGGCTGAAGCCTGGTGCCAGCCAGAGGGTCTGTCTCTCCGGCTGAGATCACACAGGGTTCTGACAACTTGTTAGAACACCTTGCAGAAAGCAGATGGGCTGGATGATACCTTGACTGGTCCTGCTTAACTATGCAAACCTCTTACCTCATGTCAGGGTGTGGACGATGGACTCTGGGGTCACGTGGCTCTTTATTTAGCTCCCATTCTCAATGTGGCCACACTGATTAAATCTTTTTCTGTTTCTTATGATTGGTTTCCTTCATTGATGTATTGAAGATAAAGGGCCCAGCCTAGCTAGTTAGAACTGACAGAATCTCTAGGGTTTTTTTTTATGGTCATAGTTCCTGGGGGACAGAAGTTGGGTCACTGAAAGTCCAGAAGCAGGAGGCCACGCCACAGTGCTGCCTCCCTGGGCCTTGGCCTCCTGGGCTAGGAGGCCACCCCTGCCCTGCAGACAATGCTTCGGAAACTCCAGCCAGGGGCAGCCGAGTGTTAAACCAGGCTTCTGAGATGAAAGGACCATTCCTGCTCTGTTTTATCAGATGCCAAAAGGGAGATGGCTTGACATCTTCAGAACCAGGGCATGAGGTTTGCATCTCGACCCCTGGGCACTGACAAGCTCACTCACCCAGGACGAGGCCCCCGTGAAGGAAGGGGGGAGATGGGGAGGAGTGGGTGGGGAAGCTAGGCCTGGCTCACAGAAAGACCCTCCTTGGCCACCCAGGGCAAGAACAAGGGAGCCAGCTGGGCTTCTGGGCTAGACTGTGGCTAATCCTCAGCTTTGCTAGCTAGGATGCCTGGGGACAGGGCACCTCTCCCCTGCTTGGTGGTCATTGCTGAAACACCTTAATGATGGCTTCAAAGGTCTGGGGTGCATTCCAAGCCCCAGGAAGGCAGAAGGGAGTGGTTAGGAAACTTTATCTGGCCCCTAATTGCCCAGTGGGGATTAGCGAGCCTGTCACCCCTCCCCCAGGTGAGCCCTCCTGCCCTGCCAGGCCACCTTCCTGGATCTGGGCCTCCTTTGAAGTGTGATTAGTCCAGGAAGAGAGGTGTCTCTGGTCAGTTACAAAAACCTCAGGCCCTCTCCAGCATGGGGACTAATAACCCAGAAAAGCCTTATCTAAGTGGACAGCTTGAGACAGGGCAAAGTCAGGACCAGCCCTTCCTTGCAGAATACAGCTAACCTGCAAGAGAAGCTTGGGCCAGATTATACTCTGAGCCTTATGCAAAGAAAGGTTCCCAGGCTCCTCAGGGCACTGGAAAAGCCATCTCCTGACCCCCTATCATAGGGTCTATTGACCTCTTTACAGCTCCCACCCACTTTCCTAGGTCAGGACTTAGCTCTGTCACCCCTGACATCACTGAGGCCTCAAGTGGCACTTCTAGGGTTCTTAGTCTCCCAAGTTCTTCATTGCTGTACCCCATCTCACTTGTGTATGTGTATTTTTGTATGTACGTATGTATGCATGTATGTATGTATGTACGTATGTATGTATGTGTATGTATGTATGTATGTATGCATGTATGTATGCATGTGTATTATGTATATGTGTGTATGGCACAGGTGTGTGTCTATCTGTATGCATGTGTGTGTGTGTGCAGCATAGATGTGTGTGTGTGCATGTATGTATGTGTATGTGTAGGTGTCTATTTCTGTGTGTCTGTGTCTTATGTGTGTGCACAGATGTGTGTATGTGTAGGAGTGTGTGTGTGTGTGTGTGTGTGTGTGTGTGTGTCTGTGTGTAGGTCAAAGATACATGTTGAGTGTCTTTCACCATGGCTCCCACTTTTTTTGAGACAGCGTCTCCAACTGAATCTGGAGCTCACCAATGCAGTTAGGCTAGCTAGCAAGTGAGCTCTAGGGATCCTCCTGTCTCTGGTTCTCTCCCAGAGTTTAGCTGGGGCTCCAGCTTTTTTATATTTTCCTCAGAGATTCTAGGCAGATGCTCTACCACGGAGCCACACCCCCAGCCCCTCCCTTGGGGATTCTAGGCAGGGGCTCTACCACTGAGCCACGCCCCAGCCCCTCCCTGGGGGATTCTAGGCAGGGGCTCTACCACTGAGCCATGCCCCCAGCTCCTCACTGGGGGATTCTAGGCAGGTGCCCTATTACTGAGCCACGCCCCAGCCCCTCACTGGGGGATTCTAGGCAGGGGCTCTACTATTGCATTATATTTCTAGCTCCCTTTTTACTTTTTGTTTTGAAACACGGTCTCATTAAGCTTCCTAGACTCACCTTTGACTCACTGGATAGCCCTGGCTGGCCTTGAAATTGGCGTCTTCTTGCCTTAGCCTCTCAATAGCTGGTATGGCAGGCCTGTGTCCTCATACTCACTGTGGCTCTGACATCTCCCTCAATAATGTGATTTCGGGAATCCTTTTCTGTGCTCGGTGGTCACTCTCCATCTTTCAATCATCCTGTCTGTTCGGCTCTTTTGCTAGCCTGGCAGCCAGCCAGCTCCAGGGATCCTGCTGTCTTTTCCCCACAGCAGTGCTGGGATCACCGGCACTGGTGCTTTCATGCCTGTCTTTTTACATGGGTGCTGATCATTTGAACTGGGGTCCTCATTCCTGAATAGTAAAGTACCCCTACCCATTGAGCATCTCCCTAGCCTCTCAACTGTGTTTAACCAGGCTCCGTAGTAGCATCCTTGTTAAACAAAGGACTTCAGGATTTGTTCAGGAGATTAACCTCTTCCCAGATACATCTCCTGCTTTGACAGATAGGGAGTATACTCCCTATCCTTCTGGGGGTTTCTTCCAGCTTTTGATTGTTTTCCTTGCTGTCCAGAGGTGGTATAGATCCATCTGGTCTTGTCTGTCTGTCTCCCTGTTGTTGAAGTGGCTGGGGACTGGCTGCCTCCCTCCCCCCTCCTCCTGTGTGAGAAAACTCCCTAATAATCAGATCCTTAATTAGTTGGCACACTCTGTGTTTCCAAAATACCTTGTTTTTTTTTTTTTTTTTCTTTTTTCTCTTTTTGATCTTTGCAAACCTTGATATTCAAAGCAGGGTTGTGCCACACTGTCTCTGGAGGACCATAGGGAGAAAGTTCTGGCCTCACCAGGAAAGGGAAGACAGAGGCCTGGGAACCTGTTCTTCCTGGGTATGGGGGGTCCAGCCCAGGGCCAGTCACGTGACTCGACGCTCCAGATGTCTGTGACTGTAGACAGGTCTGTGAATTCAGGGTGGTCTGGAGGTGGGAGGGAAAGGGGCAGGGTTGTGGGGGTATCTTGAAGGGTTGTGGGGGAGGGGCTGGCATCTAGCCCACCACCCCTGGAGCTTGGGGCACCACTCTTTCACAACACCAGCTGGTGCTCATCCCCTCCTGCCTGTGCTCCCACCTCCTCCTCCTCAGCTTCCACAGTCCCGGGGCCTGGCCCTGCTTAGGGACAGCCTTGAGGATGCTGGACTTAGATTTTATGGAGGAACAGACACAGATAAGGGGACAGACCCTGAGCAATACTGGGGTGAGCAGTTCACGACAGTAGGAGAGATCACAACTCTTGCTGGGTTCTGGAGATGTGGAGGGTCGTCTCTACTCCCTTTAACTTCTGGGGTCCTTCCCAACCCCATTTGCGAAGTCTACCAGGGAGATGTCATGTCTTAACTGCTAGTCCCAGGTGGTGCTGGCTCTGTCGTCTGGCAGAGGCCATGAGGCTCCAGGAGGGAACATGGGACAGGAGCTGGAAATAATGCTGATGGTGGACACACCCTGCCAAAGATGAAGCCTGCATTTCGATTTTGGGAATTTTCCCCAAGTATCTCATGCACATGGAGGGGCACATGACTCAAGCACACGGCTTACTCTCTATCACAAAGTCTGCCTGTTAAGGGAACCAGAGCTTGGCCAGGAATGAAAACATGACCAGCGTCCAGGAGAGCCCCTAGTAAATCCTCCCTCAAAGGGCGGCTGCCTCCCAACTCCTGACATCCTGATTAATTTCACGAGGTCTGAAGGGATTCTCTTCATGTCCACTTTAGATTTGCCAGTGCTCAGATCTCAAGGACATTGTTCAACAGGATCCGACAGAACGTGTCCAGGCAAAGCACACGCGCTACTTGAAGGTCTCCCGGTGACCCTTCCTGGTCCCCACCCCTTCCACACAACTGCTCTGACCACGTCTGGGTTGGTCGGTGTTGTTCATTCCAGAATCCCACATGGGTGTGGGACCTCCTTCATGCATGCATCATGGTGTTTTGAGATGCACTGTGGGTGGTATAGGCCAGCTGCCTGATGCCTCCTCCAGCTGAGGCCTGACTCAGTACACATCACAGTTGCTGGAACTGTTTTCTTGTTACTGGACAATTATGTTGCTTCCAAGTTTTTGTTTGTGAAACATGGCTATATAGGTGCTCTACCACTGAGCCATGCCCCCAGCCCCTCCCTGGGGGATTCTAGGCAGGTGCTCTACCACTGAGCCACACCCCAGCCCCTCACTAAGGAATTCTAGGCAGGTGCTGTCCCACTGAGCCACACCCCAGCCCTCACTGAGGGATTCTAGGCAGGTGCTCTACCACTGAGCCACGCCCCCAGCCCCTCCCTGGGGGATTCTAGGTAGGGGCTCTACCACTGAGCCATACCCCAGCCCCTCACTGGGGGATTCTAGGCAGGGGCTCTACCACTGAGCCACGCCCCCAACCCCTCACTGGGGGATTCTAGGCAGGGGCTCTACCACTAAGCCACACCCCCTACCACTGAGCCACACCCCAGCTCCTCCCTGGGGGATTCTAGGCAGGTGCTCTACTGCTAAGATACATCCTCAAATTTTTAAAAATAATATTGTATTTTGTGACAGAGTCTCATTGAGTTGCCAGGCTACCCTTGAAATCACTCTTTACTTAAGCTGGCTTTGAGCTTGTGACCATCTCAATCTCCTGAGAAACTAGGATGGCAGGACTGAACCATGAGGCCTAGTTACAACGTCTGATTCAAAATGACCTGACAAGGCCATGAGAGCCCATGGGTGATGGTCTCCACTACAATTGGATGTGTGTTGTTTGGTTGAGGAAGCAGCTGCCTGGGTCTCTGGAAGCTTAGTGTAGCCCATCTCTCTCCATTTGGGCAGGGCACAGGGACCTCCTCAGAGGACTACTATTCCTGAGTGTTGGTGTCTTCCTGTCATCATTTTTCTGAAAAAGCTGAGAGAGGCCTGAGATTTGGAGGACAGGGCTTGCCAACCAGTCTGTGTTCATGCCGCAGGTCCCAGCGTACACCTACTCAGCTTCAGTGACCTTGGCCAGTGGGGTGGGGCTGTTTGGCCACCAGTCGTCCACAGAGGTAGATAACAGGCACAGAAAACCTACAGGGCTTTCTTCAGGCTACACAGAGATCAGAATATATCTGCCTGATCTGCATGAATCCACCTTTAGAGAGGGGATGAGGAAGGGGAGAGAGGGGGGAGTTTCAACCAAACCTTAGTAGGTATCAAACTGCCAAAAGGAACTGCTATCTCTATCTTGTGTGCTTGAAAGAGAGGGGGGGGGAGATGTGAAACTCTATAATTTTCTAAACCCAATTAAAGAGATCAACTTAGAGAATCCAAACAATCTTATTACATCTCTCTGTCTGTCTGTCTGTCTATCAATCTATCAATCAATCAATCATCTATCTATCATCATCAATATCTATCTATTTATCATCTATCTATCTATTATTTATCTATCTATCATCTATCTATTTATCGTTTATTTTAGGGCAAGTGTACCACATTGTGCGTGTGAAAGGCACAGGACAACTTGCAGGAGTTGATTCTCTCCTTCCATCACGTGGGTCCCAGGGATTGAACTCAAGCCATCAGGTTTGGTGGCAAATGGCTTTACCTGCTGAACTGTCTTGAAAGTCCCTAGGCTTCATATGTTTGGCAGTTGCCTCCATCATCTGAAAGATGGGCACTGGGCCATAGCCATGGTCTTCCTGTTAATATAGACAATAAACAGGTGTTGTAGGCGCCCCTCATCACTGTAACTGCTCACCAAAGACAGAGAAAAAGCTAGCATTGAGAGGGTCAACATTGAGAACCACTAGGTTCCTGGATCCAGCTATGCCTGAAGCCCCAGTCTAGTCAGGGATTTCCAGTCATCTTAGCTGTGTGTTACTGTTCAGTTTACTATGAAATTAGTCTCTGGGCCCCACAGGTGAACAGGCTTCTAGCTGGCACATCATCAATCCAGGTGCTGGCTGCTGAGGCCCCTCCCACCCCTTTCTCCTTTCTGTCATTTTTCATTGCTGGGGGAAATTAACACTCAGTGTGTTAATTTCCTCTGAGTTACTGCTCTTAGTACTTTATAAGGCAGAAGGGCAGAGATTTTTAACCCAAATCAACCAGCCTGTGTGCATCCCATGAACCATTAATATCCTGGGTTGGATTCTGTACATGGAGGCCTCTGGGTCAAGTTACCTGTAGTCAAGGAGATGGAAGGGTCCAGAAGTTTCAGGGTAGCCTGGATGCTTCCAGGCTTCATTCTCGTGTCCACTGTCCTGACCTCCATCCTGCCTATCCAGCCTCTGATTGGTGACTTTACTCTTTGAGAACTGCATCTCACTAAGAGGTCAAGAGATAGCACCAATGGCGGCTTCTGGGTTGGCTTAATTACATTAAAACCAGCCTGGGCTGTGGTAGGCTCTGTATATGGAGCGCATGTAAGTATACTCACATACACAAGTTAATATGCAACCAACCATGCACGTCTCCTGCAAGAGGCAACTGTTCCACACTGCATACATTCTCATAATGCCACCATGATCTCAAGGGTTAGCAGTGTTATTAGAAAGAGTTCAGGATCTTCAGTCAGGATAGACACTGAGATGAAAATGTAAGAGCTTAAATGAAGCTCGCAGACAAAGCCAGGCTTGTTGGGACAGGCCTGTGGTCCTAGTTCTCCAGGCAGCTGAAGCACAAGGACTGTACATTAAAGCCTGCCAGGACCAGAAAGTGAGTTTGAGAGCAACTTAGGTATCTGTGAAACCAGAATGTATTCCAAAATAAAAAGTGAAAAGGTGACGATAGCCATAGCTTAGCAGTCTAGAGAGGAGCTGGGGGTGTGGCTCAGTGGTAGAGCCCCTGCCTACAGTCCCCCAGTGAGGGGCTGGGGTGTGGCTCAGTGGTAGAGCCCCTGCCTAGAATCCCCCAGTGAGGGGCTGGGGTGTGGCTCAGTGGTAGAGCCCCTGCCTAGAATCCCCCAGGGAGGGGCTGGGGCGTGGCTCAGTGGTAGAGCACCTGCCTAGAATCCCCCAGGGAGGGGCTGGGGGTGTGGCTCAGTGGTAGAGCCCCTGCCTAGAATCCCCCAGGGAGGGGCGGGGTGTGATGTAGCCATAGAGTTGCCTAGCATTCATGAGGATTTTGGTTTCAAAAATTTGAAAAAAATTTAAGGTTAATTTTAGTGTAAATGAGAAATACCTTGGAGTTTTGTCCAGTTTGCAGTTTCCACAAGTGATGAACTGAATGACCTGGAGCTTTATTCATGTGATTAAGCCATCTAGGGCAGAGAGATGGGAGATAGAACTCTTCAGTCTGGGCTAGTCCTTCCATGGGCAGACATGTGTTTACACATTGGCTAGTGAAAGTTCTGTATTCTGGGAGTTTGGAAAGCAGATCGTGAGAACTGGGGATGCCATGTGCCAGCTATGTTAACCATGGCTCCCTGCTGGTGGTGGCCATGATGTCTAACCTTTGATTGGCAGTCAACTTGACAGGATTTAGAATCACTACAGAAACAAACCTCTGGGCATGTTTGCTGGGGAGTTGGGTTAATTAAAGTAGCAATACCAAACCTGAAAGTGGGTACCAACATACCATGGGTTAGGATCCTGGACTGAATAGAAAGCAGAAACTGGGCCCAGAGCATCAGCACATCAGCATTCATCTCTCTCTGCTTCCTGAGTGTGGATACAATGTGTCTTAGTTAGGGTTTCCATAGCTGTGAACAGACACCATGACTAAGCAACTCTTATAAAGGACAACACTTAATGGGGCCTGGCTTACAGTTTCAGAGGTTCAGTCCATTATCATCATGGTGGGGAGCATGGCACTGTCCAGGCAGGCATGGTGCTGGAAGATCTAAGAGTTCTATGTCTGAAGGCAGCCAGGAGAAGACTGTCTTTAGTAGGCAGCCAGGAGAAGGGTCGCTTCCGCACTGGGCAGAAGAGCATTAGGAGACCTCATAGTAATCCCCCGCCCCCCCTCCACAGAGTGACACAGTCCCTCCAACAAGGCCACACCCTAACAGTGTCACTCCCTCTGGGCCAAGCATTCAAACACATGAGTCTATGGGGGCCAAACCTATTCAAACCACCACATCTGCCTCTTGCTCCTGCTGCCATGTCTTCCCTACCAGGGTGGATGGTAGCCTCAGACTGTGAGCCAAAAGAAACCTTTCTTCATTAAGTTGCTTCTGTCAGGTGTTTTGTTGCAGCAACATGACAAGCAGGTAGTGTAATGGGACATATTCTTTCTCCTGTGATTCCTACTATTTCTGTGTGTCATCTTTGAAACTCATGTCATCCTCACTATGTAGCCACAGAATGACAAGGCTACTCTTAGCCACCTCCTCCTGCAGTCTGCCTTGTTTGCTCTCCTGGAGGCCTTGTGTGTACCAGACCTCACCATTTGTATTCTGAATAAGCCAGAGCAGAAAGCTCTGCTCTTTCTTGAGGTAGATTTTGGTTCCTCCTGGCTTTTAAGACAATAATAATAATAATAATAATAATAATAATAATAATAATAATACCCACTGATGTGGTTTTCATATGTAAGTATTCAAGAAACATTGTAAATTAATCACCAAAAAAAGATAAAGTCAGTGAAATTGTGTGACAGACTATTGGTTCAAATTGTGTCCAACTCTGTCTTAGTCAGTGTTCTATTGCTGTGAAGAGACACTCTGACCACAGCAACTTTTTATTTCAATTTATTTATTTATATGAGTGCATAGCAGACGTGTGCATCAGATCCCATTACAGATGGTTGTGAGCCACCAGGTGGTTTCTGGGAATTGAACTCAGGACCTCTGGAAGGGGAGCCAGTGCTCTTAACCTCTGAGCCATCTCTCCAGCCCCACAGAAACTCTTATAAAAGAAAGCATTTAATTGGGTCTGGCTTACAAATTCAGAGGTCTAGTCCTTTGTCATCATGACAGGAAGCATGGCAGTATGCTTGCAGTCGGACATGGTGCTGGACAAGGAGCTGAGAATTATACAGGAGGAGAGAGTGACATTGAGCCTGGGTTCAGCTTTTAAACCCTAAAGCCCACCCCCAGTGACTTCCTCCAAAAGGCTACATCTACTCCAAAAAGGCCACTCCTCTCAAGCAGTGCCACTCCCTGATGACCAAGCATTGAAATTTGTGAGCCTATGATGGCCAATCTTCCTTAATCATCACAAACTCTCATTTTACTTTACCTTGTTTTACTGACTCGCTCACATATTGCTACTAAGGAATATATCATCATTTTAAATGCAGAAAATTATATATATTTTAGGCACCAACTTTCAGCTTGGAAAATAGTCATAGGCTTTTCCAAAAATCTTTGTGCACAGTTTCTGTGAGAAAAACTTCAACTCTAGATTCTGGATATAAAAGCAAAGTATCCCTAGGAACACATCTACAGTACCAGCTCCTGCACCCAAGGCTAAGAGAATCTTGCACTGGGGAAGGGAACAGAAAGAAATAAACAACAGCAGGCAAAATAAAGCAAGCAAGCAAACAAACAAAACAAAAGAAGATTCCACTTGTCACAGAGACAAGAAGACGGTTTAGATTCAAACACACAATGATCCTGCCAGTGGAGTTGGGCAGTGATGTTTGTGCAGTAAAGAAACATGGGAAAGCCACACTGTCACCACAATTACTGAACAAAATGGACTTTAAGATAAAAATGTAAAGGCCAAGATGGGCCCTTTGTTAAACAACAACAGCAAACAGAAAGCAAAAAACAACAAACAAAACAAAGCAAAACAAAAAGCACTGTTGTCCTTGCATTAAATGCCAGCCAACATTCGCCAGCGGGGATCAAGTCAGTGTTCTCAGCTTCCATATGAAGATCCAACATGGATCCTGAACACACTAAACGAGGGGAACAATGGTATCTCACAGGTCTAAGTTAGAAACATAGCAGGGAAAAAGAAAAACTAGCAAAGCAAAACCAGCCTCATATACCTTGATAAAACTGGCATCTGAGATGGACTGACTAGTAGCAAGAGAATTTCAAATTTAGAAATAAGAGAGGAAACATTACCACAGAACCTACAGCATCCAAGATGTAATGAGCAGACTGGAGAGCGGTTCAGAAGTTAAGAGCACTTGCTGCTCTTGAAAATGGACTGGGGTTCTATTCCCAGCATCTGTATGGGCAATTTGACAACCTCTTTTGGCCCCTATGGGCACCAGTCACACATGTGGCATATACAAACCTGGAGTCAAAACACTCATATACATAAAATAAAAATAAGTCGTAAAAACCAAACCTAAAACCAGCGCTCCCGGGAGGCTTTTGGCTCCAGTCATGGTCATGTCACATACCACTCCTCCTCAGGTAGAGGCATGGCCACACAGCTCCAAGCCATCCCCATGTTAATGAGATACCTAGAGGCTTAGCCACGCCCCTTCCCAGTTACTACATCTGCCTTGCCTCTCCCAGAGGCCACGAGGTACAATTCCATCCATGCCACTCTCCACAATGAAAATAAACGTCTTAGAATTATGGACTGTCTCTTCATCTGGACCCGCCGTGGGAAGTGAGGGATCCTCGATTAAGGAGCCGCGTCTAATCTCTCACTGAGGGCTTCCCAGTGCTCCCAGACGGTACCCATTCATCCAAGCCTAAGCAGGTAGCCCTGGGCCCCAAGCCACTGAAACCCGGTCTCGGTGGGACCCCCAGCTGTGCTCTGGCTAGCCTGTCTGTGGCACCCTGCAGCAACTGGGAACTACAGGGCTAGAGAACCCACGGAGATGGCTGCCACACGTTCCCTGAGAATGGCCCCCTCCCCCACCCACAGTCAGGGCCGGCAAAGTCTTCCCACAGCCCACACCTGCCCATTGGACTGTGTGAGAAGATGCACTGTCATTTCCCGAGTGTCTCCTGTCTCACCCAGAGCCGCAGCGCCCTCAAAGGACACGTAGGGCTTCCTTCCACCGCACTGGGATAGTTTCCACAACAAACACCACAATTAATTGTTTGCAGGGTGAAATGGCACATGTCTTTAATCCCAGTACTAGGGAAGAAGAGGCAGACAGATCTCTGTGAGTTCAAGGTAAGATTGGTCTATATTGCAAGTTGCAGACCAGTCAGAGTCTCACAGTGGGATCCTGTTTCAACAAAACAAAAGTTAAGTCTACCAAAGCATCACACACATACACAGACACAGACAACACATAGACACAGACACGGACACACACAGACACACAGAGAGACATAGACATACACACAAATACAAACACAGACACACAGACACATACACACAGATACACATACAGACACACACAGACACAGACATACACACACAGATACACACACACAGGTACATAGACACACAAGATACAAATGCAGACTTACACACACATACACAGAAGCACAGATGGACACATACACATACACAGAAACACACAGATAGACAGACACACACAGACACACACACATATAGATACATACATAGACATACACACACATAGACACCCACCCACACATACCTATACACCATACAAACCAACAACTGAAAACAAAACCAGACCTAACCACACAAAACAACAACGAGACAAAGATAACAGTTTCTGCCAATGAACTTACAAGAAAGGAGACAGCACCACAAACTCTACAGAATAAAGAGACAATAACAACATATACAGCCTGTGTGCCACTGAGCTTCATAATGACAGCACATAAACTACCAGAACCACCTCAAGAAGAAAGCAGATGGCCCATGTACCTTAGTGACTATTAAAGGCATCATATCTAAAATAAGGACCTCCCTGCGTTCAAGTGAAATTGCAGAGGGCCCGGAAGAGCTCAAACGACTTCAAAAGAGAACAGTGAAGTTGGCAGACTAATAGTAATCAGGGCAGTGTGTCAAGGTCAAGGTAGACAAATAGATTTGTGGGGCAGAATAGAAACACACACACATGTGTACAACTAACTGAGAAAGGATAAAGGCTATCCTGTGAGGCATAGACCTAAATAAACGATACCAGAGCTGTGAGATCTCTATTGTCGATTCATCTATTTATCCGTCTGCCTACTGCCAGTCATCTGTGTATCTATCATCTTCTGTATCTGTTAACTCATCTACCTAATATCTACGGACCTGTTAGTCACCTATTATTTATGTACTTATCATCACCTGTCATCAATTTATACCTACTATCCATCTATTTATTATCTATATATTTATTTGTGTGTATGTATGTTCATGTGGCTATGTGTGTGTGTGTGTTTGCATGTGGATAAACATTGAATGTCTTCCCCAATTATTCTTTACCTCATTTTTGAGTTAAGGTCTCATCGAACTTAGAGCTGACTGATTTGGCTAAGCCCACTAGCCATTAAACCCCATGGAACCTCTGCCTCCGTAGTTTTGGGGTTATGGGTGTGCATTTCTGCACTTGGCTTTTTACATGGTTGCTGGGGATGTGAACTCGGGTCCTCATGCTTGTGTAGCAAACACTTTACCTACATCTGTTTCCTATCTCTGTTTCTGATATCTAGCTCTACAAATCTCCCTTCTTTTTATCTATATTTTGATCCACCTGTTACACAACAGACAAAAACATAATTCAAAGTAGATTATAGGCTTAAGTGAAAAATTTGTACCTTGGAAACTTTTAGAAGAGCCTGGAGATACTTCAGAACAGCCAGTAAAGTGCCTGCCGTGAGGATATGAAGACTCGGGTTTGGATCCCTGGCACCCAGATAAAAACCAGGTGCAAAGATACACTGCTGTCATTCCAGCACTGGGGCAGAGACGGGGCAATCCCTAGAGCTCATTGGTGAGCCAGTCTAGACAAATCAAGGAACTCCAGGTTTATTTAGAGACCCTGTCTCAAAACATAAGGTAGAAAGTGACTGAGAAATGCTGATGTCTCTATACATGTGTGTTCACATGGATACATGTAGCGGCTTGTGTTCTCATGCTCATTATGTTATCCAAAAACCTGTTTGCAGTGTCTGGCAAGTAGGACTTTAAAGGAAGTCTGTTCCCAGTTGGCTTTTGACTGGCCAATAAAATTACCAGCAGCCAATGGCTGGGCAGGGAGACAGAGGCAGGACTTTTAGGATTCCCAGGAAGGGACCAAGGAAGGAGGATGTGGGGATTCCAGTGTGACTAGGGCGTAGGTACAAGGGGACAGCTGCCCCAGGAGGGCTGCCCAGCAGGGTCCAGAACAACAAAGATGAAGTATAGATTTAGTAAGTATTGACTCAGGAATATCAAGGGGAGTGTGTGTTAGCCACGTGGAGTTAGGGAGTGGCCCAACCATTGAGCTGCTTAAGGTATTTACAATATAGGGATGTGTATGTTTCTTTCTTTTGGGGATCCAGAACATTGGGGCAGTAGCAAGGAGTGTGTGCACACTCACCGGGAAGAATAGAGTGGATTAATCAAATATTGCGACAGGAACACACACACACACACACACACACACACACACACACACACGCACACACCACATTCTGGAAGATCACAAGAAGATCTTCGTGATTTCGGGTTCGGCCAAGATTTTTTTTTTTAGGTATGACACCACAAACAGAACCAATAGAAATAAAAGTCAATACACAGACTTCTTCAAAAGCAATGCTTTTATATTTTTTCGATGATCTTGCTAAGAGGACAACAACAACAAAAAGAGTTCTCTGAAAACTTACTGATGAAAGCAGTAAAACAAAACCAACCAACAAACAACAGTAAGAAAGAGAAGATGAAAACAGATGTAGAGGTGACAAATCAGCTCGCTTAGCTGCTGGGGAAGCAACTGGAGCACAGTGAAAACCCAGTACATACTGGCCAGAGTGGCTAAAAGTAGGACCTGCCCATCCCAAGTGTAGACGAGAATGGGCGATGTGAAGAAGCCAGCATGCTCCTCCATCGCTGACAGGAATGTTAAAAAAGAAAAGAAAGGAAAAGAAATAATAACAACAGCAACAACAACAATAAAGAAAACAAGAGACATTTTGGGAAACAGTTGGCCAATTTCTTAGAGGCTGAATATCTCCAACCACCAGAACCAGCTGTTCCTCTCCCAGGCATTCATCCAAGAGAAATGAAAACATACATTCTTAAGAAGACGTATGCACAAATGTTCACAGCGAGTTTATCTGGATTAGTCTCAAACCGGAAGCAACCCAGAGCCCCACAAACCAGAAGATGCAAGCAGGAGAGCACCGTTTATGTTGTTGGGTGGTTGTCTGAAGAAAGAAGGTGTGAACTCAGCTGCACAACATGAAGAACCACAGTGCTGGGGGATTCCATTTGCCTGGGATTCTGGGTATGCAGAGTAGCATGGCCCGTGTGAGTGTGGGCTGGTTGTTCTGTCGCCAGGGCTGTACGGGAATTGGCTATCAGCCGTGCTGATCGATTCTGAACTTTACACGTGCAGCCTGTTGTGTGATTCTATGCCGCCTGAGTCATTTGTGGGGAGGTGCCAGGACTTAAACTGATACCTTCCTGCATCTATTCCAGCACAATCACACCCACTGCTACAACGGTGGAGTGAGTCAACTCAGATATACAGAGAGGAGCTGCTACAGAGTGATTTCAAGGCCAGCCTGTACCACAGAAGAAGATCATCTCAAAGCATAAAAAGCATAAGAACAGGGGCGATGGCTCAGTGGATGAACTACTTGTGCATAAGTGTGGGGCCAGAGATCGGACCCCCAGTACCTACCTACACAAGAAGCCAGGAAGACATGACAGCCCACCTGTAACCCCAGTGCCCAGGAGGAAGAGTCAAGAATCTCTGGGGCAAGCTGGCTAGCTAGACTGCCTGAATTGGTGAGCCCCAGGTTCCACGAGAGACCCTGTGTTGATAAATAAAGTGGAGAGCAACTGAGGAAGACACCAAGCACTGACCTCTGTATCCTATATAAACGCAGACACATGGACATACGGACCTGCCCATGCGTGAACTTAAACTCATGTGATCGCAAACACATATCTCCGAAAAGCATAAGAACAGGCCGTGGTGGGGAGTAGTTCAGGAGATAAAGAGCTTGTTGTGCAAAAATGAGGATATGAATTAGATCCCCATCTCCCATGTAAGGGATGAGCATGGATGTATGGGTAATTCTAGTGCCCGGGAGGAAGAGACAGGCAGATCCCTGGAGACCAGCCAGACTAGACTGAAGAGTGGCAGCTAAGGTTGTTCTCTGGCCTCTATATACATGTATACCTCAACACAAACATATCCACATACATTAAAACAGAACAGACAAGTAAACAAAAACAGGCTCATGCATGTACCTCAGTGGTAGAGCATGCTCAGAATCTCTCAGTGAGAGACTGGGGCGTGGCTCAGTGGTAGAGCTCCTGCCTAGAATCCCTCAGTGAGGGGCTGGGAGCGTGGTTCAGTGGTAGAGCCCCTGCCTAGAATCCCTCAGTGAGGGGCTGGGGCCGTGGCTCAGTGGTAGAGCCCCTCCCTAGAATCCCCCAGTGAGGGGCTGGGGGTGTGACTTGGCAGTAGAGCACTTGTGCAGCATATGAGGTTCTAAGTTCTGTCCCCAGTAAGCACACAGCTTGGGCTATGTGTGATACTCTTTGTCTATTCCTAAGATTATTTATGTGTGTCACGTGAACAGGATGAAATGCTGTCTGTTGGTGCTACTGTGCATCCTAACCCTGATGTAAGAACATCACCCATGACTTAAGTGTGGGTATGTCAGGAGCATTTTTCTTGACACCTCAGCAATTGGCTGACACCATATACTCTGTCTGCCCTTCCCCTAGGGCTGACAGTTAAACAGTCATCTTCTCTGAAGCCTGACTGTCTTGGAATAGGCTCTGCCATGGGTGGGGAGGGCATGGTGACAGGTATTTGTGTCAGAGAAACTACCTGTCCAAGAGACACTGGAGTAGATGCCAGCCTGAGGCCTGGGGCTCTGTCTTCTGCTCAGTATCATCCAGCCTCTGTCACCCTATACCTGCAGGTACTCGCTTCTCTTTCTCAGCTCTAGTCAGAGCATCTGCAAAGACCAGGTGCCCTCCAAGGGTCTCCATAGAAGTAGCTGCAAGCTCTTCATGGTCCAAGCTTGGGTCTTGCAAACTCTGAGACGTTGAATAGACACCTTGCTTTTTCCCTTGTTGATTGGGATAGTCTCTGAGCTCGGACCGAGGAAGGCATCCCTTGACTCATAAGCGCCCATGAACAGTCAGGGGTTCTATTCCTGCACAAACGTCATGACCAAGAAACAAGTTGGGGAGGAAAGGGTTTATTCGGCTTACACTTCCACGCTGCTGTTCATCACCCAAGGAAGTCAGGACTGGAACTCAAGCAGGTCAGGAAGCAGGAGCTGATGCAAAGGCCATGGAGGAATGTTGCTTACTGGCTTGCTTGCTCCCCTTGGCTTGCTCAGCTTGCTTTCTTATAGAACCCAAGACTACCAGCCCAGGGATGGCACCACTCACAAGGGGCCCTCCCCCCTTAATCACTAATTGAGAAAATGCCTTACCGCTGGATCTCATGGAGGCATTTTCTCACCTGTAGCTCCTTTCTCTGTGATAACTCCAGCTTGTGTCAAGTTGACACAAAACCAGCCAGTACAGTCACCCTGGAGGATGGTTGGTATCATGACTTCAGAAACCCTGGCTCAATAGGAACCTTTATTTACAGACACTGGTAGACTGAACCCCGAGTCTACCCATGGGGCTTACTCTACCTCTGCCTCAGCTATATTGGTGGCAGACGGGGCTGCCAACCGCCAAAGCAAGGGATTTCTCAGGGTGAAGATATCTATGGGAAGTGAGCTCCAAGGTGCATAAGTGGTGGATCAGGACCTCTCTGTTGTCACCTCTAGCTCATTCTATGAGCTCAGGTGCCCCACCTTGCACTGAGAAAGCAGCCATGCTCACTCAGTTCAAAGCCTGGTCAGGCTCAGGGCACCAGGCTCAGGAGTGGGAGGGCCGTGGTTTTGTCAGGTGAAGTTCGAGGTGGCTCATCAATACTCTGGAGAGCACAGCCTGGCTTCAGAGCAGTACCAGATGGCACAATCCCAGCTGTCCCATCCTCAACCCGAGCTGTGCCCTGCAGACAAACACATTCCGCAGCAATGAGGTCAGCGGGCCTCCAGCAGGAGCTGCTGGTGGACCTGTCCTCTCTTGTGATGACAGTAGGTCAGATCACCACAGCTGGAAACCAAGGGGATTGTGTCCTGGGGCCAGCTGGCCTGATGCAGTCTCAAACTGTCTATGGCCTGGTATGTAGGAGGTGAGAGGAGCCCCAGGCTGGGCCGGTTCCAGCCCGCCTAGGGATGGCCACTCCACAGAAGAATTGGGGCCAATCCTCAGGTGGCCCCCAGGCTGTCTTAGAAATGTGAAACTTGCAAATCTGTCTTGTCAGTTAATAATAGCCACTTCCTTCGAGGCTCCTCAGGGCCCCACCCCTTGGCCTGTAGTCTGACCCCACTCCAGACTAGGACCCCAGTAGTTTCATGCTTTGTGTACGGCTGGTTCTCTAACATCCTGTGGCCATCATGCCCACCTGGAAAATGGTCCTGAGCCAACACTGGGCTCCACATCTCCTTTAGAGGCCTTGTGGCAGGCAGCCTACTGTGTACTGAAGGCCCAAGACTCTAGCCTTACCCCTTATAACAGGACAGTGGTGGGCCACAGTGTGGGCCACAGTGATGTCTTCCTCTGTTGGAACCCAACTCTGTCTTACTGGCTTGTGTTGGCCTTATGACTAGAAACCTTGCTTGGTCCAGAGCTCTGAGCTGCTCAAAGCTTAGGAACTGTGCCCAGCAGAGTCCACACCCTCTCCTTGGCCAGACTGGACAGATGTTACCCAAGACCAGGGCCTTGCCACAGGGTTCTATCTTTAACTTGGGGGCAACCATTTCCCCTCTGTTCTGAGAGGAGAAATTTCAGTATGTGCTGGGCTCAAAGGATTCTAGAAGATGAATCTACCAGAACAAGTGAGGCCTTTGCCACAGGCCTGAAACATGGTTGTCCCTGGGTCCCATCAAGGTGAGGGAGGCATGAGGAGGCAAAGGACCTGGGACTGCTCAATCGGAGTGAGCTCTCAAGAGGCCCACTGCCTGGCTGATGTGTGTCCTGCAGCCTTGGCCAGACTATCTCTCTACCTTTTTACCCCCTCACCTAGCCCACAACCCTGCCAGCCTCCCTGGCCCCCACTTCTGCATGCCCAGCGTCCTCCGGCCATAGGCGTTTGTGACTGCCCTCTGCCTGCTGCAGACATCTCTCGGATCTACATCTCTGCGATTGGTCAGTTCTTTAAAGCCCAGACTTCCTGTCCAGCAGCCCTCCCTCTACCCTGGAACCCTACATCCTGTTCTAGGGTGATCTTCATATCTAGGATAATTTTGCCTGCTGCCTTTCTCACCTCCCCACCCCACCCCCCAGATTCTTTTTCCTTCCCAGTTTCTCTCGGGGCTCTTACCGGTCCCTGTCGTATGCTAGGAGTAAAGAACTTGTTTGGTGAATGAATGAACAGTGCTCGAACTGCCCTGACCTCTTTTCTATTTTGGCATGTTTGCATGCAATTGTGTGTGTGTGTGTGTGTGTGTGTGTGTGTGTGTGTGTGTGCGTGTACCTGTTCCAGCAGGTAAATCCGTGTGGAGGCCAGAGGACAATCCTAGGTGTCGTTCCTCAGGCACTGTCCACTCTGTCTCTGCCTCCTCAGAGTTGGGATCAGAGTGCCTGCCACACCACATCTGCTTTGTAGTATGGGTGCTGGGAATGCGATCTTCGGTCCTCATCTTCGAGAACTGGCACTTATATAACTGAGGGGTAGCCCCTGCCAAAGCTAGGGGTCTTTGCCTGCAAGGAGGCTACAGGATCATTTTAAAATCTGAATTGGGTTTTACACACACACACACACACACACACACACACACACACACACACACACACACACCATTTTTACATATGGACTATTCTCATTGTTGTACAACCGGAAGCCAGTCCCCACGGAACACTGGCTGCCCATCCCCCAGCCTCTGGTTCCCATGCTACTTTCTGTCCACGACTCAGACTCCCCTGGGAACCTCCCACAAGTGGAATCGAGTGGCATTGGTCCTCCCATATCTGGCTTTCTTTGCCTAATATTGCTTCCTTGGATCTACTCATGCTGGAACAAGTGTCCATAGGAATCTCCTGAGACACCGTTCTAGCTCCCACTCGTCTACTCAAGGCCTTTTCCGGTCCCCTTTCCCCACCCCCACTGCTCCCCAAAAATCAGTGTCCTGAGGCTGACCTCTGAACCAGCCATCCCGTGTTCAGGTCTCATGGCTGCAGCACCAGCTATGCGACCACAGACAAACTGTCCAGCCTCTCTGCGCACCTTCAAATGCAGAAAGGTCATGGCACCTGCCTCTGAGGGCTACTAGTGGGCCAAGGGCTGAGGAAGGGTAGAGATACTTCCTGTCATGTGGAATAGGCTGCTGGTGTCACCACATCTGACCAGACGTAATGGAATTTGGCTTTTTCCAGAATGGTGAGACCTGGGAGTCAAGGAGATAAAAGTGGTGAAGACAAAATGTGTTCCAAGTCAGTCAGGCACTTCTCAGAACGGTCCTCTGTCTCTATGAGGCCATGTCAATGTGTGGCCAGAGACACGAAGGTGGGTAAGATTCAGGACTCTAACCAGGCGACTCTTGTTCTCACAAGTCTGGGTGGTGGAAAAGGCTATCACGTGTGTGTTTCATGGAAGGCTGGGAAGGAGCTTCAAGCCTTTCCCCTGATGCGGGTGAGGGTGTGTCCCTTCACCACAGGGTGCTAGGATGGGTCTGCAGGAAGAGGGAACAAGCCAATCAAGTGCCCAGACCTAGGCCAGGACATTTGTGGTGGCAATGCACCGCTGTGAGCTTTTACTGAGAGAATTTGTAAAAAAGTAAGACAGAGACCTCCCTGGACACAGAATCAGCTAGGCAGACCAATCAGCGGTCCCCAGGCATCTAAATATCTCAGTCCACATTATCTCTATCCCCAGAACTGAGGTTACAGACTCACAACACCATTTTATGTAAGTGCTGAAATCCCAGCTTGGGTTACCATGTTTCTGGGGCAAGAACCTTACCGACTAGCCCATCTCTCTCACTTTTACTTTTATTTTATAAACTAATTTTGTGTGCGTGTGCTTATATGTGGGAATGAGTATATATGCACACGTGTGTAGGCCAAAGCACCATTCACTTTAGTCATTTTGAGACAGAGACTATTACTGGCTTGGTGCCAGCCAAGTAAGTCTCTTGTGGACTTACCTGTGTTCTAGTGAACCTAGAAGATCTACCTGTCCTGCCCAGCTCTGAGATCACAAGTCTACACCATTGCACTAGACTTTTTACTTAGATTCAGCGGATTGAACTCAGGTCCTCATGCTTGTGTGGCAAGCACTGCACTGGCTGAATTATCTTCCCAGGTCCTAGTGTATTGTAAAATTTCATAAAAATGTGTAATTCAGGCCAGTGAGATCGCTCAATGGGCAAAGGCACGTGCTGTCTAACCTATGACCATCCGTGTTCAAGCTCTGAAACCAGCCTAGGAGAACAGAGAATTGAGGCCCATGCTCTCCCCACTCATAACACATAAATGCAAAACAATGTCCAGCTCTTTATAAAGAACCCACACATCACCAGCTCCCATAATGAACTGACCCCTACTTCCTGCCTCCTTCCCAGCTCTTCTGGAGAAAGACCTGCCCTGCCACTTCTAGAATCACCTGCTGGGCCAGCATCTGTTTTTCTACTTTCTATAAAGAGAATCCCATAGGATGCATGGTGCCTCACCTCAGCATCCTCCCCACCGCCTGCAACCGGCACAACTTATCCCCTCCTTTCACACATTGTAGGATCAGGGTTGTTTGCTCACTGGAGCCTGAAACACTGTGAGCAGGTGCTGCACACAGCATGGGCTCCTGTGGGCGAACACGCCCACACACTTCCGTGGGTACATGCTTCCGTGGGTACACACTTCCGTGGGTGCATGCTTCCGTGGGTGCACGCTTCCGTGGGTTCATACTTGGCTCCTGTGTCTGCTTAACTTCCAGCTTTGCTCCATCAGCCAAAGGAGGGTTCCGGCTCCCACGCCTGTTCTTGCCTGTTTTCGTTTTAGCCATCGTGGGTGCATGGTTGTCTTGTTGGGGTTTCCAGGGGATGTTTTTGAATTAACACATTTTTTTTTTTCAGAACCATTTTACTTGTATAGAAAAACTGAGCAGGAAGCATCAAAAATGCTCATATTTGCCGGGCAGTGGTGGCGCATGCCTTTAATCGCAGCACTTGGGAGGCAGAGGCAGGCAGATTTCTGAGTTCGAGGCCAGCCTGGTCTACAGAGTGAGTTCTAGGACAGCCAGGGCTACACAGAGAAACCCTGTCTTGAAAAACCAAAAAAAAAAAAAAAAAAAAAAGCTCATATTTAGCCCCATACAAACAAGATTCCTTCCTGTCCATAGTTTGCAACATACTATAACAGTAATGAATTATTCTGATACATTGGTTCTGGGTGTGGTCGATCACTTTGTAATCCCAGCACAACCGAAGCTAGGAGATCGGAGTTTGAGGCCAGCCTGGGCTATATAGCAAGACCCTGTCTCATTCTGTAAAACATGATGTTGGATCTGTATCTGTAGAGTGTTTGCCTAGCATGCATGAAGCCCTGGGTTACATTCCTGGAACCACTTAAACTAGGCATGGTGGTGCAGGCCTGCAGTCTCAGCAGGTGGAAGAAGGAACAGCAAGAATTTAGATGACTTTCTCATAGCATTGTATGCACTCCTGGCTACAGCATGGTTCAACTGCACTGTGTGTCCCACTTTCCCCTCCCTCTGGACTGGTGGTGACCTCTGACCATTTCCAAAATTGTCTCCAAGGGACTTGGAAATACAAATCAAGAGAGCTGGAGAGATGACTCAGTGGCTAAGGGCACTTGCTGAGGTTCTGAGTTCAAGTCCCAGCAACCACATCTGGCAGCTCACAACCATCCATAACTCCAGCTTCAGAGGATTCAACGTCCTCTTCCGGCCCCCGCTGGAACTTACACATACACACACACACACACACACACACACACACACACACACACACACACACACACACACACACACACGTATACGCACAAGCATACACACATATACATAAGCAAAAATTAAAAATGCAAATCAGACTGCCACTTCTCTGCTCTAAGCATTAATCTATTTTTGCATCCAATAAATAAATGTCAATGCAGGGGGCTGGAGAGATGCTCAGTGGTTAAGAGCACTGACTGCTCTTCCAGAGGTTCTGAGTTCAAGTCCCAGCACCCACATGGTAGTTCACAGTCATCTATAATGGGATCCGATGCCCACTGAAGACAGCTGCAGTGTACTCATATACATAAACTAAATAAATAATTCTTTAAAAAAAAGTCAATGCTGACTTCCCATTTGTCAGGTTCCGTCTGTCACTACGGTCATAGGAACATTGAGATGGTGTGTTGTTGCTGTCCAGAAACTTATAAGACAGCAACAGACAGACAGACCAATGAGCAGGCTTCTATGTGGTCACTCTATGAGATGCAGGGTAGTAGAGATCATGGGAACAGCTTGATAGGGTGCCTACAGCTTCCAAGGCAATTGGATGACACCAAGGAGCTGCCAGTAAAGATTCTTTGGTTCTCAATATACTATACGAGTTTCTTTTCTTTCTTTTCTCTTTTCTTTCTAAAAACAGTACATATTTATTTATTTATTTTGTGTGAGGGCTGGGATGTGCTAGCACGTGTAGAGGCCAGAGGATAACTTGTAGGAACCAGTTCCCACTACAATGTAAATTTTGAGGATTGAATTCAGGTTTTCAGGCTTGGTGATAAATACCCTTATACACTGGCTTCAGGGACTTGCACATGCTAGGCCTCTATCTCTGAGTCACACCCCAGCCCCTCCCTGGGGGATTCTAGGCAGGTACTCTACCACTGAGCTACACCGCCAGCCTCTCACTGGGAGATTCTAGGCAGGGGCTCTGCCACTGAGCCACGCCCCCAGCCCCTCACTGGGGGATTCTAGGCAGGCTCTCCAACACTAAGCTCTATCCCTACTAGTCTTCTGTTTACTTCTTGAGACAGGGTGTAGTGGTTTGAATGAAAATGGCCTCTATAGGCTCACATGTTTGAATACTTGGCCTTCTGTGGGTGAAAGTATTTGGGAAGGATTAGGAGGTGTGGCCTTGTTGGAGGAGGTGTGTCATTGGGAGGGGTCTAAGGTTTTAAAAGACCTTATTAGCAGTGTACTCTCTCTATGCCTCCTGCTTGTGCATCAGTATGTGAACTCAGAGGACCATGCTTTCACCCTGTCATCATGGACTCTAACCCTCTGGAACCATAAACCTGATTAAATGCTTTCTCTTATAAGTTATATTGATCATGGTTTTTCATCACAGCAATAGAAACCTAACTAAGACACAGAGTCTCACTAAGTTCCCCAGGCTAGGCTTAGATTTACTAGGTAGCCCAGGCTGGCCTTGAATTTGAGATCATCTTGCCTCAGGCTCCCGAGTAGCCTCTATGACATGCCTGAGTCACCAGGCCTAACTAATGTGTGATTCTGTTGAATCCGCATATCTGAAGATCTTTCAGCACTCTGAGAAAACACCTGACAAAACAACTTAAAGGAAAAAAAAAAAAAAAAAAAAAAAAGACATGTTTTTTTGGCTCATGGTCTCAGGGATCTCAGTCCATGCCTTTGTTCTGAGACCATGGTGATAAGGTAAGACATTATGGTGGTGGGGTAATGTTCTAGAGGCTGCTCACCCTGTGGACAGTGGGAAGTAGGGAGAGAAACGTTTTTCAAAGGTCTGTTTCCAGTGACCCCTTCATTTATCAAGGCCTCCCTCAATGATTTCTGCTCCCTCCCCAAACAACCCCAGTATCTGGGGACTGCGTCTGGAAGGACTGTCCGTCTTCAACGCATGCTTGTATTTTGTTTTTATCATGGGGGTGGGGGTGGGGAGCAGGCTGGGCATGACCTACAAGGGCTTTGTTCTCAATGGTGGGTTATCTGGGCTCCATGTGATTACTGTTCAGTGTATTTGGCTGGTTTGACGCCAGGTACTCCTCATGTTGCTTCTTGTGGAGGGTTCAAGGGCTGCTCTAGGTTCTGTGATGGCCCTGGGAGGCTTCTGCCCCTCGAGGGGCATTTTCTGTGGGGTCTACCTACTACTGTGGATCCCCATGGGTGCAATCCATATCTTATGATTGGGGAGGGTCTCAGGCCCATGGCACAAAGAGGCTTCTTCATAGCACGAGTGTTGGCTGTAGTAAGTGAGCCCCTTGGCCTCCACCTTGCCAGGTGTGCCTGGCAGGGTGCCCACTCCACCTGTAGCAAGAGCATGACCCCTAGCTAATGCTTTCTCTGGCTGGGTTTGGGAGCAGGTCGTGCCAGGTAGGAGCCCTCTCCTGTGGGGTATATTGCGTGTCAGGAGCCGAATCTTTCTGCTTGAGTCTCCTGAAAGTTCTTGGTTTGAAATCCTGCCTTGCTCTCTTGTGTTGCTTTCTGAAGTCTAGCTGTGCTTTGGGGGTGGGGTGGGCAGGAAAGAGTGTGTGTCCCAACTGGGTATGTCTGGACCTCTCTGCCTCAGGGTTCTCATCTGGAGGGATGTGAATGGGACAAGGACTTTGTGTATGAGCACAGGTATGCGTGAGTGCACATGCATGTCTGTATGCATGAGTGGCAGGCAGGAGATACCTTGGATACAGTTCCTCTGGCTGGGTTTGGGAGCAGGTAGTGCCAGGTAAGAGCTCTGGCTGGCTTTGGAGGCCGGGCTCTCTCATTCAGCTGGGCTAATTGACCAGGGATTTTCTTCCCTTTGCCCCATCAGAACTATGAACGTAAGAAAGTGCTCCCACACTGTCTTTTTATGTGAGTAACTGGGATCAATACCCAAGTCCTTTTGTTTGCACAGTAGGCGCTATATCAGCAGGGGCCATCTTCCTATGTTCTTTGCTTTGCTCTTTGATTTACGGTTTCCCTGTATAGCCTGGACTGACCTGAAACTCACAGCCTAGGGTAGCCTCAAAGTTTCCATAACACCCCTGCCTTGGCCTCCCACGTCCTAGGATTACAAGTAAAAGCTACCGCATCTGACGGACCAAGACTCCCCCCCCCCTCAAGATCTCCAGTCTTTAGGAGAACCCAGGGGTTCCCTCTTTCCTGCCTAGGAGACTGGGACATGTCCTAAATCTAGTCTTGGTCCCAGTTTTGCATGAGCCATGGTGGAGCCTAAGGAGACTGGGTTCAGGTCCTAGAAAGCAGCTATTGATCTGAGACCAACAGAGAAAATAGGCAGAGAGGAGTGGCTTTAGCAGCTACCCAGGAACAGGGTTTTCAGGAAAGCAAATGTGATCCATTCAGGGCGGCCCGCCCAGGGTGACTGGGAGAGTCTCCCTCTTCCTGTGGGAGTCCTGTCTGCCCCGACCTTATTATCCCTGAGAGGAGCCTAGCCAACCTAGGCCCACTTCCAGGGAAGGCAGCATTCTGCAGCCCCCACTGTTAACAGTGGCTCAGCTGTCCACTGGGCTCTACTCCCTAGAACTCACTCTGGAAGACTCGCTAGCCCACATGCAGGCTGTGGGAATGATATCCCAAGACCACCCCCCTCCCCGCCCAGTAAAATCCATGGGGCAAGAAAGGCTAAGCAGTGAGTTACACTCCTGTGAGAAGGCCGGGAGTCCATAGAGCTACTTGGGCTGGTCCTCATGACTGGGGGCTGTGGTGGCTTGTGTCCTGGCCCACTTTTGCTGCCCAGCCCCTCATCCTCCCATGAGGATTTTGCTTGGCATCTTTGCCACAAAATTACTCTCTGGATAAAAAGGGCAGGATACATCCCGGCTTCCTAAGTAGGAGGGAATCCTTCGGTTCTCCTAGAGACTATGAATCCTGAGGGGTAGGGAAGACTTGTCCTAGCTGAGCATGGCAGTTCTCTTAATCCCAGCACTTGGGAAGCTGAACCAGGAGGGTTACTGCAAGTTTAAGGCCTCTGTGGGCTATGCAGTGAGTTTAAGGCTAGTGGTGGCTGCCTTGTGAGATCTGTCTCAAAACAAAAACAAGCAAGCAAATAAGCAAACAAACAAACTAAACAGAAACGAAAACGTTGACAATTCATGCTCCGCTCCCCCCAACCCTAGCCTGTCAGACTTGGATTCTCACTACCTTTAGCCTCTGTAATGTCCTGTTCTCACAATTTGCGAGCTGGGGTGCTAAGACACTGGAAGGACCCCTGTAGGGCAGTGAGGTCATTACAGATGTATTCGGCTTAAATGGCCTTTTTTATTTTTCTGGAGAAGATAGCCTCACATGGTGTGTGCAGTGTCCTTATAAAAAAGGGAAATTTTAGCTGAACAGTGGTGGCGCACGCCTTTAATCCCAGCACTTGGGAGGCAGAGGCAGGTGGATTTCTGAGTTCCAGGCCAGCCTGGTCTACAGAGTGAGTTCTAGGACAGCCGGGCTACACAGAGAAACCCTGTCTAGAAAAACCAAAAAAAAAAAAAAAAGGGAAATTTTGCATGTAGACAGGGTTGGGTGGGGGCACTTGGAATGAGTCCCTGAGAGGGAGGGGAGACAAGAGTCCAGCATCCAGCTGACTCATGGGGTGGAGCCATCACCTCTGAAGTGGGGAGCCTTTGCTCCTGACACCTCCCTTTCCAATTCCCGGGGTTCCTGTGTCCGGGCTGAGCCCTTCCCTCTTCCTGAAGATACTTATCTTAACCTAGCATCCAGGACTGCTCAGGGCTGAGGAGGCTGCCAGCGGCAGGGAGACCCACCCTGCCTCCCAGTGAATGGTCTCTCAGCAGGGGGCAGCCAGCTCAGCGTCTTCCAGCCCTCCTTCTGCCAGGGATATCCCTGTCTCTCTCTAGGGCTGGACAATAAACTTTCCTCTTTGGGCCAGGTCCTCTGGGCCTTAGGCCTCTTTTTGTACAAATCAGGAAGCTGGAACCAAGGTAAGAAGGACATTTCCAAGCTCATCAGCAGCCATGTCTGATGGATAGCCACGGTCTCTCATCTCTTGTCTGCCATATTGTATAGCCAAGTCCTGAAACTTGTGGCATCCTGTAGGCTGTAGTCAGCTCTAGGTGAGGCCCTAATGCTGCAAAAGCTGTTACAGGGGCCCTTTCAGAGCCTCAGTTCTCATCTCTATGTCCCTGTGATGATCTGCTCAGACCTATAATGTGGGGTCACACACAATGTGATATCTTTTCCAGCTCTGGTTACCACAAAGCATCCATTTAAGGCCACAAGCTTCCCATGGCAGAGAAATGGACGTTCCAAGAGCCATAGAAGAGATAAGGTAAAAACACTCCGGTATCCACGGCAGAGGTTGGCCGAGCTCCCTAGACCTCAGGACCCAGTGTTCCATACCTGGGAGGGTACAGGGTCAATTGGCCTTGGAGCATGTAGGACTGTGAAAGGCAGCCTGGTTTCTGGTTGAGCTAAGGTTTGAAACCCCGGTGACCCAGCAGGGAATCCCCAGCAGAGGATAACCGTGCAAGAGATGGTAGGCGGTTCTTTTTTGCTATGCTCCTGGGCCCCAGGCTCCCGACACGAGGCTGCAGCCCTCCATAATTTTGTGGCCATCAGTCACATAAGGGCAACACCCCAAGCACCTCCATAGATAGAGGATCTGACCACAGGTCACGTAACCTCAAGACAGATCTCCATTTTAATGAGGTACCTAAAGGCCTAGATGCTTAGTCAATAAACTCCACTTCTCAGACACTCCTCCCTGCAAAAAGGTATTTAACCTCAGGCCTGCCTTGAGAAAGTGGGGTGTGACTTTATTCATTGACACTCTCCGCCATCACAATAAATGCCTTAAAAACATGGACTGTCTCTTTTCATCGGGATCCGCTGTAGGGAGCAACAGAACAGGCCTTAGTCTAAAGAGCTGCGTCTAGTCTCCTGCAGAAGGCCTCTCAGCGCTCTCAGTCATGACCTCCACCAAGCCAACAAGCCAACAAGCCAAGGACTTGGTCCCCAGTGGGACCCAGCAGGGCTCCTCCCCTCCTTTTCCCTCGGCCCCAGGTCAGATCCAGCCCGCAAGGCCCCCACTCCATTCTCAACTGCTGCAGCATCCAACAGTGCCTGGGGTGCCCAAGAGCCTGAGAACCTGATGGTCCCAGCCTCGTCGCAGGCCCGGGAACCACCAAGCCAGAACCCCAGACTGCGTTCCCCCACTCCTGGGGGATGTCCAGCAGCTTCTCACAGTCCGACACCCACCTGGTGCTTGCGTGTGGTAAGTACAGCCAAACTTCCAGTGTCCCCACTTCTCCCAGTGGCCCAAGCCCTGGGGCAGATGTGGAAACCATAAACCAACAGGAGCTTTGTGAGAGGCCAGGGCCAGTAACCCCTCTTGAAGACCTATTTTCAGTGTCCAGAAGTCTGACTTGTCAGCAAGGACTGACTGCCCTGGACTTCATTGAGTTTGTATGTCATCACCATGGGGGCCAGAGTCCTATAGCTTCAGTGACAAGAGCTGTCCATAGAGACCTGTGAGAGGAGCCTGAAGTGGCTAGTGGTCCAAGCCAGGAACACACAGATGGACAAGTCAGGAGTTCTGCGTGGAGAGCATAGAGACAGACTGAGACCTGGGTAAGGAGGAGGACAGAATCCAGCAGGAGGCTCAGCGCTGTCTGTTAGGCCCAGCAAAGGAACTAGAAAAGTCTTCTCTCCATCCCTTGGTGTTGTGTTAGTTGTTTTCAGTTGCCTCTCCTGCTATACCATAGACTGGGTGAGTTATAAAGAAAAGACGTTTACTTCAGATCAGAGTTTTGGCTTGGAGCTTGCTGAGTAGTCTCGGATACTCAACCAGGGAGCACCCAGGCATCTGTCTGTCTCCATCTCCCCAGTGCTGGGATAACAAGCACACAGTACCAAGCCTAACATTTCTCTGTGGGTGCTGGGAACCAAACTCATGGCGTCATGTTTTCTCAGCAAGTAATTTATCAGCTGAGTTATACGCCCATCCCTTGACAACCTTCATGTGGGCAGAGTCCTGAGATGGCTCAGGACCTCACATGATGAGAGAAGAAGCCTGCGTGAACACATGTATGCATGTACGCGCCTTCTGTGGCTCTCTGTTCTCATAAAGCTATCGACATTCTGTCACAAGGCTCCACCTTGATGACACAGAGCCCTAGTAACTCCCTGAGGCCCTATCTCTAGTCACCAGGATGGGATTCAATTCAGCCCCTTCTTCCTCACAGTGGGGATTTGATTTCAGTATGTAAAACCTGGGGACACCCGTACTCTATCCAAGGCATAGCAAAGTGCGCATGCCCAGGCTACCCTAGAATGGGTGGGTCTCTGTCAGGATCCCAGGGATAAAGCCATCAAATGACTGTGGGCGTCTGCGTCCCAGACAGGACAGATGCCAGGCCTTGCAGGCACCTCCTCAATTTCTCTCTCTTGGTTGGAGTCCTGTGAGTTGCACTGACTGGAAAATTAATTCTCGTTGGTGGTAGGGGTGATGGCAACAGTTACTTGCTGCTCCCGACACTCTGGTCCATGTGAATTCCCTGGTTTATTTTCTCATTGACCTAATGAGTTAGGCATGTGATTGTCCCATTTCACATAGGACAATCTGTGGCTCCAAGATGCTCCTTGCTCATGTCATGTGTTGGCTCTGGGGCTCTGGGATCCCCAGGGCTCTGTCATTCCCAGTGTTGATCATTACTGTTAGTCAACTTGACCGGATCTGGAGTCACCTAGGAGGCCAGCCCCTGGCCATGTCTGTAAGGGACATTTTAAAATGGGCTAACTAAGATGGGAAGACCCACCGTGAATGTGGGCAGCACTGTCTCTTGGCTGGGGTCCTGGACTGAATAGAAAAGAAAAAGAGGAAGTGAGCTGAGCACCAGCATCCATCTCTCTCTGCTTCCTGACTGTGGATGCAGTGTGAACATCCACTTCACTACGCTCCTGCTGCCGTGCCTTCCCCGCCATGATGGACCACACCCTAGAACTGTAATGCCAAACAAACCCAACTGGAGTGAAACCAACGTCTCTGACCAACGTTGTTCTGTGAGTTCATATCCAGTGCTGTGTGGTAATCACTTTTGTGATGGCCATGCTGAGTGCCCCAAATCCCTTCACTGTCTTTTCAGGACTCTCTGTGGTGGAGAGTTAGAAGAAGTGGTTGCTGAGCATGCCCAGTGGCCCCATGTATAAACAGATGGCCTCATAGGGTATTCTCTGCAGGCCTAGGCACAGTCCCTATGGCCTCCCTGACCCGTGGCTTCTTGTGTGTCTGTCTTCATGTGACTGTTCTCACCCAGGCTGACCAGACCCTTCTTGGCCTGTCCAGTTTCTCCTGTAATAGAGGCCTACATAGACCTGCTTCCAGTCCTGCACAGACCTCCTCCTTCCATACCCCTGCATAGGTGGATACCACCTTGTAGAGACATCTGTTTCCTGTTCTTTAAGAAAAGGCTATGGCTCCTGCCAGTGAGCAGAAGCCTCATCTCTCACCGCATGCCAAGTTGGAATCTGGCCCTTAGGGTGGGGTGACCAGGGACTGCTTGTTTGTCTCCACTGTGTTCTCCACAGGGGATTCCCACCTGTGGCTGGGCCTTCCCCGTGTCCATTGTCTTTTTTGGAGCAGGGCATGGGCTGGTGTGGCCTCTGTGGCCTCCTAGATTATCAGGACTGATTTCTTTTCCTTCTGTGGAACCAATGACAATGACAGACCTTTCCAGGGCACTGAGGACCTATGTGCTTTCCCCAGTTATGACCCGGGGTACGTGGTCCTCCCTGCAGGGCTTGGACACTTACCAAATGCTACAGAGACTGAGACCCAGACAGGTGGATGCTGTGCCAGGGACCCATGAGGCCGTTAAGGTCTCTGCAGTCAAGGTGGGAAGGGTTTCTCATTTAAGGTCCAGAGCAAGCGCCAAGCCTGGGGCTGGGGAGATGCTTAATGTGAAAGCATCAGGACCTGAGTCCATCCTCAGATGCAGGTAAAAAGTAGGTATGGTGGTGTATGCTTGGTGTAATCCTAGCACTGGGGGGACAGAAGCAGGAGGGATGCCTGGGGCTCATTGGCCAGCCAGCCTATCTTACAGGGAGCCCTAGTTCCCAGTGATGGACCCTGACTCAAAAAAGCAACAGCAAGAACAAGTGAACAGCTCCCAAGGAACCCAAAGTTGTCCTCTGTCACTCCGTTCCCTGCAACATGTATATATAACATACATGTCTATACGTGTGACCCCTTCACACCCTGCTGAATCACTGAGTCTGACCCAGCTTGGTACCAAGAGCTCTTTTGGGGGCAGGGTATAGCAACCTTCTGGAGTGGAGGACTACAGAGGTGTGGGTATGGAGAAGCTACTGCAGGCCCAGATCTCTGTAGGTTATGGGCTCTGCTAGCCCTCTGGGCACAAAGGCTGAGCTCTATAGCTGGCAGCTCTCCCTGCAGTTGGAGAGTTGACAGTCAGAGCCCCTTACACATACTCTATTTTGTGCCAGGCTGCTGGGATAGACAGCCAGCCAGCCAATGTCCACACCTCCACCACACTCTGAGCTCTTGGGCATTAGACCCCTAACCAACATACAATTAAGCTGGCCTTGCCACTATTGACATATTCTGGGGCCGTTGTACACAGGGCGGGGGTGGTGATGCACTGAGAACTGAACAGGGAGGTCAAGACTATGAGCGGAGTGAGTGTTAGGCACTAGGCAGAGGTAAACCGGAAGGACTGGAGGACGAACATCCCGATCAGTACTGGGTGGATCTTGCTATGAGCTATCAAGCATGGTTCCCAGGAGCACTGGGAATTGGCTTTTGCATTTGACTGAATTTTAATTAATTCAAGATTTAACAGCTGTGAATTACGAGTAGCTATCTTTATCACCAGAATGGTATCTTTGATGACTGAATTTGGTGGGCAAGGAGGCTGGGGCTGCTTGCTACCTACTCATCCACTCATCATCTACCTACCCACATAGTCATCTACCTATGAACTCACCCATCCGCTCGTCTACCTATGCACCTATCCATCCATCCACAAGTCATTCATTCACCTAACCATACATCCACCACATAGCAAGTTAACTTCCTAGCCACCCATCCACCCACATATTCACCAATCTGCACATTCATCCATTCATTCACCCCTCCATGTACCTACCTATCCTCTATCCATCCATTCATCCATCCATGCACCCCTGCATCCATCCATGCATCCCTCCATCCATCCATCCATGCATCCCTGCATCCCTCCATGCACACATGCATCCATGCATGCATCCACCCATACATCCATGCATGCATGTGTGCATCCTTGCATCCATCCCTGCATCCCTCCATCCATGCATGCATGCGTGCATCCATGCATGCATGCGTACATCCTTGCATCCATCATCCATCCTTGCATCCATGCATGCGTCCATGCATGCATGCATCCATCCATGTGTCCATGCATGCATCCACCCATGCATGCATCATTCCATCTATATACTTATGCACCCATCTATCCACCCACCCATTCATCTAGCTGCCTGCCTGTCCATCTATCCATTTGTCCATCCATCCATCCATCTAGCCACCCATCCTCACAGCCTATAGTGAGACCTTATGTCTACTGGCTCTGAGTTACATGCATCTCATAGCAGACTATTGATTCCATTGCTTAGACAAGGAGTCTGAGTCTTCTGGCGGGGAAAGGACTTGCCAAAGCTACACAGGTCTTTTAATCCCAGTGTCTGTACTCTGTACTCTTGCCAGGAGTGCTGGTAACATTCTCCATCTTCTCTTACTGGCTCATTGTTCCCCAAGATGTCCCAGATCCATACTGCAGAAGTAACCTTCTGTCCTTACAGCCCAAGCACTAGGCTGGCTTCAGAGCAGGCCCGAAACTGCAAACCCAAGTCATCAGTGCGACCCCTTCTCCATCTGGGCTGTGCCCTGACCTGCAGGAAAGACAGCAACAATTGGATGTGCAGCCAGGAATTCCTGGGACCAAGAAGGGGGTGGGCTGGGCCTGGGTGAGCAGGGGCCCGAGGCTGTGATAGGGAGTGAGGGGGGCTGACTGGCGTGCCCTAGCTTGCATCGCAGATGCCTGGCCAGGCAGCCTCCCTCCAGCTCCAACACGCTGCCTCCTGTCTGTGCCTCCTTCCTCCTGTGTGTTCAGGATGAGCACTGTCCTGAGTGTAGCCAGAGAGACCTCCCGTCCTGCTTCCCTATCATCTGGCTTCACCTTCCTCCTTTCATTTCCAGGAGGAAAACCTTAGCCAGGTAGCCATGTCCTGAGGCTCCTCTGACCTATAGTCTCTGGAGTCATTCTGCTTCCCTCCAAGGCCCCAGCGACACCCAGGGAGACCATGTCTCTCCCAGCCTCCACTTTATCTTCTATTTCCAATCACCTTCTGGCATCACCAGGCTACATAGGCTCTCTATGCTCTGGGCTTCCCCTCTCCTATGCTCACTCTGGTGGTGTACTTCCTCCCTCTGCCTGGCCTTATGTAAATACTACTTCCTCTGGAAGATGGGGACCACAGGGGCAGGCAGTGGGAGCCCCAGCAGGCTCTGGGTAATAGCAGAAGCAACAGTGTGTTCAGAAAAGGAGTACTTGCTCCCACCATGCCCAGGGTTACTAGGGAAATGAGTGCCTGCAGGGATCCATATTGGGTCCCAGGCACTGCCTTGAGCTGATGGCCTGTTGTCCTACCTTCCAAGGTCACTGGCCTCCCCTCCCCTCCTCCTCTTTCAGCTGTACGCCAGGCTCACCACCTTCTTTGGGGCTTCTCATCAGCTGAGGTTTTACTCATGGTCAAGGTTGCATTTTCAGGGTGCAGACACAAGGATAACTAATGAACTTAGTGTGCAGTTGAGTCTCATCTCAAGAACAAAATTGCAGCCTCATAGGCCTAGCCCTTTGGTTATCATTCATCTTTCCAGGCTCACCATACAGGACAGAACTGTGGGTTCAGAAACTCTCCCTCTTGTCTTTACATGCTCCTTAGTTTCCCTGCCTGTCTAGCGGCCAAGTCCTGTCGACCCTTTACTGATGCTGCAGGTCCCTTGAAGGTTTGAGAAATCAGATCACACCAGGGACTTGTCCTGGGGCGTATCAGCCCAGGATTCTAACAAGACCTATGAGAGTTAGAACTCCAACCCTTTGCAGGATGTCCAGCCTTCTGTGTGAGTACGTTAGTGAGTGTGTAGTGTATATGTTAACTGTAATGTGTGTGCCTGTGTACATGGTGGATGTGTGTGTGGAGTCTGGAGGTTGATGTTGAGTGTCTTCCTCTGTGACCCTCCATCTTAATTTCTGAGAAAGGATTTCTCACTAAACCTGAAGCTCTATAGAAATCCTCTTGTCTCCACCTCCTCCATGCTGGGATCATAGGAGTATACTGGTGCATCTAGCTTTTTCTATGGAGTCTAGGAATCCAATCTTCTATTCTCATGCAGGCAGTGGACCCACTGAGCCATTGCCCCAGCCTCGGGTATCTAACCTTTTGACATTCCAGTGTGATGTTACCATCTACAAATGTGTTGAGTCACCTTCCTATTACCCTCCGGAAACCAGCTTTGGGTCTTTTCTGAGGTTTCCCCTCGATGCCTGGCTTGGGTACCAGCATCTTCTGTGATGTCCTACTGGCTTGGCATGAAAGTGTATGAACTGTTCTGTGATGGCCTGCAGCTCCAGGGATCTGAGGCGCTGCGGTGGTCGGCTGTGTCCACACTGCAGATTCAGATCAAAGCAGAGGGGCTGTGGGCAGCTCCAGTGGCCTCCGTCATAGAGCCATGGCTAGCTGGCCACAGAACACCAAAGGCCTTGAGATGCCACAGTTGCTTGCCCCAGGGGACAGTGGTGAGGCCCGGAGAGGACCGTGTACTCTTGAGGCCACTGTCTCACCACAAAACCGCTTGTCACACATGAAACAGTGGGTTAAGAATTTCCTTTTCTATTTTTACTGTGGAATTTGCCCTGGCAAAGAGCATCTGGTTTGGAAAAAAGAAGGCTCTTTGGAGCAGCTTGGCTGAAGATGAAAGGGGGTCGGGCCTGGGCCGCCTCAGTGGCATGCTCTTACTGGGCCCGTGGCCTCCTCGGCTGTGAGGCCGACAAGGGATCAAAAACCTCATTATCGCCTGTTTTTTATTAAGCAGTTAACCATTAAGAAAGCTGCGGCCTAGGGGCCAGGGGCCACTCTTAGCCTTTGTAATCCCATTCCTGAGCTTTTGTTTGGTGATCATGGGAGGCACCGATGGGGCTTCTGTGGGCTCCTCCCTGAGTAGGGTGAAAAAGGGAGTTGCCAGTGCTGGCAGTACCTTGTCACCTCTGAGGCTGAGCCTCTGCCACGAGCCACCATTGAGCTACTGTTGACCAGTGGGAGAGGATGCAGGGCCAGTTAGGATACAGATGTGAACAGCTTCTTGTGTATTCCCAGGGTCTCTGCTGAGCTGGGCCTGGGGATGGTATTAGACTGGCCATTGCCTAGAGGATGTGAGGCCCCTAGAGAGTCCCAAGGAGCTGCATATATGTTGAGGTAGACCATGTGACTCCTAGGGGAGCCCCTCCACTATGCACTGACTCATGGGTCCTTGGTGCCTGTTCTCTGGAAAAGCGCGTTATGGGTCTATCAGACTTACAGGAACAGCCTGGGAACATGAATGGATAGCACTTTTCTGAAAAGTTCAGACTGTCTTGGAGAGAAAGAGACCATTGCCTTCAAAAGGGAATGAGGAATGGGTTGGAGGCTGCCAGACCTAGGTAGTACAGAGAAGATCAAGGGCCCTTTCTGGCGCACGGGAGCCATGGATGATGGGGCTTTGCTGCCTCCCACACGGAGATCATTCAAGGTTCCCTGAGCAGAATATTCTAAGAACAGAGATTGTTTGTCTGAGAAATGTGCATTTACTACTGTGCAATACTGGGACACCTTCTCCAGTCCCCTCATTTCTGCAGGACTCGGAGCTGCCATAGTGGACACGTTCTTCCCAATCAGAATGCCAGGAAGTTGAGGTCTGTGGACAGGGAGAGGCAGGGCTTGCGCCTTCAAATGCACATAGACTCACGTGCACATGCAGAGCCCCTGCCAAAGGCTGCAGGGTATGTGCTCAGCAGCCACCAGGCTCTGTGTAACAGCTGCGAGAATCTGTGTGAGCAACGCTGCAAGTATTGCTCCACAGAAGGGAGGTCGATGGCAGGGAAGAATGAGCTGAGCATGTCCCTTACGCACACAGACATGCATTCACACATACCCTAGCATGCATGTGCAAATACAGCATAATCTGGGCCTTCACATGTACATGTGTGCAGCACTCCATGAATACACACAAGTGTGCACTAATACTGCACATGCATCCATAATCACCAATGTGCATATACACATACAACCATGCACTAACAATACGTCACCTCACACACACGTATTCATCCATACTCACGTGTGCTCTCATGAACTAGCATACCACATGGTTTGCATGTGTATGCATATGCCCAGTGTTGACCTTCTTGCATAGGCACATGCAGGCAGTCATAAACCACACATGCACCACTCACGTTTATGTGTCTGTTTGTGCCCTAGCAAACTATGCATATGCTTACATGTATGCACACACATGCTCACCCACATATGTGCACTAGCACATTACATCTGCATGCTCGCGGTTTGGGGGATATGATGGTGCTGAAAGAAATCCCAGGCTCGGGATTTTGTGCTCAGCCCTTGAGCACTCTGCAAAGATGGACACAGCATGTTTCTATGTGGAGACTGCTACCCAGCAGCCCTCAGGAGGTGTGAGGGCCGATGCTCCCTGCAGCTAACACCCTCATTCCATCTGTCTTTGGATTGTCTCTAAGTTGCTGACCACTCTGAAGTCCAAGGCAGATACACTGCATGGTGACCAACTCACATGATTCCCAGAGTGCAGTATTCAGGCCACCTAGGAGCTGTCCAGGGTGACAGTGAGCTGAGCACCTCTTGGACCTAGCACACGCCAATGTTAGTTTCGTCTGTTCCTGGGTACTGCCATTAGCCGCTGTCCCCCATATATTTGTGGCCATTAGTCACGTAAAGGCAATGCCCCAAGCCCCTCCACATGTAGAGGATGTGACCTGTGGTCACGTAGGCTCAAGACAGACCTCCATTTTAAAGAGGCACCTAAATGCCTACTGTCCCTTCAAGGTCTCCAAGGTTTTGAGCCTTAGCTCAACTGGGAACCAAACTACCTTTCACGGCCCGACAAGTGTCCACCTCATCTTCCCAGTGTGCTTTCTGTCCTCTGCTGTGTCCACTGCATACAGTGAAGCTGCTGCTGTTGAGGCCACCAAGGCTCAGTCCCACTCAGGGCTCCAACAGCCTTCAGTCCCTGCCAAGAAGCAGAATTCATTCTTCTTGGCCTAGTGCTGGTGGTGCATGCCTTTAATCTCAGCACTCAGGAGGCACAGGCAGGTAGATCTTTGAGTTTGAGGCCAGCCTGGTCTCCAGAGAGAGTTCCAGAACAGCCAGAGTTACACAGAAAAATTCAAATTCTAGTATTTTTCCTAGGTTTCTCTTCATTGTTCCCAGGGCCTAGCTACTTTTCTCACTGCTGTAGCAAAATACCCAACAAAAAGCAAATTTAGGAAGGGTGGGTTTATTCTGGCTTTCAGACTGAAGGTCTATCATGGTGGCAGAGGCATTATGGCAGGAGCATGAGGCAGCTGGTCACATGGTAACCACAGTCGGAAGCAGAGAGAGATGGACACTGGGGCTCAGCTCACTCTCTCCTTTTTATGCAGTCCAGGACGCCAGCCTAGCATGGGTAAGACCCACATTTAGGATGAGTCTTACCAGCTCAATTAGCCTAATCTAGAAATTTCCCCAGAGATGTGTGTGAAGACTTGTCTCCTGGGTGGTTCTAGATTCCGTCATAGTCTCTAAGCCCTGAGTCTCCACTGGGTCTTCTACAAAAGCAGAGAGGTCACCACCACCTTCTGAGACCCATAGCCTTTCCTATGACGGAGCTCAGCAGTCTGAATCCCAGGTCAGGAAGCTGGGAGTCTCTGGAGATTGTTCCTGAAACCTTTGGTGACAGAAGACAGGAAGGAGGATAAACCCCCATGCATAAGGAAACTGAGGGTCATGGGGTTGACTGTGAGTGACTTCTGACCAAGTGTCAGGCCCTGAGCCTGAAGAAGATCTAGAAGGGTCCATGGGGTAACTCAAGAGATCAATATGGGAGCTCAGTGCCTTTGGCCTTGGGGCTTGCCTTCATGGGCACAAGGCCATCACTCCAAAAGGAGGTCTTTCCAACCTCAAGAAGCCGCCCCAATAGCAACTGTCACAATGCTCTCTCTGGGGCACCTACCATGCACAGGATCTTCGCGTGTATGGAGTATGGTGGGGTGGGGTTCTCTGAGCATTAAAGCTATTGCCATCTTCGTTAGAGCAGTGTGTCTACCCATGAGTGACCCTAAGGATCAGGCTTGTTGATTCCCTCAGAGAAGGGGGGGCGTGATATCGTCACCTGAGACCACAGCCTCTGCCTCCTGCAGCTCTTCCCAGCTGTATGTAACTCTGCTCAGGATTGCTAGGGGACATAGCAGGTGGAAGGTTAATGAAAGGGGGTACTCTATCTGTGCCACAATAGGGGTGTCATTACCCATGCTGGGGGAGACTTTTCAATAGTGTGGCTGCTTTGGGCTCACCCATACTCCTGAAGACAAACCCTCACCCATGCTCCTGTATGTAAGCCCTAGGAACTCACTAGTTCACTAGACGTAGGAGGAATCAATCTTTGGTCTGTTGCCAGTTGCTGTTTGGAGGCATGTGTCACCAGGGAAAGTCACATGTGAGCAACAGAGAGTTAATAGTCCAGTTACAGGAAGAGTGTCTCTAAATCAATGACAAAACGCAAGCAGAGGGTTTGAATGCTTAGCAGGGAGAAAGGACAGAAGAGGAAGCCCAGTGGAGTGCAAGGGAGTCTGGGAAACTCACATTCGTTTTATGACCTGCCCTACCCACTTCTGTGGGCCACAGGCGCTACCCGTAAGACAGGGCGTATGGAGCACTCGCAAGTGTGCCATGCAGTGAGCATTTATTCAGCACAGTGTAGGCATGGACGCCCTCAGAGGCAATAGCTTGGCCAGATCCCTCACATTGACTGTGTGTGCTTCATGGCTCTCTTATTAAGATGCCCATGAGCCAGGAGGAGCATTCACAGGTCATCCTCGTGTTCTCACCAATGGAAACACATGGCAGTGTCATCTATAAAGCGTATTCTCAGCGCTAGGGAGATGGCTCAGTGGGGAAGTTCTTGTTGAAAGACTAAGAGAACCCGAGTCTGGATGTGCTGAACCCGAGAGGGGTGTGCGTGGAGGTGCAAGCCTGCAACTATGGGGAGGTGGGAACAAGAGGATCTCAGGGCCTTGCCGGCCAGCCAGTGGATCCAAAGTGATGAGCCCCAAATTCAGTGAGAGGTCCTGTCTCAAAACAAACAAAGACAAACAAGCACATCAGTTGAGGAGTGATCGAGGAAAATGTCGTATGTTCACCTCTAGCCTCTCCACATGCACGCACAGGTGAGCACACCAGCACATATGTACACACTCCCTCTCCAAAAAAGGGGGGGGGATCTTATTTTGGCTCAAAGTTCAGGAAGGTTCCATCCACAGTTTCCGTTTGGGGCCTTAGGGCATGCAGAGCAGTATGGTAGGAGCAAAGCACTTATTTTATGTGTAGAAGACGAAAGAGAGGAAGACGAAGGACCTGGAGGAGCCCCTAAACTCTTCACTCACATTCCAAAAGATGCAGCCCACCCTCTAGGGACCGTTCCTCACAGCTTCAGTCACCTCCAAATGGCATCTTGCTGGTGACCATGTGAGTCCATGGCATATGAGCTTTGGAGGACTCCCAAGATCCAAAGTAGAGTCCTGTGTAACTTGGGGGAAAGGTTAAAAAAATAAGAATTGAACCATATTCCAAGCCTGTCCATAGGGAGTTGATTAAATCACTCTTCTTCCTTTCAGGAAAGGAATACTATACAGGTTGTTAAAATAACAAGGGAGCACTGTATGGATAAAGAGTCCCATAAATGATGTTGTCTTAAATTCTATGTATATAGGTATGTATGCATTTACTGCATGTATGTACATATGTATGTTTGTTTACTTGGATCACGTGTGTGTGTGTGTGTGTGTGTGTGTGTGTGTGTGTATAGGAGACTGAAGTATAAGCTCTGGTGACATTCTTCAGTTGTCGGCCATCGCTTTATTGAGGCATTTCTCTGGTTTTGAGTGTTGAGTTGAGACAGAGTCTCACTCTATGCTCCTGGCTGGCCTAGAACTGCTGAGGTCTTCCGTGATCTCAACCGATTCTGCCCTCAAGAGTTGGGATTATAGGGGTGAGCCACCACTCCTGGTTTTTGAGACCTTGGCTTATAGACAGGGACAGGGAGGGGGGAAGAAGGAGGGAGGGGGAGAGAGTGAGACTTTCCATAAAGAAAGAACAAGAACATACAAAAGCCAGATGCTTTTGAGAAGGAATACAGGAGGACACATATGGAAGACTGGGAGGGACTTGTTGTAAACTATGTCACTGAGTGGGGCACTTAGATGGCTGCTAACCATCACTCAGTACTAGGGTTAGAGACACATGCTGCCATGTCCAGTTTTATGGGGGATCCAAACCCAGGTCCTCACACCTGTTCACCAAACACTTTACCAACTGAGCCATCAGCCCAGCTTGTTTTGGCTTGTCCCTGCTCTCGTGACGTCTGGTTTCTCGGAATGAACTCCTAGAACAAGGGACGGGGGCTGCGTGGTGCCAAGCTAGGGAGGTGAGCAGTCTGCAGCCCCCATTCGTCACAGGTCATGTCCCTATAGCCAGGACTCTTGTGGGTCCCCTTGCGTCTGTCATGCCCCTCACTGTCCCTGAGCCCGCGGCCCTAGGACCAACATTAACAGGACTTTGTGGACCAGTCTCTCACTGGGTCCCTCCCCTCCGTGTCACCTGAAACGGCATCCCCGCATGGCTGTAAAAGTCACCTTTCAACAAAGAGTCTATTTATCGCAGCTCAGTAGAGGGGCATGGGGTGTGTGCCCAGGTGGGCTCTGCATCCAGGTGGGCCTGGGCTGGGTCCAGATCCAGCCGCTTTATAACCCTGGTGACCTTGGCCACCTCTCACTTCTCTTAGCCTGCTTCCTTATCTGTTTCAAGGGAGCGAAATTCCCACCTGGCGAGGTTGTTGTGGGGTACAGATGAGATAGTAAGCCATAAAGTGCCAGCCAAGGGCTTGGCATGCTGCTGGGGGGGGACATGAGAGTGGCCTTTGTGGCATTGTTTGTGTGGGAGTCTTATCTGCCAGTGCGTGCAGGGTGGCCACCTGGTCCATCTCAGTGCCCAGCTTAGGTAGGGGCCTGTGCTCTGAAGGCCACAATAACTCTGGTCGATTTGTGTGAGACTCAGTCCAAGTGCCCCAGCCCCCTTATTGGTTCTCCAAGGCTGGCGTACAGGGGGCTGGGTGGGTCCCCAGGAATGCAATCCATCTCCCCTAGCCCCTGAGGGACTTGATCTTCCGCTTGCAATAGGCCACCTGCAGCCTGCACAGCCCGCCATGGGGCTGGGCTGTCAGCACCGGGAGGGGCCGCCTGTCCCCACAAGACCAGGCCTGTGCCCGGGGCCACATCCGGAATTTGATGGCAGAGCTTCCTCTTGGCCCTGTCTGCTCTTGTCCTGGAATGTCCCACCCTCTTGAAGGGGGGAGGCTCTCCAGGGCCCTTTCCTGAGAGTCCCTGCTATGTGACACCAGGTCGAGGGGGCAGCCATATAGCATGAGCCATCCCCCACTCTCAGGAAGGACAATCCTGGAGATCAACAAAAGTGCATGAAAGGTATGCTGCCCAGCCAGAGGGGAAGGTTCTGGGAGCCTCCTGAGTGGAGGTGATTCTAAGCTCAGTATCACACTCTCCCACTCCAAATGAGTAGCAGAAAAAAAGTCCCTCTGTGGCTGGTGTGATCCACGGCTCATCAGAGAAGGGAGAATTGACACTTCCAGCCGCAGGCATGGGTCAGCAGGCAGAAGTCACAACACAGAAATAAACCTGCCCAAGGCCAAAGCAGTCTGCTGGGTTCCCAGAATGGCATGCCACCCTCAGGGAGCTTGGGGCTCTGATATGTGTTCCTGCTTGTATAACCCTCCCTACCCCTTCCATCTTGGTCTCTCTGTCTCTGTCTCTCTGTCTGTCTCTGTCTCTCTGTCTGTCTCTGTCTCTCTGTTTATGTCTGTCTCTGTCTCTCTGTTTATGTCTGTCTCTGTCTCTCTGTCTGTCTCTGTCTCTCTGTCTCTGTCTCTCTGTCTCTGTCTCTGTCTCTCTGTCTCTGTCTCTCTGTCTCTCTGTCTCTGTCTCTCTGTCTCTGTCTCTCTATGTCTCTCTATCTCTCCCTGTCTCTCTGTCTCTCTCCTTGTCTCTATCTTTCTCTTTGGTATGAGACCCAGGACCTAAGCACTCTGGGCCCATGCTCTACCACCCAGCCACACCCTAGTCCCTTACTGGAGAGCCTAGGCCACCACTCTACCAGTGAGCTATATCCCTGGACCTCTCATTTACTTTTAATTTTGCAATAGGGTTCCAGTAGGTTGGCTGGGCTTGCCTGAAACTCCCCATGTAGCCTAGGCTTGCCTTGAACTTGTGATCCTCTCGCTTCAGCTTTCTGAAGCTGGAGTGACCGGCATGCACCAAGAAGTCCAGAATAAGTTTCTTTTCTTTCTTTTATCCTGTATTGGGTCTTGGAGAACTGCTACTGACCCCGTTTGAAAGTCAGAGGGCTAGCCAGAAGTCTGCTGGACACACAGGGAAATGGGCTCCCAGCACAGCAGTTCCCTGGGAGACTGTGGGACATCTAATCCCAGGGCCTCAGGAGACTGGCACTCACACTGTTGCTGAAAACCACGAAGGTTGGGGCTGTGTTCTGAGGAGCTTCAGGGAGCCGAGGGATGCTAAGTTCCACTGGGGTCTTCCCTCTTTGCAATTGGATGTAACTGACCGGGACTATGGTTCAGACTTGAACAATTTGCTTCAGGCCCTTTGCTCTCTGGGCCTCAGTTTCCCCACCTGCTCAATGAGATGCTCTCAAATGCTCTACCTTCCATGGATCCCCCTACCACAGCTCTGCCCGGCTGCTAATACAGTATTTCCCTGCAGCAGGACTCTGCTACCTTGCCATCCTTTGGAGGGAAAATGTACACATCAGTGCCCCAGACCTCTGGCCTTGCAGATAAGAACCATTTATGGGGCCTTTCTATACTCACCCCAAAGACTCTTGTGTGGATTGGTGATGAGACTCTTCCTAGAACCTTTAAGGAGTGCAGATTCTGGGGTCCACCCTTCCTAGTAACTATGCTATGTCCCGGTGGGAGCATGTGACCCACAGAGATTGTAGAGAGCAGTGTAGCCCAGGGACATGACCCACCCTTGCATATGTTAGCGTGTCCAGGTTGCAAATGTGACTGAGAATCCAGTGACAAGTGGTAGAGCAGGCCTCCAGGAAGATGGAGTCCCACGGAAGGAGCCCACACCTGTGCTTCATCTAAACTTTGGAGGTTGGAAATCCCATTTAAATGGAAACCAAGCTTTCGTGCAGCAGAAACTGATAGCCAAAGCCAAAAGGCAAAGTAAATGGGTTTAGAATTTGAAAAAAAAAAAAAAAGTGCTTCAACAAAGAACCAGTGTGTTAACTACATGAAGACTCTGAGAAACAAGGGAGCTGGTTCAGAGCAGTGGCATACAAGCATGCGGTTCTGAGTTCAAGCCCTAGTACCTGCATAGAAAACCAGGCATGTGTGCCTATAATCTCAGCACTGGGGAAATGGAGTCAGGTGGATTCCTAGGGCCTGTGGGCCTCTCAATCAGCCAAATCAGCAAGCTTCAGGTTCAATGAGAGAGCTTGTCTCAAAAATTAAGGTACAGAGCAATTGAGGAAGGCATCCAGTGTTAACCCCTGGCCTCCATATGTGTGTGCACAGATGAGTACACTCAAGTACATGCACACACACACACACACACACACACTCACACACACACACACACACATACACACACACACCAATTTGAAAATAGATTATTTGAAAAGCTCATCAATGGGTCAGTCATACTCACCTGTAACCCTAACACTCATGTATCTGAGGCCGGAGGATTGCAAGACCAAGGCCAACCTGGGCTACAGAACAAGATTGTCTTTAAACAAAACAAAACCCAGCATGAGACTTCTTAGGTGAAGAGGCTAAGGTCTCTTTCACACGTGCAGGAAAGGTGAGGAGAGTGGCCATTGGTCACACTGTGGGCTCAGGTGTGGTCTCTGCAGCAGGGACATTAACCTGAAGGACAAGGCTCAGCCACTTCTCTTCTTGGCCAGCAAGTTGCCTAACTCCAAGCCTCAGTTGCCTAATGTGTACAATAAGGTTCTTTCCTTGCCTGCCCATGTTTCTAACATGTGGTATGTCACTTATTTAGGGCCTGCAGATTGAACAATGCATACCCATCGAGTTGTATAAATGAACTAACTCTGAATTGTGGATCAGTAAATTGGAGACCTAGGATGCACCCAGGTTTCCACCAGGCGGCTGAAAGCCTCTAGTCAGCGCCTGCTGACCTCTGACCCTTCAACCCCATACCCGCCAGCTTCTGTCACAGTATCCAGCCCCTGAAGCTCAGCTTTGTTGCACCTATTCCAAGAGATAAATGATGGCTTTATGCTGATTGTCAACAAAACAAGACCTAGACTCACTATGGAAACAAATCTCAAAGCATGGCTGTGAAGGAGTTTCTGGCTTAGGTTAATTGAGATGGGAAGATATATTAGAACTGTAGGTGGCACCGTTCCCTAGACTGGAGTCCTGGACTGAACAAAAAGAAGAAAGTGAGCTGAGCACCAGAATCTGTCTCCCTCTGCTTCCTGACTGCAGTTGCAGTGTGAGTGGCCACCTCACACTCTGACGGTGTGTCTCCTCCATCATGATATGGGCTGCACCTTAGAACTCTGAGCCAAAATAAACTTCTCTTTCCTTAAGTTGCTTTTCCCAAGTATTTTGTCACAGTAATGAGACAGCTAAATCAGAAGGATGACCCAGATGTCCACTGACATTGCTGGCATCCGGCTTTTGACTGTTGGAATAAGGCAAACGTGGGCATCTCACACCTTACTGAGTGTCCATAGCTTTAGGTCCTTGGGTTTCCAGAGAGAACAGAGGGAACACAGTGGGAAGGGAACAGTTTGAACCCTTGCCAGCCATAAAAGAGAATCATCTCATTCCCAAAATGAATGGTCTTCCCTTTAAAAACTGTACAGGCAGAAGGTTCAGTGACTGAAGTACTTTCTGGACAAGGTTGAGCTCCGGGTTCAATCCTCAGAGTCCATGTTAAAAGCCAGGAGAGGTGGTGTGCATTTGTAACCCCAGTGTCTGGGATGCAGAGGCAGGAGGATCGCTGGACCCACTGGCCGGCCAGCCTAAGCCTACTTGGTGAGTTCCAGGAAAAAGTGAGAAAGACCCTATCTCATAAAACAAAAAGCATGCTCGCTTCGGCAGCGCATAGACTAAAATTGAAACGATTCAGAGAAGATTGACATGGCCCCTGTGCAAGGATGGCACGCAAATTCGCGAAGCGTTCCATATTTTGCAATCTCAATTCCTATTATCTGTCTGAAGTATAAAATAAAAAACAAAAAACAAAAAACAAACAAAAAGCAAAACAAAACAAATAACAAAACAAACAAACACAGAACACCACCACCACCAACAACAACAAAAAAAAGGTGAAAGGTACCTGAGGAATAACTTTTGGGTTGTCCTCTGGTCTCTCTACACATAAGCATACATATATGTGCATCCACAAACACACACGTCCTGCACACACCCATGCACACACTCACACCCAAAAGAAGAAGTCCATATTTGTGAATGCCATTTCTGGTATTTTTTTTATTATTATTAATACAATCAAGAAAAAGATGACTGGATCCCAGACTCTGACAGGGAGCAGCCAAGCAGGAAATAAATCTCTGAGCAGCTAATTGACCCTCAGTAACAGAGCACGCCCCAGACAGGACCAGGTAGGAAAGTAGCCAGTTCCACAAGATACATACAAACCCCAAGCTGTATGTGTCTCAGAGTGGCTAGACGGCACAGAATGGGTTTGTAGGATCTCCATAGCAGCAGGCGTAAGGGGAGTGAGAATCTTATGGTCCTTTCAGCAGATGAGAAAGAATGCAATTCCAGTATTCAGGAGGCAGAGGCAGGAGAATCACAAGTTCTAGACTAGCCAGGGCAACAGAGTGAGTTTAAGATTAGTTTGTGGAAGATAAGAGACTATTTCAAAATACAGAGTAAAAATTTTTTGGGTGTGGTTCAATCATAGATCACCTGCGTAGAATCCCCCCAGTGAGGGACTGGAGGGTCTAGCTCGGTGATAGACTATTCTGGCAAGCACAAACTACTTTCTGGTTTCCATTCTTGTCATTGCAAACAGTACAGTGAAACAAAGCAATGACATCTCAAAGCCAGGGAATGAAGTTCTGGAGACAAGGCAGGGCACCTCTGAAGCAGCTGCGTTCAGCTTGTGGTCTGAGCTTCTGAGGCTGCTATGCCACCTGCAGACTGCTGGAGGAGTCTGGGTTTTCTAGTGAGCTGGGCTGGACTGGGGCCTCTCAGAGGACCCATCTGTTCTTCCTTTCTGCTGATCTTGTTTGGGTCTGGCCACAGGGTTTCTGCCCCCACTTGCCAGCTCTTCTTAGTGTGCAGGGCTCTCTCTTCTACAGGTCAGATAGCCTGCATCCCTTGCTTCCTCCTGTGCGGGTTTTATGTTGACTTTGGCTGCAGCTTACAGGCACATAGCCACCTCAAATCTCTTTGCAAGTCTGGGTAAACAGGTAGCCCAGAGCACCCCACCTGGGCTTTGCAAAGCGAGCTGATCTTCCCAGGAAGTGGCCTGCCTACACCTACTTGGAAGCTTTCCTGAGGCCTCCTGGGAAGACAGCCTCCCCCCCCCCATTCCCCACTTCCACTCTCGCCCCAAGCAGACATGGGTCCCCGGTAAAAGAGACACCAGGAAAATACACAGAGCCAGCCTGGGCTATGGACTGAGCTCCAGGTGGACAGGAGACCTTTGCCCAGGTTCTCTCAACCATAGCCTCTTCTGTAGGTGTCTGTGGTCAGGGCCAGGACCAGGTAGGGTATGAGGCTGGACGACAATCTGCCTCACAGTATGTGGGGACATTCTTCCCTGAGAAGGACTGAACCATTGTTCACCTTTTAGAGGAAAACAAGTTTTTCTGGAGGGTCTTCGATGAGTGCTTTTATGGGTGTTTTGGGAGAGGAATCCAGAGCAGGACGAACACAGGGCCAGGGCAGCCAGGGTACTTACACCTAGCCATTACTCAGACCTTCTGGGTAACTTCAGGCCAGTTCCATTGCTTCTCTGGGCCCCCACTTGCACTCTGCACAGCAGAGGATGGATGACCCTCCTCGGGGCGATGCTGGAGCAAAAGCATCAAGCATGACCACCTCTGGGCAGGACTGTGGTCCAGTTCCTTCCTGAGATCCCTAGGGCAGACTCAGGACCTTTCACTTTGGAAGACTTGTCTTAAATACATAGATAAAAATGGTAAGGTTGCCCAGGAGCCTTCCAAGAGACCCCCCAGTACTTAGAAGGACACAAGGCAGGGTCTAGGCATAACCTGAAAAGCTCTCTCTCTCTCTCTCTCTCTCTCTCTCTCTCTCTCTCTCTCTCTCTCTCTCTCTCTCTCTCTCTGTGTGTGTGTGTGTGTGTGTATGTGTGTGTGTGTGGTATGTGTGTCTATGTATCTGTCTCTGTTTCTCTGTCTCTGTTCTCTCTATCTCTGTCTGTCTCTCTCACTATGTGTGTAATGTGTGTATGTGTCTGTGTATTTGTGTTTCTGCATGTGTCTGTCTCTCTCAGTCTGTCTCTGTGTCCCTGTCTCTGTGTCCCTGTCTCTGTCTCTCTCTGTCTTTCTGTCTGTCTGTCTGTCTCTGTCTCTCTCTGTCTCTGTCTCTCTGTATAGGGGGCTCCCCAAAGTGCGAGGCAGTCAAGGGCCCTTCTTCTCAATTACTTCTACCAGGTAGAGTTCCATTCTACCCTCAAGGCCTCACAGCACCTCACTGACCCCTAGAAGACTTCCAGGAGTCATCCTTTAACAGGGTTGAAAGCTGCTGCGTGAGTTAGCTACCAAATGGCAGGGCTTGGGCTTAGTGACTTAGGAGAATGAAACTGTGTTCTGTCTCCATGGTTTCCATGATCATGAGTTGAAAGGCAGCTCAGGTAGGCATTGCTGGATCACCATCTGAAGGCTGTGGGGCTGGGAGGCTCTATACTGGATCCTGTCCTTGGGTGCCTTGGGCTTCCACGAGGTGTGTGTGTGCCAGAGACCGAACCATGACCCTGGCAGATGCTGACCTTGAATCTGGTGTCACTGAGGGAAAGGTCACCAAGGGTCTGGCTCTCTGAGATGGTGTAGGCCCCAGCTGTGGGCATGGAGGCTCGGGAGCATGGGCAGTGGGGCTGCTTGAGGTGCCTTCTTCTGTTCCCAGGTGTTCTGGGGGGTCTGGGTAGAGCCCTGTAGCCCATTAAATGGGAGAGAAAGAAGTTGAAAAGAGCCCCTGACTTGAACTTCTAGCTAGTTAGCCAGGAGGGTTTTTCTGGATTTGGGGGTTTTGCATTCAGGAATGTGTCGCTCACCTTGCATCTGTCACAGACGGCCTTAAACGGAAGCCTCTATACCTGGGATGGGCTTGAGAGTAGGAAACGGTAGAACACGATCCAGAGGGCCCACATTTCAACATGGGAGGCGTCTACACTGACACCAGATCCCAGGCTGTGCTCGCACTCCCGCCTATGGATCTTGTTGTTGACTACAGAACTGTTTGCAAGGAAACGCGCAGCAGAGACAGAGAGATGGAAGGAAGCAGCAGGAAACCTGCCCCTCGCTTGTCATTAAAGCGGGTGAGATTTAAAAAGGACAAGACAGGGACAGGAAATTAGACTGCTCTAGACTAGAGAATGTTGTGGAAGCTCCCCACACCCTTGCCTGCCAAGGTTCTGAGATACTCAGGGTGGAGCTAGGGCAGGTTAGGATACTCCTTCTTATCCTCAGGAGCTGACACAGACACCATGAGCTGGGGACCTTGGTTGGCCCTGTTCTCCTTGCAGCTGGAGTCCCTGCTTTGAGGTGTCAGCCACAGTCCCACAGTCTCTATGATGGGTGAAGAAGGAACCCAGGATCTCAGAGCCTCCAGCCTGGGCTACTCAGTATTCACTGGTGAATGGCTGGTGATAGCCATGATGAATGCTGTCCCAAGAGTTGGTAGATTTCCTCAAGTTGGACCATCCCCAAGGGCCCAGGGGTGACTGCCACCTCTCTGGGCTCAGACAGCTGGCTGATAGTCCATGGTGACCTTTGCCCCACCCCTGAGGGCCAGCATGTGGTAAGAGGCTCTATCGATTCTTTGAGGGGCAGGATTGAGAATATAGAAGGTCCTAGATATGAAAGACTCCGAGAGGGCGGGGCTCAGGGCATAGGTGAACTGCAGCTCATGGCAGTGGAAGAAGATATTTATCCTGCCTGTGTCCATCAGTCACATGATTAACCTAGGAGAACTTCTGCAAGACCTTTGGTATTGGGAACAACATTGTCACAGCCCAGACCTCCTGGTAGAAGCTGACATTATCCATCCAAGGTATGCCCTGGGGACAGCAGGGGAATTCACCGAGACCTGAGCTTCTTATGACAGAGAAACATTAGGAGGGCCTGCTGGACCTTGCCCTATATGCTAGCTCAGGCTGCTGTGTTCCCAGGAAGGATAGCTCTGGCCCTATGGTTCTGTGACTGGCTGGTCCAGTATGGGTGCAGCTGTCTCAGACAGATTCTGGTCACTGAGTGTGCATGGTTGCTCTCTGCCTAGCCCCACTCTGGTCTCCGAGGGGATTCCTATTTGGTCTAAGAAGCCACTGAGGGTCCAGTTTGAGCTCAGGAGCTCTGGAACCTGCCTCTTTCTCCCAGGAAAACTGCATGCTGGTGACAACAAAATAAAGACGTGAATGAGCGAGAGGGACAGAGAAATTCGTATCCATGACCTGTGCCCTTGGTCCCTGGAGGCCCCCGGTATGAGAAGAATCATGAAAACTGATCCCAGCCAGGGAGGTAATCAGGAATTTAATCATAGCCAGAGGAGTCAAGGACACCGAAAGAAGACCTACAGAGTTAACTAACCTGGGCCCATGGGGGCTCACAGAGCCTGAACCACCAACCAAAGAGCATGCTTGGGGCCCTGTCTTAGTTAGGGTTTTACTGCTGTGAACAGACATCATGACCAAGGCAAGTCTTATAAATAACATTTAATTGGAGCTGGCTTACAGGTTCGGAGGTTCAGTCCATTGTCATCAAGGCAGAAGCATGGCAGCATCCAGGCAGGCATGGTGCAGGAGGAGCTGAGAGGTCTACATCTTCATCTGAAGGGCGCTAACAGAATACTTGCTTCCAGGCAGCTAGGATGAGGGTCTTAAAGCCCACACCCACAGTGACACACCTACTCCAACAGGGCCACACCTTCTAATAGTGCCACTTCCTAGGCCGAGCATGTGCAAACCATCACAGCCCTCCTGTACATTTGTAGCAGATGTGCAGCTTGGTCTTTATGTGGGTCCTCCAACAATCAGAGCAGGAGCTGACTCTGATGCTGTTGCCTGCTTTTAGGACTCTTCCCTTAGCTGGGCTGCCTCATCTGGCCTCAGTGGGAGAGCATGTATTTTAGCCCTGCTGCAACTTGATGTGCCAGGGTGGGTTGGCACCCATGGCGGTGGGGGGAGTCTCCTTCTCCGAGGAGAAAAGGAGGGAAGGATGGAAGAAGGGGAATGTGAGGGTGGACCTGGGAGGAGAGGAGGGAGGGGGCTGTGATTGGGATGTAAAATACATACATACATACATACATACATACATACATACATACATACGCACATGTAATCTCAGCACTCGGGAGGCAGAGGCCTGTCTGGTCTACAGAGTGAATCCCATGCCAGCTACGACTACATCGTGAGATCTTGTTTTGTGGAGAGGAGGCACAAAAAAAAAAAAAAAAAAAAAAAAATATCATCATGAAATTAAAACGAAAGAGTAATTATCCCTGAGAACTTAACGTTTCATTTGAATGGAAAACAAATTAATTGAGAAGCATTTAACTTCAAGGTTAGACAGCTAACCCAGGATGGCTTCTATGGGGTAAAGAGAGTTTATTAGGGCAGCAATACACGCACACATGTATACACACAGACATATGTTCATAAATACACGTGTGTGCAGGCAAATGGGGGGATGCAGATGTGTGCATAACATATGTATGCGGCTCCATGTGCACAAACATACTGATGTAGGCAAGCACACATGTGTATGTATGTATGCAGATACATGCGCACGGACACAGACATGTACACAGCACATGTACATGTGTGTGAACACACAGAGAAGGGCATAAGCACACATAGGTGTTCATTCGACACATGTGCACACATACGTGCACATAGTTGCTTGTGTGCATGAGGTCTGGGCTTGGGGAGTCAGGGCAGACCTATAGCAGTATTCTTCAAGTTTGGATGATATTACCAAGCACATACAATCTCCAGGAGAGACAGGCTCTACCTCCTGCTGGTTCTGCCTCTCTCATGGAGAGAGGCTCCACCCTTGCTGCCCTGTGACCTTGCGCCTTGTTTGGGTGGAAGGGGATTTTCACCTCCTTATCTGTGTTCCCAGCTTCCCTCTGTTGAGCCTGGTCAGCCATGCCCCCCTTAGTCCCCCAGAAGTTTGTCGATTTCATCTCAAACAGCGGTTGCACCAAGGGAGACCACAGCTACCACACGTCCAGAGCTGTTCCCCACAGCTGCTCTGCAAAGTGCCTCTCACCTCTGTAGCCCTGGTGCCCCTCACCAGGCAGGAACCTCTGCCCTTCTGGATCCTGTCAGCTGTCTCTGCCCTCAGCTCTTCTCTGGCAAGACTCTACAGACTCAACCTCCTAGGACAGAGTGAAGCTCTGCTCCTGAGAAGGTACTGCTCCTGCGCTGGGCTTCAGTCATTCAAGCCTGGGCAGGGGACCAGATGGAGACTCCCAGCTGTAGCCTTCGGCACAGGCTGCACCTCGCTGGTGGCTGCTGGGGATTTGGGGGATGGCATCATTATGAATTTGGATCTCCCAGGATTCTAAAAGCCCCAGCGGGGTGGGAGCTTCTTCAGTAAGGACAGGCTAAGAACAGCTCCATGCCCCTCTGTGTGTGCCCTTGGAGATCTCATGAGGTCTGGACTTGGGGATTCAGGGTAGACTTATAGCAGTGTTCTTCAAGTTTGGATGATGTTACCAAGTCAACCTGTTTGTGTCTCCTTTACCTGGGTGGGCTGCCCCGTGTCCACATGGTGAGGATAGGCCTTAGAACTTAGGGCAGTGTTCTTCCTGCAGTGGAGTGGCCAGCTATGAGCGTGCAGGGCAGGGGTGGCTCTGTTTCACAAGTCCAGGGCCAGCGCAGGGCCAGGGTTCGAGGACCATAGAGGGCTGGTAGATGGAACTTCCTTCCCTCCTCCAAATAAAGGCCCACTCTCCTCACCCTGGGCTGAACAGTAATGATTAACATGGTTGGCTCTGATCTCTTTGTTTCTGCTGGACAGAGGCTGTGGGTGAGGGAGGCAAGGGATAGACAGTCTCCCCCTGCTGCTCATGAATGCTGGGTTTATCTTCTTAAGGCTTCTCTGGTTTCAGTGTCTTATTTGTTCTGACATAGATGGGCTTTATCTCCAGTTCCTAATGGCTAATGGGACCCCAGACAGTTCCTCAGAGGCTCTGGCCCCTGTAGGTGTGCTGATGGGATAGACCATGCTGGGGCTCTAAGGAAGACACAATCTACGGTGTCCCTGTCTGTGTGGCTCCATCTGTTGTTTGTGCTTAAGGTGGCCAGACAGCCAGAGCAGAGCAAGAAAGCCTCCCTTAGCAAGACCTTCCAGAAGACCCTTGTACCGGGCACTCACCTGTGGTCATACTGGGCACTTACTCATTTATCTGTACCATGCTAGTTTAGCAACTGCAGTTGCTGCATGGGCTCAAGATGGTAAGGCTGCAATTTTTCCTGAAGGAAATTTCTAGAAAGTACTTCCTCATACCCCCTTTCTTTTTGCTGGCCTCTGACTCAAGCCTTGGTGAGTTGGCCATGTGCCCTGGTTTAGCTCTGGGCAGGGTGGATGGAGCCCTAGGGCCTCTGAGGAGGTGGGGGCCTGCAGGCTAGAGCTGCATTTGCCTGCACATCTTGCTTTGTGTTTTCTCCCTGAGTCCCTGCTGCTGTGCCCTAGTCCTCCCCCACACTATCCCAGGTCCCACCTGTCAGATCACTAGGCCTCCAGAAGCCTAAATCCCAGATCAGCAGAGCCAGAGACCAATGTGGCAGAACCTGGTAGGTGTCACTGGAAGTCTGATTAGATTTTCTGCACAGCTGAGAATGTAAATATTGGTGAGAGTCGGAAGACCAAGTCATCTTTGGCAAGATATGACATCATTCCAACACCTGCTCTGGACAGAGCTCTAAGGGCATGTGACCCACCTCATGGCTGGCATTGTCACAAGAAGCTGATAGGTGTTGCCATGAGGGACACAATGTGTGGCCAGCTGCGTGTTTGCAGAGCTGGCAATACCGGCCACTGGGTCCCAGCCTGGGACTCACCAGGCCCAGCTGTCCCTGCCTGGACACTGGGCCAAACAGTGAGTTCTCTGGGCCCCCGGAACTTATCTTGAGTCAATAGAGACTCTGGGCAGCCACAGAGGCTGTTGACCAGGCCAGCAGACAAGAGTGGCATTCAGGCCCCTAGCTGGTTTCCAGTGAGCTCAGCTGCTCCACAGCTGGGGCCAGGGACAGCCTGCACCCCACCCGCCTGCTGGGCCTGTTTTCCTGCTGGTAAACAAGGAGCCTGGGAGGGTCAGAGCTCTGGGTATCAGTGGAGTAAGATCTTCTCCATGTATAGCTACAGGCACCTGGGGGAGGAAGCTGTGGTGGTACACAGAAATAGTCACAACATGGCACCTGGGGAGAGGACACTGGGTGCATTACCCTTTGCAGCAGGAACCAGAGCGTGGTTACCAGCCCCTGTTCTGGGGGCTAGGGTTCCTCAAGATATCATTTGATGGCTGAAGAAGTTGGGGAGGAGTCACTGGAACAGGCAAGAACAAAGAGGATGCTCCTGGGGAATCACTGGGAGCCCTGAGGAATCCCCGCGGACTTCATCCTGCCCTGTCCAATCTTGTTGAAGGTCAGTAGGTAGAAGCAGGTCTCTCTTCCTTGAGCAACCCTGGGTCTATGACAAAGCTTCGGACAGACAATGAGGACCTGTTGACAGTCTGCCTGTTCATCTGGCCACACTGGCCAGAGCCTCTCCAGATTGGGCAAGTGTAGAAATGTCCTAGGGTCTCGTGTGACAGATATGCAGTACCCAGGCAGAACCCACATGTCTTCAGCCCTGAACTATTGATGCTGACATGCTGGGGGAAAGGAGCTGGAGAAAGGGGGTGTAGCATCACCTGGTGGACATGGTTTGTGTTCAGGGTGTCTGATTTGCTTTGAAGAGACCCAGAGCTGGAGGTGCCCAAGAGTTAGGGACATAAAGATGGAAACTTTTCAAGTTTGTGTTCTGTTACTGTGACAAACACCATGACCAAAGCAAGTTAGGGAGGAAAGGGTCTATTTGGCTCAGACTTTCAGGCCACAGTGGGTCATTGAGGGAAGTCAAGGAAGGAACCTGGAGGCAGAAACAATGGAAGAACACCGCTTGTTGGTTTGCTCTCAGTTAGCATTCTTATACAGCCTAGGACTACCTGCCTAGGAAATGGTGCCACCCACAGTGGGGCAGGCCCTCCTACATCAACTAAGACAATCACATTAACCCACAGTCATGTCCACAGACCAACTTAATAAAGACAATTACTCAACTGAGATTCTTCTCGGGTGATTCCAGATCAAGTCAAGAGGACAGCTAAGGCTACCTAAGACAGGGAGCTTCCTGGCAAGTTGACCCTGGGAGTACACAAGTCAGGAGTCTCTTTACCTTGTTACTCCCTGGACTCTGTGGTGGCCCACCCTACCTGGGATCCCTAAAGCTCAGCAGGGGTTCTTAATGTCTTTCCTAGCCCTCTGCCTATATAGAATTAGTTAATGCTAGATTAATAATCATCCCCAATTCCTGTTCATGAAGAATGTGACCTCTTAGGAAACGGTCTCTGTAGATGACATTAAAGTCCTGGTTTTAGATTCAAGCCTACATTTTTGGTATTGTCTTGTTGTTTGAGATAGTCTCTCATGTAGACATGACTGATCTCCAACTCACTACATAGGCAAAGATAACCTCGAATTCCTGATCCTCCTGACCCACCCTCCAAGCACTGGGCTTACAGGCATAAACTATCACCATCGGTTTTATAGAGCTGGGGGTTGAACCCAGCTTGAAGGAGGCTTTGTGTTAAGTAAGCAATCTGGCAACCGGATCACCCTCCCTAGCATAAGTCAGCCTTAAATCTAATGACAAAAATTCTAATCAGGAGAGTGAACAGAGTGGCCGTGTAAAGAAGGGGACATGGCCAGGCTATGTGCCCACACTGAGGAATGTCAAACACCATAGGCAGCAACAGACACTAGAGTGGGGCTGGGGCTGGACCTCTATCGGCCTTGGGAGGCACCAGACCTCAACCCTGTGGGGCCCGAGGGAGCAGTTCCTTGATCCTAACTCATTATCATTTGTGCCAGCATTCCCAAGACACTCTCAGACACCCGGAATGTGCCCTGGGCTCCTGGAACCACAGATGGGCCATAGAAAAACCACTATCCTCACATGGTGCAATACTTTCTGCTGAGCCAGGGCAGGGTGCAAAAGAGAGAGAGTGCCTTCTGCCCACCTATGAGGCTTATTGCTTGGTTGGTGCAGCCAAGTTCACCTGTAGCACGCAGGGCACCCTTTGGTGCCTGTGTCTCCCTGCCCTATGTAGAAACTTGTGGCTCCTCTCTGATCTCCTTGGGGCTCTGTGATTCATGACAGACTTCTACCACGTTTTTCCCCCATAGTGAAGGAGAAACTGGAGGCTTTAAGATATTAGGTATGGTGGGCGGGGCGTTGTGGCCCCAAATGGGCTGTCCCTGCAGGTATCCTCAGGCTATGCCCTGTCCCTTGTCTTTGCAGAATAAACTCTATAGCGATCCTAGCCCTGAGAAGATGTGAGGATGAGTTGGAAGACCCACTGTCCCATTCCTGGCCCTGTGTGTCCCTCGGACTCTAGATAACTCAGGGAACCTCAAATTCCTTGACTGTGGATGGGTCTAGAAGCTTCTCATCTTCCCTCTGACCTTGGCTGAGGTCACTGCCCAAGTTCCTCTAGACTCAAAGAACCCATGTCTTGCTGTGGCATCAGGACACAAGACTCCCTGGAAATCTGGGACTGTGAGTTACAGGGTGCCCATGCCCCGAGTATCTGCTGGCAATGTGATCAGTGCACAGATAGCATGGGACAGCTCTAGTTAGGCTCTGTATCTGAGAAGCCCTGGGTCTCTTGGTACTGCAGTACGGTTGGGACAATGTCCACACTAGACCATCCTTTCCCCCAGGATCTTTCTGGAAGATAGGGGTACGACAAGAACCCACGGAAGGGCTGAACCCACACTCCCACTCCACACCCCTCCTGCAGCCCTTGGGTGTGGATGTCTGAAACACCAGGGTCCTTTGCACCTGCTGCTCTAGGTGCCTACCTCATCTAATTGCTTAGCATGGGTTAATCCTTATGCAGTTAGTGCCCGGTACCAAAAATCATGCTGCCTAGAAACTTCCCTGGGTCACCATGTCCATCACTTTTTGAGAAAATAAAGGGTCAAACTGTCTTATGGCCAGCAGTTTTCCATTTCTCCCATCTTACGTGTCTTGGTTTTGATGCTAACCTTGGAGATGAGGCTTCAGGAGAGACATTAAAGGGACACTGCCCCTCCGGCAGCATCTGCAGGTCTTCTTTCCCTGTGACAGCTCCTGGAGAGCACAGCACCCATTCCCAAAAGGGATGGGGACAAGGAAGTTTCAACCACGTGGAACACTCTCCTGCTGTGTCACAGGCTGTCGCACCTACAGCCCGGAAACGTGTGCCTAGTGGTACATATGTGTTCACACATCTATTTTGGTGTATCCACACCAGAGATCCATATGGTGAGATGCACAGGTCCATGAGGCTAAGGCTCAGAAAAGCTGGGGCCATCCTCCACTGTGATAACATAATCAAGATTTGCACCCTCAACTCCTTTGTGACCTCTCTGGGGTCCCCCATTGTCTTAGTCAAGGTTTCTGTTGCTGAAAGGGTTTATTTCCGCTTACGGGGCATCATACCCCATCGCTGAGGGAAGTCAAGGCAGGAATTAAAGTAGGGACCATGGAGGGTTGCTGCTTCCTAGAGTGCTCTCCTGGCTTGCTCAGCCTGCTTTCTCATGCAGGTCGGATCACTTACCCAGGCATGACACTGCCCACAGGGAGCTACCCTCTGCACCCACATCAATTGGTGATTTAGAAAATGCACTACAGCCTTGCCCACAAGCAAATCTTATGGAGTCATTTTCTCAGTTGAGAGCCTTCTTTCCCGACACCTCTAGCTTATGCCAAGTTGACATAAAACTAGCCAGACACCCATGGATTGACATGGCACCTCTGGCTCCTTCTGTTCTTTGCTTCTGGGTTCTGGCTCACGCCCTGACAATGCTTCCTCAATTGTCTTCCCAAACACATCACGCATGCGCAAATCTCTTCTTGGGGGAACACAGATAGCCTATCTGTCTCCACACAGACGAACATAGACAGCTCTGTAATGCGGACCTGTGTGCGTGTATGTGCATGTTTACAGGAACAGGTGTGCAGGCAGCATATCCCCCCAGCTACCAGTGAAGATAAGTGCCAGGGAGGGGCTGGGCATCTTCTCAGGCATACAAGGAGTCTGCAGGTGTGGTTAAGGATATCTCTGGGAGATACCTGGAAGAGCAAGATGGGCTGCAAGCCAGCCAGTACTGTCAGCAATAGGGGCTTAGGCCAGGAGCAGGAGGGCCTGGACTCCCAAGAACCTGAGAAGGCTGACAGTAGGTGGTACAGGCCTATGGGCTGCAAGGCCGAGCCATCCAGAGCCTGTGGCTTTGTGTGCTGCCTTTGAGCCTTTGAGTGCTGATCTGTCTTGTGGCAAAAGAGGGTGAGTCACAGTGCCATCCTCCAAGACCTGATTTCCTGGGCTTTCTGCAGTGTTGACCTGTTCCCAGACAACACTGTCACATGGAAGAGACATTGTCACAGGCTAAAATTCCAGCCTTCCCACCTGCCATCCAGGACACAGACTCTATAAGTTTTTTTCAGAAGCCCCGGAAACACCTTGCCATCTCATTGGCTGAGCCCTGGTCACATGTACAGGTGAATCGATGCTTGCAGCCAATGGGATGGGATCTTGGCTGGCATGCCTAGAGCCAAGGCAGTTTCTGCACCTGATCACAGAGAGGTGGGGTAGGGGGTGTTCCCTGCAGAAACAGAGCTCCAGGGTCTGGGGCAGAATGGAAGATTTAGGGGACTGGGATGTCGGGTTGTGGCTCAAGACACGGGGGCCTAGATCCGGAGGCTGGGACAGGATTGGAGGCCAGAACATTGGCGCATAAGGTAGGGCTTTGGGGACACACGGCGAGGAATAAGGTCACGAGTGGGTCAGCCCATGTCCTTATGAGCACTTGGTTAGTCAGAGAGAAAGGACACTAGAGGTCAGAGGTTACGCCAGAGGATGGCGATAATCTCTGCCCTGTGTCCCACCTCTTTCCCACAGTGGGGTCTGGGAGCCTGGCAGTGAAGGGTTATCAAGAGGTGATGCCCTTTTGAAAAGCATCCTGCCTGAGTGGGGACAGGCAGATCCATGCGTTGTCCTCCAGTCATGTGATCCGTTCCAGCCACTCTCCAGTTGCCACTCCCTTCCTATTTGTTGCTATAACTCTGTGTGTTGCTCATACAGGAGTCTATGTGTGTCTGTACGTAACCAGTGTGCACCTCCATGTGTCCACTTTGTGTGTGTGCCTCAGTGTGCGCCCGTGTGTTCTTATGTGTATCTGTGTGTCTATGTGTATCTGTATGTCCTTGTGTGCCCCGTGTGCCTGTGTATGACCCTGTGTGTGCCTATGTGCTCATATGTGCCTATGGATGCCCTTCCCATGTATCTGTGTGTGCCCCTGTGTGCCACTGTGTGTCGTGTGTGTGTGTGTGTGTGTTTGTGCAAGAGAGAGAGAGAGAGAGCACACATGTGTGCCTATATGTACTTCTGATTCTGTGTACACCTGCAGCTGTCTTGTCTGTGTGCTTATATGTACCTATGTACCTGTGTATGTCTTTGTGTGAACCCGTGTGTGTGCACACACATATACCGATGTATGCATGTGCTTACGTATACTCAAGGCCTCAGGGGCTCTTGACATGTAGACTAGTGTGCATGCATGCAAATGTCCATGAAATGGGGCTGGGGCACAAGGGGGAGACGGTTTTCCTGGAGGCCATGCTCGATCAGCTGCCAAACTATCTCTATTGTCATGTCAACCAAATATTTTCAGCCTCCCCGCCCAGAAGCCTCGGAGCGCTGTCTCCTCCCGGCTGTGAACCCCAGACCAGACTTCCAAACCGCTAGGCCAATCTGGAAGCTCTTTTTTTAGCTGCTGAGGAGAGGGAAAAAAACCATAAGCAAACACAAATCCACTGATCGTAGCCACCGCCTTCTCTGCAGTTTAATTTCTGAGCTTTGATCTGATACTGGGCCCCAGAGGACGTGTTATTTCTAAATAACTAGCCAAATGTTTGTGCCCGACCTTGAACTCCTCTGGTTTGGGGAAAAATATGACTTAGCATAGTTCTTCTTTGATGCGGCCAGCAGTGTGGGGGTCAAAGACTTTTTCAGGGGGCAGAGGCAGGAAGCATTGCAGGGTCCTGTGGTGCCCTGCCCTGGGTAGCAGAGCCCTGGGCAGGGCCGCACCTACCCACCCAGACCCCCATAGATGTCCTCACTGGGGCTTGAGCCTAGCCACACCTGTGGAAAACCAGGTATTCCCAAAGTCTTTTCATTGGCTATGGGGGTCAAAGGCTCAGAGCAGGGGTGGAAACAACCTGCTGTGGTGACATTGGGACTCCAGAGGCTCATCCTAGAGTTTGGTGGGATTCCTGCTGTAAGTATGGAGGTCTGAGATAGCTCAGCACATAGGTACGCGCAATAGGAGGTACAGGTGGCCACAAGCTGTACGGGAGGTATATAGTGGCCACTTGGAAAGAATTGGAGAAAAGCGCCCCCTGCTGGCATGTGCCAGCCCGCAACACAAGTACACGGGCAGGTTCAATCAGGTTGGCTTGATACCTACATACAAGCTGAGCTGATTAGTCCTAGTGGTCCAGTCACCCATTATGCTGCAGGCCTGGGCTCAGGTGCTTGTCCCAAAGCATTGGACCAGGTATGGTGCAGTGAAAGGTCCTAGGAATGGTTGATTCCACATCAGAGATGGCATTTTCTCTGGGAAACATTGCTACCAGTCTTCTCAGCGGGGGTCAAGGTACAATATTAGCAGTACCCTGCCTTAGTAGTTAAGTTGGAGAGGGGGACCTTTCTGCTGTTTCTTGCAGCTTCTGTTCAGAACCTTGTCCTTGGTATTTGCTGGTAAATCTTGGCCAGGGGAGGAGTCTGTCTGGGCTTGGTCAACCTCTGAAGCTCAGTGCCCAAAGTGGTCTCCAGTCTGCTAAGAACCCACCTAGAACCCAGGCCCAAGAGATCCCTACACCCCAGATGCAATGCATGTCCCCAGAAGCCATAACTAAACTGGCATTTTCTGTTTGAGGTATCTCAGGTGGCATGCAGGGGGCTGGAACCCGGGCCACTGATCTGAGGCTACTCCTTGGCCAATGCGTGGGGTTGGGACACGGTAGTGTTGTTTGTTTGTTTTGTTTGTTTTGTTTGTTTGTTTGTTTTTGAGACAGAATCTCACATAGCCCTCTGTGGCTGTCTTAGGGTTTCTATTGCTGCGATGAAACACCGTGACCAAAGAGCAGGAGAAGAAAGGGTTTATTTGGCTTACACTTTCAAAGTACAGTTCATCTCGTTGAAGGAAGTCAGGACAACGACTTAAACGGCAGGAATCTGGAAGCAGGAGCTGATGTAGAGGCCATGGAGGGCGCTCCTTTCTGGCTTGCTCAGCCTGATTTCTTAGAAGTTCTATAGAACCCAGGACCACCAGCCTAGTGATGGCACTTCCCACAATGGGCTAGATTCTTTCCTATCAGTCATTAATTAAGAAAATGCCCTATAGCTGGATCTTATGGAGGATTTTTTTCTTAACTGAGGTTCCCCCCTTTCAGATAACTCTAGCTTGTGTCAAGCTGACATAAAATTAGCCAGCATAGTGGCCTTTAACTCAATATGTAGCCAAGAATACCTTGACATGTGGACCCTCTTGCCTTCAGCTTCCAAGTGACGGGACCACAGTCATGAACTTTCACACCTGTTTTGAATGTGGCTGGGCATGGGACCCAGAATGCTTTGCATGCTAGGCAAGCACTCTGACAGCTGAGTCACATCTCCAGCCCAAGAATCTGTTCCTAAAGATTTAATTTTGGTTGTGTGTGTGTGTGTGTGTGTTTGTGTGTGTGTCTATGTACGGGCATGTGTGTGTGGATGTCTGTATATGTGTGGATGTCTATGTATGGATATGTGTGCAGGTTCCCTCAGAAACCAAGAGCATAGGAACCCTCCCTGAAGCTGGAGTTACAGGCAGTTATGAGTCTCCCAATACAGGCAGGTGCTGGGAACCAAACTGAAGTCCTCAATAAGAACAACATTTCCTCTTAACTTCTGGGCCATCTTGTCAGTCACCAGAGATGTCTTTAAAAGTTAAATAATTGGAGTCACGGAGGGAAGCTGATGCCTGTAATCCCATCACATAGGAGGCAAGAGGCTTGCTGTAAAGTTATGGCAAGCCTGGGCTACATAGAGAGACCTTGTCTCAAGAAAACCAAGTGAAGGAAAGCCAAATAATTCCACTGACAGGTAACAGTCATGTGATGCCAAATTCTGGCAGGGGTGAAAATAGAGAGGCACAATTAGAGAAAATCATGATAAATAAAATCCAGACTTGAGGGCTGAAAGAGATGGTTCAGTGGTTAAGAACAGTCTGCTCTTCTAGAGGTCTTGAGTTCAATTCCCAGCAACCACATGATAGCTCACAACCATCTATACTGGGATCTGATGCCCTCTGCTGGCATGCAGGTGTACATGCAGATAGAGCACTCACATACATAAAATAAATAAAAATAAATCTTTTTTTTAAATCCAAACTTGAGACAACAGTGCTGTGGTCATATTGGACCGTTCACTATAAGAAATCTTTGTTTTGTTGTATAAACTTTTTGTTTTGTTTTGTTTTTTGAGACAGGGTTTCTCTGTGTAGTCCTGGCTGTCCTGGAACTCACTCTGTAGACCAGGCTGGCTTCGAACTCAGAAATCTGCTTGCCTTTGCCTCCCAAGTGCTGGGATTAAAGGCGTGTGCCACCACTGCTCAGCTTGTATAAACTTTTTTTAGGAGAGAAATTTATTCCCTCCGATTCTCCAGATAACATCCCAAAAGCAGGCCAGAGTACAATTCTATCCAAGTTCAACCTAGGGAACCGATGAGTTTATCAGTGTTATTTGCAGAACACGTGTGAAAAGGGGTTACTTACAGGACTCTGAGTGATTCCAAAGCAACCAAGCATGGGAAGTCCCACCCCAGCATGGGTGACAACTTCTTCATAGTTGCACAGGTGGAGGCCCCCAGACTTTGGGGATCAAACATGAATCTTCCTGCTTGCATAGCAAGCACTTTATCACTGAGCCATCCCCCTGGTCCCTAATCAGGCTCATGCATTTAAATACGGAGTTGAGGTGGGAGCCAACTTTAGGTGCTTCCCAGTGGTTTGGGGGAAGGCTAAAGACAAGCCTGGGTTCCTGCCTCTACCTCAGCACCCCTGTGCTGTGTAGGTACACCGGTCTGTAGGGTCCTCTGCCCCTATGGGACCCATCCTGCAGCCCCGGTTGTGGGTAGCCAGAGCCCTGATCTTTGTCACCCCCCCACCGTTCTGTAGTTCCCCTGGTACTTTCTCCACAGCTCTGTAGCCAGCCTTGTGCAGCTGCTCTGGAGGCTCAGAGGGCCTCCTTGCCCTGTGTTCATCCCCACCTCTGCAAACCATGGATTTTCTAGCTTGCAACAGCTCCCTGTGGCCTTTTTCATCAAGAAATATTCACTCTTTGTTTTTCTCCTTCATTCCTTTGCCCATTCTTCCTTAATTATTTTTGAGATAGGGTTTCATGTAGTCCAGCCTAGCCTTGAACCTCTGATCCTCCTGCCTCAGCCTCCCAAGGGCTGAGATTACAGGCATATACCACTATATCCAATTCCCATTCTTTATAAAGGTTGCCTTTTGTCCTTGAGTAGTGGCTCTTGCCAGCAATTCCAGCACACCGAGGCTGAGGCAGGGGGATTATCATGAGTTCAAGCCCTTCCCAGTCTTCATAGAAAATGTCAGAACACCCTGGGCTTCACAGTAAGACCTTGACTCAGAATAATGACAAAGTTTCATGTCACTGTATGGCTGTTAGAAATTGTTTAGCAATCACCTGTTGGTGAGCTTTGAGAACATTCTAAATGCCAGTGGGTGATGGCTTGCTTGCGGTGGTACCATAAGAGTGCAGGACTTTGCTGGGGTAAGGGGTATGCATGTTGACATTGAGCCCACTGGTGGATTGACCATAAATGTTACACAGCTCGTCAGCTGCAGACGGTGTCTGGTTCCCACTGGTCTGCCATGGGCAGCACCGCCAATGCCTTGCTTTCTGCCAGTCTTGTTATAAAGTGGGTCCCCATTTCCTTCCTGTTCACATTTCCTATCCCGAGCCAGGCCTCTCTGTTGACTAGGCAAGTTGATCCCACTTCCTGAGTCTCCTTGGGGACTGGGCACTTCCTGGGCACTCTTCATGTGTTTGGGATGTGAGCTCATTGTCACTTCCTTTCTTGGTGGCCGACTGGGTTTCAACTTTGGCTTGTGGCTTCCTGGCCTTGTCTGGATGAGTGTCACTCATTCTCTGCTTGCTGCTTTGCCCAACTTTAGGGGCGTGGTCTTCAACCTCATTACATCCTGCTACCTGAGTCCAGGAGTGCAGAATTTCGTCATCTCAGTTGACTGGGCTGCTGGCAAGCATGTGTATGGTAACTATAGAACATTCCAGAGAGTATTTTATTTTTGTATGTGTGTATGTGCACGTATATGTGTGCACGCATATGCATACAGGTGCACTCACCAGTGGCATTCACCAGTGCATGCACATGGAGGCCAGAGACTGATATCAGATGCCTTTTCAGTCATGTCTCTGACTACTTTTGGGGACAGGGTCTCTTACTGAACTAGAGCATATCCATTTGGTTAAGGCTGGCTGGCCAGCGAGCCCCTGAGCCCCTCCTCTCTCAACCTTCCTAGCACTGGAATTATAGGTGCTTATAGCATGTTTAGCTTTCTATCTGGTGCTGGGGATCAAACTCAAGTCCTCATGCTTGTGTGGCAAACGTTCTTACTGAGTCATCTTTCCCAGCCCTTGGAACATTCTTGAATGAAGGGGTGTCTTAGTTACTTTTCTATTGCTGTTATAAGACATCATGACCAGGGGCTGGAGAGATGGTTCAGTGGCTAAGAGCACTGACTGCTCTTCCAAAGGTTCTGAGTTCAAATCCCAGCAACCACATGGCAGCTAAAAACTGTAACTCTAGTTCCTGGGGATTTGATACCAGGCAAGAGTGTGGTGAGCATACATTTGGGCATACACATAAGATAAGTTATTAAAAGGAAAAAAAAAAGACACCATGACCAAAGGCAACTTATAGAAGAAAGAGTTTATTTGGAGCTTACAGTTTTAGAGAGTTACAGTCCATGGACATGATGTCAGGGAGCATGGCAGCAGGCAAGCAAGCATGACACTGGAGCAGTAGCTGAGAGCTTATATCTTGAGACAGGAGCATGAATCACAGAGAGCCAATTGGAATGTTGTGGGCTTTTGAAACTTCAAAACCCACCCTCAGTGACACACTTCCTCCAACAAAACCACACCTCCTAATCCTTCCCAAATAGTTCCACCAATTGGGGAACAAGCATTAAAAGGAGAGTTTATGGGGGCTATTCTCATTCAAACCACTAGGGGCCTCATAGGTGTTGCAGCAACAAAGAAGTAGAAGATTCCATCTGCACTACTCAGTGGTTCAGAACGGACTGGAAAAGACAGGACAACACCCAAGCACACATCTAAGGACGGCTCATAGGTGACAAAGGTTGAGCAATGACAACAGAGTGAGTCATGAGGTAGATTGAGCTTCACCCTCAGGAGCCTCAGGTCAAAACCCAACACTATGAGAGGAAAGAGAGAAGGGAAAAATTAAGGCCAAACATGATGGTGGTGCTTGTGGGGGGGCTAAATGTCATTCCTTAAATATATGACAGTATTTTAGTCAGCAAAGTCACCAAGATTTGAGGTAGAGTCAAGGTAACAGAGAAGCTGGAGTCCAAGGGGCTAGAGTTATGGAGGCAGGGGTCAGGGAGGCAGGGGTCAGAGAGGCTGGAGTCAAGGGGGCTGAGGTCAGGAAGGCTGGGGTCAGAGAGGCTGGGGTCAAGCGGGCTGGGGTCAGGAAAGTTGGGATCAGGAAGGGATGGGTCATGGATGCTGGGATCAGGGAGACAGGGCTCCAGGATGCTGGGCTCAGGGAGGTAGGGGTCTGAGAAGCTTGGGTCAGGAAGGCAGGGTTAATTTAGGTTGGTCTCTTTGTGAACTAGGATAGGGCTAGTCACTGTAGCTTACTGGCCTCCTTACTTGTGTCTTCTCCTTGAAAAGCTCTTAGCCAGAGTAGGGTGATAGCTTCCTGTGAGTTCTGAGTTCCCTGGGAGCTACCCTACCTACCAGGTCAGTTGGCACCTGTTCTGGAAACAATGCCAGTGTCATTCAAACAAAGACAAACACCCTGTGTAAAGTTAGGGCACAGATAGCTGGGAGCGTTCCTTCTGACTGTTCCGGCTAATGGAAGGCTTCCAGAGAGTCACTGTGTACTGGAAGGGTCAGAGTACCACCCATGGCAATGGCTTTTTGCCGAACACTCCTGTTTTTTTTTGTTTTTGTTTTTTTTTTTTGGTTTTCCAAGACAGGGTTTCTCTGTGTAGCCTTGGCTGACCTGGAACTCTGTAGACCAGGCTGGCCTTGAACTCAGAAATCCGCCTGCCTCTGCCTCCCAAGTGCTGAGATTAAAGGCGTGCGCCACCACTGCCCGGCTCGAACATTCCTGTTTAATGTGGCAGTCCCTTGGGCTTTTAAAACAGGTAACCTGTAACTGCGGATGGACTGAAGCTATCAGAATGCTGAGCCCATTTGACATAAACACAGGATTTCAGGCTGGCCTGTGCAGTGCTCCACTCTAGCCAGCTTCAGAACAATGAAAAACACAGGTTCTAGAAAGTTCATTGTGTGGAATTAGAGCACTCGTGGGCCTGTGGCTTCCTGGAATCTGGCTGTCTCCTCCCCTCCTGCACACACAGGGTGAAAGGAGAATAAAGGAGAAGAGGTGGAGAGAGACATTGGGAACTCTGGGCCTTGGCGGTCTGTGCTGGGACCATGTGTGACAGTCAGCTGGGATATGGGTTCTACCAAGAACAGGGGGTCTCTCTAGGCAGCCAGTCTTGCTCCAAAGCTCCCCGGGGACTTGGCTATCAGTGCCAGTTAAGGGTTGGGCCTGATGCTAAGTGGGCTGGTTATGTCAGGTGATCACTCAGAACCTGCATCCTTGCTGCACTCCTCAGGTGGTGCATCCTTGATGCAGAGGGAAACATGGTCCAGCCAGCTCCTTGAACAAGGAGAGGATAGGCCCCCACATAGAGCTGCAAGGCTGCAAGCAGGGTGGGTTTTGGTATCAGTGGCCCAAAGATCCCACCCTGGCCCTGCTTTCTTTTTATCCCTGACTTCTGCCTATCTGACCTCCTTCCAAATCAAGCTGTCCCCCGTGTACACGCAAAAGAGCTGCTGCAGTTCCAGGTTTCATATCCAAGTACCACCCCGCCCAGGAAGGAGAGTTTGATCGGCTCTAACTGCTCACACAGAGAATCACAATGGGGCTCCCCTTAGGTTAGGTGTCCACCCTTCAGTGCACACATGGGGCAGGGGAGAGGAAGATATGCCAGGTTTACAGAAGAGGGATGTGAGCTGTGGGGGCTAGGCACATATGGTGACCTCGGTCACCCACAGAGTCATATGCGAACATTGCCTCCATCCTTTTGGGCTTATTTCTCAGACGAGAGCTTACAAAGTGTAGGGTAGGAGGAAATTTGGGTTGGCCCGTGCAATAGAGCTTGCCTGAGACCAGAGCCTGGACATGGGGTGCGGGAAGACTGGGGTGTTCACCAGAAGGTCCGCTCAAGACATGTAGAGAGCACACTCAGGGACACACCAGACACCTGAAGGGTGTGTCTTAGCGGACCCACCCAGACCAAGGAGATTCCAAAGACTGAGATGGGCGGACTGTGCATGCTACCTTCCGGGATCCTCCAGGCTTCTGTAGCCTTTTACAGAAAGCTGATGCCGCCGGAATGATTCATGCTCTTAGCAGCATGTCTGAATCGGCTCTGGTGGAACCCCATGGATTGTCACCTGGGGACAGACGGCCACAACACACCTAAGCTCAGGGCATTCCCGCCTCCTCCTCTTCCTCCTCTGCTGGCGGTCAGAGGTTTTACTGACTTCCTCATTGCCTTGGAAGTTCAACCAAACCTCTGAATGTCAGCTGCATGCCACTTTTATTTTATTGGCCTCCTGGTCCTCAGGTGGGTCCAAGCTCTGGAGCAGCGGCTGGGAAACCAACCTGGCAGGATGCCAAGGAAGGGCTTGCAGGTGCACTGGCTCTGCCCCGCTGTTCTAGACACCCCGATAGACAGCCTTCTGGAGGCTGACTACTCAGCGGCTCACGCAGGTTTCACCCTCTCTGGCTTCAGGCTAAATCATTCTTACCACAATGTGAGTGGCCCGGATGGCTTTCCATGGTATCTCTCAGCATTTCCGTAGGCATCCCTTGAAAGTCAGAGGACACTAAGTGTCTTCTGTTTCTCCCCTCCCCCTCTGCTCATCTGCGGACGTGACCTCAGGCAGCTCCTCTGGGTTCAAAGTTTCCTCAGCATTTCTGTTTTCAAGGAAATTCTACGTTCGGTGTCAGAGTACATTTGCGTGTTAGCACCAGACAGCACGTTAAGTGGCTTCCCTCAGAGGGACCTGGTTTACTCTAGTGTGTCTCAACCTGAGGCTTACAACCCCTCTGGGGGTCAAACGCCCTTCACAAGGGTCCCCTCAGACCATCGGAAAACACGGATATTTACATTAAAATTCTTAACAGTAGCCGGGCAGTGGTGGCGCACGCCTTTAATCCCAGCACTTGGGAGGCAGAGGCAGGTGGATTTCTGAGTTCGAGGCCAGCCTGGTCTACAGAGTGAGTTCCAGGACAGCCAGGGCTACACAGAGAAACCCTGTTTCGGGAAAAAAACAAACAAACAAAAAAACCAAAACCAAAAACCAACCCCAAAAAACAAAACAACAACAACGACAAAAAACAAACAAAAAACCCCAAAAAACCAAACCAAAACAAAAGATTCTTAACAGTAGCAAAATTACAGTTATTAAATAGCAACAAAAATAACTTTATGGTCGGAGGGTCACCACAACATGGAACTGTGTGAAAGGGCTGCAGGGTTAGGGAGAACCATGGGTCTAGGGACAGATCCTTTCCAAACCCTGTGGCTCTCTTAGGGACCCTGAGCTCTCTCTCTCTCCCATCCCCTCAGGTCCCAGTCAGTAGGGAGTGCCTCAAGGCAAGCAGAGAGTGAGTGCAGAGGCTGCTCTGAGCTCAGACCTGGCTCAGAGACCCTAAGCGAGTTTCAGAGAGGCCCAATAAGATGCAAGGGTAAAGAAGATAAAGACGCTGGTGGCAAGGGTCTGAGCCTGTCATTCACAGCCTCCGTATTCCCCTGGGGCACCCTTCTAGAAAGCAAGGGAAGTTATGGGAAGAGGTCTTCAGAAACTCGAGGTCAAAGACCCACCTGACCATGGGCCAGAACCCAGTGGATTTCTAGGGTCAGTGTCTATAAGGTCTTTGTCGCGATCTCATCTGGTTTTGGGACCAGGGCTCCTAGGCCGCGTGTCAAGGGCCTAACTTTACTCACTTTGCCTACAGTAGTCACTGTTTCAGGTTGGAAACTCTGGTGGATATTACATGCTTTGACCGTCCTCGGGTTTCGTGAGAGACTGTCTCACCCACCCAAGGGCTTTCAGCCATGTTCCTTCTGGATCGCCACTACCTGTGTTCCCAAAGATAGTGTTTGTTTCCCCTAACTCCCAGGCTTTCTGCAAAAGGCCTTATGAGTCAAGCAGGCGGGCATGTGGGTCCACCCTGGTGTGAAGAGCCCTCCCCCTCCCCCTCCACTATCATCTCATCCTTACTGGGTCACATGCCGACCCCAGATCTGGCGGGTTGTTTTAGGAAGGGTGGCTTAGTATATGTGTTCTAAGGGGTGAAAGTGTGGCTTGCTTTGTAGGCGTGGCCTCGCCACTGCAGCTACGCCAGGCTGGAGCGCCGGGTCTTGGTTTATGGGTGGCCCTCTGCTGCCACCTGGTGTCCATTTTCTGCCACGCACTCTTTCTACTTGACTTTGGGGTTGCAGATATGCGCATGCTCCTGGAGAGCGGGCTGTTGAAGGGTGTGTGTGTGTGTGTGTGTGTGTGTGTGTGTGTGTGTGTGTGTGTGTTGAGGAGGATGCTGGGTCCTGCTGGTACTGGGTTTGACATCCACACATGACCCCTCGATAGCAATGGGGGAAAGTGAGTCCCCATCCCTCCTCTGCCCGTGGCCACCACCTTGGCGACTTTTTTTTTTGCCAGTGGTTGTCTGACCCACTATGGAGCGCATCAGTTTCGCTGAGAGAGCTGTGGAGGGTCAAGGCCTGCCTGTGGGTGGGGTTGCATTCTCTTGGGGGGGAAGCCTACGCAGAACGTGTACAGTAATGAATGCCCTCAAATCCTATGATTTAAGGCCACAGTGCTTCCTCACAGGGAAGTATAGTTCAAAGGAAATTACAGGATCTGGGAATTAGGATGCTCTTCTGCAGTCCTCTGAGAAGGGAGGATGGAGAGTTTCAGGCCAGCCTGAGCTACATAGCAAGAGCAGGTCTTAAAAAACAAAAACAGAGGTTGGTGTTGTAGCTCAGTTGGTAAAGTAACTTACTTAGCATGCCAGAAGCCCTGGAGCCTGTAGTTTGAGCACTGGGATTGAGGAAGCAGGAGGGTAAGAAGCTCAAGGCCATCCTTGGCTACTTAGCAAGTTTGAAGGCAGCCTGGGCTACATATGATCCAATCTCAAAAAACAAACCAGGTCAGTGTCAGCACATACTTTTAATCCTAGCACTGGAGAGAGGGAGGCAGGAATTTAAATTTCTGTAAGGCTAAACTGGTCTGTATAGCAAGTTCTAGGCCAGACAGAGCTCTATAGTGAGGCCCTGTCGTTTAAACAATTAATTAAAAATAAAGTGAGAAGACACAAGATGCTTCTGCTGCCCTGCATGTTGGGTGACACGAAGACCAGGTAGGATCAAGGTCCTGGAGTCAGAACCCTCAGCCTTGGCATAGAGCAGAGAGCAGGAAAGAGAAGGGGGTGAATGCCTGGGCCTAGAGGGGAAGAGTTGCAGAAATGGGCTTGTATTTTAGGCACCTGGTGGGATTTTTATTAATGGGAAGGCACGGGGCATGAGCAAGTTCAAAGGTCCCCTGGCGGCAAGAAGGTTGGTGGGAGGGGAACACGTACCAGGTGCATGGCCTTGGTCCTGTCTGGGGTGAAAGGCTCAGGAGAGGCTGGAAGTGGCTTTAGAGTTCACCATAAAGGCTGGGGATTTGCAGGGAGTGGGAGCCAATGAGGATTAGGGCCAACTGCCAGGTTTGAGCTGAAATCACCCACAGGTGTGATGGGATCCGGGCCAGGACACTATTTAAATGGCCCTGTTTTTGAGCTTGGTGTTACATTCCTCACATTATCTCAGTTACTGAGCATAAAAACCCGGGGCAAGGCGGCCCTTATCTACTCTGGTGGCACGCTACCAGCTTGTGAGTAAGGCTTTATTGCCCCTGTTCAAGGCACAAGGAAGCAGGCTCCGAGGTGACAGGGTTGCTGTTTTGGCAGCAGCCAGGGACAACAGCAATGACCTCATCCTAGGTCACACAGCACAAGTGTGGGGTGTGTGCAGTTTCAGTATTAAGATGCAACTCCCTTGATGGACGCTTACCATGTCAAAGCAAATCGTCCCAGAGTGTTCGGTGTATTTATGGCGCTACACGACCATCCCCACGACATTCACACAGCCCCCAAAAGAGACTAAGGGGGAAGGAAGCAGTCCAGTCAGTAAACTGTACCCTGCGCAAGCACAAGGACCCGAGTTCCAGTCCCAGGATCTGTGTAAAGACCTCCATGTTGGCACATGCTTGAAATCCCAGCTCCAGGGAAGCAGAGACAGGAGGATCTGGAGCTGTTCTGTCCAGCCATCCAGCCTAGCGCAATCAGTGAGTTCTACATTCAGTGAAAGACCCTGCCTCAAACACTAAGGTGGTCAGTATCCTGAGGAGAAACACCCAAGCTTGGCCTCTGGTCTCTACATGCACCCATGCTCATGTGCACGCGAGTACACACACACACACACACACACACACACACACACACACACACACACAGAGAGAGAGAGAGAGAGAGAGAGAGAGAGAGAGAGAGAGAGAGAGAGAGAGAGAGAGGAAACCATGTACCTTTTAGCAGTTACCCCAGCCGCCCCTGATGGCCACTGAGCCTATGGCTTTTACCTCTCTGGCTATATCACGTTTGTAGCTTACCCAGTGTGTGGACTTTTGCACTCACAGAATGTCCTCAAGGCCCATGGAACATTTCTGTCTTGTCTTGGAGTGGCAATCCGAAGTGTGGCATGGTGTGCCATGTTGGTTTCCTGTCATCTGTTGATAAGTGCTGAGTGAACCTCTACATTTGAGCTTTTACAATGCCGCTCTGAACCTTCATGGAGCTGCTCCTATTTTCAATTCATAGCGAGTGTGCAAGAGTATGGGTGGGGGTGGGGGAAGCGTTTTACGAGGCTCGTATTTGGAAATCAGACTGGGGTATCCTTAGGATAGCTTCCACCTTTTCTTTAAGACAGGGTCTCTCTCTGGCCTTGAACTTCACCAAGTAGACCACACTAGCTGTCCTTCAACCTTCCGGGTAGCCTCCTGCCTCCACCTCCCATTGTGCTGAGCAGGGATTATAATAAGTACATGCCACTGTACCCAGATTCTACATGAATTCTGGGTGCCCAAATTCAAGTCCCTGTGCTTTCAAGGACATCTCGACAGCCCCTGTTTCCAATTCTTTGGGTTCGGCCCTAGGGGTGGAGTTGCTAAGTTATCAGAGAATTCAGGTGAGCTTTTTCAGAAAATGCAAACATGCAGGGATCCCAATGCATATCCACCAACAGGATAGGATGGACTTGGTCTCTCCACACCCTCACCGACCCTGTTATGTTCGTTTGTTTATGTTGTGGGAGAGCAGGGCATGCACGTGCCTTGTTACTCATAGGGGACAACCCGTGGAGTCCATTCTTTCCACCACCATGTGGTTCCCAGGGATCGAACTCATTGTCAGCCTTGGCAGCAAGGGCCTTTACCCACTAAGCTGTCTCCCTGACCCGGTCGTCTCTTTTCCCTAGAGAATGTGAGGTGGTGTCTCTTGGTGGCTTTGATTTATATTTCCTAGTAACCAGTGTCCTGGACAGTCCTCATGAGCTTGTCAGTCATCTATACATCTTCTCTGGAGACATTTGTAGTCAAATCTTTTGCCTGTTTTTATTGGTTTTTTGCGTGCGCATGCGCGCACATGTATGTGTGTGTGTGTGTGTGTGTGTGTGTGTTTACAAGTGCATATGCCCACATGTGTATAGATGCATATGGAGGCCAGAATGTCCTTCCTCCCCTTGAGTGCCCTTCCTTGGGAGTCTTGCTTTTTGAGGCAGAATCTCTCATAAGACTGAAACTCATGGACTAGGCTAGCCTGGTTGACCAGTGAGTCCAGGGACCCACTTGCCTCTTCCTCTCCAGTGCTGTGAATCCAAGTGTGTACTACTGCACATGTGGTTTTGTTTGTTTTTGTTGTTTTGTTTTAACATGGGTTCTGGGAATTGAACCCAGAGCCTCATGCCTACAGAGGAAACAATTACCAACCAAGCCATCTTCTCAGCTCCCTTTGCCTGTTTTTAGATGGATAATTTGTCTTCATTAGTTACCTTTGCGAAACACTGTAACGAAAACTATCTGACAGAAGCAGCTGTAGGAAGGAGAGGTTCCTGGTGGCTCACACTTTCAGGGGACACAGGTGGTCTCTGTGGGGAAGGAGGGACAACATCGGTGGTGGGAGCCTGCAGATTGGCCTGTACCGTTCACAAGATGTGGAAGTAGAAGCTTATACCCAGCGAATAGCCTGAGAAACCAGTCTCTAGAAAACGCCATTCTTTGGGCAGTCTTTTGTGGTTTTCTCTTTTGTTTTTGTTTTTTCGGTTGGGTTCGGTTTATTATTGTTTTCCTGTTGCCACACCTTAGAAATAAAACTTAGGGACCGGAAATGGTGAGGAAAGCACTGGGGGGCATCTCCCAGACACTTTCCTTTTCTTTCCCACAGCCCTCAGCACAGGACCCATCCCTAAGCTGCCTGCTCTTGCCCTCAGCCCCTGCCTTGCGATGGTCTAAGTCCCCTGCCAAGTCCTTCTCCTGTTGTAATGGGGGCTCCCTGAGTCTGAGGCTGGGATTCCAGAGCTAGGCTTGCACCAAACGCAGGAAGGACATTGGATCTCATCAGCATCCACAACTAGCCCAGAAGAGGGGCTGAGAGCATGGGCTGGGGCCACACAGGGTGGCGAGGGACGACAGCTTGGTCTTTCATCGCTCTGCGATACAGACATATCTTTGGCTTCTCTGTGTGCCCTTGACCGGATAGGGTAGTCAAATGGACCCCCCAGGCTGGTTGGGAGCTCGTCCAAGATTGGGTAGGTTCCAGGCCCAGGACATCCCGCAATCACAGAATGTTCCTAAATTCTCCTGGGGGGGGGGGGGGAGCAAGCCAGACCAAACAGAGGGATGCATGCTAGGTGCATTCTGGGAAACCCGAGATGTGTCTGCCCCGGTACCTCTGTCTGCTAAGCAGTGAGTTTGAGAACTGATCAGAGTTTGGTAAGCACGCGCTGGAATGTGTAGTGGACAGCTAGGGAGGTTAGCAATGCAAACCAGAGAGAGTTCCCGCCGGTGTGCAGAAGAGGAGTTTGCGGTGGTCCCAGTGGCTGCTGGGAGGTCTGGCATTGTTGACGAGTATGGGCGCTCAGTTAAATTGTTTAGAGACCTCCGTGGAAGCAGATGTGTCTTAACTCCCTGGTGCTGTGTCCTGCTCTGCAACCCGCCTGGTCACAGAATATCAGCATGGAATGGGGTGCCGCACAATGGGGCCTGTGCTTTTATACCTCCGAAGGCAGCACAGAAAGGCCCTCCCATGAGGGTTGCACCCCCCACAGCTTGAGCTATCTCCATTAAAAACACCCCTTATAGCTGGACCCTGCCTACTCCACCCCCCAAAAAAGAATATTAACAAGTAGCCCAGAGTCTGAGCTGAATCTAGTCCTGATCTGCCATGACTGTCCAAGGCATTCAAGGGCTGTGCATGTGTGTGTGTGTGTGTGTGTGTGTGTGTGTGTGTGTGTGTGTGTGTGTGTACATTGCTGTGGCAAGAGCAGTATAAACTGAAGTTTCATCATCTACACTACTACTTTAAAAGTCCAAACAAATATGTTATATTATTTACTTTTTTTTGGTGGTGCTGGGGATAGGACCTAGGGTCTAGCATGTCTTTGTAGAGCCACAACTCTAGAAAAATGCTCTACTGCTAAGCCACACCCCAGCCCCTCCCTGGGGGATTCTAGGCAGGTGCTCTACCACTGAGCCACGCCCCCAGTCCCTCACTGGGGGATTCTAGGCAGGGGCTCTACCACTGAGCCACGCCCCCAGCCCCTCACTGGGGGATTCTAGGCAGGGGCTCTACCACTGAGCCACACCCCCAGCCCCTCCCTGGGGGATTCTAGGCAGGGGCTCTACCACTGAGTCACACCCCAGCCCCTCACTGGGGGATTCTAGGCAGGGGCTCTACCACTGCGCCATGACCCCAGCCCCTCACTGGGGGATTCTAGGCAGGTGCTTTACTACTGAGCCATTTCTCCTTTATCCCACCCCCAAACAGTGAGAATGTTTCAAAAGAGGCTTCATTAGCAAAAGCACATCCATAGTTGATTCATGAAAGCTGTAAGCCTGGTGCTCTCTGTACAGCTTGCAGGCAGCTCAGCAGGTCAGACAGAACTCCTGACGGCTCTGCTAATCACAGTCTCCAGCCCATCAGTTGTTTGTGAAGCTGGAGAGAGACCTTCTATAATCTTCAGAAGGAGCCACTGGCAACAGAGTGAAACTGTCTAGCATATAGGTGAGGTGGGAGGTGCACATGTACACGCCATTGGAGCATTCAAAGGGAGCAGACAGAGAAAGTCTTTGAGAAAAGTAAAGACAGAACAGTTTTCAAATGTGATCGTTAAAACCAGTAATAACAGGATGAAGGTGTGCAATGAGCCCCAAGCACAAGACACCAGACAATGACCACACCGAGGCACCTCCCAACAAAAGCATCTAGAAAAGATGAGGTGGAGATTTCATAAGCAGCCAGAGAGAAGGCAGGCTCCATGTGGAGAAGAAGGTGAGGGTAGCTGCAGGTTTCTCAGCAGCGTTGGAATAGAAGGGAAATTCTGTAGTCTGGAAAAGGTATCTGCACATTCATGAAAACCATGCTTATCCTCCTAAGACCAGGGCTCAGCTAAAGGTGTCCACTCTTGCATTCAACATCAGGATGGACATTCTAACTAGTGTGATAAAGCAAGAAACGGGCAAAACCCAGCCAGACTAGAAAGTGATATATAAGGACAAAAGACACAACTTAAAAAGTCGGGAATACTACTCACCAAAGAACAGGCACAAACGTGGCTGAACGTCAGAACTTCCTGAGGAGTGAAAATGGTCTCATTCCCAAAGCTGATACAGTATAGGACCTGACACACAGATGAAGAAAACCTTGACAGCACCCCATGACTTCAGGTGTGCTGAGCTACTGAGGGGTAGGGGAGGACACTTTAGTCTCTGTCTTCATTCAGTTTAGGTCATCGTTTTGGTCACTTTCCTCATTGCTATAATGAAACACCCAACCAAACCAACTTGAGATAAAAGCGTAGATCTTGGCTCACGGTCTGAGGGTGCACAGTCCTTCATGGTGGGGAAGGCATGGTAGTGGGAGCATGAGGCAGCTGGTTACATTGTATCCACAGTCAGGAAGCAAAAAGAGATGAATGCCCTTGCTCAGTTCCTCTGGTGGTTTGAATGAGAATATTCCCCATGGGCTCATATGTTTGATATTCTGTCACCAGTTAGTGGAACTATTTGGGAAGGATTAGAAGGTTTGGTCTTGTTAGAGTAGGTGTGTCACTGAGGGGGGCAGGCTTTGAGGTTTCAAAAGCTCCTGCCATTCCCTGTTAGCTCTTTCTGCCTCTCACACGTGGTTCAAGATGTAAGCTCTCTGCTGTTCCTGCTGCCATGTCTTTAATTTACCACCATGGATGCGCTGACCCTTTGGAACCACAAACCAAAATACGTACTTTCTTTTTTAAGTTTCCTTGGGCCATGGTGGTTTTGTCGCAGCAATAGAAACTAATAATAAATAATAATAAATAGTAACTAGAACAGCTTCTTTCACTTATTTATTCAGCCTCAGCCCCCAGACCGTGGACAGTGCTGCCCACATTCAGGGTGGGTCTTCCCTCCTCAGTTAATCTAGTCTACAAATTCCCTCAGACATGCCCAGAGCTTATTTCCTAGGTAATCTTAGATGCTTTCAAGGTAAACAAGTCACATGTCTAGGAAAGTAGAAACTTGGAAGATTCTAGAAGGCCCTTCTCCAGCTTTATAAACAACTGCTAGTGGTGGGGACTGTGGTCTACAGAGCTGTCAGGAGATCTGTCTGACTCTGTTGAGCTGCCCTCGAGCTATGAGTACCAGGGTTGCAGCTTTTACGAATCGTCACCCATGTTGGAGTGTGCTTTGGTAATGAAGACCCTTTTGGGTCGTCCCTGCTTTTATAGGTAACATGCCCCTTTCTCCCAAACACATTCCTCTTAGTAACACCAACAGGTACTCACTGGCTCACCAAGTTGATTTTGGTGCAACCATTACTTTGTTCTACTCTTGTTCCCTCTTTGGGGTGAGTAATTGCCGATCTGTGTACTGGAGGCTATCTGCGGATATTTCTGGGCACTGCTGCCCCAACAGCAGGGGGCTGGCTGGCTAGCCAGCGAGGGAAGTGCAGGGGAGCTTCTGGAGGTGAAGTTTTGGGAGAGCATTCTCTTCCCAGGCAGTGTTACAGCTCTTGTGACAGATGCCCTCAGACATTGGAGTCATTCTCACACATCTTTATTCCTTCTGGGTAGGATCTTCTATACAGTTTTGGGGTGGGGTGGGTCTGACAGTAGGTACTTCCTATTGGCTTAGTCTGAGATGTTAGGGATACCTCATTTACATGTGTCAGTGCTTGGGGGCACTGCCCCTACATGACTGATGGCCACAATTCTCTTTATGTGGGGGCTATGGCTACGTGACAGGGGCCTGGTGCCAGGAGTAGACAAAATTCCTACCGTCCATCCCTTCAGGGTCCCCAGGGCTTCTAGCCTTATTTCAACCTTACCAGGCTTCCTTTCACGGTCCACCGCCCCACAGGTAATGTGTGTGTGTGTGTGTGTGTGTGTGTGTGTGTGTGTGTGTGTGTGTGTGTGTGTGTGCACGCCTCCCCAGAAGAAAACAACAGGTGGGCACATTGGTACCTTGGGAGAAAATATGGGTGGTGTCTCTCACAGCCAGTGTTTACCGTCCCATACCCATACCAAACACTTGTTGAGATACTTCCATGAACCAATTATGACCACTGCAGGCCCCATGTTTCCAGAATCTTCTTGATAGCATGACTCTGAGTACCACAGCACAGTATCCTACTATCTTACCCCTAAAGATCTCCTCTTTACTTCCAAAGATAGTTTCCTCAGCTCCCATTTATGGACTCATTTGAATCCCTTGCAAATCCAGTGGCAGAGTGAACTCACAAGCCCTGTGCAAGCCCAAGTTCCCTGCTCACACCCAACTGAAATCATACTGTGGGGCTGTGCAAGCACGGGTCATCCTACAAACATGGCGCCTGCATGCATTAGTTAGCTTTCTATCTCTGTTATGAAATTCCTGCAAAAACTGACTGAAAGGATGGAAGATTTATCTTGGCCCATGGTTTCAGAGTTCTCAGTTTGTGGTCACCTGGCTTTGTTGCTTTGGGACTGTGGAGAGAAGAAAGCTGTTCACCTTTCTGTAGACAGAGTCCTGAGGGAAAGATAAGATGGAGCCCACAAAGATCCACTCCTCAATGAGCTCCGAGTATCTTTCCCTTTTCTTTTTTTCAGTTGGTTTGTGTGTGAATGTGCACATGTAGGGGTGTGTGTGTGTGTGTGTGTGTGTGTGTGTGTGTGTGTGTCAAAGGTTAACACTGGCTGCCTTTCTCAAATGCTCCACCTTATCCTTTGAGACGGGATCTCTCACTGAGCCTGAAGTTCACTGGCTGGCTGTACTGGCTGGATAAGTAAGCCTAGGGATCGATCTGACTCCCCCTCCTCTAGTGCTAGGTTACAGATAAGTGCCACACATGGCTTTTATGTAGCTGCTGAGGATCTGAACTCAGTTCTTCCTGTTTGCATGGCCAGTGCTATACCGAGTAAACCATCTTCTCAGTTTCTCTCTCTCTCTCTCTCTCTCTCTCTCTCTCTCTCTCTCTCTCTCTCTCTCTCTCCTCTCTCTGGCAATAACCTTAATTTGTTGTCCAGGCTGAGATTGAAGTTGAACTCACCATAATCCTTCTATTTTGCTTCCAAAGTGCTGACACGACAGATAATAGCTGCTGTGCCTGGCTCTAATTCATATGTTTTTAACACCTCCCAATGTCCATGAAGTTATGTATCACTGATGGGTGAATCTGTCAATGAAGTTAGAGCTCTCAGGGCCAATCTTCTACCCAAGGGCTCACTCTGAACACTGCAACATTGGGACCCAAGCTGAATTTGAAGAATTTGGAGAACACCTGAGGTCCAAACCATAACACAATTATTATTTTTTTCTAACTTTTCTTATCTAACGACATTTGGAGAAGGCTAGAAATTTGCCTCTAGGTACTGCTTTGGCTGAACCTCACATATTTTCCTACATTGTGTCTTTAGTAGCTTTTAGAAAAATTACTTAAAATCTTCATTTTGATTTTCTCTTTGGATCAAAGAAAATTTCTTTTTGGATCCTTTGTTGGGTATGACGCTGATATTTTCAGTTAGGTGGGAGTTGCTCATTCTGAGGTTAATTCTACTGTGTTTAGAGAATATGCCTAGACAGCAATCTTTTGAAGTGATTTGAAGCTTTCTATGGCCAAACACATGGACAGTATGACAATGTTCTCTGTGAGTTTGAAGAAGCTCTGGCTTTAGATCCTGGTACCTGGGTTGTATGACAGGGACCAGTACTGTTCCATCTCCTTTCTCCTCTGACCTTCCTTCCTTCCTTCCTTCCTTCCTTCCTTCCTTCCTTCCTTCCTTCCTTCCTTCCTTCCTTTCTTTCTTTCTTTCTTTCTTTCTTTCTTTCTTTCTTTCTTTCTTTGTATGTGAGTACACTGTCACTTTCTTCAGACACACCAGAAGAGGGTATCAAATCCCATTACAGATGGTTGTGAGCCACCATGTGGTTGCTGGGAATTGAACTCAGGACCTCTGGAAGAGCAGTCAGTGCTCTTAACAGTTGAGCCTCCTCTGCCCATTCTTTAGTTGAGAAAACCAATTAAAATCTCATCTTAGGACTAAGAAAGACAGATGACTCAGGGTGTGTCTTAGAGTCACTATTGCTATGATGAAACATCATGACCAAAGCATCTTAAAGAGTATTTGGCTTCTATATTTCAAGGTGTGGTCCATTAAGGAAGGCCAAGGCAGAGACTCAAAGTGGGCAGGAACCTGGAGGCAGGAGCTGATGCAGAGGCCAGGGAGGGGTGCTGCTTACCGGCTTGCTCTCTATGTCTTATTCAGTCTTTCTTACAGAAGCCAGGACCACCAGCATAAGAATGGTCCCACTAACAATGGGTTGGACCTTCCCACATCAATGATGAATTAATAAAATGCCCTACAGGTTTGCCTACAGACCAATGGAATCATTTTCTCAAGAGAGATTTCCTATTCTCAGATGACTTTAGCTTGTGTCAAGTTAACATAAAATTAGTAGCCAGCATGGTGGTGAGTAAAGTGTTTGCTACGTAAGCGTAAGGATGTGAGTTTGACCTCTCGGAATCCATGTTAAAAGGAAAGGAAGAGAAAAGAAAAGGCCAGGAATGGTTTCCTGTGCTTGTAATCCTGAGGAAATAGAGATCAGTGTAACCCTGGAGCTCGATGGCCAGCCAGTCTTGCTAAGTCTGTGAGCTCTAGATTTAGTGAGAGACTTTGTCTAAAAAACTAAGGTAACAGAGTTGGGGAGATGGCTGGGCAGGTAAAGTGCTTGTTGTATAAACCTAACATTGATTTTCAGAAGCCATGTGGATGCTGGGCAGAGTGGCCTGTCTGGAATCTCAGTATGTGGCAGGCAGGGAGATGGGATCCTTGGAGCAATCCGGCTAGCTTGACTGGCCGCATAGAGAGCTCTCGTATATTGAGAAGCCTTACCTCAATATACAAAGTGTAAAGTGATGGAGGAAGACTCCTGATTCAATCCATGCGCTCCACACACACACACACACACACACACACACACACACACACACGCACACACAAACACACGCGCGCGCGCGCACCTGCATAGACATGTGCACTCTCATATGGAAACATGCATGCATGCCCATGTATGCTACACACATGCACATACAAAAGAGGTGGAGACTCATGGAGAAGACACCTGTTGCCAGTCTCTGGTCTCCACATGCAGGCACATGTGTACACAAACACATAGTTCCCAACACACCCACTGACTTTGCTTTCTCTTGCCCACAGGGTGCTTTCTCTACCATGAAGCTTCACGCAGGTCTAGGATTCACTGTGAAGGAGCTTCCTTCGAGTCCTCCAGGTAAGTATTTGTTTCAGAGTCTGAATCCTAGTTTTCTTTCTGTTGCCATGGTAAGCATCATGACTGAAAGCAACTATGGGGAGGAAATGGTTTATTTGGCTTATGTGTCCTGGTTACAGTTGATGACTGAGAGAGGTCGGGGAGGAACTCAAGGCAGGAACCTGGAGGCACAAGCTGATGCAGAGGCCATGGAGGAATGCTGCTTACTGACTTACTCCCCATGACTTGTTCTATTGTTCTGTCTGTCTGTCTGTCTGGTGCTAGCTATCCTGGAACTCACTCTGTAGACAGGGGTGGCCTGGAACTCAAAGATCCTCCTGCCTCTGCCTCCCGAGTGCTGGAATTAAAGGCCCATGCTACCACCACCTGGCTCAGTCTGCTTTCTTATACATCTCAGGACCTTCTGCCCAGAGGTGACCCACATCAAATACTAACCAAGAAAATGCCCTCTCAGATCTGCATATGGGCAATCTGGTAGAAACAAGTCCTCAGTTGAAGTTCTCTCTTCCAGATGACTTTAGCTATGTCAAGTTGACAAAACAAAAAACAACAACAACAAAAAACCCAAAAAACCATTATAGTCTATATAAAATAGATAATGGTCCAGCCGTCTGTCTGCAATGTCTTTAAAGGTATATGTTTTTCTTTCTTTTTATTTTAATATTTTTGTGTCCTTATAGTTAAAATACATTTCACATAAGCTCTCTCTCTCTCTCTCTCTCTCTCTCTCTCTCTCTCTCTCTCTCTCTCTGAGTGTGTGTGTATGAAAGACAGGATCCCTTGTAGCTGAAGCTGGCCTTGAACTCACTTTGTACCTGAAGTTGACCTTGAACTTGGGACGTGTTGGGATTACAGATACACATCACTACACTTGTTTATGTGATATGGGATGAAACCCCAGGCTTCTTGAATGGTAGGCAAATACCTTACCAACTTAGCCACAACAGAAATCCTAATTGCATTGGACATCCAGGCAGATAGTCATTGTTTCTTGGAGTTTCTCTGATTAAAGGTTAAGAAGGTGACAAATGGTTCCCATAGTGAACGGAGGTGGGGGCAGAGCCAGTTAGCTCCCCGGGAGAGATTGCTAGACTCCCCCTTCAATGCTGCTGTGGTCATGATGGGAGGGACTGAGACTCAGAACTCAAAGGTCTTGAAAGAGGAGCTCTGGCTGGCTGGGAGTTCAGCTTGGGCGACTTCATAGAGGAGACAGCCTTTGGGCAGCCCTGGAAGTGACAGACAGAGCTTCGGAAGCTGAGGATGAGCAGGGTGTGGTCAGGGCTCTGGAGGTGGAGAGAGGATGTGGTCACTTTTGTCTGCAACAGCCGAACAATGAGGAATTATTTTAAACCATTTAAGCATGGCGACAATTCTTCAAACCTTAATTTGCACACTCAGCAGTCATGTAAGTTGGATGTCTTAGAGGTATGACGTTATGATTGGATATGTGCACTCCATTGGATTACTGCAGTCCTGTGTGCACACGTGTGTGCACGTGAGTGGTGGCCACTGATTACTGCAGTCTTGCGTGTGTGCGCACACATGAATGGTGGCCATTGGTCAATGTCAGTTTTCTTCCTCAGTCACTTTACACCGTATTTTACTATTTTTTTTAATTTTGAACTTTTATTTTATGTATATGGCTGTTTTCTCTGCATGTTTACATGTGCATCACCTGTGCAGAGCCTGAGGAAGCCAGAAGAGGGCAGCAGATCCCCTGGAACTCGAGACTGCTGTGAGCCCCCATTTGGGTGCTCAGAATTGAACCCAGGTCCTTTGGAAGAGCAGCCAGTGCTCTTAACCACTGAGCCATCTCTCCAGTCCCTCCACCTTACTTTCTGAGCTTCTCATGGAACCTGGAGCTCATTTGTTGGGCTAGACTGGCTGGCCAGTGAGCTTCAGGGATCTTCTTTTCTCTGCTTCCTCAGTGCTAGGATTACAGATATGTACTGTCATACCTGGATTTTTGTATGGGTTCTGGGGATTGTACTCAGGTCCTTGTGCTTGTGCGGTAAATGCTTCATTTACCCAATGAGCCATCTTGCCAGCTCCCATATTCATATATGTACCTTCAGCATATTGACACATTGAGAGCACATACGTATGGAGCTGTGTGCACAGTCTCATGTGGGTTCTGTGAAAAGTTTTTTTCTATACTCTTCACAAGGAAAGGCCTGGGGTCTCCCAAATCCTGGTGTTGAAGAGCCACACTCTCAGATGGAAGCAGCATTGGCTGTCTATGTGGAGAGAGGTCCTGGGCCCATGTGGAGCCTCTGATGTGACCCAGGAAGGGGGCTTTGTTTGAAGTCTTATCCTGGCAAGGCCCTATGTGGCCTGGGTCTGCCTTGTCGTGTGAGATGAGCCCAGTCTCAAGGATGCTTGTGGACAAGCTGTTCTCCCTGGGGCACTTGGAAAGTTCTCTGGGGTCCAGATGCTGTGCCTGTCAGCACCAACTGACTCCAGAGCCAGCATCTCCCTATAAACCCATCCCTGGCATGCACTGAGCAGCTCCGTCCAGAGAGGAGGAGACCATCAATTCTGATGTGATTATGAACCATAAATGAACAGACGATAATTTCTTTTGTAGCCAGCTGTGGATCCATGTGGGTGAGCCCCTCGGACAGCCCCCATCTCAAATTACATCTCAATCAGTGTTAAAAGCTGTCTGACATTTCCCTGTGATTTATGTATTAACCTTTACAGCAAGCGCCAAGCGCTGATGGCTGTCAGCCAAGCGGGGTAGCAGCTCCAGGCCCTCCCTTGCTCTTACAACACCCCTGCTGAGAGGAGCCTCAAGGACAGGAACTTACAGGGTGACTCAGGCCAGCCAGGGAGAGCTTGAAGCCAAGAGTTGTGGGCAGTGCCTCCTGGGAGGTTCTGGGGGTCCACAGAGGTTGTATTGCTGCTCATACTGGGGCAAGAGGTGTCACATACTCTGAGGTTCCCGATGTGTTTGATTTCAAGTTAACTGTCTTCCTTGTTATCAAAGTTTGTGGGGACTTCCCCATATTACTGACACAACCATGTATGGTGTCACAACTTACAGCTCTATCATCAGGGATGTTTATTCTAAAGTTTCAATATTTGCCTAATGATGGCCAGAGAAATATACGAATGGTTCTCAACCTTCCTGATGCTGCGACCCTTTCATACAGTTCCTCATGTTGTGGCGACCCCCAACCATTCCATTATTTCATTGCTACTTCATGATTGTAATTTTGCTACTGTTAGGAGTCATTATGTAAATATCCGATATGCAGGGTGTCTGATATGTGACCCCTGTGCAAGGGTTGTTCGGTCACCCCAGAGGAGTTGTGACCCATAGGCTGAGAACTGTGGGACTTAGCTTATGTCTTGGGATGAAGAAGACTGAAGGAACTGTCTTTATTTGGAGGCATATCAGCAGCTGGAGAGCCAAAGACAGAGGATCACAACTCTGCACACTAAAGCCGCAGCTGGGATTCCCACGACCCCAGCATTGCCCACATCTCCGGAGCAGTGTGCATCACAGATCCCACCCCTATCCTCATTCACCTGTGCATGCCACACCCACACTCACCGTGAGCACCCTCAGCCCTGCCTGTGTGGGCACGCACACCCGCGTGGACCCAAGTCCCTGGAATGTGGTAGGTGCTGGCATCCGGGACTCCATGAAGGTCACACTCTGTCACAACTATTCCTAGCAGCGGAGAGGCTAGGGACCTGGTGCCCAAACTGAATTGTGTGTGAGAAGCCTTGGAGGGACACACCTCAGCACCCAAGGGTGGAATTCTGATTCCATAGGCTTCATTTCCAACACCACCTTGACCTGGTCCTCAGCTGTTTGTGTGACTGTGTGAGCCACGAATCCTCCACTGGAGACATATTTTTCTGGCCAAAGCACTCACCATCATTAGGCAAATATTGAAAGTTTTACATAAACACCCCTGGTTATAAAGCTGGAGGTTGTGCCACCATATGTAGTAATATGGGGGTGGGGGTGGTGAGAATTTTGGAGTTTTGGTTTCTTTAAAAAACACAGAATATTTTTTGTTTTAATCCCAGGCGTGGGATATGGGACTGCTTGAGATTGTCCACAGCAGTGGACTATGATTTGCCATGTGCTCTAGCAGGGGCAAGATTTTGCCAGCTGCAGGTCGTTTTGCGCTTGTGTGACGTTGGGAATTCTGGGGACTTTTCAGAGGGTCTATAAATGCTAGGGCCTCAAGAGGCGGGGGTGAGGATGGGGGGTGGGCGCTGTTGGTTGTTGTTGGTCATGGTTTGTTAAATAGTCAAGCGCAAAGGAGAAACAGCAAGAAGAAGAAATTAGACATCGTGATGGCCAAGATCAAACTTGCTCCAAGGAACTTGATGTCCCTCATCAACAGGAAGCAGTCTGATGACAATGGCGCTCCCTTTCCAACCTCTGACTTTGTTCAGGGATCACCTCTTCCCTTTTCTTCCTATTCTTTTTTCTCTCTTCTCTGGTGTTAGGGGATTGAAAGGGTAGAAAAAGGTTGGAGAAGGGTGGAAGAAAGAAGAACCCGCAAAGTAGCAAAAGACAGCGGAGTCCCCACAGACTTTGGTAAGAAGGAAGATTTTGAGATCGTCACTGGCAGCGACTCACTGTTATCTCAAACACATTGGGAAGCTCAGTGTGTCTGACCGCTCTTGCCCCTGCTGTATGGAGCAATTTCCCAGCAGCCTTTTGACTCTACATAGCACGCTCTCTGTACCGCACAAGCCATCCACAACCGAACACAACGACTCCTTTTCTTTTACTATTTAGGTGTCTTTGTTTTGTTGCAGGTGTATGGGTGTTTTGCCACCAGGCATGTGTGCATCACGTATGTGCCGGTTGGACCCCCTGGAACTGGGGTTAAGGATAACTGTCAGTTACCATGTGGGCGCTGGAAATCGAGCTGAGCCCTCTGCAGGAACAACTGCTCTTCACCGCTGAGCCATCTCTCCAGCCCAGGCTCTAGACTCTTAAGTGCAGAGTTTTCAGGATGCATACAGTCTTCTGCAGGGTTGTAATAATTTAATTACAGAAGAGACTTTTGATGTTTTCTTCCCATCATTCCTTAGGTGCAAGTATCAAATTAGCATATCTTTGGGTCAGTTTGTATTAGCATTTTTGATTTTTAAAACTCCCATTTGAGCTGCTGACCTGAGTCCTACATAAAAACATTTAATGAATTGGACTTGGGATTCAGACTGACCATGAAACAGTTTCCGAAATGGCCCTCAACACCCTTCTGCCACTCCTGCTTCATATGTGTGAGATTCGCTGTCCTCAGCAAAGATGATCATAAAATCAAAATACTGACCAACTCTGAAAAATATTGAAGTCACTTCTGTATCTTGAAGTATCAAGTATTCCCTCAAGATTTATATAAAAACAAACATAGCTGGACGAGGTGATGCACTCCTTTCAATTAATCCCAGCACTCTAGAGGCAGAGACAGACAGGTCTCTGAGTTCGAGGTCAGCCTGGTCTACAGAACAAGTTCCAGGATAGCCAGGGATATATAGAGAGACCTGGTCTCAAAAAAACCAAACCAAACCAAACCAAACCAAACCAAAACCAACGACACTGCCATCTGCATTGTAATATCATTTCACTAGTATGCAAATTTACTTTTATCTTCAGCAAACGATAAGTTATTATTATATATATGCCAATATGATATTGCTATATGTTATAATATATTTGTATAAATATTATATGTATACCAAAGAATTGTTTGAGAATAAGTTTACCTATGATGTATTATCAATAAATTTTAATTTTTGTGTCTATTTTATATACCCGTGTAGCTAGAATTGTATCACCATTTCCCAGATGAAAGGAGCCCCAAGGGCTGGTGGGTATAGGTATCTGACTGTAGCCACTTGCTATAGACCCAATCGAGAATGGCTATGGCAGATGGCTGGAGAAGAAACTACCTTCAGGCATGGCTTGATCAAGATGTTTACATCACCCCACCTAGCATCTAGTTCCATGCTGGCCATTTTCTGACAGGCTTTCCCTGTGTAGTTCCAGACCCTAATCCACCCAGCAGAAAATCCTCCTTCCCTAGGCTTACAGTAGAAGCCAGAGGGCTGGGGTCTAGTCTGCTGCTTTGGGGGTCATGTGACTATCATTAAACTAATTTATGTGGGTGGGAGTGTGGAGGGCATGACAGATCAGTCAGGGTGGTCATGTACCAGCGAAGAATGAAGGTGGGTCGAGCTGGCTGGGGAAGGTTGTCATGGGCTGGACAGATAGACCTTAGTTTCCTCACGGGAGGTATGGGGACAGATCTTCGTCCCTTTTGGTTCAGAGACGGAGTCAGGGCTGAAAATTCTACATGCTTCAAGGGTTGAGGACCTATTTAGGTGAACAGAGGTTTGTGGGAGCTGATGGGGCTCCTCATTCTGATCAGGGATCTTGGAGTAGAAAGCAGGCCACCCTAGGACGCTAAGGGGCCGCTCACAGGGAGAGCATGGCTCCTGGTCTAGCCTGTGAGCAGGCCTGGACTAGCTCTCCTGACCTAGTCTTAGGCCAATCCCTACCTCAAGAGTCCTTCAGCCTCTGCGGACAGTGGGACATGAGCTGACAGGGGACAGTTGGAGCCTAGAGATTCTAGGCCAACATCTGTTCCAGTCAGTTTATCTAAACAGAAAACTGAGAAATCGTTCCAGACGTCTCGGAAGCTCTGAACACATGTGACTTGTTCTGTCTTCGTGTCTGGAAACACTGACCCACATCTGCGAGCCCAGGGCTTTTGAGGGAAAGCACGTTCCAGCACCTACCCTGTGTTGGGACAGACCTAGGTCCAGGGAACATGGATGGCAACGATGTGGAAGCTGGGGACGTTTGTTTCTGGCATGGCTCCTGCTCTTCTCTTTGCTTATGTCCTGTGTGACCTGGACCTAGAGTCAATGTGAACTGTGCCCATCACACACCTGGATCCACAAGTCCCTGGGGCCGGTCTCCATACCTATGGAGGCGATGTAGTGTCTTACTGCTCACCGCTCACTGCTGTTGTCCTTCCCTGCCCTGCCTGGGCTGGAAGCTCTGCCCTGCCCCAGGACACAGAGGCCTGGGCTGAGAAGGATGTGTTCCCACACTTAAAAGCCACAGGAGTGTTTATGAGGCCTAGCAGAGGAGAAAGGCATTACAACAAGGGATTGCATGTGTGAGGCAGGAGGCGTGACAGCAGCAGGTCAGAGAGAGCCAGCAGCCTTCCCTGGACCAGACGCGATTTTCCCGAGTCTGCAGGCTGTGCGGCCATCTTGCTCGGCCACACATGTTTCAAGCATTCTGGGTCTCTGTGTGTGTGTGTGTGTGTGTGTGTCTGCAGGTGTGTGATGTGCATGTCTGTGCTGTGTGTATATAGGTGCATGCTGTCACACCTGCCTCACACATGTAATCCCTTGTTGTAATGCCTTCCTCCCTCTTTGGCTTCATAAATACCCCTGTGGCTTTTAAGTGCAGGGAACACATCCTTCTCAGCCCAGGCCTCTGTGGCCTGGGGGCAGGACAGAGCAGAGCGGTGTGTTTCTGTGTGCACATGTGTACACTTCCACTCTTGTGTGTGTGTCTAAGCGTGTGACTCTGTATGCTTGTATCAGTGCACAGGTACATGAGTCTGCACCCTGTGTGCTTGTGCTGACGGTGCTTACCCAACTGGCCTGCCCTTGCACTTCAGCTGCATATGTGGGTCCCCTGGCCAGCTGAGTCTATCTGTACTTAGGCATTACAGGGGCACAGTGAGAGCTTCTGAGCCCAGGAAACGCTGGCTGGGGGCAAGTGGAATTGGTGGCCTGGGTGGGAGAAAGCATAGATCTCTTTCTTCTACTTGGATGCAGCTAGATTGGGAACATGGAGGCCTGACTTATCTCCATAAGTCTCAGCTTCACCTGTCTGAGGAGAATATTCACTCAGGGTTCTAGGTAGGGCCACTCTCCTGATGAACCCCCACACGAGGGACCTGATCTCCCCCTGGCTGATACTGCCCACGGACTGGTTTTTTTGTTTGTTTGTTTGTTTTAGGGACCTTCCAGAGAGGCAAAGGCTAGCAAGGCTTCTGGGCTTCTTGCTGGAACTGCCGGGTTCCTGCAATGATCCCCCATCCGAGAATTCAGTGCCCAGCCTTTCTTCCAGTGGCTTCCACTCAAGGCTCAGTCATCCCCTGGTTTGTACAGAGTCCCAGCTGCTGCCCCTGCCTCCCAAGTTCAGAGGTCCCACTGGTCAGGAAAGAGCTGTCTTACCCATCCAACTCCCTGCCAGGGGAGCAACGCTATCCAGTTTCTTCCCACCATGACCGTCCACATCCACATCAGAAGTTTACAAGAGGGAGAGGCCTTGGGGAGCCCTGACACAGATGTGCCCTGGAGGGCAGAGTAGTCCTCAATGGGGCTCCTCTCACCAGTTCAGGGGTTGCAAGAGGCCCAGGAGGATGGTATATGTGTCCTCCCAGACACTGTCACACGTACCGTGCTCCTTGGGTCCCACTGGCACCTACAGAGAAAGCCTGGGAACTGGGGATTTAGCTCAGTGTCACAATACTTGCCTAGCAGGTGCAGTGCTCTGGATTCTATTCTGAGTTCAGGTTGGGGCAGGAGGACACAGAAAGAGCCTGAAGTTGGATGCGGTGGTGCACACTTGTACTGTGAGCATCTGGGAGGCAGAGGCAGGATGGTCCCCAGTTCAAGACCACCTCTGTCTCAAAAGAAAATGTAAACCCACTTGTGATATCAACACCCTGGAAGCGGAGACAGAATTATTTCAAGGGACAGGCCAGCCTGGACTACATAGAGAGCTCCAGTGACAGAGCCCAGGACACGGCAGGTGCTCCAAGCTGGGTGGTGGCAGGTATGGTTACATCACCCTTGGCTGATGGCTCTTTGTCACCTGGATTCAACACAGAGCACAGGGCCAAGCTGAATAAAGTCCTGACATTCCTATTTAATTTCCTTTCCTCTTGAGAAACAGCAGCACCATGTGACCTCTTCTGTGTTGATTATAAATCTAATACCCCGTGTTTCAGTTCAGTGAACGCACATCTTATTTGGAACCTGGGTTTGAAGTCGCCTAAAGCTGGCCGGAATGTAATTGTACTGGTGCATACAAGATCCTGTTAATTTCTGTTGGGCCTCACCAGCTCTGCACTGGTTTGGGGACTGTCCCTCCTGCACAGTGGAGCCTGAGGACCAGGCACTTTTTGCCCAGGATGTGACTGGCATTTTGTGCGGAATGAAAATGAAAATGTAATTTTGTAACTTCACAGATT
>CM052721.1:13564280-13582558 GCA_028551405.1 Uromys caudimaculatus
TCCTTCCTTCCTTCCTTCCTTCCTTCCTTCCTTCCTTCCTTCCTTCTTTCCTTTTTTGATGTAACTCCTCCTGAGGAAGTGGCTGAGCACTGGTGACGTCCCACTAGAGGGGACCTCTGTCAGCACCAGCAGGTCAGCAGCTGAGCCACAGTGGGGTTCTGGGCTGTTCCAGGTCATCTTAGCCTCGAACAGTACTTCAGCCAGTAGATAATATGTCTTTTTAAAAAGCATTGCATTTACTTATTTTGTGTGTTTATGCATATTTGGGTAGATGTGTGAGGTACATATATGTCACAGGGTACGTGGATGTCATGGGACAGCGTTCAGTCTTTGGTACTTTCCTTCCACTCTGTGCTGTCTGGAGATACAATGCAGGTAGCCAGGTTTGGTGGTAAGCACCGTCCCCACTGAACCATCCAAACGGGTTCCTGTTTTGTTTTGTTTTTGAGATGAGATTTTACTATGTAGCCCTGGTTAGCCTGGAACTCACTGTATAGTCTAGGCAGACCTGGAACTCCCAGAGATCCACCTGCCTCTGCTTCCCAAGTGTCGGGATTAAAGGTGTATACCACCAAGCCCAATCATAGATTCATTTTTACTTGTAATTCTGTAAATGCGTGTTCTCTGTGTGTGGATATGTATACAAGTGCAGGTGCCCATGGAAGCCAGAGGAAGTTGTTGCGTCTCCTGGAACTGGGGTCACAGGTGGTTGTGAGGATGTAGGCTCTGGGAACCGCACTCAGGTCCTCAAGAACAGTACATGCTCTTAACCTCCGAGCCATCTCTCCAGATCAGCAGGCAGTGTTTCTAACCCCAGGTTACTGGCACCCTTGATAGGAGATGCTCAGACAGTGGCAGGCAGCAAGAAAATTTGCTACACGCTGGATTTTGCTGTTGCAACAAGGAGACCTGTCTGCTTGTCCTTAGACCACGTGGTGGGGTTTCCAGTCTCCTGTGGATGACTGAAGTCCTTTTACTTCTCCTTCTTCCAGCCTGTGTGTCCACAGTGCTTCAAGGGATGGCTTCCCAGAGCCCCCACTCTACTGTGCAGGGGTGGCCCTGTCACCATGCACCTGGGCAGATGGCCTTGTTCTGCAGTAGCTTTCCTACAAATCTTCTAGCCTGACAAGGAGGGACACCTTCAGCCTCTCTCCAGCCCTGGCACTGCCTTCTCTGATCCCCACGAGACCTTTGATGGCTCCCACAAATTAGGAGACATAGATCAGCTGCCTAAGGAACGTACCCCAACATCTGCCCAAAGGTCAGAATTCCAAGTTGCAGATGTGCTGATTTCTCAGATTTGAATCAGTGAACATTCTGCATGGGGCAGAGTAACAGATCTCAACAGGACCTACCTAGAGGACCTTCTGGAAACTGCCCAGGTAGAGCTGATGGCTGACATAGGTGGGGACAGGGTCTATCCAGGATGGTAGCCATCAGACAAAGATGGACCTAGGCATTGGAAGAGACACAGGACTGCCATGGGTCCCACGACACCTCTGATCGTTCTTACACTTTGGAGAGACGCAGGCTCCAGCTTGTGTTCTGTATGTGCTGAGACCTTCTGGGACCCAGGCTTTGAGATAAGCACACTCTGGTCTAGACCTCACAGCCCAGGCCTGCCCTTGGGGCAGAGAGATTTCCTTATAGTGTCATAATTCAGAAGGTGGGAGAGAACCTGGCTTTGGTGAGGAAACTGTGACAGGGTGGGGGGAGCCTGGAGCGGGCGGCCATGCAAAGAGGTGTGCACTATAATGGGAGACTTACAAAAAGTTGGGATAGAGCTACACAGAGAGATGACCGAGGAAACCCCTTTGTCTCCCTGTCTGCCTCAGATGCCCTAGGGATACTGCAAGGTAGCTTCTCTGAGGGGTGTGAAATGGCTTCAAGGAAGTGAGGCGTCCAAGAGATCAAAGGGGAAACTACTCAGTCCCCACTTCAGGTTACAGCTGGTCTCCATCCCTTCGTCTCAATCCCAGGCACCAACAGTGTGGACATGGATGGATGTTGAAAGATGGAAGCCAGACTGGTAGGGGGGACAGACTGGTGTAAACGAAGGAGCTAAAACCCCAAGATTAAAGAAGGGCCAGTCTGTCCTGGGGCGAGCTGGAATCTATTTCCATGTCTCCTCTACAAGCCGCAAATTCTCTCAACCTTAGGGCTGGGCTGTCATAAATATGCCTTTTCTCAGGGCCTCCGCTTTTGGCAGTGTCTGTGCCCCTGTGGCCCAAGGTGGCAATGCCAGCATGGGGTGTTTGCTATATTGCCTGGTCACAGCTTCCAGGAGGCAGACTGTACTTGATAGGCAGAGGAACCCAGAGGTGTATTCTGGCTTGCTGTGGGAAACAGCCATCTCTTGCTGCCAGCTAGGGAGGCTGCTGGACCTCCCACCAGATCCCACATAGAGAGCCACAGCTTGAATTAGGCAGTCTGCCCTCTGAAGCTGGTTGTACTCCCTCTGCTTTCTTCTGGGGCTACAGAGATTTGCAGCTCTGCTCAGGAACTTTTGGTTGGGACCATGCTAACTCATACATCCCCCCCCCCCCCCGAACTTGCACTTGGCAGCACCTCCCAACTTTGTTAATGGAAACCTACTGATCCGTGACACGCGTGTGGCAGACATCTGCTCGGGGTAATGCGCTGGTAATGTACGTATCGATGATCAATCTGCGGATTTGCAAGAGCGGCATAAAGTATTTAATTATAATCACGTTGGGCGAGTCTGAGTGGTGGCAGCGACATTTGAATAGGTCACGGCCAGCCCTCACCTCTGTTATGTTATCGGTATTAAATGCCACTCACTCCTGACGTCGTGGGATATCACACGCTGGCAAACTGGAAATGTCCCTTTGCTTCTAAGAACATGATTGATAGCCTCTACAAAGTGACTGCCGAACCTCAAGGTATACTGGCCTCACCTAGCACCGGCGTCACCTCTCCCGTCCATGGTTGTGGAGATGGCTTTTGGCAGTGAACCTGTGTTCATTCTCCCTGAGGCCCCCTGTCTTGCTCAAGGAAAGGGCCTTTCTTGTTTCAAATCAGACTTTTTGCTAAGGAGAGCAAACTCTAGGAAGCAAGCAAACATCCAGAAGTTCAAAGACAAATTTTATTTGCTCAGTTGGTAGCAGAAAAAAAAAATGTATCTTTGGACATTGTCTGAGCCACCAACTGAGTTCTGGAAACCTGCAGGTGGCTTTGCCAGGACGGGGAATCTGCACCTTTGGAAAGCTCTGTGGAAAAGGGCTCCCTCTCCTCTTGCTGGGCTGGGCTGGGAACTGCTTTAGGTAAAGGCTCTGCTGAGCAGGCTCTGGAGGTCAGAGAGCGGCCACGCAGCCTTGAAGGAGATACACAGCAGGGCCCCAGAGCCTCTTCCTTTGTCCCCAGCCGGTAAAGACTCTATTGAGCAGGCACTGGAACAAAGGGTACTCCCTCAGCCCAGAATGGAGGCTAGGCCTAAGAGATCTCTCCTGTGACTCTACCCTACCTCTGCTCACCTTCCTTTTTCCACAGCCCATTTCGAATTGCAGTTCTCAACTGAGACAGCCAGCTTGGTTGGGGAACAATTTTGCCTTTCAAAGGCCTATTCAGAGAGCCATCAGATTACTAAATGCTCAAATGAAGTCACAGCAAACAGTTAATGCTGCAAAAAAAAAGGGGTGTGGGGTGGTGAAAATGGGAACAGTGGGCATATCGTTTTGCTGTGTCCCCGATTTTGTTTCTTAAACAGTCCATCTCAATGGTAATAAAATCATTTACATTTCTCATGGAGTGTACCTCCACTCCTGTCTTGAGCACCTCACTATGCAGCGGGTACCCTCAGTCCCCTGCTAGAGTCCCTGCCTTCAAAGAAGCTGGCAGAGATGGAGTAGAGTCGGGAAACCTTCCCTGTCCTCCCCCCCCCCCCTTTCTTCCTTTCCTCTTCCCTGTACAGAAAACATACTGCTTACATGTCTTAGATTTCTTTTCATTTTGAAGCAAGATCTAACTAATTTTGCCCAGGCAGGTCTTGAACTTGTAATCCTCCTGCCTCAGCCTCCTAAGTGTTGGGATGACAAGCCTATGTCATCATGCCTGGTCTGGGAGGTACATTTCTGCTGAGAACACAGAAAGCTTCTCCTTATGTCTCTCATAGCTTGACATCATTGGAAGCCTTGGGGTACGTCATAGTTACAGGATAGATTAACATCTGTCTTCACTGCTTTAATCCTCATTATTTCTAACTATAGGGAACCCCTTCTCCAGATTCACAAATAAGTTACTGAGCACGCTTTGACTTTGGGGGTGTCTACAAAGCCAGCTGTCACATGACTGAGGACAAAATGCTACCTGATTCTGGGGAGCCTAGGGCGATGTTATTGCTCGATGTAGGAGGATTCAGTGAGGCCACAGCAAATCCTGAAGTGGAGCTGAATCTGAGTCAGGTTTTCCTTCGAGAGGACTGTTTTTTATTCTTTATAAAGTCACAACATCACCATAAATACCTTTTATAAGAAGGTCTCCAGATCTCTCCAAAGGAAGGGCCGAGTCCCCCTGGGCAGTCTGGGAAGAAGTATGCAGATGTGGTAATGTCCAGGTTCTTGATTCAAGATGCCTGGTTCAAGTCCTGCCTTCAGGGGAGAATCAGGCCCAAATCCTCAGCTGGCTGCAGCAGCCACTGGGGCAGAGAACCAGAAGCCACCTCATGCTGCCCAAAACTGGAAGCTCATTTGCTGGGGCTCCAGAGCCGGGTATCTGGCTTCCTGTGAGTGACAGGACGATCTGAGAGCTGGGTAAGGGTCCGGGGAAGATAGGATGTAGTCAATGCTGAATTTGATGTCTCTGTGCGTCGCAGGGCTGGCCTGGGCCTCGCGATCTGGGGCTTGCGGGCCGTCGGGGCCCGGGGACCCGAGCGCTGCTGGCTCGAGGGGACCCGGGGCCTCCTCGCGCTTGGGGCCGCGTCGCCTGCGTCGCCGACGGAAGTTGCCATTCTCGAAAAGGTCCAGGAGGGACTCGCAGCCGCCCGCGAACGTCCAGTAGTTGCCTTTGCCCTTGTCGTGGCCCTCGGTCCGTGGCACCTGCGGGAGTCTGAGGCTCAGCTAGTGTCCCCAGACCCAGGGCAAGATGCTCCTCAGGCAAGTGTGTGCGGGAGTGGGGGTTGGGGCAGCGGGAATCTGCTAGAAAGGAACTTTGGTGCGGGCCGTGACACCATGCTACCCCGCTACCCCGCCTCTCTGCTGGTCACCAGGGATGACTGGGGACACTCGGGGGGTCTAGGGTGCGCAGCGGGCGAGGGAGGGGCTCACCTTGACGAAGCAGCTGTTGAGCGACAGGTTGTGGCGGATGGAGTTTTGCCAGGCGCGCTGGTTGGCGCGGTAATAGGGGAACTTGCGCATGATAAAGTCGTAGATGCCGGACAGGGTCACGCGGCCCGCGGGGCTCTGTTGGATGGCCATGGCGATGAGAGCGATGTAGCTGCGACAGGGGTGCCAGATAGAGAGGGGCTGCATCAGTCAGGGTGGCACTGAACCGCAGAAGCGCTGGTGAAGTCACACCTGCCCTGAGACTGGCTGGACCCCTTGAGACCAGATGGAACCTCCATCCACTGGAGCCCCGAGGACCTGCTAGAGCTCAACAGGCTGGCTTGAAGGCTCTACAGAGCCTCTGGAGTCCCCCAAGATCCTCTGGAGTTTCCCCGACCCTCTGAAGCATCCTGGTCCCTTTGCAACACTCTTTACCATCTGAAAACCTCCCACCCGCTAGAGATCCCTCGCGACCCTCCGAGTCCCGCGACCCTGTGAACCCCGAGATCCTTTGGAGCCCCGGAAGCCCTCTGGAGTCTCCGATACCCTCTAGACTCTGCGGGACCCTTTAAAGCTGCCCTGGGCCTGTTGGATCCCCAGAACTCCAGTGGGGCATTGAGGATACAGAAGAAGCTGTGATTCGATAATCTCACTGCTCCCTACTTTTACCCAGATCCCACTTTTAGCCAGCTCAGCACTTGGAGGATTCCCTGTCCCCGCCCCGTGGCTACTCCAGAATGCGCTGGAACGTGTCCTTCCTCAGAGACCCGCATAAAGAATGAATCCCACCTCTCCTTAGTCCTAGTGAGGTCCTGGTGACACAGACCTCTACCGCTCCTGTGGGACCCCTGAAACCTGCCCCCGGGGTCACCTGTACGCTGGCCTTGTGAGTCGTTTTTCCTCGTCCGAGCTGCCGGCAGGGTAGTCATCAGCGTCGTCATTAAAGCAGTTATAGGGGTACTGTGAGCTGTCAAACATCGTGGTCACCCTGTACCGGCCTGCGCTGCGCCCTGCCGCCGCCTCCTCCTCCGTGCTGGCCGCCAGCTGCCGGGGCCCAGCACTGGTTTCTCTTGGCTGGGCCAACAGCGTCTGAGTGCAGGGCGCGGGGAGCCTGGGTTTCTGGGGTCCCGCCTGCTCCGCCTGGTTCTCTGGCGTCCAATCCCAGTGCGGGGGTTGTCCCCAGCCACCAGAGAGTGGGAAGCACAGTTGGGGAGCGTCACCACCTTCTGACCTTCAGGCAAGGGAGGCCAAGAGAGTGGTCTGGCTCCACAATCAGGGCAGCCCCTGTCTGTCCTCCCCTGAGGCCAACCCTGAGCCTGTGGCAGGGCCCACGAAGTCTGGATTCGCAGATTCTAGGCTCATTTCTGCATCCACAGCGAGAGGTGATGGGTGGGGGCAGTCCTAGAGAGCTAAACTGGGGTTCCCTTTCCCACAGGACATAGACTGACTGTTTTCAGCCCCAGAGTCCAAAGACTGGTCCAGGCAGATGGGGGCTCCTGCCCCAACCTAGCTCCCTGTTTTCCCATTGCACCAGGTAGCTGATGACTGGAGATCCAAGGCCCAGGGTTTCTTCCAGCATCCTGAGCCCTTCTCCCCCAGACCATCCCTGGCTAGAAATAGCTTCTCATGGTGTTCTGAGTGCTCTGGGATCACAGAGATTTTTTTCTAAGTTTCCTAGTGGCTCTCTGGGCTGGGAGGGGTAACGGGCTTGTATAGAGAAGAAGCATCTGAGTCAAACTGGGAAACCTTGGTGAGATGGCAAGTCTTGGGGACCCCTGGCATCTCAGAGACGTCTTTCCAACAATCTACAGAAGCCGGATTAGAAGCCATATTTGTGAGCCCAGAGAGATGAGAGGCCAACTTGGGTAATTTTCTCCATCAGGGCAGCACTTTTACTTCATTGTTGGTGCCTGGTGCTGCCCCTCCTATGGTACCAAGTGGCCACCTAGGTGGATGACACTGAGGTGCTCTTTGGAGAAGCCTGTGTGGAGCTGGCCCTATTACTTTGTGCCGTGGTGGTGGCATGCCTACTGCCCCAGCCCAAGCCACACTTGGCAAGAAGAGTGAGGAATTCGGGGGAAATAAAGTACATAGCCCCTCTATGAAACAACTTGGCCATCACTTTAAAAATTAAACATGTAGTCAGTAATGGTGGCACAGACCTATAATCCTGGCACTCAGTAGGCTAAGGCAGGAGGACCATGCATTTCAGGTCAGCCTGCTCTATACAGTGAGACATTGTCTCAAACAAACAAACAAAAACACATGATTACCATATGATCCGTTTATCCCATAATATACCTTTACACAAAGCCATGCAGAAATGGAAAATCAGTGCCAGATGCTCAGAGCGGGTTTACTACAAACAACTTCTGATTGGCAACACACCTTTCAACAGATATGTGGTTGAGAAAACTATGTTGCATCCATGCTGTAGAGTACTATACAGGCAGTAAAAATGGAGGGGCTTTTGGCATATGCAAAAGACCAATGAAAAAGATGGTTTCAGAAGTTTACCCACTTTATAGTCTGACTCATAGAGTACACATGAGGGACCAGGTAGATGCAGCAGGGCCTCATGACTTCGATTTAGTGATGACACTGTCTCCTCCCCGTAGTCACAGGCTCACTCAGAACCAAGGGAAGACATCCAAGCTGATTTTCAATGGGAAGAGTGTAAGGAACGCTGTAAGGAGGGCAGATGGGATGGATGGTGCCATGCAGCCATCTTTGCTTTGTGAGGAGCCACTATGCAGCCATATTTGTAAACAATAACACCACTTCAGAGGCCTGAAGGATGACAGGAAGGACGGCAGGGAACAGAGGAAGGGAAGGGAGTCTTCTATGGAGCATGAGCCTACAGACCCAAACTGTAAGACACACATAGAGTAGTTTGTCAAAAACTTAATAGCGTCAGATAAGGGTACAGATCTGTCAGACATGAAACTTGCCCATGTTCTCTTCCACGCCGTGGCTGCCACTTGCTTCATAGCATACCTTGAGGAACTCCAGTATATTTGATTTTTAAAAAATATTTCTTTATATTTATTATTATATGTAAGTACACTGTAGCTGTCTTCAGACACTTTTTCTTCTCCCTCGGGCCCCGCTTGCTCCAGCCCCGTTCGCTCCGACCACACTTGCTGTAGCTGTCTTCAGACACCCCAGAAGAGAGCATCAGATCTCATTAGGAATAATTGTGAGCCATCATGTGGTTGCTGGGATTTGAACTCAGGCTCTTCGGAAGAGCAGTCAGTGCTCTTAACCACTGAGCCATCTCTCCAGCCCCCGATATATTTTGATTTTTAAAAATTATTGTTTAGGTGATTTATTTATTTTTCTTTTATGTGCATTGGTGTTTTGCCTGCACATATGTCTGTGTAAGGGCATTGGATCTCCAGGAGCTGGACTTGCAGACAATTTTCTGAGCTGCCATGTGGAAGCTGGGAATTGAACCTGGGTCCTCTGAAAGAACAGCCAGTAAGTACTCTTAACCATTGAGCCATCTCTCCAGCCCCCTTAACGTGTTTGATTTTGGCAAACCCCGGCTGCAACTGGCTTATTTTTCCTTGTTTTGCCAGAGCTTTTGTTGTTACTGCATCCAAAGCTGTGATTTCCCACAGTGTCTTCGACAAGAGCTGTGCCCATTCAGCTGTAGCCTGCGTCCCAGTGTGGGGGGAACCGAGGGTGTTAGGGGTGAAAAATCAACGAGACACAAAAGTCTCAGCTTAACTGAAACAGGCAAGTGTGGTTAGAAAGGCGGCTGCAGAGGACTAGCGGGGGTGGTGGTGTGCTAAGGATGGTGGTAAGTTTTGACAGCCTGCTGGGGCATAGCCGTGTGAATATATTAATACTGTTGAGCTGTACACAGGTAATCCTAGCGCTCAAGAGGCAGTTCAAGGTCCCCTCACCCACACAGTGAGTTGGAGGCCAACCTGGGATGGATACATGAGACCTTGTTTCAAAACAAACAAACACACAAACCAATCGAACCACCACCACCACTAACAACAACAACAACAACAACAACAACAACAACAACAACAACCACCTGCTTGAGAGTGGCTGGAGAGACCTGGTCTTGCAGAAGACCTGGGTTCCCCAAATGGCATCAGACAACTGTCTGTAACTCTAGTCCCAGGGGATCTGATGCCCTCTTCTGGCATCCCTGGGTACTGCACACACGTGGTACACATACATGCAGGCAAACACATATAAAATAAAGTAAAATAAAATACTGTTAATGGGTAAGAGTGTTGAAAATGTTTAAATTAAAGTCTTACAGCCGGGCAGTGGTGGCGCACGCCTTTAGTTTCAGCACTTGGAAGGCAGAGGCAGGCAGATTTCTGAGTTCGAGGCCAGCCTGGTCTACAGAGTGAGTTCCAGGACAGCCAGGGCTACACAGAGAAACCCTGTCTGGAAAAACCAAAAAAAAAAAAAAATAAAAATAAAAAAATAAAAAATAAAAATAAAATTAAAGTCTAACACCTGCTTAAAGCAGAGGGGAGATTAAGCAAGATGAGTAGAAGTCAGAGACTTTGTGTGTGTTTGGGGGAAGGTTGTGTCTGTACACAGAGGCCGGAGGAGGACATTGGGTGTCCTGTTCTATGACTTTCCAGCTTTGTTCCCTTGAGACACAGTCTCATGCTGAACTGGAGGTACCCTGGCAACCAGCCAGTCCTGGTGACCTGCGGGTCCCCACCCTTCACAGCACTGGGATTACATACACACCTTCAACCATACTTGACTTTTTACATGAGTTTTGGGGATCCAAACTCAGGTCCTCATGGTGGTACAGCAGGGGGTTCTTACCTGTTGAGACATTTTGCAAGCCCTGTTGTATTAATTTATTAACATAAGATCATACAATGTAGTCCAGGCAGGCCTGGACTTGAGATAAACTTGAGATATCCTGCCTAAGCCTTTGGATCATAGGGCTGGGGTTCCTCCATCCAGGGGTTCCCATGTGGCACTGGGAGTGTGGGAACAGCTTGGGTGGCCCCCTTCTGAGATCCCCTCAGACTTGGTTTCCACTGTAGCGTTTGGGGTGTAGGGAGATGTGTGAGCAGGGGCTGTAGGAGGTGGTATAGACTCTGTACACATTGCAGGTCAGAACTGAGAGGTCAGCATGTAAAGGGAATTGAGGAACAAAGCCCTGAACTTGGGCTGAGTGGCTGAAGGACATGGGCACTGTCACCATGGGAAGTGGGGAGCAGGCAAAGCATGTGGGAAGTCTAACACCTGGTCTCACAGACAAGGTCACATCTCTTCCTCTTGTCACTAGATGGCTTGGGCTGGCTACTCCACCCAGCAGCACCTGTCCTGTCCCCTGCCTTGCCTGGATACATGTGTGTTTCTAGTTAGAATCTTAATGGTGTTTACATCTTTTTTTTTTCCTGGAGAGTTCTAGAAGGCTGATGTGAGTTCACATTTGCCAGAAGCCAAAGGGAAGCTGAGTACTACACACCTTGATATTCCAGAACCATCCACTCAGTTAGGTTCCTTTATGTCTGTGTCACATGACCTTTCCTGGGGAGATGTGAATAGGCTCACCCTAGCCAGGAACAAGGACAGACCAAAGAAAACATTCCACCCTGGTTTAGTTTAGTGAAGCAGTGAGTTTATTGGGGTTCTCTATAGGAACATGATTCAAATGGGTGACACTCAGGAAAGGTGCATCCTCGGAGTTTCCTGTAAGACTAGCCCAGGCTTGCCCTGTGAGAGCAAATGTTGCTGTCCGTATTACCCTGGGAGGAACCTTGTGAAGCTTGTAAGTTTGAGGAACTGCCTGAAACTTGTGAGTTTGTTTGCTTCTTAACTAGCAGCCTCCAGGAGGGAATGGCTCCATTCCTAGGAAAGAGCTTACTCATCAGAAAGCAGAGTCTTTGGACAAAACAGCATTTGTCTCAGTGATGCTCTGGCAGAAGGGAACAAAGACGACTGTGTGGTGTCCTAGATTTTCCAGGTGATCATGTGACCATTCATTTCATCTTGAATCCCTGTGTCAGCCCCTGCCAAGAGCAAAAACCCTGCCCTATTCTCACACCCAGGCAGTGTGGTATCTATATAATATCCACTCAAGGCCCCATACAAATGTGCAGTCATGATGAACATAGGCTTCGTGCATGACTCATGACCTGTGGTGATTTGAATAGAAATGGCCCCCATGGGCTCATATATCGAATATTGGTCACTAGAGACTGGTGTTACATGGCACGGATGAGAAAGTGTGGCTTTGATGGAAGAAGTGTGTCACTGGGGGTGGACTTGGGGGTTCAGAAGCTCAAACTAGGCCAAGCCTCTCTCTTTTCTTGCTATCTACTGATCCAGATGCAGAAATCTTGGCCTCTACTCCAGCACCATGTCTACCTGCATGCCACCATGCTTCCTGCCATGATGATAAATGACTAAACCTCTGAACATTTAATTGCCAGACCTAATTAAATGTTTTCCTTTGTTAAGAGTTGCCGTGGTCATGGTGTCTTTTCACAGCAATAGAACCCTAATAGAGATATGACCCAAGCTCTGGGTCCACGTGTTTCCGGATCACATGTGACACCATCTGCCATATCGCCTGTCCTTGTGTAATCTAAAACAGACATCCACACGTGTACTCATGGGAGCCAGGGACAGAAGAGACTCTTTGTCCACTCTGCTAAACGCACACACCATTCTAGATGCGAATAGATGTGAACCTATTTTTCATTTGTTTGATCTTAGCTTTTTTGAGATAGGGTCTCATGTATCCCAGTTGGTGTTGAACTCACTACATAGCCAGAGATGGCCTTGAACTTCTTCGTAATAATTTTTCCTTAAAAAACGATGTATTTTTATTTATGTGTATGTGGATATGAGTACATATGTGTGCATGAATACCGTGCCAGAGGTGTCCAACATTCTTGGAGATACGTATAGATGGTTGTGAGCCACCTATGTAGGTGCTGAGAACCGAACTCAGGTCTTCTGTAAGGGGCATAACTGCTGAGCAATTCCTTCAGCCCCCCTTTTTCTTTTAGATATTGTTTTGTTTTTAAGACAAGGTCTCATTTATCTCAGGCTGGCTTTAAACTCATTATGTAGTGTGAAGCCTTGGGTTTCATTGCAAGCACAACATAGGCTAGGCATGGGGCACATGCCTGTGTTCCCAGCATTGTGGAGGTGGAGGCAGGAGGATTCAGGAGTTCAAGGTCATCCTCAGCTATTAATATAGAGCAAGTTTGAGGCCAGGCTGGGCTAGAAGAAACATGGTCTTAGGAACAAAACAGAATAACAGATGGTGGCTGTTTGGGAGGTCTTCTAGGCTGGCTGACCTCAGCCCTTGAGTACCAAAGGCCTAGAGACTGGACAGGCAGAGTCAGAGGCTCACAGTTCCAAAGCCCCAGAGCCAGGGTCCTATTGCTCCTGGCTTTTGAAGCCGCAGGATGTGCCTGAAGGTGCTCAGGTGGAGGCCTACTGTGCCGAGATTTAACCACTGGCACTTGGAAGACATTGTCATCCTCAGCTTCCACCATCAGTGAACAGCAGCAGTCAGCAGCTGTGTATTTTAGTACCACAGTTTCCAACTGGGCCTTGTGTGCAGAACATCTCTACAGCAGCCAGTGTTTCAGCTCTCAAGGCCCCAGGCTGGGACCCTCGGCCTCTGAGTCTTGGCGGATACGTGGAGCTCTCTCAACCTATGTCATTCACAGTTTCTAGTCTGGCTGTTCTCAAACGTCTATCCTTGGGATCTCTGCCTCTCCACTCCCTCTCATTGTCTCCATTGCCTCTGCTTCCTGGTATTGCTCTCCTCTGGGATCCTCCAGCTGCCCTTCTGCTGCTACCACTGAATCATCGTCTTCATCATCGTCATCATCAGCATCAGCATCATCATCATCATCATCGTGGTGGTTTGAATAGATATGGCCCCCATAGACTCATATGTCTGAGTGCTTGGCCCATAGGGCACTATTAGGAAGTAGGGCCTTGTTGGAGTAGGTGTGGTCTTGTTGGAGGAAGTGTGTCACTGTGGGGGCAGGGCTTTGAGGTCTCCTATGCTCAAGCTCTGCCCAGTGTGGCAGTCTCCGTGTGCTGCCTGCTGATCACTCTTACCTCCTCCGGCGCCATGCTTTCTCATCATGACGATGCTGAACTAAACCTCTGAACTGTAAGCCAGCTCCAATGAAATGCTTTATAAAAGTTGCTGTGGTCATGGTGTCTCTTCACAGCAATAAAACCCTAAGATAATCACCACCACTGCCGCCGCCGCCGCCACCACCACCACCACCATCATCATCATCATGATGTAGAGAAACATTTTGGCTAGGACAGCATCTTCGAAGGCAAAGTTGTGCTTCAGCAGCAAGCTGCTGTGGTTGCAGTGTAGCTTCCTCAAAGTGACTGCGGTGTTCTCAAAGCAACTGGATAACCACCAGGACCATCTGGCTGGGTAATAGCCGAGTAGTCCCATACTCAGTCCATGCAGGCATCAGGATGGGTTTGGTAGCAGTCAATTAGACTAGACCCTAACGTCTCAGTTCACTTAAGGGCTAAGTAATATTAAGAGGTGTCCTGACGGCTTTGTCACAATCATGGTGATTTAACAGCATGCAGCGACGACTGTCTCTGGGTCCTCGTGGTCTGTCTCACCTGCTCACTCAGATGCAAAACTGGGGAAGGGGTGAGAAGAGGGCACAATGCCCTGGGGTTAGAAGGCAGTAGCGGGCTGATAGTGGTACCCAATCTCTGCCCATCCTTGTTGCAAGCTTTCCGAGCAGATGTGGTGGGCCCATGCCTTTTCATTCAGGAAGTGGCTTTCAGTGGATTAACATCTAAAGGCTAAAGAAGCCCCAGTATAGTGTGGACATGTCTTTATATATATTTTAGCTCCTGTGTCTCCCATATTGAATGATTTACATTCTGGTTGGGTATTTTAAACTGCTTGGCAATGAGGCTAAAACTGCTAGAATGTGGAGAGGGGGGCAAAGAGGATTGCAGGCAAGAAGCCGAGAGTACATACGTATGCACGGACGTTGAAGGATGCTAGCCAACACTGACCAGTTTCTCTCCCTTGGCTCTTTGGGTCCCCTGCCACATCTTGAGTGTCTGAGCATCATTTTATTTTTAATGTACACAAGTGTTTTGCCTACTATGTATGTATGTGTAGCATGTGCATGCCTGGTACCCATGGAGGCCAGCAGAGGGCACTGGATTCTTTGGAACAAGTTACAGATGGTTGTGAGCCACCATGTGGATGCTAGGAACTGAACCTAGGTCCTCTGCAACAACTGAGCCATCTCTGTCCCCGCCAAAGCCCTGTTATAGATGTTAAAAACTTGTTTTATTCTCTCTCTCTGTCTTTGTCTGTCTCTCTGTCTCTTTTGTCTGTCTCTCTGTCTATCTCTATCTCTGTTTCTCTCTGTCTCTCTGTCTCTCTGTGTCTGTCTGTCTCTCTGTGTGTGTGTGTGTGTGTGTGTGTGTTTGCCTCCTCAGTGCTGCGGTTATACAGGGTCTATTTTCTGTGATAATTGAAGATTTGGAGGACATTCTCCTGGCTTTAAGACCTGGGTCCTCACAGTAAAAAGGACAATGGGGTTTGGATCCAGGGTACACAGCCACTTCAGAGGACACATGGCAATACAAGTAGATACCAGAGAGGCCCCCAGCCAGAAATGTCCCCAAGCAGACAGAGTGGTCAATCCTGTCGGCACCCTGGTTTCAGACTCATAATTTCCCAACTGCAAGAGAATACATTTCTGTTGTTTTTAAGCCACCAGGGCTGTGATCCCATGTCACAGATGTGACCTTGGGGCATGGGGAAGTCGCTGCTAGAGTCTACTATGAAACAGATATATTTGGGTCATTGCATAGACCTGTGCAGTAGCTCATAGCAGTGGAGAGAGATCTAGAAGTGTAGTCAGAATGATCGTCAGGGCCCTAGGTGACCGTGAGCAATTCCAAATTGATGGAGAAGTCTTTAGTTCTCGTAAGGCAGCAGTTCTTATACTTAATACAGTTCCTTATGTTGTAGGGACCTCCAACCACAAAATTAATTTATTACTTTATAACTTCACTACTGTTATGGATTGTAATGTTAATATCTGGTATGCAGGTTATTTGATATATGACCCCAAAGGGGTCATGACCCACAGATTGAAAACCACCGATGTAAAGCCACGGCTTGGTGTAGTAGTTATTTACTACAACTGCAAATATGCTAACTTTAGCTAACAAGACAGGTGCTTACTTCTTTATTTAGCACGTGCACATATATGCATATATATGTGTGTGTGTGGTATATGTGTGCACACATGTGCATGGGTTCAAGTGTCTCTCTGTGTGCAATTGTCTACTTCAGCTATTCTTTCTCTCTCTTCCTTCCTTCCTTCCTTCCTTCCTTCCTTCCTTCCTTCCTTCCTTCCTTCCTTCCTTTCTTTCTTTCTTTCTTTCTTTCTTTCTTTCTTTCTTTCTTTCTTTCTTTCTTTCTTCCTGCTGTTAAGAGGCTCCCTTAACTGTGCTCACTGATTGGCCAGCCTGGCCAGTCAGTGAATGTCAGGGACTTGCCTGATCACCCATGCTTGGGTTATAGACTTCTGCTACAGCAATTAGATTTTTACATAGGTGCTAGGAATCTGAACCTAGGCCCTCATGCTTGTATGACAACAGGATTATAAACTGAGCCATCTTCCCAGACCCACATGGAGCCTGCTGGCCAGAGCTCCTCAGGCCCTCAAATCTTTCTGCCACATAGAGATAGCTTTTTACAGAAGAGACAAAATGCATACCAACCCAGGCATCTTATAGTCTGTGTGGCGGCCATGGGTCTTACTGGCATGTCTTTCTGTGGTCTCTCAGCTTCTTGAGCTGGGGTAAAGGGCAGGTGTGAGTTTCAGGAGATAAGGTTTTTAGACCTTATAGAGTAGTGATTCTCAATCTTCTTAATGCTGCAACCCCTTAAAACTGTTCCTCATGTTGTTGTGACCCCCAACCATAAAATTATTTCATTGCTACTTCATAACTGTAAATTTCCAACGATTATGAATCTTAATGTAAAGATGTGATATGCAGGATTGAGAACCAGTGCTCTAGAGACTTGTAGTACTCCCTACAGGGACTGTGGGGTTGTGGATGGTGTGTCTAGTGGCTATTTCTGATTGTCAACTTGACTATATCTGGAGTGAACTACAATCCAGAATTAGAAGGCTCACCTGTGATCTAGAGCTTACGTCTGGAAGACACAAGTTTCAGGTGTGGTGGTGCGCACACCTCTAATCTGGGCCACACCTGCTGCTGGAGATCCACATAAGGATATTGGAAGGAGGAAGATTCAATTGTCTTCGCCTGCAAGCCTTGTGGGACTAAGCGACTGCTAGATCCTCGGGTTTTCATTCACGGCTACTGCTGACCATTGTTGGGGAATTTGACTACAGACTGTAAGTCATTAACAATTTCCCTTACTATACAGAGACTACCTATAAGTTCTGTAACTCTAGAGAACCCTGACTAATACAGAAGTTGGTACTGGAAGTGGCTCTAGAGGAGCAGAAAGCAGTATAAGAATGAATCTTTTAAGAATCTGGAGTTGGTTTAATAATTCACCAGCACCTTCAACTGCTGAAGCCTCTCCAGATACGCTCTCTTCTGGGAGCTTGGAGGATATTGAAGACCCGTGGTTGGAAATATCTTTTAAACTTAAAGAAGCTAATGCCATTAAGCGTCTTGATGAATTGGATGATTGTGTGCTCAAAACTTTTTGCAATGTGGGCAAAAAAATTTGAAAATGACTTTGCTGGCCGGTTGCTCTTAGTATCTTTGCAAAAGATGATGAAGGGAAAGAAGGAGTTGTATAATAAAATTGAATGGATCCAGATGCAAGTGACCAAACTAAAAGTTGCTAAGTGTGTCCTTGAAGAGAATCTTCTCTCCAGCAGCCATAGAGCTCAAGTTGTAGAAAATCAAACTGAAGCCCTCATTATAAGGTTGGCTGAATTGCAGTGAAAGTTCAGGTCTCAGCCTCAGAGGGTGTCAGCAGTTAAAGTAAGGGCATTAATTGGCAAAGAATGGGATCCTATAACTTGGGACGGGGATGTGTGGGAAGACTGTGTTGAAGCTGAGAATTCTGAATTTTCAGATTCTCAATGGTTTACCCCACCTGAGGATGTAGTATCCTCAGCCCCACCCCTTCAAATAATGCCTTCTCCACATGAGGAAGTTAATCCCTCAAAGTCTGATGGGCCAGCGGTGACTTTTGCTGAAGAAAATGCCACACAAGATAATATTGATGCTTCTCAAGGCCCACTGATAGTTTCTTCTAGACCTATAACCAGACTCAAGGCAAAGCAGGCCCCTAGAGGGGAGCTAGAAAGTGTAGTCCATGAGGAAGTGTGCTACACTACTGAGGAGCTCAATGAGTTTGCTAGTTCATTCAAGCAGAAGTCTGGAGAATATGTGTGGGAATGGATTTTAAGGGTGTGGGATAATGGTGGAAGGAACATAAAACTAGATCAGGCTGAGTTTATTGACATGGGTCCTCTGAGTGGAGATTCCAGGTTTAATATGGAAGCTCGTACAGTTAAAAAAAGGTGTCAGAAGTTTGTTTGAATGATTGACTGAAGTGTTTATCAAAAGGTGGCCTACTGAAAAGGAATTGGAGATTCCTGATATCCCTTGGTTTGGTGTTGATGAAGGAATTTTAAGGCTCAGGGAAATTGCAATGCTAGAGTGGATATGTTGCATAAAACCTAATTCTCCACAATGGGAAGGCCCAGAAGATATGCCCTTCACCAATCCTATAAGACACAAACTGGTGAGAGGGGTACCAGCACATTTGAAGAGTTTTGTTCTTGCCCTTTTCCTTGTGCCAGACCTTAGGGTTGGAGATGCTGCTGCTCAATTAGATGAATTAAATGCAATGGGTTTAATTGGGCCTTGAGGTAACAAGGGCCAGCTGGCAGCATTGAATCGCCAGAGACAAGGTGGTCGTAGTTATTAAAATGGACAGCGTAGACAAAACAACATTTATAA
>CM052721.1:13583058-13623212 GCA_028551405.1 Uromys caudimaculatus
CACAGAATGGGTAGTAGAGGAAGGTAGTTATAAATACCAGCTAAGACCACGTAACCAGCTGCAGAAATGAGGATTATAAGTAATATGAACGCTTCTGTTGTATTTTGTTAAGAACATATTTGTCTTCCAATTTCTTTAACATCAGTTGGTATTTAAGTTGAGATACTAAAGGAATGTTCCCAAGGAACATTGCCCCATTGTAAGTTTATAAATGTGTTTGCGATTGTACGAGGAATAGTTACATCATGTTAAGCGTATTTATGATCTTGTTATTGTTTCATGTGGATATGAGATATTATTTGTGTCAAGTTGACAAGGGGTGGATTGTAGTGGCTTTTCTGATTGTCACCTTGACTGTATCTGGAGTGAATTACAATCCAGAATTAGAAGGCTCACCTGTGATCTAGATCTTGAGTCTGGAAGACACAAGTTTCAGGTGTGGTGGTGTGCACACCTCTAATCTGGGCCACACCTGCTGCTGGAGATCTACATAAGGACATTGGAAGGAGGAAGAATCAATCGTCTTCGCCTGCGAGCCTTGTGGGACTAAGCGACTGCTAGATCCTCGGGTTTTCATTCACAGCTACTGCTGACCATTGTTGGGGGGTTTGACTACAGACTGTAAGTCATTAACAAATTCCCTTACTATATAGAGACTACTTATAAGTTCTGTGACTCTAGAGAACCCTGACTAATACAGTGGGCTAGCAGGATGAAGCAAAAGCAGGTGTGATTAGCCTACCTCCTGTGGGTGAGGCTTAGGTGAGGTTCCATGAAGCCTAGTAAGCACAGAGGCCAGAGAAAAGCCAGAAGATTGGCCTCCATCCCATGAAGCACCTGGTCTGTGTCTGACCCTAGGCCAACGCCTGGATTCGACTCCAGTCTGAGTACATATGCTGTCCTACAGTGAGTACAGCAGATTCTAGCGGGCAGAAGACTCTGAGTCCCATGTTCCCTCTCCCTGCCCTCTTGGCCTAGCCTCCCTGAGAGCACCACCATTCTGCATGCACTCCCGATCTTTAGCTCAACATTTGGTCTTGTCATTTGCACTGAATTCACTCTCTGTGCCTGATGGCTCACCACCATCTGCTCTCCCCTTTCACTCTGTAGGTCCTGGGGAATTGAACTCAGGTTGTCAGCCTTGGTGGCAAGTACCTTTACCCATTGAGCCAATTTCACTGGACTTGTTTTCTTTTTCAAGATGGGGTCTCACTCTAGCCCAGGCTGGCCTGGAACTCTTGGCCATCTTCCTGTCTCAGCTCTCCAAATGCTAGGATTACCAGCATGAGCTGCCACACCTGGCTTGACCTCATTTTATAAGGACCTATGGCCCTGGATTAGGGCCATCTGGGTGAACTCATTCATCCTCTTCTTCTCCACCACGGTCCCGTCTCCAGTCACACTAGGAGTTGGACATCAACCCATGGATCTGAGATGCACCTGGTCCCTCCCTTCATACCTTATAGATGTCCGCCCTGGGTAATGTCTGCCCTTTTGCAATCCTCACAGGTCTAGTGACTTGACCATGTCTCTCTCTCTCTCTGTTGCTTCTGCAATCCAGGGATGAAGACATGCTTTTCAGCCTGGCCTGCCACAGGGCTCCATGGGCCGGTTAGTAGCAGGAGATCTTGGAAGGACGGGGGAATGATCATGAGATGTCCTGTGACCTCTGTGGTCACGGACAGGGCATCTGCACAAACCAACACTTATGCCCTATCTACTGGAAGCCTGCATTGGAATCGGCACTGGACAAAGGAGGCTGGCTTCCGTTCTTGGGCAGACTGCTAGATGGTGGTTCTAGGCTTCCTTCTTGAGGCACGGGGTTAAGAGTGGGCCTTGTGCTGAGACAGGAAGATGGGAGGCAAGTGTGGGGGCCACTTGGTCACTGTTTCATTCCTTTGGTGGTTCAGTGGTCTTAGACAGTCTGCTGGTGTGCTGTGCAGAATGATCCCTGAGACCAGGTAGGGATTTGGGGTCTAGCAGGCCTCAGCATCCATCTATCTGGGACTGAGTTTGCCAACTCAGGAATCTGCTGACTTCCTGTATCTCAGCTTTACTTTCTCCCATTAAAGGAGGAAAACAGGGATGGGAAGATGACTCAGACCGTGAAGTGCTTTCCTGAGGGTCTGAATTCCATCTTCAGAATACACATAAGGAGCAGGCACAGAGGTGCACATCTGGAATTCTAGGGCTGAGGAGGCAGAGACAAGAGTATCCCGGGGACTCACAGGCCAGCCAGTTAAACCAAATTGGTGAGCTCCATCAGTGAGAGAACCTGTCTTAAAAAGTAGATAGAGGGTGGCGGGGGAAGATGATGACCTCAAACACACACACACACACACACACACACACACACACACACACACACACACCCCTGAACTGCATATACACACAAACCTATATATTCAATAAGTAGACCATGTACTATTGCTTCTGAGAATACTGAGGACTTAATTGTTGTATTCTAGTGCCTATGTGAATTACTACTGACCGCCCCCCCCATCCCCTACTAAGGAAGTGGCATGTGAGCAAGCCACAGGGGGACAGCTAGGAATGCCTGGAATAGGGGCAGGCCATCACTTGCTTGTTTGTTTGACATTCTTGTGACTCAGGAGTACACAGATGCATTAGTGGGTCCTCCCCACTGTCCTCTCCTGGACAAGACCTGGCCCTGCCCAGCAAGGAGGTAGGACCTACCTTTTAGCAGAAGGGATCTGAGCCCTGGGACGATGGTTTGTAGCTCTTATGGGTCCCCGGGCAACCCCTTCTATGGTTCTTGCTCAGGTATGTTGTGGCCCTATGTAGGAGTGGGGCCCTCTCCCTTGCCCCGCCCTTTTGAAACATAGATCTTGCTAGCCTGCTTACCTTTTAGGGGCTGGGTAGGCAGTTCCCTTCACAGCTCTAACAGGATAAAGAGCCACATCACACAGACACCACAAGAGCAGAGCTTAGCCACATTTGGGGGCTGTTTAGAGGGACAGCTGTGCCAAGGAGTGAGTCCCCACCCCAGACAGCCATGGCACACGCTTGCTGTATCTTTATTGCACTGTTACCTCACTGCAAACTACTCCACAAATATGTCCCAAGGCTAGCCTGCTGTCCTGGGGCCATGGGCTCTGCGTAGTGTCTTGACACCCATTGTCCAGAGCTCAGCCAAGGCAGGCAGTGCCTACCACCAACTAGTCAGGCCTGACTGCTATGCAGCAGTGGACACGTGGATAGCTGGTCACTGGTATCGGAAAACCCATTCTTGGGTGGTCATCTGCCCTGACACAGGCCATGATGTCCATCACTGCCCCACCACCCCCAGAGCTCTCCAGCCTTTGAGAGAGGAGGCCCCAGGATGGAGGAGCAGAAAGTGGGTTGTAATTGAGGGCCAGAGTGTGATCACATCATAGAAGGCCCTTGAAGTGGTCCAGAGGTGATCTCTGGTCTGCTGGGTGGTTCTCCATTGACAGGAGTGTGAACCTTTTGTTAAGTACAAAATAGTGAGTTAAAGGTCCCTCCCTCTGGGAAGGGTGGAGCGCTGGCCACTCCACTGCATGTCCAGAGTGCTTTGTCTAGTTTCTGCTGGAACTGGAGGCCCATACATCCCTATCAGAGCCATGAGGGAGACCCCATGCTCCCTGCCGCAGGTTACCCTATGGGGATGACCAATCCCGTCCGAATTCACTGAATTCACAGGTGGCTAGGCTCTGTGCTCCTCCTTCCTCATGGGCAGCGTGGTCACTACCTCTCGGTGGAGGCTCTGTGCTCAGTGGCTAGGTCGTCCTCTACCACACTGCTCAGCCCATCTTTCTCCACACAGTCTCGGATAGCCTGCAGCACTATGCGCAACCGCCGGTCCAGGGCCTCCAGGTGCAGCTTGTAGAGCACAGGTGCCACCTTGTCATGCTGCAGGGACTCAGCCATCAGCAGGCTCAGTTTGTGCTCCTCCTTGGCCAGCAGTTGAAGTCTGAGGTAGGTGGACCTCCTGATCCTGCGGAGAGAGCAGAGTGTCACTACCGGGAAGGAAAGAGGGTGGGGGCTTTGGTGGGGTAGCATATTGAGAGAGAGAGAGAGAGAGAGAGAGAGAGAGAGAGACATGAAGACAAGAGACAAACATGGACAGACTTGGAGAAAAAGACAGAGGTCAGAGACAGGAGAGGGGAGGGGGAAGAGACATGAACAGAAACAGAGATAAACAGAGGGAGACAAAGAGACTGAGACCCCAGGTCTCATGGGTCTGTCACATGGAGATGGGTCATTCTAGACCAGTGGTTCTCGATCTTCCTAATGCTGCAGCTCTTTAGTACAGTCCCTTATGTTGTGGTGACACCCGCCAACCATAAAATTATTTTCATTGCTACTTCATAATTGTAATTTTGCTACTGTTATGAACCAGAATGTAAATATCTGATATGCAACCCCTATGAAAAACTCATTCGACCCCAGAGGGCTCGTGACCCACAGATTGAGAAGCCACTGTTCTAGACATTACTACAGTCCTATCCAGAAAGACAGGCGGCAAGATGGGCCCCCACTGTCCTGAGGGTAGACCCAAGACTAGGCTGACTGCTCACCTGGGAGACTGTCGCTCTTCAGCTGGCCAGGTGCACTGTGTCTCCCAAGGGAGATAATTTGCTTTGGGAGCCCTAGTTCCAGCCACTGTGGACTGGGGGAAGGGAGATATGAGAGACTGTGGAAGGTGGGTGGGGTGGGTGAATCCGGAAGCCACTGCCAGGAAAGAAGGACCCTGTCTGGATGTACAGCCTGTGTTGGGCCTTGGGTTCCTTACAGGTGGGGGGTGCCCCAGTGAGGCTTAGGGAAGAGAGGTCAAGAGAGGCAGGAGCAGTGAGGTAGGATGGGCTCGGTCTGGGGATGCTTGCCCACCGGTGCTCCGGTGGGTGGAAGCAGGCCTCTCAGGTAGTGATGGCCGCTGCGGGGGCTGTGAGAGACCATGCAAGGCTTGGCACATACCTGCAGCACTGGTGAAGAGGAGCTAGAATGGAAAGCTCATCGTGTGAGTATTTCCCAAACCTGTGGGATGAGGGTAGAGTGGTCAGAGCCCTAGCAGCTGGGAAGCCTGGCTGGGCCCAGGGCCCAGCCCTCAGGGTCCCACCTCCCAGTACTATGGTGCCATAGGACCATGGCAATCTCATGAGATTCATCAGTGTGGCCATGTTCAGCACTGGCAGTATTGGTTTTTTTTTTTTTTTTTTTTTTTTTATTGGAAGGGACTCTGCTTTGTTAAGCAGGGGTTAATGGCCTCTCTCAGGCAGAACTGACTGCTTGTTGGCCTTTTTTATCAAGCCATGGGCCCTTTGGCCTCAGTTTCCCCAGGGTAACAGGAAGGTATGATAGAAAGTACTCATATAGTCACTGCCATGAATCCAGCACCCTATGGGAGTCTCCACTTCCCCACTGATACACACCCTGATGTGCCCTAGGCCCCGCCTCTCAGGTGATTCCCCTGTCCCAGTGATTGCTCCTCAGGCAAAGTTAGTCCCTCCTCCCCATAAGTGAGGATGGCTAGAACCCCACAGTCTTCAAGGGCACAGAAGACCCACCCGCGCCCGTTGTCCAAATGTATGATGAAGGTCTCATTCCCGAACTTCTCAAAGGTCTCGTAGTGATGTCGGTCCATGTTCCCTGCAGGGACAAGCATGCACAGCTGCTCAGAGGCCTCTGCCCCTCCTCAGCTGTGGGTCACCAGGTGGTGCCCACAGCCAAAGGTGTTTAGGCATTCCAGCAGCCAGCACGCCCTGCAGGACGTACCCATGAGGAAATCAAAGACAGTCATGTCCATGATGTCCAGGATTCGGTGGCCACTGTTGTAGGGTGGCGTCTGCTTCACCTCCTCACAGTAGTCAGGGTCCACTTCCCACCTGTGGGGGCGGGGAGAGAAGGGGACAGTATGAAACCAACACTGAGGGCCTCTCCTCTGAGTGAAGAGGGAGGTCCAGCCTAGATTATATGCTGCTGCCTGGCACATTTTGTAAAGGGGATTCATAATGGAAATGGAGTATCTTCAGGGACACACATTAGGACAGGCCGAATTAATAGGAATAGATGCTTGGGAGGTGATGAAGCTATTCTTCCTGCCCTAGATGAGTCCAGGGCTGAAGGCACGACCAGCTGATATCATGCTTTTTTATGCCAATGGTGTGTGTGTGTGTGTGTGTGTGTGTGTGTGTGTGTGTGTGTGTGTGTGTGTGTGTTTGTCTTTTCTAGCACCTGACAGGCAGTGGGTAGGGGAGGTTGTGTTTTAGGAGATACCAGTATCAGTTAGTACCTCTTCTACATCTTAGATAGGAACCCTGTAGTGGCTAATATTGTCAGCGTGACTGGATTTGGAATCATGGGAACACACCTCCCGGGGTGTCTCTGAGGATGTTTCCAGACAGGTTTAACTGAAGCAAAGACTAACGCTAAATGTGTGTGGGTGGCACCATTCCCTAGGCTGGAGTCCTGGGCTGAATAAAACAGGGAAAGTGAGCTCATCTCTCTCTGCTTCTTGATTGTAACCAGCTACCTCATGCTTCTGCCACCATGCCTCCTTTACGACGATAGATGGAACCTCAAACTGTGAGCCAAAAGCCATCTTCGTCAGCAACACTAACCAAGACACACTGCTGCCACTATCTCACAGTGGCACAAGCAGAGCTGGCTTTGCGCTGTTCTTGCTGCCTCTTTTGACTCTGAGTCATGGACTACTGACTCCCCACTTCAGGCCCAGTGTCCTTGGTTGCACAGTGGGCAGAAGCTGGCTTATTAAGTCCCAAGTGCCTGACTCACTCTGCCTTCTTTCGCTTGTGGTAGGAACGACGCCAGGGGTTCCGCCATGTCTTCCTCTTGGCCAGCGACAGGTCAGGGAGGAAGGCCGCCAGGGATCCTTCGATCTGGTCGGGCCTCCCGCACAGGGCATGCTCGGTGGAACAATAGTAGGAACACTCCCCATAGAAGCAAATGTTGTTGGCTGGAGAAGGATAGATCCAGTCAGTGGCCATCACCCCTAGCAATGTCCGCAGTACTGCTCCAGAGTCACCTCAGGCCTCCGTGCCACACAGCGTTCACCATCGCCTCTGATCCCATACCTGAAAGTCTGCAGAGCAGAACTCCAGCCACAGGGAGTCAAAGCCAGACCCTGTCACAGTGAGAGCTGCTTCAGGCTCACACTCTGATCTCCTAAGATCAATTCAGGCTCCCGTGAGCAGAGAAAATGACAACCGTTCACCAGAGGAAGTTCTAATATTTACCTGCAAAGAACGCTTACAGCCTAGCCCCAAAAGGAACCACTTACATGGGCGGGCAAAGCCATGAGAAGCTAAGTTTCCAAAAAAATATGAATGGGGTCTACGTAGGTAGATCAGTGGCAAAGACCGCCAGAACCATGAGGTCAGGAGCTCCACGTAAAGGGTCCATGTAGAAAGCTGAGTATGATGGCACTTGGTCATAATTCCCATGCTGGGAGGTGAGACAGGAGGACCCTGTGGCTCCCTGCTGGCAACATGACCTACTTGGTGAGTTCTAGGTAAAAGTGAGAGACTCTGTCTCAAAAAGAAAAGAAAAAAGAACAAAAAGTAGATGATGCCTGAAGAAGGATTCCCAAAGTTGATCTCTGGCCTACACATATGTGGACACATACGAACGTGTACACACACACACACACACACACACACACACAGCCATAAAGCTCATGGGAACACATTCGGTATCTGTCATCTGGGAAACTCATACCAAACCCTCAGTAAGTGACCAGCTCACACCCTCTTGGATGGTTGTGACTAACGAGCCATATGGTGACATGTGTCAAGGAGGTAGAGAGCCATGGGATCCCAGCAGGGCCATCAAATGATAAAGACACTTGGAAGACAGCCTAGTGGCTGTCAGGGAGAGTACATGTAGGGTTGGCTCTGACCTGGTTCCTGCAGCTTGGGTTCACAGCACATAAGATATGTGGAAATGTTTCCATGTACCAGCGTTCACGACTCCCAAAGGAAAGAAGCCACCTAGAGACACCGCCAGCCACCATCAGAGAAAGGAAAGAGTTCTCTTTCTTTTTTGTTTTTGAGAAAGGGCTTCAGGTAGTCCAGGCTGGTGTCAAATTTACTATGTAGGGGATGAACTTGGACCTGTGTGTGTGTGTGTCTGTTTGCATGTGCACTGGCATGTAAGTGTATACACCTGTGGGAGGAGCACAAAGGACAGCCTCAGCTGCCATTCCTCAGACACTGTCCACCTTGTTTTGGAGACAGGGTCTCTCTCTTGCCTGATACTTGCAGGTTAGGTTGACTGGCCGGCAAGCACCAGGGAGCCTCCCCCCCCACTTCCTTATAACTGGTATTGCAAATGTGTAGCCCTACTGTTAGTTTTAATAAATTAATTAATGTATTAAATTAATTAATTAAATTATTCAAATTAATTTAAATTAATTAAATTATTAATTAATTTATTAAATCCCCAGGGAGTCTGGGGATTGAGCTAGAGTCCTTGCGCTTGCAAGGAAACACTTTGCTGACTGAGCTCTCTCCCCGAGCCTCTGACCCTGAACTCCCAGTGCTCCTAAGTGCCAGCATTTGTGTGGTGCTGGGGCTGGAACTCTGGGCTCTGTTGGTGCAGGGTAAGCAGTCTACCAATTGAGTCACCTCCCCATTGACGGTGTATGCTTGTAAACCCAATGCTGGGGATATTCAGACAGGGAGGTCCCTGGAGATGGCTAGATAGGCGGTCTAGCCCAATCAGGAAGCTTCCGGTTCAACAACAGATTTTGGTCTAAAAAAAAAAAAAAGTAAGCTGGAGAGACAATGAGGAAGTCATCTGATGTCAGCCTCTGGAACACACACACACACACACACACACACACACACACACACACACACACACAAATAAATAAAAAATAACGTAAAACAAGCTCTTCAAAGCACACCCATGCCATACAGCCTTCAGAGAAGGAGGCTGGAGAATTGCCAGGACCAGGTCTGGAAGGGGCAGGGTAGGAGGGGGCATGCATTTGCTACGATTCCTGACACACCCGTGGGCATACAAGTCCTGACTGACCAGGCTCACTGCCTCTCCTCTCCCCTTCCCTTCTTGGCTTCATCCCCTCCCCCTCCCTAGTTGGTGCTGGGTAATTAGGGTGGAAAAGATCAAACAGGACCAGCCCAGGGCAGCTCCAGGTGCTGATGCAGTTTACCCAGCCGCCCCCACTCCTTCAGCCCTGCCTAGTACAGAAAAGCATTGGAGGCACAGTCTCCAGGAGGAAAATTTCTATCCCATCTCTGGTTGGCCAGAACCGTGAAATTGGATGCCTCTGTTAGCCTGCTGGCCCTTCCTAAGCCGGGCTCGGACCCTATCATGCTGAGTGGGGGAATGGAAACCTGTATCTATCTACTCCATTCAACCTGGTTTCACAGAAGCACCTAAGGTGGGGGTGGTGGATTCTGAAAGCTGTGTGACCAGAGGTGAAGCCCATACATCTCTGTGCTCGGTCAGCGGCTTCACCCATGTTGCAGGGCTAAGAATTACACAAGGGGACCTTAGGGGCAAAGCTGAGGTGGTCTGGTACCTGGGGTTGAATGAGCATCTTTTGAGACAGAGCTGGGGAAAGCTGTAGTCTCTTGAGGTCAGAGAGTCTGCTGGGGCAATGGGTCTCCCTCCTCCAAAGGCCTGAAGACAGGGCCAGGGAGATCTCAGGTCAGGTCCCCATCATAAGCTAACATATGGCTACTTCATGGATCCTGTGCCCTGGCTGAGTATCCAAGACAGGCCTGTCCTCCCGCCAGGGTGAACTCAGCAGAGTCTGAGTCCCTGCAGGGGAACATGTGCCCTTTGTGCGCTCCCCAGAACATAGGCAGCCATGTCACACAAAGGCTGCAGACACACTGTCACTCGGGTGTTAATTCCTACTATTGGGAGAAGATCCATATGGAGCGTACGTACTCCTCAAAGCACATTTGGGCAGACAATCCCATGGCTACCTGCCAAACCCAGACAAGAAAGAAAAGGAAAAGCTGACTGAGTGAGTGAGGGCGAAAATTAATCTGTGTTGTGAGATGCCAAGGTCAGGGTGGGGATGAGGGCGTATGCTGGGGACCTGTGGTCACTAAGGCATGAAACACACAGGGTGGGCATAGACGACCAGGGTATAGGAGACATGTCAGTAAAAACAGAGACAGCAGCTGGGTGGTGGTGGCACACACCTTTAACCCCAGCACTCCGGAGGCAGAGGCAGGTGGATCTCTGTGAGTTTGAGGTCAGCGTGGTTTATAGAGTGAATTTCAGGACAGCAAAAATCATGTTCCTTAGAGCTGGGGGTCTGCAGGGACTCAGTCTGGCCTCTCAGCTCTGTGGTGCTGGGGCAGTTAGCTGCCCTGTTTGAACTTTATTTCCCAGTAGCTTCCCTACACTCAGGATGGAGTCAAAGGCTCCGAGCCAAGTTTATGGAAGGCCCATCTGAGGCCTCCCCCGCCTGGAAGGGAGGGCCGTGCTCCTCCCTGACTGACCCAAAGCAGAGCTGCTCACAAGTAGAAGGGTGTCTGCTGTGATCAAAGGCTTTCCAGCCGCACTTAGCTCTCAGAAGCAGCAATGGCAATTTTGGCAGCGGAAGGATCTAGAAGCGCAAGCAAAGCAGAAACGGGGAATCTAAACAGACCTGGCTTTCTAAAGTAAGATCAAAGCTGCCTCCGGGATTCTGTGCTTCAGAGGAAACCAGACATCTTGAAGGTTCTTGGAAGAAATTGGCTGACAGGGCACAGTGGTCTGGCAGGGACAGCTAGGTGGAGGTGACTGTGTTCAGGAGTGGCCAGTGTCACCTGTTCTGCTGCGTGTCGAGAGGGAACCATCTGGGCCAGATGAACCACCTTAGAGGGCCCCTGACAGCCAGGGAAGATTCTTGGGGTTCCTGGGAGCTAACCAATAACTAGTAACTGACCTCATCAGGAGCTGCAAAAAGGGAGTTGTGGGCTAGCTGATTGGAGCAGCAGCTGCAGGGGGGCATGGGAAGAGACGACATGACAAATGGTGGATACCCAGTGTGGGAAGTCCATGGAATGCGGGGGACAATCAGCTGGGGTCTCCTGCTGAGGCTGGGAGGGAGCCCACACCAACAAAAGATGTGTCTCATTTGCTCAGATGAGCATTTAGCTCCATTTCTGGTTATTAAAAATGCTCAGGGCCTCAGGAACCTGAACGAGATCCCTAGATCCAGGCAGAGTGGCTTCTGCCTGTAATGCCAGCTTTAGGGAAGGCAGAAATGGTTGGATCCCTTGGGCTTAATGACCAGCCAGTCTAGCTGAATCTGTAAGCTCCAGGGTCAGTGAGGGACCCTGTTTCAAAAAAAAAAAAAAAAAAAGATGAGAGAGATCGAAGAGAAGACACCTGGCATTGACCATGAGCAACTGCTTGTGCATGTTCGTGGGCAAAACAAGCAAACAATAAACAAAATCCAGAATCCTTCACTATTTCAAAATGACTAAGCCCACAGTACGTTGACTCTGCAGTGGATGACCTTGATGGTTCCAGTCTCAGAAGCCAGCATCTAGGACTGCCGTTTCAACTCCACATACCCACATGAGATGTTATCTACCGTCCCTCAGCGGGGCTGCTGGGGGACTTAGGCTATAGGAAACCCAGTCTAGTGAGTTCCTGACTTGCTTCTGCCTGTTCCTCTGATTCACGTTGGGTGATCTCCTCAACTGTATCCACCCAACGGCACCAGCAGGTAAGACCTAAGCTGGATGTGGAATCCCACTGCTGGCAAACCATCTCCAGGGATACAGGACTGACCCTGAGGATGTTTGAAGTAACACGGGCAAATCTTGAGGTCTCAGTGCTGAGTCACAGAACCAAAGCTAAGAGGCCATCTGTGAGTCCCCAAACGGACCAAAGCAGAGAGAGTACGGTGGCCCAGCTGAGATAGCCGGCTGCATAGGCTGGCAAGGGGCAGGAGGCTGAGGGTCCTGTCCTGGTAGTGGAGGGAATTACTACACAGATGTCTGTATTTAGAACACCGAGTTTGGTAAATGGCATTTTAAATACTACATGAAGAGCCAGGGAGGTAGCAAGTAAAGCAGTTGCTGGGGAAGCATGAATATCTGAGTTCCATGCCTCAACCCTCATGAAGGAAAAGGAGGAGGAAGAGGAGGAAGAGGAGGAGGAGGAGGAGAAGGAAGAGGAAGAGGAAGAGGAGGAGAGGAAGGGGAAGGGGAAGAGGAGGAGGAGGAGGAAGAGGAGGAGGAGGAGGAGAAGCAGCAGCAGCAGCAGCAGCAGCAGCAGCAGCAGCAGCTGGGTGTGGTGGTGGTGGTGCACACTTGTGTTGCAGTCCTGGCATTGGGTAATAGAGATGGGAGGTTCTCTGAACCTACTCAGTGAGTTCTAGGCCAGGGAGAGACCCTGTATTAAAAAAAAAAACAAGGTTAAATGCTCCTGAGGAATGGTAGCCACAGATGACTTCCGCATACACACACGTAAGCACACGTGTGCACACACCCTCCCACATACCCTCACATACCTGCAAACAAGCAACTGGACACACAGAACACCATTTGACACCTTCCTCACCTTTCCCCATCCAGGGAAGTAGGAGAGGCTAGCAAAAGTGCTTGGAAAACCTGAACCCTCCCAATCTGGGCAGAGATACGGACATCGATTGTCAGGAGGTGGAGTGCAGGCCCTCTGTGTCCCCAGCTGTGGACTTCCCAATGGCTGTCCTACCGTCCACATGTTATCTGAGAGCTCTGGCGACTGTGTTAGCTGGCCTCACTACTGCAGCGGGTGAGACTCTTGCTGCTAGCCTGAGTGCTGAGCATGCAGCTCTGCTCTGAGTGGGTGGCCTAGGTGAGTGACACTACCCAGCCTGTGTGTCCTTGGAAGGGAGTGTTCTCAGCAGTGACTGAGTGACTGGCATTTAGACCCCTGTCTGACCTGCTCAGGAGCATCTTTATTTCCTGTCCTCACTTGAGAACCCAGGACTGAGGCCTGGGCTGAAATGCAGACAGAGTACTTGCTGGGTCTGAGAAGCCACAGGTCAGCCATTTTGCCCAACAGTGGCACCTCTGAGAATAGGGTGAAAATCACTTTAAAAGTTGCAATTTGATCTGGGGAGAGAATCTGGCCAATAAGGGCCTTGCCACATAAACATGGGGACCTGAGTCCATCCTTGGAACCCACATAAAAAAGCTGAACATGGTGGTATGTGCTTGTAATCCCAGAGCTAGGGTAGTGGTTATAATAGCCAGCCAGCCTAATGTGATCAGTGAGCCCCAGGTCCCAAAAAACAAGGTGGCCATCACCTGCGGTAGGACACCTAAGGGTGTTTCCGGTCTCCAGAAGTATGCATGTACACACCTGCAAATGGGTAAGTGCCCAGGTATGTGAGGGAGTGTACAGACAAGAATGAGTGCACACACCTATGTGAACAAGTGCATACAAACACGAGCAAGTGCACACACCTGTATGAACGAGTGCATGCAAACAGGAATGAGTCTATACATACACATAAAAATGAATGCATACAAATGAGAGTATACACATATGTTGGAGCAAACTGTGCAGCAAAACACAAGAAGCAGTGAGGTCTCCAAGCACAGCTAGGCTGCAGCTCAGCCCCAGGTACCTAAGAGGGATGCACAGCCTGGGGTGTGTGGTGGTCGGTCCCTGTCGGCAGTGCAAGGAGCTGGGGTTGGATGGCAGAGATGCTAACACCTGAGGTTTCAGAAACGAGTGGTCATCAGGCCCAGTCCCTATGGCTGAGACAGGCAGGGGACAAGAATATTAGCAGGGAGTCCCAGGTTGAGGTGGGCTTCAGCTCTTTGAACAAATGTTCCCATCGACAGCACTGACTTTCTGGTGGGCCCAAGCAACTGTGGGCGATGTGCTTCTGGTATAGCCAACCTCAGAGACTCTCCTCCCAGGATTACCCAGCTCCTGATAGATGGTCACAAGAGGCCAGGCACTATGGTCCGAGAAAAGATGAACGTGTGTCTCCATTTATTTAAGAAATTCTATTTTGGTCATGCAGTGGTTTGTGTGTGTGTGTGTGTGTGTGTGTGTGTGTGTGTGTGTGTGTGTGCATGCACATGCATGCACAGAGGCCAGAAAAGGGTATTGGGCACCCTGTTCAAGCCATTATACCCTTAGACAAATTTGTCACTGTATCTGGAATCCCAGTGATCCTCCTGTCTCCATTTCGTACAGCACTGAGGTTACAGGCATGTGAGGGTCCATGCCCAGCCTTTATGTGGGTGCTGGGGGGGTGGGGGATTTGAACTCATAGCCTCATGCTTATGCACTAAGCATTCTTACCCGCTGAGCCAGCTCACCAGCTCCTCTATTTCCTCTTATCAATGGAATCTGAGATGGTGGAAGTAGAGCTTCGGCAAGGCGTGGGTTCATGGCCTCAATTCTGGCACATTTATGAATACAGCTAGGAAAAGAACCTGAGTGCTGATCTGCAGAGGCGACAAGCTAGAGCATTTAGGTCGGCTTTTGTGTGCCACCCAGACTGAAGATAAAGCTAATGAAAGCCTTAATTGGATGTATCTTCGGGAACTGTAGGGGTGTGCGGCACGGTGGAGTTTCCCCCCACCCCACGCCTGCCTGCGCCTGCCTGCACTATCAGGAGAGTGTGGCTCCCAGGGGACAGCTGCTTTGCATTCCCCACCCCCACCCTGCCACTGCATTCTTCTTTGTAGGATGTCTGTGGGACTCCTGGCAACTTCAGAATGTATAGTGCAGAGTATATACTACACTACAGGCTGGGGCTGTAGCCCAGTTGGTGGAGCGCTTGGCTTCACATGAATGAAGCCCTACTTTCTACCCCAGCACTGCATAAAACAAAACAAAAGAACAAACACACAGACAAACAGGAATAAGTGTTGTTTCAAACCTGTCATGCCAGCACTTGAGAGGTGAAAGCTGGAAGACCAGCATCTTTAAGTCATCCTTAGCTACTTAGAGAGTTCCAGGCTAGCCCGGGCCCCATGAGACCCAATCTCAAAAGCACAACGTGGAAACTGGAGTTCTGAGCTCCAGGAAAAGCTGGGCTGGTGTGGCAGTCACTTGTAGCCTTAGTACCCAGGAGGCACAGATGGGTATTTTTAGGGTGAGCTAGCTAGTTGGTATAATAGGGATTGGTGAGATTTTGGTTCAGCCAAGAAACCTTGGCTCAGTAATAGTGGAGATCAACTGAGGAATGTATCTGAGGTCAACTTTGTGTGTGCATGCGCACACACACACATACACATGCACACACACATGCATGCACCATAGACACACTACACCCCCTATATACACACATACCACACACGTACTATACGTGCATACACATGAACATATACATATCACACACTACACACAAACATATGCATATATGCCCACACCGACACTATACTCTCCCTAAACACATATACATACATATACTCTAAATAAAAAAAAAAAAAACAAAACAACTACAACAAACAATAATACGGTACGTGGAAGGGGGCACGCCAGAAGCTGAGAGGGCATCAGAGAGACCTAAAATAAGCAAGCAGCTTGTCACAGGCCCATACCACAGGGAAACTCAGAGAGCAGACAGTCCAACTGAGCCTGCGGCAGCGTGGTTAGAATGCCCACCGAGATAAGCACAGCACGACCTGGTTTCTGTGTACACAAGGAAGTCACAGTGTGAAGTCTTAAGTCTCACCAGTGTGAATACCCCAGCCACACAACACACAATCTCTCCGAAAAGCAGGGAATCCAGTGGTGACCTTCAAGGCACCAGAGATCTATGGCCAGCTGCTCTACCCTCAGAGAAGGAGAGCTGGCCACATCTCCAGGTGGTAGTCTCCCTGGCTGATCTAGAAAGGTTTGGAAGAGCAGGCTCTGGTGGCCAGGATACCAGAGGATTCCAAGAGAGACTGGAGTTCAAAACTATACACCAGGCCAGTTGTAGTGGCAAAGGCCTGTCAGCAAGTACTTTGGTGGCCGAGGCAAGAGGATCCTGAGTTCAAGACCTGCCTGGGCTACACAGCAAGACTCTCAAACAAACAAAACAACAGCCACGTGTGATGGCTCACACTGGTAATCCTAGCACTTAAGATGCTAAGGCAGGAAAATGGAGAGTTTGGGGCCACTCTGGTATACATAATGAGTTCCAGGCCAGCCTGGACTATAGAATGAGACCCTGTCCCTCCTCTCAAACCCAACCCAACTCAAACCAACCAAACAGCCAAATAACAACAAAGATCTCAATCAATCAATTAATAAAGCAATTAACTTAAGTGCACACTGGACCATAGTGGAAACCCCTCTGTCTGGGCACAGGAAGGTGTCACTGAGAGATCCTATGTCTGCAGATTGGCACATATACATGTCACACACAGGAGGCAGCATGGCCACCCTCAGTGGAAACAGCTGCTAGACGGACGAGTTTGATGGTTAATATTGACCATGAACTTGACAGGTTCTAAAATCACCCAAGAGAGACATCTCTCGACATGTCTGTAAGGAATTTTCGAGATTAGGTGGACTGAGGTGGAAAGACCCATCCTCAATGTGTGCAGCACCATCCCACGGGCTGAGATCCCAGACTGAATGAAAAGAAAATGAGCTGAGCCTTAGTGTCCATCTCTCTCTGCTTCCTGACTGTGGATACAATGTAACCAGCTGCCTCACGCTGGTGCCTTCATGCCTTCCCACCACTGTGAAACCTTAGACTGTGAGCCAAATCAACCCTTCCTTCCTGAGGGTACTTCTGTCAGGATATTTTATCTGAGCAATAGAAAGAGTAATCTAATCCCTAAGCTTTTTAGAGCCAACCAAGGCTAGCATGTAACTTAAGCCACGTGAGTCCCCCATCCTATCCCATCCCCAGCTACCTGGAGACACAAAGAAGGTTCTCCATAGCTTCTTATCCCGTGTGACATCCCGGATCTCCTTGGTCATGTTGATCGTCCTGCCAGCCACTGGAGGGACTCTGCGGAAATCCAGGATTCTGGTGGGAAAAGGTGGGGGGAGGATTCTTTATTCTAGAGGCTGGTTCTCACAGTCTACAGCAGCTAGCTGCTCTCCCATTGCCCTCCAGTTCTCTGTCACACAAGGCTCAGTGCAGCCCAGAACCATCAGTGCCAGGAAAGTGTGCAACCCCAGAAGGACTGAAGCCTCTATGCGTCACACATTGACTCTGGCCCTGCCAGGCAACTCGATAACTAAAATGTGCCCTCATTCCAGGGCTAAATTTAAAGGGAAATTAAATTAAATTACCCACTCTTAATGGGGCTCTTTCTGCACACATTGCCGCTTGCTTAATTAAATGGAAATGCCCGAATGCTAGCTTTTTCCTGCTGACACAGGATGTAGAGATGAGCTGTCCTTGGTGGAGGGATGGACAGACCACCTTCCCGTGATGAGGGGCCCCAATGGCTTCCTAAGACAGCTGCAGCCAGCATCCTGCCACCTCAAGCTTCATGACCCTGTTTCCATGTATGTGTACACATGTGGGTTCAGACATGTGGGTGCAGCACATAAGATCAACCTTGGGTTCATTTCTCAGGAGCCATCAGCCTTGACTCTCAGCAGCCTTGAACTCACTGATTGAGCTAAACTGACTGGTTATGACGCCCCAGAGGTCCTCCTGCCTCTACCTCCCCGGCACTGGAACTGCAAGTGTATACTACAATGTACTCTTTTCATATAGGTTCTGGGGCTAGACCCCAGACATGCTTGTAATCCCACTTTAACAGCAGAGCCATCTCTCCAGCCTCATGGCTGGCTTATAAGCAGGCATCTTGAGGGACTTCATGGTGCAAAGTCACCATTGTCACAGAAAGGCTTTCTGGGTTCAGGATGCTTAAATGTCTGGCTTCTGAGGATTTCTAGTTCCCATGCAAACTTTGTGATCTACCCCAGTCTCCCAGGATCCTGTAAGAAAGGTGGAGCCTGGACTCTGCAGTCTAGGCAGTCCCATGACAGTGGAGCTAAGATCTAAGTCTAGCCATAGCTGTGGTACAGACAGAAGGGTCTCGAGGGATGAATACTGAGCCTTCTCCCTCTGCTATTGCCTGGGAAGAGATCCCTCTGTACCCTCAGAGATGACCCCAGGGTTAGGCCTATGAACAGCTCCTCAGGGTACGGACAGGACCACATGAAACCTATAGTGACCCAGGTTCTGCTGGGTCAAAGCTTTCCCTCAGGAGACAAGTGACAAAGCCTCCCACCTATTGTCACCAAAACACCATGTTCTCCAATGTGCCTTCCTGACCTGTTCAACCCCACCCACAATGCTGAGCGCTTCTCTCTGCCCCTATTTCTTTCCCCTCTATTCCCAGTGGTGTGCCATCTGTTCTTGCTGCTCCTTGCTGGGTACAGGGGGTAGGGTGGTGCCCACCAGGATCACAAATACAGTGAGGGCAGTATGTAGCGCTGGGGAGACAGCTTACTTTGGGTTCAGTCTCTAGCAATCAAATGTGGTGACCCACGCTTGTAATCCCAGCACTGAGAGGCAGAGACAGGAGGATTCCTGGGGCTCCCCAGCCAACCAGCCACCAGTTAGCCTACTTGAAGAGCTCCAGGGATTCTGTAGAATGATACTTGAGGTTTTGTAGTCTCTACAAGCATGCACACATTGTGTGCTTGCTACACAGACACACACACACACACACAGACACACACACACACACACACTGATGGATCTTTGATGATTTGGTATGGAGCAGTTGTGGAGGTTAACAATGGTGGCTACACGGATTCCTAAGGCCAGGCCCATGCGTCTCTGTAGGCCAGCACACATGAGTAATAGATGAATCTGGATCTGGTGGGCTCTTGGCAGTGTGAAGGGAGGGGACTCACCTGTCGAGGTGGAAGGCAGCGATCTCCGCATTGTGTCTCTCATAGTCAGAGAAATAAAAAAAGTCAGGTGGCGTCTCCTGCTCCCTCGTCTGCCTGTAGAACACAGAGACAGGAAGAGTCTGTCACAGAGGGCATCTCTGGATTGAGGGGACAGGCTGAGCTGTGGGTGCAGCTCGAACCCAAGCTAACACCCATTTCCAGGTGTTCTGCTAATCAGCTGTCAAGGGCCAGTGAGATGGCTCAGTGGCTAAAAGCGCTTGCTGCCAAAGCTGAAGATCTGATTTTGACCCACATGTCCAGAGAAAACCAATGTCTACAAATTATCCTCTGAACTCCACATATGCAATGGCATGCATGCTGCCCCCCTGCCCCATAAATAAGCATATGTTTCTTTTAAAAATAAATTACAGGCAGCGGGGAGATGGTTCAAATAACTGAAATGAATGCTTTGGATTCACAGGGACCTGAGTTCAATCTCCAGGACCCACATTTAAAAAGCCAGTTCTGGGTGAGGCAGACCGGAGGATCCCCAGGGCTCTCTGGCTAGCCAGTCCAGCCCTACTTGGTGAGTTTCTGGCCATCGAGGAGAAAAAAACCCAAGGTGGACCAGGTGTTGTGGCATATGCTTTTAATCTCAGCACCCAGGAGGCAGAGGCAGGCAGATCTCTGCGAGGTCTAGGCCAGCCTGGTCTACGAGCAAGTTCAAGGCCAACCAGGGCTGCATAGTGAGACTCTGACTTTAAAACAATCAAACAACAAACAAATCCAAGGTAGATAGTACCTAAGGGTGACACCTGCTGTTGACTCTGGAGTACAGAAGCACAGAGGCACATACATATACACACTTGCACGAGCACATGTACACACACACACACACACACACACACACACACACACACACACACCCTAAATTATTTAAATTCCCAATGTGTCACACTTTCAAGGCACTAACCACACAAGGCTCATGGCTTCCTAGCTGTTTGTTGGTCTGTTTCTTCAGTGTAGGTCCAACACCTACAGGCAGACACACTGTGTGCCAGGTGAGGCCACATGCTTTTCCTGGTCCACACTTAGAAACTTCATCAGTAGGGGATTTGGGTAAAGAGCAGGCATCCAGGAGCCTTGGGTTTCTGTCTGTTGGGTCCTGTTGCTCTGTCCTTATGGCTGTGTATTCATTCAGTGAGGCTGAGTATTTGGTGATGATCTTTGCCCTGGCCCCAGAGGGACAGAGGTAGCTTAGCAGAGCAGATCCTGGCTCCTCATACACACAGCAAAAAACACATACTGTGGCCCAGGGTTCCTGGTAATTCCTACCCCTGCCCCACTGTCTAACTCTGCCCTGGCTCTTCTCTTGGATGGCAGGTCTTGGAGGGTTGATGCCAGGCCATCTGGGGCTGTTCAGGAACAGTGAGCAGGGAGGTGCTAGCAGGCACATCGGAATCTGTTCTTGAGGAAGTGAGGCTCCACTTGCCACAGTTATGTCTGTATCCTTGCTCAAACGAAACAAAATGGCGGATGTCAGCCACATCTAGTCCTCAGGCAAATGGTCTGGTGTTGTTCATATCCACAACCACAGAAAGCCTTCTGCTGCAGCAGAGGAAGCTTTGGAGCAAGCCTCTTAACTTAAGACACTTCCTATACAAAAGGGCATGACGTCCTGACTCTTCTTGGGGTCACCCTGAACTCTCAGGACTGTGGGAGACCAGCTGAGGAGAGCAGGGAGCTTGCTGGAAGGACAGGGGAACCCCCTCAGATCCCCACATGGCCTTCAGTCAGGAAGTTCAAAGATCAGTTGATACTGGCCAGGGGCTCCCATGCACCCATCCTGGACTCACAGGTCGTTCAGCTTGGGTCTTGGCACCATGCCTCTTGTGTGTGTGTGTGTGTGTGTGTGTGTGTGTGTGTGTGTGTGTGTGTGTGTGTGTGTGTGTATATGCATGTGTGTGTGTGTGCACACCATTCTCTCTGGGCACCACCCCTGCCTCCACAGTGAGCAGTAGACAACCCTGGAAGGATTGGCATTTGATCTTTCCCGTCTCCTCGCCAGCCAAAGATCCGAAGCCAGGTAGCTGTGAAAGGTCACTGTCATTCCAAAAGAATCAAAGTTCTCTCCGCTGATATAATTTGACCTTAATGATGGGGAATTGTCATTGCCCGATGTCCTGTCTGAAGCAATGTTACATGAAATCTGGATCCTCCCTGGTTCCTTGCTTCCACCCCAGGCCACACAGGTGAGAGAGAAGTCAGCCTGAAGGCTCACCTCCCAGGATGCTGTTTCTTTCCAAGTATGCAAACGAGGGCCTGGGGAGCACCCCTGTTCTGTGAGCACTTTCAGGGCGCCCAGGCCTAGATGCTCCCACAATGGAGCCCCACACACCTTCCAGGTTTAGAGCCTTGCAGATATACAGCTGAGGTTGCTGGGCCCTTCTAGTCCTCAGCCCTCCTGTCAGGTGAGGCAAATGCCTCACACACTGCTGAGTGATGAGATTTATGTACCGGGTATGAACAAGGCTTCCTGTGGTGTAGGTGGGATTCTGATAGTTCCCTGAATAAAACTTGATCAAACACACCCTCTTTAGCCTTCCAGAAGCCAGTGTGTGGAAGCTCTCTGTGTGTGTATATGTGTGTGTGAGTATACGTGTGCATACACATATGCGTGTGCGCACACGTGCGTGTATGTGCGTGTAGTGGGGGGCAGTGTGGGCCCATGGCTTGACGGCCACTCACCTTAACAGGTTGATGACTGAGAATGACAGTGGCCGTACACGGGTACATATAAAAGCTAGAGGACAACTCTGGGTGTTGTTTCTCAGGAGCAGCCCATCTGTTTGCCTTTTGTTATTGTTTCTTTGTTTTCTCAGACAGATTCTCATATAGCCCTGGCCATCCCGGGGCTCACTATGTAGACCAGGCTGGTTTCAAACTCACAGAAACCTGCCAGAGTCTGCCTCCTAGATGCTGGGAGTAGAGGCATGTGCCACTGGGGTAGCCTTATCCACCTTTTTTTCCCCTTTCAGGTCTCTCATTGGCCTGGAATTCACAAAATTGGCCAGGCTGGCTGGCCAGAAAGCTCCAAGAATCTGTCTGTCTCCAACTTCCTATGCTGAGGTTACAAATGTGTGCCTCGATGTCCTATATTTTACATTGGTGTGAAGACCAAAGAATCTGTCTCGTCCCTCTCTGGTCTCAGTCACCTACTGCAACTGCGTGGGGCCTGTGCTCAATGGTCTCTGAGACCCATGCCTAAGCAAGCAGTTTAATGACTGAGCTATGTCCCCAGCCTCTCCTCTCCCAGAGGGGAGGTGTTGACAGAATGATAAGCTTGCAGAATGGATATCTACCACACAATGGCTGCTGAGGGTCCATGCAGGGATGAGCCAGTTAAGTTCTGACCACCACTATAGGTTTGCATATGCTGACACATGCATGCAGTCATACACACACACACACATACACACACACACACACATACAGAAACTCCATGTATATCAGCACTGTGCACATGTGTGTGACACACAGACACCCTACAGTGCAGGCTGTTGGGGGGACTTTGGAGAGAAGGGGTTAAGACAAGCTCCTCTGATGCTTTCCAGGTTCACCCGTACAGAGGGGGCTTGAAAAGGCAGCCAGACCACCTCCCATCCACCTGAAGAGCCTCAAAGCTGGGGGAAGCCATCAGCAGATTTCCTCCCTGACTGCATGGATCCTGTGGTTAAAATACAACTTGAGCGGGGCCGAGGACATGGCTCAGTTGGCAGAGTGTTTGTCTGGCGTGCATGAGGTCCTGGGTTCTATCCCCAGGACCACATAAACCAGGTGTGATGGTGCACACCTGAAATCCTAGTACTTGGGAGGTAGAGGCTGGAAGAACAGAGGTTCAAGGTCGTTCTGGGCTACTGGAGATCCTGTCTTAAAATGTAAAAAGAGAAGGAAAGAAAACCATAACTGCATGGCCACTTTTGCTGACATAAGCCCTCTTCCTTCCTAGCTGCTGGATATCCCAGGAGGACAGCTGTGATCCCCACCCCCACAGTGCTGTGCCTTCTCCTCTGAAAGCTTGACTTGGCTGACTCCTCTGCAGGTCTTACCCTGGCGGGTAGAGTCAGAGCAGGGGGGGCATTCCCTCCCCAGGAGCGCTTGGCAGTGTGACACTGGAGGGTATTGTTAGCCAGGCTCTGGTGGAAGCATAGGGGATGGGGACATTCCCTTCTCAGGATCCCAAGTGCAGCCAAGGCTTGCTTCAGAACTGCTGTCTGAGGACAAAAAACAAGTGGACAGCTGACCATTGCCCTGTGGTCACCTCCACATACTGACCTGAGGACAATCAGGCAGCATTCATCCTGGTGCTGAGCAAGGACCAGCCTTCCTGCCCACAATCTGACTCTCTCTCCCTCCCTTCCTCTGCCTGCTTCTTTGAGGAGGTGACATTTCTCAGATCCATGTGGCTTAGAGTCCTGTGGCTCCCTAAAAGGGCCTCTGTCCTGACCTGATTCCTGGTTCCACATCCCTGGGTTTAGACACTAGCCTTCTACCCTCCACGGAAGCTGGCTGATGTCCCAGCCCTCAGCAATGACCCCACCCCCACATCACAGCCTGCAGGTGTCCCTGTCTCCTAGGTACCTTCTTTCCTGGAATAGCCCAAGGGTTCATAGAAGTGGCAAGTACCTTCTATTCAGAGGTGTACCACTCTTGTTCTCAATGCCTCTTGGACACTTCATGTTCATTCTGACCTGGGACACCTGGGTTCTGTTCTTTCTTCCCTTCAAGAGAGACTCAAAACTCTGTCCTGTGGAACCTTGCCCCTGGGGAGGGGCGGGAACAGCATTTGCCCTTCTGGCCTCATTTTCCCTTACTGTACAATAGTAGAGAAATATAAGAGCCCAGAGTGGTCTCTAGGTGAAGGCCTGGTAAAGGGAGGAAGGGTCTTCAGATGTCCCCCAAGAGCCTCTGGCTCTTACTGTACTCCACCTGGATGCAATTCATTCCAGACTCCCCTGTGACTCCGGGATCCATGTGGGCTTCCAGTCCCCCCGGATCTCTCTGAGCACTCTGGTGACATGACTATGGGCACAGACAGCTTCCACAACTTAGGGATCCATTTCTTAAAACCAGGTTCTGAGGCTACCAGCCACCAAATTGCCCTTGGACGGGTGTGCATGAAGGGTCTGTTACAAACGAGGGGTCCCACGCACCACTTCTGACTTGCTGGGTCAGAGTCTGAGTGCTGGGCTCAGGAAGCTGCATTTTAGCAAGTTTCTATGATTGCATTCAACCAAAACGAGGGCCATTGCAGTGGGCATCTCACTGAGGCTCTGAACCCTGTAGGCTGCCCCCCTTATCATCCATAATAAGTACGACCTGCTGTACCCAGCTCCTCTAAGGATGCTCATAATCTCCCAACAGCACAGAGTCTATACCATGAGCTCCTGGTGGACAGGGTTTTATGGGATCAGGGCCTTGCTGAGGGTTGGAAACTCTGCCATCCTCAAACTTCTACCAGACTCTAGGGATCAGCTGTCTACTGGCATGCTGGAGGCCCCATGGCAGCTGCAAGAAGACCCAGGACTTCAGATACTCAATGCAAGTTACTTGAAGTGTCTAGTGCGCACGCATACGAGGCGACCAAAACGGGCCAAGACAGAACCCAGGACCTCATGCATGCTAGACAAACACACTACCAACTGAGCCATGTCCTCAGCCCCGCACAAGTTGTACTTTAATGACAGAATCCAGGCAGTCTAGAAGGAAACCTGTCCTCTTGCCCTCCCACTTCCTCATGTGACAACTCTAGAGCTGTCACCCAACAGATCGGCTTCCAGCTGCCCCCACAGAACATGTCACTTAGATACAGGAATCTCCCATTGGTTCATCAGTCCTGTCCTTGAGGCTGGGTAGTGGCCCATGCCTATTATTCCAGCACTAGGGAAGCAAAGGGATCACAAATTCAAAGCCCAGTTCCTACAGAGAGTTAAAAATCAGTGGTGGCACATGCCTTTAATCCCAGCACTTGGGAGACAGAGGCAGGTGGATTTCTGAGTTCGAGGCCAGTCTGGTCTACAGAGTGAGTTCCAGGACAGCCAGGGCTACACAGAGAAACCCTGTCTCGAAAAAACAACACAACACAACAACAACAACAAAATCAGCGTAGGCAACTTAAGATGACCCTGTCTCAAAACAAAACAACAAACAAACAAAAATGACCAACAAAACAAAACAAAACAAAAACCCACAACACAATACTGTTGCCATGGAACCTTAAGCCAGACACCATGTGTACTGCTGGCCTGCAACATAGTAAACAGGTCCTGGCCTGTGGGAAGCAAGGCCAATTACACTGGGCTCTGCTATGCTGAAGTTACACTTGGCTCTAACGGCTCCAGACTCTACTCCCTGTTGCCCAATGTCAGCTCTAGCCTGGGCCCTCCAGAGGCTTCTAGACCCTGTGGCAGACTACTCAGACTCTGGACTCTTCCACAGCATGGTGTTTTTGGGAACTGTTTCCCACCTTTCTAAGGCTGTGATCTTCAAGGCAGTCACTAGTCCATGTACATGAGGCCTCAGGGCAGAACTAACCCGGGTTCTGGAGGTCAGTAGGGCAGCTTCCCAGTGGGTGTAAGCTCAGGAGAGGCAAGAATGGGAGAAGCCGGACATTCTGGAAGATGCTGACAAGGCAGATCCCGGTGGGGCTACTGTTGTCAGGCAGGTCTGCATTGAGATCAGGTAGAAAGTGGGAAAGTATCCTCCCCCTTCCTTAGGGGACACTTGAAAAGTTTCAATCACTCCACTGTCCGGAACATAGCCTTCTGCTTGGCACCTAGCAGAGTTCCCAGTGGGCAGTCGGGTTTCAGAGCCATATGCTGCCAGGGACAAGCCTAGGCTACTGAAGATATACACAGAGAGATCTCTGAAGCCAGTGTTGCTACGAGACCTGCATGTTTCCCTTCATGCCCCTTCAGAGACCTGCCACCTAGCTTCCCTGGCCACTCTTACCTCTAGGTGGTAGACATTGGCCTCCTTTGCACAGGGGAGACCGAATATCTACTTGCTGGCCAATTTCAGGGTGATGCTTTGGAAAAGTACTAGACCCACTGTGCCCTGGGCAGAGGACAAATTTGGTGAACCCAGTCCCACAAGTCCTAAGAGCAATCAGGTATGGCAGGCAGGTGCAAGGGTGGGCCTTCACGTTCAGGAGGGAAAGATGTTATCAGACACTCAGTTGGCTGGGTACCCAGAACAAGGAACTGCCTGACCCAGGGGAGGGATAGGGCCACCAAGATGTGTGCTTCCTGGAACAGGAAGGGTCTTTAAGTAGGCCGGGGGTGCATGGCCCAGGTTGGCTACCAACAGCTCCTTGTAGGTTATGCCCAGCCAGATGGCCTCACTCTGGTTGGGCAAGCTGCCACGAGCTGGAGCAACATAGCCATCTCAGCAAATGGGATGTATCGTGCTCATCCAACAGGTTTAGTATGGGCAGCCTGACTGTGCTTTCTGGGTAGTGGAGGTGGGGATCAGCAAGGCTCTAAGTTCACAGGAGAGCCAGCCAGGCACGGTGATGTACCCCTATAACCCAGCACTCAGGAGGCAACGGGAAAGGATGGCCTGAGTTCCTGGCTTACATAGGGAGTTCTAGGTCAGGAGGGCTACAGAGTAAGTAAAATCTACTCTTCCCTAAAGAGTAATCTGATGTGTATACGAAATATAAGAATTCTCTACCAGGACTCATGTGGGGAGAGACTCTGGGTGTGGGTATCACAACCCGCACATGTGTCCCCAGGACTGTGGCTGACAGCATGGTAGAGTGACACATCTCCCTTTATAGAAGGAAGTTGGGGGACCGAGTGCTTATGAGTATGGATGTTCACAGCTTGTGCTGGGGACTTGTGACTCTGTCCTCATTTCGACCCCCTGGGAACCTCTGAGATGTGAGTGGCCCATGAGCCACTCTCAATGGGCTGTGGTAGACACTGGCAATGTGCCTGAGGGGGATTCAAGATGAGGTCCATGATCCTCTCTGCCCTGGTAGCATGATCGGGCTCCACAGCCTCACAGTAGTAAGTGGGTTGGGCTGTCCTGTCCCCTCTATGTCCTCATATGGGCTTTGGACCAACAGCTCAGAGTAGGAAGGGCCTGCGGGAGACTTCTGAACACTTGCCTTTTGGTCTATGTAGGTCAAACAAGTGCACACAAAGTAGCCTTGTGTGGGGGTGCCAGCGAGGAGGAGCCACAGCTAGAGCCACTCTCAGCTACAGATAAGATCTGGGGAGACCCAAGGACTGGGCGGTCAATGGGCACACCTCCCCTAACAAGACTCTTTTAGTCACAGGGACCTTCCTCCTCTCACGCGCCCCCCCCCCCCCGCCCTCTGAGATCAAAATAAGCTCCATATGGCCACACCTGGCCTTCATCCCGAGGCCATCAGCTATAGGAAGTGGCAGGTCTGGCTTTTAAACAACCAGATGGGGCTGGAGAGAGTCATGAGCCCTGCTCCGTGGTGGTGGCTTCAAACAGGGTAATCTGCACTACAATCACCTGAGGTTAAGGGGAGAGGGAACCCAGAAAATCCCAAGCAGAGTGCTTGAACAGGTCTTCTCTCACAGGGATGCTTACAGCACCACCCATCTCCTACTTTGAGGGCCACACTAGTCCCCAAAGGCCACTAGAAAGGCAAGCATCAGCGGGTCTATAGCGATGCCTACAACTGTTTATGTTCTCTTTGCCTTGCCCCTGAGGCTGAAAACACCCAAAACCCCCTCAGCACAACTTCTCTGAGCTTTAATGAAAACACTGTTAAGTGTTAATTATGCTTATTTATAGTAACTGAAAGTGAGTCCCCCCTGTGTAATACAATAATTCTGCAATGATATCCACATCGGACTCTCCAGGGGTCTGAGCACACAGCTCCTCACAGGCAGGAAGGAACTCCACACACACTACTTGGGAACTTGGCATCATTTTTCTCATGGACTAGCTAAAGAAACCAAGGCAGAGCGAAGAAATAACCTGCCCCAGGGTTACAAAGAAGTGGGGCCAAATTTTGCAGCTGAACGAGCTGACACCCCAAGTCCTGGCACGGATCCACAAAGCTGTACTGCTTACAAACCAGGTGTGGGCCTGGGGCTGACTGCCCATGCTCTTCCTAGGGCAGCTGAGGCAGCAGTGATGCCTGGTTAGAGGGCAGAGAACCGGCTGGGACCAGTCTGTTCCCGCCTGGCAACATTGCCAGCAGGCTTCTGTGGCCCTCTCCAATCACTCACAATATACATGCTAATCAGCTTGTGAATAACTATGAATATACACAGAGAACCTTCTAGGTGTTGGGCTCTGGCCTCGGCACCAAGTGTGCTGCCTCATCTGTTCTTCACAGCTCTGTGAGCAGTGTTGTCAGAAGCCCATTCCGCGGGCAGAGGAGGGGATCTGGAACTCAAGAGAGGCGCCAGCGGACACCAGCTGGGAAGCTGCAAAGCCAGAGAGGGACTGTCTGTGTAGCCACGCCCTCAATCCACCTGAGGCCCCCCAGTGTGAGCCTGACACTCTAGAGGATGGAGAGTGTGTTATTGATTTAGACTAAAACAAACAAAGGAACAAACAAACAAAACCCCGTATTCTGTATGAGTGACGGAGGCAGGAAGTCCAGGTTCGAGGTTGGGCAGACATCCCTTGGCTCATGGCCTCATCCAAACCTTCCTTTGTCTTCAGGAGTTTTCTCTTCTAGGGTCAGCACCTCAAATCCTCTTTCAGCTCCCATGCATAAGAACGGATGATTGTAAGAGGAGTGCTGGAAAGCCCAGGCACTCGGCTCACCCTCCAATTCCTACTTAGTCACATTTTCAAAGACTCTATTGAGAAATAAAGGGCAGGGGGCTGGAAGTGGGCAGATGCATTCGGAGGGAAAGCGCTTACTTTGAAAGTACAAAGACCTGAGTTTGATCCCCACACATGTAAAAATGACCTGCTGGTCAGCCAATTTAGGTTAACCGGTGAGTCCCAGGTCAGTGAAGAGATCCTATCTCAAAAGATGAGGATAGCTCCCAGGGTCTACAAATATGCCCATGAATAAAAGATCAGAGAGCACTTATAGGTTCCAGGGATTTCACGCTGGTACCTTGGGGGCATTCCCTACCCTGGGGCTGATGTCAAGGACACAAAACCCCAGGGAAGACAAGAGCACCCCCTTTCTTGCTAAATGCACAGCGGGCCCCTGACTCACCAAATGAAGGCGTGGAGGCAGAAACCAGCCCTTCTGCCTCCAGCAATCTTCCTGTCACTCACAAAGCAGAAAACAGCCCCCTTGTCATTAGGGAGATATATTAAGCTATTTAATACCAGGCTTTCTGCAAGTGAATGCTTTCTGGAAGGAGAGGGGGCTTCTCCTTGGCAGAAGCTCAGTGTGACCTTCAGTCCTGGGGTGTACAGAGATGCCTCATGCTAAACCTGGCATTTCTCATTTCAGCCCGGTGGGTGCCACTGTGTGCTGCTCTTGTTTAAAGCCTCAGGCACCATGTTTATCTATCAGTCTCTCCCAGGTGGAGCACAGATGGGCCATGTCTAAGTTGGACTGAACCATGCCTGCAGACAGGAGTGAGACCCGTGGGCCTGGCCAGATATTCACTCTTTCCTGGTCTTCCTACTGGCTGTGGGTAAGATTCAGAGGCAGGGAACCCCAGAGGAGTTGGGGGTGGGGGGAGCTCTTTGTGTCCTGGCAGGAACATGTATGTCCCAAGAGTCCTCACAAGGCAAAGTCCTCACAGTGAAGGGTTATATGACTCTGTGTGTCCCACCTTTGAAATAGGCTGGTTCCCTGTGTGTCTGGGTGGGGAGGAGGGTTCCTTTGGGAGCATAACTCCTGTTGGCTACCTCGAGAGAATCCTTGAAGGCTATGAATATCCTGCCTGTGTGCCTACATTGCTACCTGCCTAGATGGCGTGGGTGCACTCAGACCTCTTAGTTTCCAACAAAGCTCAAGGTCAAGATTAGTAAGTTTTCCCAGGTGTGGACCCCTCAAGCAGCACGGCCCAGCCAGCATGCTTGGCTCTATAAACACATGGAGACCGTCACATGCCAGCACATGTCAACTGTCCTAAAGTGGGTGATGGCCATTAAACTAGGCCATCACTGTGGAGAAAAATGGATCCTGTCAGGGAGAGTAAGGCTGGCAACCCAAAGAAGCTGTTCAAGTGATGGCCAGGTGATGTCTCTGCTTCTCCCTGGGGTGGCATTACACCATAGCTCTGTAAGAACTGCAGCCCCTCAGTCAGGGATCCATTACCCTCCGTCACCCTCAGGCAAGGTTTGTACTTAGGCCAGACTCCATGCCCCACTGAGTCATGACTATCTCCGGGCCAGTCTCCTAAACAGCTTAGGGGAATCTAAATTGCTAGGGGGACCTGAGCTTAGAGTGCTCAAAATTGCCACAATGCAGGGTCTCAAGACTCCAACTCCTGGGAGAATCCTGGGTGTCTATGGAGAATCTGTTTTCCAGAGCCCAGGGGTCCAGAGGCACCACAGCATTTCTGTCCAACTTCTTTATTTTGACTGTTTTATTGTGGGAACTGCACCCAGGGCTTTATAATGCTAGGCTCAGTCTACCACTGAGAAACACCCCCAGCCCCTCACTGGAGAAGTCTAGGCAGAGGTTCTATTACTGAGCCACGCCCCCAGCCATTCACTGGGGGATTCTAGGCAGGGGCTCTACCACTGAGCCACGCCCCCAGCCCCTCACTGGAGGATTCTAGGCAGGGGCTCTCCCACTGAGCCACGCCCCCAGCCTTCTTTTTACTTTAAATATTAAGATCAAGTTTCACTATGTTACCCAGGCTGGCTTTGAACTCACAGTCTTCCTGCCTAAGCCTCCCAAGTAGTTTGGAGACAGGCCTGTAGTACCAGTCCTGGCTGATTTACATCTTTGTTTGGGAAAACTTCCTTGTTTGTTTCAGGTTTTATGAAGAACACATCAGGCAGGTCTCCCTCCCGTTCTTACTGGCGAGACCTGCGCTGCTGCTCCATTGGTTTGGATAGTCTGGTTGCACAGCAAGAACTTCAGAGTCGAGTGGGGAAATGCTGGCATTCAGACAGACAGCCCCTTTGAACTCCTGGCACAGCCAGCTCTTCACAGTGGGGTGTAGGAGGTGAAAACAGCTGGCCTCTTTGCCAGCTGAGAATGAACTGGAGGACAGCCTCCCTGTCACGGTCAAATCAATGAAAGCCAACAATGACTCAAAGCTTTGTAACCTAGGGAAATTTGAAAGATGACCAGCAAGGGGAAGACTAGGTTTCAAAAGCTGGGGAGATGACTCTATTGGTAAAGCGTTGGTGCACAAGTCCGAGAATCCAGGTTCACTGAGATACCCCGTCTCCAAAACTAATGTGGACGGTGATAGAGAAAGGCATGCACCATTGATGTCTGGCCTCGACACACAGGTGCACATATGCACACACGTGTGCATACACATGAACACCCCCTCAAAACAATAAAATCGGGGACGGGGATACGGCTTAATGTGTAAAGGGCTTGCTGTGTAAGCCCAAGGACCTGGTTCAAATCTCCAGCCTGCACATAAATACTGAGAGGGCCTGGCGACCCACTGTGGAGACTGAGACGGGAACCCAACTACAAGCTCTCTTTCTACACTAACCAAAGCTTCAAGTTCTCTGTTCAATTGCCTCAGTGTATGATGTGTAGATCTGCTCCTACCCCTGGCTACCCCATACATATGTAAGGGGGACTGAGCACACCTCTGTGAACATGAATACACACATACGCGTACCCAAATAAATAAAGTAAACCAGCATAATAGGGTGGGGTTGTCTGGGGTAAGAGGTCTCCCATAATTTTGAAAGTCTCCGCGGCTTAGCTCAGAGGGGAACAAAGGAGAACAGAATGGTACTCTCCAGGCTCCAGAAACACACTTCTGTGTACCTCATCTCTGTGGCTTGTCGATTTATTTAAGGATAATTAAAAAAATAAAAAAGCAAGACGCCAGTAATAATGAAGCCAGGGATGAAATATCTTGCACAAGTTGCTGTCGCCATCTTGTTTCCCCTCCAAGGAACCCACAATGTTTAGAAAATATCAACTGGAGAAATAAACTGAACCCAGAGCCAGGAGCTCATGTCTCAGACCATACTCTGGCTTAAGAAAGGTCTTAAATCTAGACTTTCCTTTGGGGGCTGTTTTAAAAAAAAACAAAACAAAAACCAACAAAACAAAGCAGAAAACTGGAACCGAGCAGCTCTAATCAAACCACTTTTGGATGAAACCCCTGACTTTCATTTTCTTCCCCCAGGATGGAATGAGGAAAATGAAGATGATATTTCCTTCTCTCTTTTTAATCTCCTGCCCCCACCTCGACACTGTGGGTTCCCTAGTGACTGTCATAGCCGCAGGAAAAAAAAAGAAAAGAAAAGAAAAGAAAGATGACACTTTCCATGTGGCTGTTCCAAACAATTTTGGAGAAAATGACTTGTTTGGAGTTTTTAAAAGTGGGGGGTGGCCTTCTCTGGAGCTTCTGGAGAAAAGGTCCCAGCATAGATGATGCTGAGGTCCCCAGGAGATCAGCAAGGACATGAGGGTGCAAGCAGGAGGGCATAACAGGTGTGGCCTGTGGCTCTGCTCTGAGCTGGCTCTGCTGGGATTTGTAACTCATTCTTGTTTCTGCCATTTCCCAGTACCTGCTAAAGTTTGTTAATAATTCCTTTCTGTCAGGAGTAAATAGCCTTCCAGCTGCTGAGTAAGAACAGGAGATGGCTAACTGCTGAGGTCAGCCTCAGGCCATGCCGTTTTGGCCTTCTGGGAACCTTTGGGTGTGGAGGGGCTAGTGAGACCTTAGTAGCCAGAGGACCGTATGTCAGGCAGTAAGAGGGGGGCAGGGCTTAGGATGGGGCTCAGCCAGTAGAGTACTTACCTATCATACATAAGACCCTGGGTTTAATCCTCGTACCAAGACCAAACCAAACCAAACCAACCAACCAAACAAACAAACAAAAGTCCCAGACGACTGACACTGAACACCTGTACTCCCCGGCCTTACAAGGTCAAGGCAGGAAATCCCAGGTTCAAGGCCACCCTCAGCTACATAGTGAGTTGGAGGGCAATCTGATGTGAAAATCGTCTCAAAAAAGAAGAAACAGAAGACAAGTGAGTGGTAGGAACAGCTTGAAGACCTGTGCTGACCAGTCAGACAGTGTGGAGAGAAGCCGGAAGTGAGACCCAGCTCTGCAGACAGATGGTGGGGGAGCATTTCCTTCTGTGCTTGGGGTCCTTGCCTGTGAATACTTGGGGATGTGATGGCGCTTATGAGGCTGGCTGAGACCTCACTGAGCTGGAGTCAGCATGGATCCCTGCCCACTAGGACTCTGGGCTCCCAGAACAGGGAGTTACTGGCCAATCTTTTCTAGAGGCTTAGAGAGGGCTAGAGATAGTAGCTATGTCCTGCACAGTTGGACACGGGGACCCTCAGACAGCAGGAGAAAGGCCACAAGGGCTCTGGCTGAACAAAACAGGGATGGCAAGGGAGACTCTTCAGCTGCCCCACATGGTTCTCTGATTGGTGAGCTCCGCCCCTGCCTTTCAGAGAGATCATCTGCAGATGTCGCGGACCTCATTAAAGTCTGTTTGTTCTGCTGACAATGGAACTCAGGAGCTAGCAGCTGTTAAGAGGTGCTAGGCAGGCTACAAGCTAAGGGTACCTGCAGGGTGGCTCTGAGCCCAGGCTCAGCTGAGGACAGGTTCTCTGTGGGGGATGGCATACAGGCCCTAGAGGTTCCTGCACTCCTGCTGGGCCCCAGGTCTTCTGCTTCCTGGATGTCTAGGCTGGCTCTGTCAGGGTTATCGCTCGCTTGTTTTTCAAAATTAATATGGATCGTGTTTTTGTGACTACAGACATAATCCTCAGATCTGGAAACGACTCGGTTGTCTACCCCTGAGCCAGTGTGGCAAGGAAGGTCACAGACAGTGCTCCAAAGACACCGACAGCCCCTTCTGCTAAGTTACTGCAGGGACATGTCCACCCCCCTGCAGCATTTGCTCCACAAGCCCAGGTCCCAGCTGTCACTGTGTAGTTAGTTACGATTTTGACCCTGGACTACAGAAATGTTTACATGCTCACCCACATGTATGCACATGCAGCATACAAGCACACACGCATCAGACAGGAACAGTGCAATGCACCCACATGCAAGCTCCTACATAGTAAACACCCATACACACTAGCACACATATGTAATAAATATGAGCACCTACAATTCATACCCCACACATATACATACAATACACACGAGCATGTATATGTAATACATACCTGTACATATAAGAACACACAATATGTACCCACACGTGTGCAAAGCTTACTCATACGAGAATATGTGCATGAAATATGCAAACACAAGAATGTACATGGAATACATACTTATGTACACAACCATATATACATATATATGTACACATAACTGTATACCCTCACCCAACATGTTCCTTGAATGCCATGTACCCTCACATTGGGTGTTCCCCACGTCTCAGGTTCACTGGGCCTCTCCCCTCTGCATTGCTCAGACCTGAGCCCTGGGTCTCCAAGCCGTCAGCAAATACCAGTAGTAAGCCACTCAACACCACCCCAAGCCCTTAGGAGTGCCACACTTTCCGCATCAGAACCTGCCCCCTGCAACAGTGCCTGAGAAATCAGACCACAGGCCTCCATGACAGGTTGAGGAATCAGACAAAGGCACTCGAGATGTCCAGAGGTGCTGCTGGGCTGCTGTAAACCTGGTTCCCTCCATCTTCATGCCAGTGCCCTGGTGGGGCCCACCCCATCGCTCATGGATGTTCTCATTCCGTGGCCCCTACCAATTGCCATGTTCTTGGTCTCATTCTTGGCCCTATGTCTGCCGCTTTGCCTCTGATGTCATCACAGGCCACCTCTTGTTCTTGCTGCCTAGTGTATCGCGGGGAGCATCAGGTAAAAGAGTGTCATAGCTCATGTTCTCATCAGATGCCATTCAGAAAGTGACTTGGGCAGCTTTCAAAGCCTCCTGTGATGTTACAGGTTGTGCCTGTGGCCAGTCTCTACCTTCAATCCTATTTTGAGGTGCTCTCTTCAGAATCTGTGCCTGCTCATGACCCTGCTGCTCCAGACCCTCATGAATACTACCTTCTAGACCCATGATTCTCAACCTGTGCCCATCCTTGGCTGTTCTTTGGGGTCCAATGACCCTTTCACAGTGGTTGCATATCAGATATCCTGCGTACCATAAGTTTACACTATAATTCATAACAGTAACGAAATCACACAACCATGAAGTAGCAATGAGATAACTATGCTTGGGGGTCACCGCAACATGAGGAGCCGTGTAAAAGGGTCACAGCACCAGGAAGAGCAAGGACCACCGTTCTAGACTAGCCAGAGTGGCTGGCTCTTCATATATAGTACATAGAGCTGGCGGTAGGGTTGCCCTGCCTGTCCCTAGGCCCTCCAGAGTTCTACGTTCCACTGCCTGAATGTGTTCCCCTCACAGTGGGATCTACTCCCCTCTGAACTACCTCTGCACTGCTCTGTCTCATGGGACAGGGAAGTGTGTCTTCCTCATGGTGGCTCAGCTGAGAGAGCTGGGCCCTATGGAACATGGAGCAGGCCTTCCTTGATGAGTCTGCCATCAGGTTTAGGAAGGATACCTTTCAGACAAGACCCATCTGCCAGAGGCCAGCTCTCTTGAGCATGAATGAATCACAGGGCAACCCAGTTAATATGAAGGGATCCAGGCTGCCCCTTGATGAGTGACTAAGGTTTAAGCTCTGACCTGAAGTCCCTATTCAAGAGCACATAGAAGCCTCAGAAAGCCAGGAGGCCAGGCCTCAGAATAGCCAAGGATGGGCACAGGTTTGGGAGGCCAGTGTGAGTTGACAGTAGATACAAAAGGGTCCTTGTCTACTTCTGGCCAGGCCTGGGCCTCTGCTGGCTCCATACCCGTGACCAGGATTGGGCAATCTGTTTGCTCTGGGGGCCTGGTGAAGGCACAGAGCAGCCAAAGTATGAGCTGTTCACCAGCAGGCCAGCAGATCCTTGGAAATCTAAACCTGCTCACCGGGCTTCAAACCTGAGTGTTGCTGAGCCTTGCCCTGGCCAGCTCTGTGTGATGTCCTGTTTGACTTGTCAGACTGCACTAAGGTCCCCTGCCCACCCCAGGAACACACTGAGGTCTCCTGCCCTCCCCAAGAACACTGAGGTCTCCTGCCCTCCCCAGGAACACACTGAGGTCTCCTGCTCTCTCCAGGAACACACTGAGGTCTCCTGCCCTCACCAGGAACACACTGAGGTCTCCTGTTCTCCCCAGGAACACACTGAGGTCTCCCGCTCTCCCCAGGAACACACTGAGGTCTCCTTCCCTCCCCAGGAACACACTGAGGTTCCCCAACTCACCCTAGGAACACACTGAGGTCTTCTGCTCTCCCCAGGAACACATTGAGGTCTCCTGCTCTCCCCAGGAACACATTGAGGTCTCCTTCCCTCCCCAGGAACACATTGAGGTCCCCTGCCTGCCCCAGGAACACACTGAGGTCTCCTTCCCTCCCCAGGAACACACTGAGGTTCCCCAACTCACCCTAGGGACACATGATGTCCTCTGCCCACCCCAGGAACACACTGAGGTTCCCTACCCATCCCAGGAATACAGTGAGGTTCCCTACCCACCCCAGGAACACACTGAGGTTCCCTACCCACCCCAGGAACACACTGAGGTTCCCTACCCACCCCAGGAATACAGTGAGGTACCCTGTCCTCCCCAGGAACAAGTTCACATCCCTTCTTGTCTTTTGAACTTCTCTGACCAGGCAGGCATCCTGTCATCAAGCAAAGGAACACACAGAGAAAAGGGGCCCATAGTGTCCCATCCACGGTTCTCCGATGGTGTCCAAAAGCAGGGGCCCTGTGCCTGGCTGTCAGGATGGACTCGTACTGTATGTCTCAGCTGGGATCCTTAATGACCTCAGAGGTTTCAGAGCCAGACCTCTCCCAAGCCCATCTGGATGTAAGCTGGGGCAGATGAGCTGTAGATCTCACTATGTCACCTGCCACCTCCTACCTCCTGACCAGCCAGGCCAAGGACACAATCTGCACAGAGAACATGTGAGGCCACCCACAATCCTCGATGTCTGCCACAAGGACTAACTAGACTCAGTCTGGGGTATAAGGTTCCTACTGTGACCTCACTGGACAGTGAGCCATATTGTGGTGTCAAAGGGCCACACTGCTGGGTTCAGTACAGACCACTGAGATCACCAGCATACTGTACAGCACTAGGAAAAGCCCCAGAGGGGCTGGACATGGTGGCACATGCCGACAGCCTTAGCACTCAAGAGGCTGATGCAGGAGGATTACTGCAAATTCAAGACCAACCTGAGCAAAAGAGTGAGTTCCAGACTAGCCTGGGCTAGAATGGTTATGCCCTTTCATCAGACAATGTCTGGATCCAGGCTCAGGCAGCCTTTCTTCTAAGCAGTAGTGCCCCAAGGGCCTGGCATGTAAGCCAGGAATCCTGGCTTCATATCCTGGCCTGTGGCCTGGTCCTTGTTTACTTTCACTTGTTTCAAGCTTTGTTCTCCTCCGCAAAGGAGAGTCCATCACAAAATAATACACGTATGTGAAAAGCCGGGAAGATTAATGAACATGATGTGTGCTCAAAAGGTGGCATTTACATACAGCCACCCAGCTGCCCACAGCCACCCACACCGCCCACCCAGCTGCAAAACCTAACCTTGTCACACAACCAACTGTCCAGACACAAAATCACCCAGTCACAGCCCATCCAACCACACCACTGTCTACAGCTACAAAACCACCCAGTACATGACTGGCCACAGCCACACAGCCACCTATGGGTATCCAAGTGATTTCTAAGTATTCAATCGCCCAGACACACAACCACCCACAGCCACATAGTAAATTGGCTGTCCAGGACATCCTAAATCAGACCCCCTTCCTCATGTGAGGTCCACTTAGGGTGGCTCTTCTCCACACTATTGCTGACACCTCGGCCCCAGTCCACAGGTTATGGAAAGATCTGAAAGGTGATGGGGGACCTTTGGGTTTGGTCAGGAGCCAGGTAGGATGTGGGATATGCTGTCACACTATTCGGAGGCTGAGGTGGCCTTCCCGGCTGGGATCACCCCTCTACCAGCTACCCGTGGACCGCTCCAGGCAGATGCTTCCTGAGAGCCACTCAGCAATGTGCTGACTGTTCTTCTCGGTCCCTTGGGAAGTGAAAACAAATGCAGCCGGGAATCGAATGGGTAAAGAGCAGGTTACATGTAGGGTGGAGACAGTGTCTCCTAGCCTCCCTAGAGATGAGCCTTCTGGGAGGGAAGGGTCCCGGACCTTCTGCTTCAGCTATGCACAGCACAGGGAACAGTCTGGAGGGATGGGTCCCACAGGAAGTGTTGTGGCTAGCACTTGACCTAGAGGTGTTCCTCTGTGCTCCAGGTACTGACTGTGTGTCTCTACCTGGATGTCTCAAGTGGGTCCCCAAATGTCATTAGCCACAAGGCCAGAAGTTTTCTCTTCAATTGCTCCCATGTTCCATCACCGCGCCCAGTGAAAGTTTTGTTTGTTTGTTTGTTTGCTTTGGGTTTTCTGTTTTTGTTTTTCTGGCTAGTCTTTGTCAACACAGACTAGAGTCACTTTAGAAAAGGGAACTTTAGGTAAGGAACTGCCTCCATTAGACTGGTCTTTGGATATGTCTGAGGCATTAATTACTGATGGAAGAGGGCACAGGTTCTGTGGGCGGTGCCACCCTTGGCCAGGTGGTCCTGGGTTATATTAAAAGGCAAGCGAGTAAGCCATGGGTGTCAAGCCAGTGAGCAGTGTTCCTTCATGGTCTCTGTTTTTTAGATCCTGACTCTAGGTTCCTCCTTTGAGCTCCTGTCTTGACTTCTCTCGATGATGGACTTCAAGCTAAATAAACCCTCTATTCTCTTAGTTACTCTCAGTCAGTTTTTTTTTAACCACAGCAACAAAGCATCAGACTACAACAGTTTCCCAGGCCTCCTCCTCCGCCACACTGCCCAGCCTGTTTCCTTTCCTCACCCTCTCACCTCCACTCCCCACAGCCTCCTTTCCATCTCCTCAGCTCCCCCATTCTATACCAAAGCAGGAACTGTGCATCCTCATACCCTGAATGCTGATCTGAGCCAATAGCAAGCATCCAGACCCTAACTGTCCTCCGATCAGGCTGCTGTCCAGCCTTGCTCAGTGCTTACATCTGTGCTCCCAGACTTCCCCCACTGGATCTCACAGGAATGTGTGACCCGTGTCTTCCAGCATTGTACCACTTCAGCATCCAACCCTTGCTAAGCAGCTATAGGGGAAGGAGCTGAAGTCCAGGGTGGACATCTGTGTCCAGTACCTGCTGCCTGCATGTGCTTCAAACAGAATAGCTGGAACCTTGTAGGGACCCAATCCTGATGGTGTCACACAACCTCTTGTGCACAGGGCTCCTCTGACCTTCACACTCACCATGGCCTCCCTGAAGGCTGCTTCCAGCTGAGTGTTCTTTCAAGGGTGTCCCTCTTCCCAGTCCTGACCTTCTTCAGGGAAGCCTGCTGGTCCATCTGTCTGTCCCACAGGAGCTCTTCCTTCCATACATTCTGTGCATGACTACATAAGCAGCAGCCAGAGCTGCCCTGGTGGGCTAACACACACTGCCTCATCCCCTACTCAGCACACAAGTGACCTGACCCTCGTTCAGGGTTCACAGCCCTGTGGCTTTCCTCGTGAGCCTGGGCCTTGAATCATCTCTGTGACAGGCCCAACCCGGGAGCTTTGGAAGTACCTGCTGCTGCTAGGTGAGTGAGTATATCTGCCATGAGACAGTCCCACTGCATCATGGGCAGCCTCGGGCATGCCCGGAAGGTTCTTTTCCAAGAAACAACTTGATGTTTGTATTGTTGAGGCCTGCACGGACCCCACCCTGCTGAGCTCCGCTCTTGCAAGCAGCCTCTGGAGAAGCATCCCAGGGCATATCCTAGGCTAACTCCCAAAGATAGACTCGGGATGAGCTCTCAGGCCTCATCTTGCAAGTCTTTGTGGGCAGAGGATAAACTGAATTCCAGTGAGGCCTCATGGTTTCTCTAACATGGACAAAAAAATTTTATATTAAAGTTAATAGCTCACCAAAAGCACAAATAACAAAATGAATAAAATACACACCCTAAAAACTCATAGCCTAGACCTCAATAGATACCATCTATGCAATAAGAGTCAATTAACCCTTTGATAACAGACACAAGCAAATAACCAAAAGATGGCAGAAGAGCTGAACTGGTGCAACTCCAAAGAACACACACAGACACACAGACAGACACA
>CM052721.1:13623712-13702118 GCA_028551405.1 Uromys caudimaculatus
CCCCAACACACACACACTTCATGCCCTGAGTCAGAGGCAAGGCCCTGTGACTCTGTTGTGTCTGGCACTGCCTTGTGAGAGCTACAGCTCTGTCTTGTCAGACAGGGATGGGATCTCCCCTCCCCACCCCTATTCACAGGCAGAATCTCCCGGGGTGCCCCAGTCCTGAACCTTTTGTTTCCCGAAGCTCACAGCCAATCAGATCCTCCCTTTCTTTCCCTTTGGCAGATCAATTAGTGACAAGAATGTCAGTCCTGTGGAATCATTTTCTTTTGTTCTGCCTTGTTCTTGTATTTGTGGAGCCTTGATCTGACCTAGATGGAGCCACCTTAGAGATCGCTGCTCAGGCCAGAGGCTACCAGGACCCTCGGCTCCCAGGGAGACTTCTCCCTCAAGCAATTTCAAGGGTAGAGTGTTTGCATCCATAACTGTACTTGGAAAGTGATTTGGTTATCACGGGTCCCAGCCAAAGGTGTGGCGGGCCTGCGTTCCAGCTGAGCAGAGGTGGATGTGTGTAGAGTCTCTTTCTTTAAAGGCAGCAGTGGTTCATTACCAGGCAGCCTGGAGCCTAGCTATAAATAAATCTCTATTGGCCTTGGCCAGCTGCACTGTGGGCCACACAGAGCCTCACAAAAAGGAGCAAGAGATTCTAAATAGGTGAGACTTAATGGAACCATTCCAAGAGGGCGTGGAACCCCCCTGGCATCCCTTCCCACCACCACAGGATTTCCCAGATCCATGTTTCATAGTGAGATGAGTAACTTGAAGATGAAAGTTATTACTCCTGGGGCTGGGGAGATGGCTCAGTGGATAATGTGCTTGCTATGCAAGCACACAGACCAGAGTTTGGAACGCCAGGACCCAAGCAAAAAGCTGTGCAGATGTGGTGGCTGCCTGTAGTCCCAGCCCTAATGAGGCAGTCAGGGAATCCCCGGAGCAAGCTGGCTAACTAGGCTACTTAGAGCTGGAAAGCTCCAGATTCAGTGAGTGATTCTGCCTCACCAAGTAAAAATGGAAAAACAAATGAAACACATAATGCCAACTTCAGACCTTCACACCATGGGCACGTATGCGCATGTGCGTCTGCGCGCACGCAGACACACACCTATACACACATGTGCATAACGTTAACAGGCACAGACAACACACATACTTATGTTCACATATGCATGCACGAACACAAAATTAAAAATATAGAAACAAAGTTATCACTAGTGGGCCAGAGGGAACAGTGAGCCAGGAGCAAAGGGGATGCTACCCATGGGCAAATCTCTCTTCTGTGGAGCCTCGGTTTCCTTAGTTGTGGGAGGACGCTGGAGGCTGCACTAGCCTTTGAAGGCCCTGGTCTGCTTTGCTTCGAGTCACAGCAGCATCTGGGCAGAAGCTGATCCTGTCCACTTACCTCCCGGGGTTGTCACCTACCCAGTGGCTACGTTATGACGAATGCCCAGAAGAGGCTCTGTCTCAAGGAGTCAGGTGCCCACTCAAAACTTTGGCTCGATCTTTATACCCACAATGACCTCTGGGGTAGGTCAAGATGAGTCAGGTTGGCCATGGCAGCAGGGAGTTGCCTCCAACAGGCAGCCTCCGGGAGAGTGTGAATTCTCCAGGGTATTACGCTGCAGCTATGGTCAGCCAATTCAGGCTACTCCCTACAGAGCAAGATGTCTGGGCCCAGCCCATGTCTTCAGGGATAAACTCTGCGGCTTTGAGGAGATGTGGGTGCCTATCTGACTGCATGTCCCTGAGTGAAGAGGCTCAGTGTGCCTTGAAATGTAGTTGCCACAGGGAGATGCACCAGGAGAGCTGTGGACAGTTCTGTTCTTGCCACAGACTCTTATTTACTCACTGAAGCCTCCTCCACGTGGGGGAGCAGGTGTCAGAGTCCGGTGATGCACACACCCTGCTAGTAGGAAACCCCAAAGCTAGGGGGCCAGAACCTTGCAACCAACACTCGTGGCCCTGAAGCATGTGTGACTTCACCTTGGGAGAAAGCCACCTCTTTACAAGGATCTCAAACTCATGTTTCAACCCCAGACACATTTAGGTTGGATCAGGTTTTGCTGCCTGGTGGCTTGGTGTGGGCCTCAGGCCCAGGTGGCAGTGACAAAGTTCTTTGTCTGCCTGGGTAATTGCCCTCTCCACCAATCTAGTACACCAAGCTAATGAGGTACAGGGCACCTGCAGGATGAAGGACTCGGCATGTCCATGGTGGGACTGGATGAGAATTATCTCACCCACTGTGGTCTAGCTACATCAGTGTAGAATTCACTCAAGTATCCCTTAGCCCAGAAGAACAGTGGCTGACTCCAGGATGCCCCGCTAGACCAAGGTTCAGCCAGAGTCTAGGTTGCTTCCCCCTCAGCAAGGGAGTTGCTCATCCCATTAAGAGGTCAGGCATCTAAGCACTGTTATCCTTTCCGAGTAAATCAGATCTAAACCGGGGTTGGGAGTGGGGGAGCTAAGGTTAAGCACATGAAGATACACAGAGATCCCTGAGGTGAGGCCCTGGAACTCCAGTTTCCCCTGATTTCTGAGCTCTTGAAATAGACTCAGTGAGCGTAGGAAACAACAAATTGAGCAAGCACCCACAGGGGGCTGGCAGGCTGTGGGGATCATACAGGACTCCAGCATCCTAGGCTGTTTCTGCACAGATGGAAGCATGTCACTCTCTTCAAGGTCACTGTAGAAGGTGCTCCTTATTCCTAGGCTGTATGACCCACAGAGGCGGCAGTACTTCTGAGAGCTGGTCTCACTACTAGGGCCTTCTACTAGCTAGGAAATTGCTCTCCTGCAGAGCCACACCCCAGCCCCTCCCTGGGGGATTCTAGGCAGGGGCTCTATCACTGAGCCACACCCCCAGCCCCTCACTGGGGATTCTAGAGGGGCTCTACCACCGAGCCGCGCCCCCAGTCCCTCACTGGGAGATTCTAGGCAGGTGCTCTACCACTGAGCCACACTCCCAGCCCCTCACTGGGGGATTCTAGGCAGGGGCTCTACCACTGAGCCACACCCCCAGCCCCTCCCTGGAGGATTCTAGGCAGGGGCTCTACCACTGAGCTACGCCCCCAGCCTCTCACTGGAGGATTCTAGGCAGGGGCTCTACCACTGAGCCACACCGCCAGTCCCTCACTGGGGGATTCTAGGCAGGGGCTCTACCAGTGAGCCACACCCCCAGCCCCTCACTGGGGGATTCTAGGCAGGGGCTCTACCACTGAGCCACACCCCCAGCCCCTCAATGGGGGATTCTAGGCAGAAGCTCTACCAGTGAGCCACGCCCCCAGCCCCTCACTGGGGGATTCGACTATTAAGCTCAATTCTCGGTTCTTTTTTCAGTTTTTATTTTTAAGAAAGGATCTTGTTAGTTACTCCAGCTGGCTTTGAACTTTTCATCTTCCTGTCTCAGCCTCCTGAAGAGCTGGATGACAGGTTTCACCTTCATGTCTAGCTCAGGTAGTTCTTTAACAGTCACACTCTGCTCCAAAGAGAAGGAAAGGGGCACGCATTGTGGTTCCTGTATAACAAAGTGTCTGTGTTAACTTAGCCTGAAACCTCTGGACTCCACAGGTCAGGTGAGGGTGCACTCTCTGGCGGGAGGAAGGAGGGTGGAAGATCACTAACTTGCTCTTCTTTTAACTAGGTGAACTTGCCAAGCCCTGGAGGAAGCTGCGGGTCCAGGTTTATTGACTTATTTTGTTTATTTTTTTTTACCACACAAGAGCCCAGTATACAGCAGAGCCCCAGACACCTCTAAAAAGGTAGGTGCCGCAGGCAGGCAGCTTCTAACTGCTCTATGTCAGCAATTGGACCAGAGCCCATAACTGGAGGGAGCCTGTTAGCAGATCTGCTTTCAAGACACATGGCAGGCTGTCCAACCACGTGCATCTGGGCACACCACGGCCACCCCTGCACAGCTCCAGCCCTCAGCTTGCCCTATGCCACCTCTCAATCACTCGCAAGCTGATAACAGCCCAAAACCTGCTTAGAAACTGCTCCTGATGTACCTTTCTCCTGCGATTGAAAAATTGGATTTTTTTTTTTTTTTTTTTTTAATTTCTTGTCTCAGTAGATGTTAAAGTTCTGGAGATGTTCTTTTGAAATACTTCATGTGGATACCCAGGCTCCAACTTTGTCCTTCCCTTCCCTGATGTCCCTGCTGAGCTCTGAAGGGAGCAGGCTTGGAGCCTCAGGCCCTAGCTAAGCTATGCAATCCAGCTGCTCCTGCAGGAGGGACAAGGGTGGCTCATGCCTAAGGGCTGGAAAGGAGGTACTGAGCTACTATGGGTCATCAGGGCATTCTTTTACAAGAGAAGGAGGGCCTATGTGTCTGCTTATACCCTACCAGGTGTCAAGTAGTGGCCCTTACATGCTAGCATCCCCTACATTAGTAGGACGGTGGTGTCACAGTGATGAGCCTTGGGCCATCTATGTGGCTCATGGAATCATCAAAGCAGCCACCCAAACACCCCAGAAAGTGTGGCTCCCTTGCCAGCGACCTGCATAGGAGGCCAACTTCACGCAGTCCTGGAGTATCCATACCAAGGTACTCTTGTACTAAAGGACAAGCAGGTGGCTACCTACCAACGCTGGTGATTTTCTGCGAGCCGAGGTCCTGAAGCAAGGCATCGATGGCCGGGTTGTGTCTGGAGTACAGCTCATACCGGTTGATGCCAATGTGGAATTTGAGCCAGTTAGGATAAAGGTCCACAGCTGCCTCGCCCGTGGGCAAGAATTCTGCGCCTTCAGCACCTTCGTGCGGCCTGCAAGAAACCAAGGCAGGCTACGGTCAAGTGTAGAAAGAGAGGCAAGAGGCCAAAGAATATGGGGTGCTGGTCCTGAGGGTCAGGGCTTGCGACTTTGGGTTCAAAGTACAGGTTCACTAAAAGCTGCCTCCACACTGCCATGTCTGCACTTTCTTCCCCGGCTGCGGTTCCACCACCTAATAACACACCTTAAGGCCTATAATTCCTATTTACCCTCTAGAGACGCCACAGACAATCCTAACTACCACTAGGCTAGACCCAGAGTGTCAGCGCTATCCCAACACCTCTGTCCTGGGGTCACCAAAAGTGCCCCCACAACACTGATGTCAGCTGGGAGTGTGTGGGAAGGGACTGTCAGCTCTTCCTGGGACCAGATGGCCTGGAAGTCATAGGCACACCCAGCAAGACAGAAACCTCCCCAGTTTTCTGCCTTTGTTCCAAAGAACAGGGGCAGGAATGATGCTAGAGCCTAAATTTGATTTTAACGAGTGCAGCCATAATGTGGGGAGAGCAGGATGATGGAGTCAGTCACTCGGGCCCAGGTTCAGAGGGAAGATCTGCTGCCTGCTTTCTCTGGCCATGAGCTTGTCACAAGGAAGAATAGACCCTCTGGGAATCTGCTAGGCTGGAGGGGAAGAGGGACCACTTTAGCTCTGCTTCACTGACAGATGAGGATTCTCCGACTCCAGTCTGTCTACACTAGAATCGAAAGGAGGGCTAGGGCCCTCCAAGATGCCACACCCTCACCACTTTCTCAGCAGCCGTTGCTGGATGGTTTCTGGCCAGCAAAGTCCAGAAGCAACCCAAGGCACAGGGCCTGGTCATATTCCAGGGGGAGAAAGGATTTCTGAGGTTGTTTTGGACGGGTGACTCTCTCTCTGTGCTGCCCGGGAACCTTTGCAGGTTATTTGCTCTAGCCAGCTGGTGGTTAATATTTCACTCTGCTGGACTTATTTGGAACTGTGCAGCTGTGGGGGTGGGGGTGGGCACAACGTTTGGAAGATAACTCCAGGATGGTTCGCCTTCCTCTCTGCAGCCAGGCAGGGTGGCCACAAAGGGAGGCCTCCACACTGCCAACATCACTCCTCAGCTGCCTTTGTCCCCGGGTGACTGGATTTAAAAGACTTATTAGGTACATTCAGGCCTTCTGGAGACGTCCACCCTGAACAGCTCACCCCATTGCTCTCGGAGCCAGAAGCCCAACCCCTCCCAGGGGAAGGCGGCTCCCACTCTCCCTGGCTGGCTCTCCAACATATTCATTCATCTGCTTCCTCAGTCATCGCCAGGGCTGGCCAGCGTGCTTCCTTGTAGGTGGAGCACTGGGCTCCCCTGGCTTCTGGTGGGCCGCCAGCTTCCCACACCAGGGCACTAGGAGCTTCCCAAAACCCATCAGCCCTTCTCCCTAGAATCACTGTGGAGACAAAGGCAAGAGGCACATCTCCCCCGCCCACCAGGCGTCCCTACCAGCCTCTTCTAAGGGTCCCCAAAGGTACACAAAATGCTTAGCATGTGAAATAGCTTTCTAGGGGGGTGTCTTTATTCCCGAAGGGTCGGACTCACTAGCCCCACCCCAGCCCCCTATTCTCTGCTTACCAGTCAGGATTCTCTGCTGCCTTGGGGTTAAACCTGATGTCGCTGTTCACATTAAACAGGACATCGTCCTCTGTCAGAGGAGGCACAGCCCCCTGGTAGAGAGGGTGCTCAAACAACTTGGCTAAGAGCGATCCGTCCCCGCTGGGGCCAGGGGGCGGCACCCGCGGTCGTGGCCCAGGGTCTCGAAGCAGCGGGCGATGCGCGGGGTCACGAGGTGGCGGGGAGCCGGGCTCCTGACCCCGCGGAGCGTGATCCACCGGATCCGCTGCAGGAGGTAGCTTCTCCAAGGAGTGGGAGGTTAGGTTAGAGGCTGGATCTGAGCTGAAGTCTTGCAGGATGCGCAGTGTGTGTTTGTTGGGCCAGCCTGCGTCGCCACCGGCGGACTCCCCCGGTCGGCTCCTTGCCTGGGCCCAGCCTGGACCAGCTGCCTCTGCTGCCGGCTGAGCGCAGGAGCAGCCGGGCTCCCCGGAGGATCGTGTGGCGCGCCGGTCCAGCTTGGGTAGCAGGTCAACAGCAATGTGCAAAGCGCAAGCCAGTAGGAATACCACCAGGATGAGCACGCGAAACCTGCGCACCAGGATCATCTTCATGGCCGCGCAGGCCAGCGGGTTCGGGGGGTTCCGGACGCGCGCTCCACCAGTGCCCCTCAGCTTGGCACCAAGCCGGCAACGACTCGCGGGTCAAGGTCCATTCGGTGTACTAGCAGCTACCAGCTCGGGGGGGCTGTCCCCAGACTTGGACGTCGTGGAGGACACCCGCCACCAAAGCACTGGCTCTCCAGGCCATCTCGGGGTCGGCCAGCGGTCCTCGTCGGTGGAGCGGGTGGCAGTGGTGACAGGGAACCCAGGGACTGACGAGGGTCTCCGGGACGGCGACCAAACTCATTGGGCGTGTAAGCAGAAGGCGCGGCTGTTCATCTCGGCCAGGGCGCCACGGATCCGATTCAGAGTGCGGTGCTCCCGCTGGGCCATGCCCGGTGTTGGGCGGGCGACAAAGCGGCTCCTCTGCGCTGTCAGGCTGCGACTGGGAGACCGGGCTGGAGAGACAGGGGCGAGAAGGGGAGCGCGAGGGGGCGCGCAGGGCGAAGCGGCGATCTGGCAGGTGCAGCAGGCCGACCCGGAGCGCAGCGCCCGCACCGCCGAGCTCCAGGCGCCCCGCGCCCGGCCCGCTGATATCCGAGCGCGCCGGAGCCGCCCCCCGCGTCAGCGCCCGCAGATTGGCGGAGCTGTGGCCCCGCGAGGCCCGGCCGGTCCGGCGCTAGCCCGCGCTCCGATCTCTCCTCCCCTTGACCGCGCCCCGCGGTGTCGCCGCGCCTCCTCCGCGCTGAGCCCGGAGCCGGAGAGGCCCGGCTGGGAACCCGCAAGCAGCGAGGGCTCCGGCCCTGTGCGCGCGCCTCTCGGCCTGGTCGCCTGCGTCCCCGAAGCTCCGCGCGCCGCCAGCTGCAGCCGCACGGCTCCTCCCCGGCGAGTGGAGGCCAGAAAGCAGGCCAAGTCCCTCCCCGGAGCCCGCGGGGCGTCTGCGCGGCCGGACGAGCTCCCCTCCGGGCGGTGTCCTGCCACCTCGGGTCCCCGTAGCCCCGCTAGGTAGAGGACGAAGGGACGACGTTGCCACGCGGCGGAGAGAACACCGGGGGAGCGCGTTGGGCTCCAATCCGAGGGGACGCCAGAAGCTCGGCAAGGCTGCCGGGCCCACCCCACCCCAGGGGACACGCCTGCGCCTTAACCCTGGCGGCGCCGCGCCCCGCCTGGCTGAGTGGCGCGGATGCGCGGGCGGTGGGCGGGGTGCGTCTCGGTGCCTGCCCTCTGGGATGCTAAATCGGGGTGCACGCTAAAGAGAGATTTGCTTCCACCACGTGGCTTCATCTGCGGACACGGGGCTTCTGGATCCCCAACCCCTAGTAGGAAGTAGGAATCCATGGGAATTTCCGCTTAAAATTCTGGGAAGGTAAGCGTGAGAGGGTCACCCACAGATCCACAAGCTGAGCAGACCTCCGGGCTTCAAGCACCTGCACATTTCCATAACAGCCCAACCCAGCTGCTGTGTAAGGGACTGAGGGGCGGAGCCTGTGCGCTAGGGAGCCCCTCTTTGTCATGCTCTCCTGGCTGTGCTCCCTGGCCCTCGAATGCTCTCAGTGAGCTTGAAATTCCCTATGAATCAAGTGCACAACTCATGTTATTTCTGAAGATTCAGCGAGAAGTCTGTGTTAGCTGACGTTCAGTAGACGCCCACTAGCTGCTTGTTAGGGACGAAGAGGGTCGCAGCCAGTTAGCTGGTCAGCAAAGGTGCCTCTTAGGCTATTAGAAAGGGAGAGGGGGTGGAGCTACACACTTCTGTAACAGGAGCTGATGCCTGGGTTAGGCGGCGTAGTGGAAACCCAAGAGTGCAGTGGGTGGGGTGTAAATAGAGGTGCATTCCCCAAGAAGGTATGACTTACATCAAGGAAACTGAGACATTCTGCATTCATCTGGCTGGCCCTCCTGCTCACACAGACGATGAGTTTGTGTGTGGAGATGGTGGCCCTGAGGTGGGAGTAGGAAGGAAGCACCCACAGCCTGGGACCTCTGGAGGCAGACGAATGTCATCAGGGCAGAGGCGCCTGCTGCTGGGGGGCATCATTTAATTCGTGGGGCTTCCCGTTGTCTCCTGGTGTCCTGGACACTTCATTCACCACAGCTGTGTGGCTTCTTCGGGGAATTCCTGGCTCTCTGGCTCCTACCCTAAGGAAGCAGGATGCTGTAGCCAGTGTAAATGCAGTGGACCTGCCTGCTGTTTTTGCATCAACACCTGCTGCCCTCTGCTAAACCCCTTCTCTTTTGTTTCTCTCTGCCCTTCTGCATGCCTACAGGATGCAGGCACTTCACAGAGGGTCTCAGAAGAGGCCTTGTCCTCATGGCTCCGCCCAGAGGCCCCAGGAAGGCCAAGGTGATTCATGCAGAAAAGATTTCTGAAGGTTTACTTCTCCCTCGGAGGGAGGTGGGACACACTCTGTGCCCCATGTACTCTGAGCTGAGGAGGAATTGAACACAGAGACACATACAGATGACAGGCTTGGGGAAACAGGAGGGAAAATGGTGACACAGATACACAAACACTTAGGGGCACACAGATGTACTGACACAGACACAGAGACAGTCACAGGTACATACATACACATAGAGGTGACATGTAAGGAAAAACGGTGACATGCGAAGAAAAACGGCGACATGGACATACAGGTGTGCATAGACATACTCAGACATACAGACACAAGTACACACACACAGATACATAGACATGGGTGCATATAGAAACTCACACACACACACACACACACACACACACACACGAACTGAGCCTCACTAGGCCTCTCTAACCTTATGGCTGTCTGGGCATATACCCCACCCCGCCTGCCGGAAGAGGACCCTGATGTTGGCATACAGCACCTATCAGAACCCAGGGATAGTTCCAGAGCATTTCTTGTCAACAAACTGGAGCTTTCATAAGCCATTGTGGAACATGTCAAGTGCCCAGGCTTAGCTGAGGGGATGGTACAGCCGTGAGAGGAGCCCACTACTTTATCAGGTTGGCTAGGAAAGCCCTTGAGGCAGCACACTTAATGCCAACTAGAGCATTAACACCCCTCTTGTCAGTCTGCATATGGTGCCTGTACAAGGACTGCTGTGCAAAGGCAAACCAGAGCAAGAAGGCCTTCAGAGCTAGAGCTGAGTAAGGAGTCTGAGTGAGGACTGGGGGGAGATTCAAGCAGTGACAGTTTTGGGGTAGCTCCTCAGGAGGTAACTGCCAAACAGAACCACAATAGGGCCATGTTCCTAGCTGTTGTTAGTGGTTTGGCCACAGAAGGGTAGAGAGAGTTTCAGAAAGGGGAAGAGTCTATAGGCTGAGCAGAGGGAGGGCATCAGAGCCCCAGGACTGAGTCACGACACCTGTAGGCACAGAGTGGGCTGGAACCAGGAACGGACTGGGGATTTCCACTTGCTGTAGGCAGGTTTGGTCCCAGGAACCAAAGCGTAGAGAAAAACTAGAGACCTCAGAACTGGGCTAGGCCAGGAGGGACGGGACTACGTTGGGAATAAAAGTAAAATAACTCCAAGCAAGAAACCCCAGAGCCCAACGCATCTCCAGGAAGTCAAGAAGCACATCAGGTCCACAGGAACAACTGAAGGACGGAGGGATGAAGGAAGAGAGGGGAACAGAGCCCAGAGGATGGAGTACTGTTATGCCCCAAACAAGACCGAGTGTGGGGAGACCAATCAGGGCAGCATGCAAAGTTGAACCTGCCTTTGCTGAGGGAATCCTGTTTTTATTCTAGGGAGGGAGGGGGAGAGAGGAAGGGTCTTGGTCCACAGAAATCTCCTCCCACTGAGAGAGACTCTTATTCCTGGAGCGTCCCATGAACCTGTTGTGTATCAAAGCAGCACAAAATAACCAGTTTGCCAAAGAGGCACAGTTGAGGCTTATTCTAATCTCATGCGGTCATATGAAGACACAACCTCATGCCCTGTACTTATGTAGGGACATATTCCTGCAGACATATGGGACCATATCCTGGACCCCTACAGTTAGATGTGGACACATTCTTGTGTTCTATAGCCATATTTGCCATCTTATCCTGACTTCTACATTTAAGAGCAGGGAAGTGGGGTGGAGTCTGGAGATGCTGGCAGCACATACTTTCAGTTACTAGGTGGTTGAGGAATCGTGGGCTCTGAACTTGACTCAGGAGCTCACAGAATCCTCTGAAGACACTTTAACGAGTACCTTTCTCTATCACCCATCTGTCCATCAACTTATGTCAAGGAGATCTACCTGGGAAGACCTGGGTTGCCTGTGCCTTCTGCACTCAGGAAGGTAGCTGAGCACAGAGCAGTGGGGAGGGAGGGCTCGGGGCCAGTGAGGACCCCCAGAAGGATTGTGAAAGGAGCACAGGCACTTTAGGGAGTCCAGTGAACTGAGAGCAAGGCCCTATGGGTAGAGATGAACTATATACAAGATCAGAGCTAGGCTCTAGACGGCTCTTTCCCAGGGGACAGCTGAGAGCCGTGAGCTGACAAGTGGTCTCTCCACTTCTGCCCCCAGTTGCCTATTGCTCTTGGAACTCCTGGAGTCAGAGGAGATGCTGTGTGCCCTGAAATCTTGGAGAGCTATAAACCCTGGCTGGCCTGCCTAGAGGTCCACCGCTGACCTCAGTAGCAATGCTGCTTACAGGCGAATAAAGGTTACACAGAGACCCAGGCCCAGTGAGCAGCTGCTTCCATGGGACAAAGAAAGAACCCGGGTGCGTATGACTGCTTAGAATGATGGAACATGGCTGAAAAAATAAATCCAGGCAGTGGTTATCTGGGCACGGATGGCACCATTGCAAAGGGAAGTTTGGGTAGGGAAGTTTCAGTATACACAGTGGTCTGGGGCTGACTGACTTGGGTACCGTCCATGTGCAGAGGCACCCCAGGTTCTCCCAGGCTCACTGAGACCAATCAGGTGTGGGAGGCCGAACATTCCTTTCAAACAGGTAGAGGACAGTCCAGAGAGGCCCACGTCTCCTTCCTCGAGAATGAAGAAATATAATCTGAGAGCTGTCCTGTCTCCTGGACTCCCTACCCTGGTCAGGCTTGGAGCCGCCCAGCCAGCAATAGACAGCGGCCTATTGGGTCAGACAGCCCTCCACTCACAGGACTCTGGTGTCTCTTGGAGGCTCCCTTGCCCACCAATTGCACAACTATTGGGGAAACAGACCCTGGTATCAGATGTACCCTGAAAATCTAGTCAAAGGCCTTGGGAGTGGGGGAGGAAGACCTCAGTGGGATCTCAGTCCTCTAGGCTGAGTCTGAGGGACAAGGGGAGGAGGATTTGGGCACGACAGCTCTCGGGATGGACATGCAAGGCCATTGACTAGTCCATCGGTCAGCATCTGAGACATTCTTCCTCGTCCTCAGTCCAAGGATTCTGAAAAACAGGTCTCCTTAGTTTTAAGCGAAAGGAACAAATCCAGAAGCCAAAGAGGGTTTGGGGACACAGGCTTGGTGGTAGCACTGGGGAGGCAGAGGCAGGAGGAGGGTCCAGAACAACCTGAGCGACTGAGGCGCCGAGGGTACCTTGGCTCAAGAAAACACCATCAATAACAACTCAGAATCACACAAATATAACAATTAGGCAGCTTGACTTCATTTTATATATTTTGCTTTAAATACAGGTTTATACCCCCCCATCATTCAGGAAGTAGTTATTAAAGCCGACTGTCTTTGGACCGTAATAAAAATGTCAAGGAATTCCGAAGGGCTGGTACAGTCCATTTTACTCATTGAGCTGTGCAGACATGCATCTGGAAGGTACATGTGCATTATTTATGTGTGCACTGCAGATTCTCCTGGCATGTGTGCACCCGCCTGGGGCCTCTGTAGTGCACACATGCATACCTCATAAGCACTGAGCAGGTACACATGTGTCTGTTTGTGCTGGAATGTGCTGCATACCTAGCAGACACTCTTGGTGGGGTCATGTGATTCCCAGAACCCGAGGGAGGCATTGTGATAGCGTTGAGCTTTCGGCATATTTCCACCTGGAAACTGGTATCACAAATAAAAACACAATTTTTAGGTGATAACAGAACCCGAAGGGGAAATTACAGCCTACTTAAAAATGCACACAGACAGCCACAGAACCTATTAAAATCTGTAAGAAGCCACTGCAGAGGGACCCCGAGGAAAGCCAGGGGGAAGGCTTCGTTTATTAGAAGTGATAATGACTTGAAATGAATGGACTGAGCTTTCAGTCTGAGAATGTAGAGAAAGCAGTTAAATAGGTCCAAATGAAGAAGTGCTGGATTTACCCAGAACAGACGGAAAGAACGCAAAGGAAAAGAAAACAGTGCTTGGGGTTAGTTAGAAAAGTGTAGCTCAAAGCTGGAGAAATGGCTCAGCTGTTAAAGGCTAGGCTCACAACTGAAACATCAAACCGTGAAGGCCAGGGCCTGGGAAGATGGTTCAGTGAGTAGAGGCACTTGCTACCAATCCTGAGATTCAAGGAGAGAGCCAGCTTTTGAGAATTGCCCTTTGACCTCCAGACATGCTGTATTGCAAGTGCACATGTGTGCACGAGTGCACCTGTGCGCACCTGCACACATTTTTAAAAGTGTAATTTTAAGCGAAGGCCAGCCAGGCATGATAGCACACACCCGTAATCCTCGCACCGGAAGATGATCCGGAGTTCAAAGTCATTCTCGGCTACATAGAGAGTTGGAAGCTAGCATGGGCCTCAAAGAAGGAAAGCAAAGAAGTGGCAAGAAATAGAGAGCTGTCATGCCAGGCCTCTGTACCCAGTCCAGATGAGCCCTGGAGAGCCAGAAGCCTCACTCGCTTCGCAGAGCAAAGAGGGCACCTGATATTCAATCAGGCCTGAAGAGCTCTTGCTAATACACCAGACATATCCTTGCTCCTTGAGAAACTCCTAGGGCATCCCTTTGACCTATAACCTCTGATGGTGAACTTACCTGTACATCCTGATCTCTCCTAAGGGGGATCTGGTGCCTCATGTATACTAGGCAAGCACAGCATCACTGAGTTTCACCCATAATTATTTAACAATTCTGTTTCAAGACTTCTATGTAGCTCAGGCTAACCTAGAGCTTGCAAGTACCCTTCTGTCTCAGCCACCAGAGTGCTGGGATGGCAGCTGTGTGTTACAACGCCCAGCCCCCTATATGACCTTTGTCGCTCTTTTGGTTTCTTTGCAGACTTCCATCTTTGTTCTGCCCTGGATGGGCCAGGTGTGGTTGTTCCCAGCCATCCTCTGGGTTTGCATCTGGCCTGGCCACTGCTGAGCGCTGGACACCAATGGCGCCTCTACACACGCAAGGCTGAGCTCTCAACGCTTGCCTCCCCCCCCCTACTCATTTACCGTTTACTTAGTCCATGATTGCTAAGCTACAAAGCCATGCTTGGCGAATTCCCTGTGAACTCAGTTTTCAAGACATGTCTCAAGCCCACACTCCTCACCAACTCCAGTGTGCATGGCCACCCTCCCTCTCTGGGTCAGTGACGGCAGCCTTGGGACAACTTCTTGGGTTCTCATCCAACCAGGACCATCACCCCTTCTGCATGCAGCTGGCAATCTCGCTGAGAGCTGAACTGAACAGGCTGATGCTCTACTCTGAGCTCAGTACTTAATCTCCCTCTTGGAATGCAATCCTTGCTCTTGACTCCCGGAACACCCTCTCTTCCCAAACTACTTGCCTTTCTCTCCTACTTCCTGGGCAGGCAGGCTCCTAACCCAGGACCTTTGCACGGCTGTTGGTATTCCTGAAGCAACTTTGCTGCATATCACAGCTGCATGCCCCCTCGCTTTTAACAGACCTTCACATACATGCCGCATTTGACTAAAAGGGTCTTCTCTTCCACCCCATCCCATCCTTAGGATCTTCTTTGACCCTTAGCAGGCTTCATGGTCCTCATACCTTCACCATCAGGACTTGAAACATTTATATGATTTGTGTCTTCATTCCTATACCGCACATGTGGTAGCTTACATTTATTTGCATTGCCTCTAACGGGCTGGGAGCTGAGAAGGGGATGGGAGTCACCTGGCTCCCATTGTCCACCTTACGGAGATCACAGGTCAGCTTTCCTCAGGGATTGGCTTGGTGATACTTGCTTTTGTTCTTTCTTTGGGAGGGAAGTGAGCGGCAGATGCCTGGGTTCAGGAGATTCGTGCTTGCTCGTAGGCAGGGCATGTGTTCTGGCCCCCATGCTCATTGCGCCACCCCTTTTGAAAAAGCACAGTTAGGAGTCTAGAAATATCTGGACTTTGTTGGTGAGTACCAGGCATAGTGGGTCATGCCTGGTTGTGAGTGAGATGACGAGTCCTTGGGTTCAGCCTTGAAGGAGGAGAATGGGAAGAATTAGGCTGTAGGACGTACGTGTGTTGTGTGCTAGCAGGGGGAGTGGCGAGGGGGTCAGTGACCAGGAGACCTACTATTCTACCACAACAACACTGTGTGTATGTGTGTGTCCCCATGCTGTGCATGTGCACATATTCATTCAGATACAAGAGAGGAGGATGTGTCTGTGAATGAGCACATGTCAAGGTCAGAGGTCAACCTCAGGTGCCATGGCTTTGTTTTTGTGAGGCAAAGTCTATTGGCCTGGAACTGGCCAACCAGGCTAAACCCAACCAGCAAGCCCCAGGGATCTGTCTGTCTCTGCCAAACCAGCCCTAGCACTGAAACATGTCCTAGCCACGTATTTTTTAAAATGTGAATTTTGGGAGTTGAATCCAATTCCTCATGTTTGCAAGGCCAACACTCTACTCACTGGGCCATCTTCTGAGTCCTTTTCTTGTTTCTTAAAGCTGCCTCTCCTGGTGGGTGGAGAGGGCAGTGGCTGCAGTAGCTCTGACGGCTTAGCTCTGCCTCCTGTGAGCTCCATACGGTAGGCTTCACGCTGACCTCCCTTGTCTCGCTAGAACTGACCAAAGACCTCCCATGCTTTGGAGACACTCTGGCCAGAGCAGGTTTGGAAAAGGCTGGTCGAGGCAAAGCAGGACACATGAGCTCTGTGGCCTTGACTTACCAGGCAAGATGGGAAGGTGGGCAGACCCTGGTGGGAAGAAGGGACACAGCCCTGTAATTGAGCTCTGCCTGGCCGAGCCTTGTCTGGATCAGTCCATGACATGACACCATGTCATTTTTTTTTTTTTTTTTAGGACCCCAGTTCCCACTGGGATGTGCTCTGCTATCTTTGCCCTCCTGACATGCAAGAAGAGCAAGTGAGGGAGGAAGGCAAAGAAGATGAGTAAAACCCTTCAGGTGCTGGTCAGAATGGTATCAGGGTAGGTTTGCAAAGTTGGAAAGGTCTGAGCTAGCTGGAGAACATGGCACCTCTGGACAAATCCAGCCCCCTGTAAGTGATACTGACTCTTGACCTTGATGTTGCCTCCTTTAAAAGAAAGTTTCATGCTAAGGTGTGGCCTGAGGCATGGCCATCACATGACTGCTCACAGGGAAACTCAGGGGCCTCTGGGCAGTTGGGGCTTCTGCCCGGTACCACATTGGGTTCCCTGAGATCAGGGTTGGAGTTAGACACCCTGGGATCTCTACCATGCACACTGTACCAGAGTTACTATGTTAGAGTGAAGGAGATCTGTTCAATGTGGCCACATTGAGAAGATGAGCAGAGAGAGCCAGCAACCCCCCAAGTCCATCCTTGGGGTCCTAAGATAAGGACCACATTTAAATAGAGAGGAAGAGCTATACATAGAGAAGTGCTGATCAAGGTATGGTCCTGTCCCTTGTCATTGTCTCTGTGCTGGTCCCCTTGCAAGGTGATCTGGCAAATTGTTAGACTTGTATGAAATCTCTTTCTGGGAGACAGATTCCCTTCTGGCTGGCCCAGGCTTCAGCCTTTTCCTCCTGTCAGTGCGAAATTCCTGGAGTAAATACCATTTTCTTGACATCTATTGTTTTAATGGTTGGGTAGCCAAATGGATGGACATATGTATTTCTTAGGATAGCTCCATTAGTGAGATTGTAACACCCACACTTAGACTCTGTTGGGCTTCCCCGTACTTAGCTTTCATGTACGTCTGGGCTAGTGCTCTTATCCCAGAGCTGTTAGAGGTTCACTGTCCATCACAAAGTGGAATGTTCCAGCTTTGAAGGGTCAGGTGTATCTGGTGAGTGGCCAGGAACCACAGTCTGCTTCTCACCTCCTTTCATGGAGTGGAGCCCACAGACTGCTCCACTCCTTCAAAGGCACATTTCCAATATCAGCCAAGCGCCAGGTCTGGGCTAGGAGCCCGGCTTTAGTGTATTCTATGTCTTGCTTCTGTCCTGAGACTTCCCATTGAGCAACCATGGAACCAGAAGTACTGGAGGGGAAGGGAGCCATGTGAAGAGTAAGCCTTGAGGATGGAGAGACTCAGCAGAGGCTAGACATGTCCCCAGACTGGGACAGAGCAATAGGAAGCTCTGAGGAGCAGATGGAGACCCTCAGTTTGGCCCAGTGGATGTCAGAGGCAGCAGTTCTCATGAACATCTATGCCTAGCTGCTGGGATTCCTAGTGGTGGCTCAACCTCACTGTGGCAGTGTGAATTCTAGTATGGCAGGAAATAGGGGCTGCAAACTGTAGTATCAAGATTGATATATAAAGGAAGCCAGAGAAAGAATGGATCCCCTTCCCCACGTGGACTTCATACAACAAAAGCATGTTCAGGCCAGTTTGCAAAGGAAGGCTAGAAGGTCTTCATCACCTGGGCTTTGTGAATGGAGAGAGCATGTGTGAGATGAGCATCTTGTCTCTTCCAGAAAGGTAGATGCCATGAAAATAGCCAATCAAGGATCACGTGCCTCGCAGCCTACAACTTTTGGGGGATTTTCCCTCCACTCACTAGCCCACTTCTACTTTAGGGAGCACTTTCCCTTAATAATTTTTTTTCTCTCTTTCTAACTGTCAGCCTCTGGTATAATTTTTTTGTCCTGGGACTTAAGAGTCTGGAATCAAGTGCCCTCTAGACTCAATTGGCCAGACACTAAGCATATTTTCCCTTCTCTTTCTCGGTATCTCTCTCTCTTTTTTTCCCCCTGACTGGCTAAAAGCCTAAGCATGCTTTCCCTGACAGCCTGGGCTTTCTCCTGACCAACTCTGACCTTTGTGCCTAACTTAAAAGGCTCTCACCCTTGTCCCTCCACTCAGCAAGCTTCAGGATTTGCATTTTGCTTCCTTGTTGCTTTTCTCCCAAACTCTAATAAAACTGTTCTGGAGATCCCTGTCTAAATTATTTCATTAAAGAGACTAAGAATCCCAAAGGGAACCCCACTTCCCAGGCAACATCAGTAGCCTGTAGAAGTCTAGTCTTTCCTGTAAACATGCGAGGAGGCTCCTCCAGACCCAAACAGAGAGACATGTGAAGAGTATTGGGGGGTGTGGCTGAATCTTCCAGAAACTGTAGCCCTGCAGAGTGTGTGGGTGGAGACCCAAGAATGGAAGACGTTGTCATGGAGGTTGCTGCCTTCCTTAACAGGGAGATTCTAGTGTTTTCCAATGCTCGCTGACTGGCCCAGAGATTCGAAGTGGGTGAGACTGGTAAAACACTTTACCTCAAGTTGCTCATGATACCGTTCCTTCCCTGCCCCAGGCGTGAGCATCACCCCAGAAGGAGGCATTTGGTAAAAATTAAAAGGCATTTGCTGCATCTCATTTTATGCATGAATGCAGTCTGAAGGTTTGGTGATTAGAGTGGAAAATGCAAATATCAGACAAATGAGATAGAATATTCAGAAGCAAACATCAGATTTGAGCTTGTGAGTAAATCACAGTGGATTGCACCCGTGCCCTCGGTGTCAGACCTGGAGCTAGCACAGGTGTCTGGTGTGCAGGGGCTGGGGCTGTGCTCAGCAGTTTGCTCTTTCTTCCCCCATCACGGGGTGGATGCGCTGCCAGGTGAGGGAAGAGATGGTCCAGCTGCAGCCCCCAAAGCTGCTCTCCAGCCACCCCTTTCTGCTTTCCTCCCCTGCCAAACGCTGAAAGCATCCCCCTACTGTGAGAGATCAGGACCAGAGGGCTGAGCACATGCAAGTTAGGGACACACACATTCTACCAGGAGAACCTGCTTTTGCCAATACCCCTCATCCCCCCCCCCCAAGAAAACAAGCAACTGTGTGCTTAAAACAATTCCTCTTTCCCTAGAGGATTGGGAGGTGGACACAGTTTCTAGCCACCTGCATGTGTCTGATAGCAAAGGTCTCGGTGAGCACAAGTCCGTTATTCATCATCAGAGAGCAAGTTTCACAATTGATCAGCACGACACAGACGCTTTAGTGCCAAAGAGGGGATCAGGCACTGTCGCTGGAGTAGTGCTGGGTGGGAAATTATTGCCCACAGATAAATTCTGCAAACAGCTGCCTGCAATAGCATTTATGTTGGAAAGCGTGCATGAGGTCATTATCCAGGGTTTTATAGGCCATTCCTTGGCTCAGCCCCAGGGCTGCTTATGGCTTTGTAGAAAAGCAACATCGCACTTTATGAGTGACAGATGGCATTTATCACACCTTGCATGATTAATCATGGAGATGGGTCTGGGGGCCCCCTGCAGGTGGGAACTGAGTGGGTGCCCATGAGCAGAGCTGCTTTAGCCAGAGATGGGACTCTGTTCTTGCTCCAACTGTCCTACTGTCTGAGTGAGTCACAGCCATGGTCTTGTCACTGTGCCTCAGGCTTTCTTAGCTCTGGGGAAGACCACTATGTCTCTGAGCTGGCTTCATCATGTCCCATCTCTTTGGCTCTAAGGCACCTATAGGGACTTATTTGCCCAGGCCTTACTCTCCTTGAAGAAGGTCAGTCAGAAGCCTGAGATCCCACTCAGGCCACATCAAGCAGTAAAGGACACAGTCCCTTCTGTCGCCTCACTCTGGCTGGACACAGGCTGAACAGTCCTCCTTTGTGATCAGGGTAACACCTGCTCAGATATGCCTGGTGCAGTTTTGCGGGTATCCCAACAGAATTTGAAAAGCAGGCTCCATTTGCTTGGCTCAAATAGTCAACAGCTTAAATACCAGGGCAAGCTACAGTTCCTTGTTGCTCGTCTGCTCCAATGGCTCAAGGAAAGACAGTGTGGGAAGCCTGGGCTGGGCCTCAGCTGATAGAGTGTGTGCCTGGCTTGTACAAACCCCTGGGTCTCATCCCAAGCATTGCATAAGTCAAGCAGATTGATGAATGGAGATAGAGGTGGAGACGAGAGGATCGGAAGTTCAAGGTCATTCTCAGTTATGTAACGAATTGGAACCATGGAGACATGGAGACCATTTCTCAAACAAACAAACAAACAAACAAGAGCAGACTGGAGAGATAAGTCAGTGGTTAAGAGCACTTATGGCTTTTACAGAAGATCTAGATTCCATTTTCAACACCCATGTGGCAGTTCACAACCATCGGTGACTCTATTTCGAGGGAAGTCAACACTCTCTTCTTACTTCTGTGGGCATCAATCACATATGTGGTGCACATACATACATGCAGGCAAAACACTCGGACACATGAAATAAATAAATCTTAATTTTTTTTTTTTTTAAAGAAAAGGTAGTATGACAGATAGTAAGCTCAGAAGAACAAGGGACATGTGTCTCATTCTTATGTTGACTGTCTCATTGAATCTTGGGGTCTAAACCACACCCCCCCCCCAGGGCTCCTGAGAGTTTTCTAAGCCTGCACACATGGGGACCTCTCTCACTGTCTCTCTGCATGGTGCTGACCTCTGAGATGGTATGAACCACCCACACCATTTTCAAAGCTGATGACATCCTCACACTGTGGCACTCTGGGTGACTTAATTTTGTCAGTGGACCTAGAGGACTCCAGGACTGTGGCATATTCACATGAACTTTAGAAAATACCCTAGCTGTCATGATCAGAAGTATCCAGAGCTTCTGCCATTGCTGCAGGGATGGAGTGTTGTTTGGACCCTCACTGGAAAATGTAATTCCTCCCCCCAGCTCTGACTGTCCCTCTGGTCCACCCCCAACAAGCATCATTTCCTATCTACAGTTCCAGAGATAGTATCCAGTCTAATGGATTTGTGGACTCTGGGGGTCTGGATGAGATCACAGGGGGCATGTGGCCATGCAGCAGGCTATCTGAGTCCTCACACTATGCCGGGACAGCCAGACAGATTGTTCCCACCAAAGGCTGCAGGATGAAGCAGCTCAGAGGTGTCAGGGCCTCTGGGATGAGGACATGTTGGTTAATTTTTGTCAACGTGTTATAAACTTAGACATGCCTGTCTAAGGCAATTTCAATTGAGGAACTAACTTCATCATATTGGGTGGGAGGCATTTTGTTGATTGCTAATTGAAGTGGGAGGGCCCAGTACATTGTGGGTGGTGCCACCATGGGCAGGTGGTGCTGGGCTATGTAAGAAAGGCATCAAAACAAGCCAATAAACTGTGTTCTTCCAGGGTCTTGGTTTCAGATCTGTCTCATGCTCCTGTCCTGAGTTCCTTCAGTGACAGACTATGACCCATAAGCTGCGGGAAACCTTCTCCCGTCCTGGGTTGTTTCTGGTCAGTGTTTATAATAGCGTCAGAGAAACAAATTGAACAGGGAAAGAATACCCAGAATTCAGCGGTGCCTTGAAACCTAGGAGGGAAATTGTGAGAGTTGGTCTTGATTGTAAACGTAATGGGATTTAGAGTCATTATGGAAACAATCTCTGGTGTGTCTCGGAGGGAGTTTCTAGGCTGGGTAAATTTGAGGCAGAAGAGCCACCATGAATGTAGGTGGCACTGGACTATGGGCTGGAGTCCTGGACAGAATAAAGAGAAAGTGAACTGAGGACCAGCATTCTTCTCTTTCTGCTTCCTGACTGTGGATACACTGTGACCAACCGCCTCATGCTCCTGCCGCCATGCCTTCCCCAGCCATGTTGGACTGTGCACCCTCAGACTGTGAGCCAGAGTAAATTCTTCCTTAGGTTTCTTTTGTCGGGTGTTTGTCACAGCAGTGGAAGTAACTAGTACAGAAACTGGGTCCCAGTCAGGCGTGTTCTTGAAGAGTCTTCCCTGCTGAACACCGAATGTAAGGAAAGATGTGTCACAAGGACAGTGACAAGACTTCAAAGTCCCTGGGCAGGACTTATAGGGGCCGGGGACTGGAAGGGTACCACTAGGAGGAGACTCTGTCTTTAACTGCTCTGGCTGTGCTTCATGGCATTCTCTGTCTCTCTGTCTGTCTGTCTTTGTCTGTCTGTCTCTGTCTGTCTGTCTGTCTGTCTCCATCTGTCTGTCTGTCTGTCCCTACCTCTCTCTGAAGAGTCTTTACTCATGATCAGTAGACACTGTGTGTTGGAGCTATTTAAGTGTAAAAGCTACATTAAAATCATGTAGCCCAGTTCTGGGGAGCCCCATCTGGTGACAGAAGATGGAAAGGAAGGGATGATTGCCCACTGCAGGGATTGGGGTCCCATGAGTCCACCTCAGCTCCTATGCAACTTTGCACTGGACGGGGGGGGGGACAGGACTGAGGATTCAAGGTCCGAATGACCAGGGGAGTGGTGCTGGACCTGGTCATCTGTGCCATTGTGGGTAATCCATAGTGCCCCATTACGTTCAGTAAAGCATACCAGAAACGGACCAGGGACAGACAGAGTCAAATCAGGTGGGGGTGCCAGCAGGGCGGGGGCTCTCTAGGCATAAATTTATTTGGGTTTTTAGCTCTTAGGAAGACATGGCTTCCCTGTGCAAAGACTAGAGGAAAAGGAGGAGGAGTAGGAAGAAGAAGAAGAGGAGAAAGAAGAAGAGGAGGAAGAAGAGGAGGAGGAGAAGGAAGAAGATGAGGTAGTTCTACCAAGAATCATGGTGTGGGGTGAGCTTTGCAGAAAAAGCCTTCTTCAGGGTTGAGTGAGTAGGGCTGGGGGCAGGGAGGACCCCTTCTGTCACCCTTCTGTCCTGACACTGCAGCAAGGGTCCACCTGACATATTCAAGTTTTTAGATAAGAGGTCCGTGACCTAAAATTTAAAAGTCTATTTTATGTTGGTATTGTAGCTCAGTTGGTAGAGTGCTTGCCTAGCATGCAGGATACTCCAGTTCTCTCCTCAACATAGTATAAACCACAAGGTGGTTTTATATGCTTGTAATCCCAGAACTGGGAAGACGGAGGCAGGAGAATCAGAGCTTTGAGGCTAGCCTGGGCTGTATAAGACTCTGTACCAATTTTATTTCTCATAGATTAAATAAATAATCTTACCTCTGAGTAGCCTAAGGGCTGTCCTAGGCAGCTCTTGAGCTCAGATTCTTGCAAGAGAAAAGGCACACCTCTGTGTTTTGGGTTTTTGAATTATTTTATTTGTGTGTGTGTGTGTGTGTGTGTGTGTGTGTGTGTGTGTGTGTGAGAGAGAGAGAGAGAGAGAGAGAGAGAGAGAGAGAGAGAGAGAGAGAGCTGGTGCTTATGAAGGCCAGAGGCCAATATCAGACATTATCATTGATCACCCCCTGCCTTATTATTTTAGGGAAGTTCTATCACTGACCCCAAAACTTAGACTGGACTAACTGGCCAGCTCCAGAGATCCCCCTGTCTGCACCTCTCACTGCTGGGATTACAGTTACATGCGATCACACCTGCCTATAAATCTGTGTCAGGGACCAAATTTAGGTCCCCACGCTTGTGCAGAAAGGATTTTACCAATTGATTCATCTCATCCCTTTTTTTTTCCCCTCTTGGTTGGAGTTTTACTCGTGGCAATCCTGCCTGAGACTGCACAGTGCTGAGTATCTTACTTAGGTTTCTGCGGCTGTGATAAAACACCATGACCTTTAAAGCAACTTGGGGGGAGTTATTCCAGCTTACAGTTTATTGTCCCTCATGGAGAGAAGTAATGGCAGGAGGCTCAATCAGGGACCTGAAGGTAGGAACTGAAAAGGGGGCACCGAAGGAGCACTGCTTCCTGGCCTGCTCTCTGTGGCTTGCTCAATCTGCTTTCTTGTACCACCTAGGACCACTTACCCAGAGATAGTACCACCCTAGCTGGTATTTGTTTTGTTTCTACTTAAAGGCAGGGACTTCTCTCTCTCTCTCTCTCTCTCACTCTCTCTCTCTCTCTCTCTCTCTCTCTCTCTCTCATTTCTCTCCTGCTCTTGCTCCCCAACTCTCCCCATTTCCTCCCCCCCTCCTCATGGTCATGGCCGGCCTCTACTTCTCTACTCTCTCCTTCTCTCTGCCTTTCTCTGCCTCTCTTACCCTCTTAACTCCCCTCCCCATACCTTGAATAAACTCTATTCTATACTAAAAATAAATAAATAAATAAATAAATAAATAAATAAATAAATAAATAAATAAGGAAGGAAGGAAGGAAGGAAGGAAGGAAGGAAAGAAAGAAAGAAAGAAAGAAAGAAAGAAAGAAAGAAAGAAAGAAAGAAAGAAAGAAAGAAAGAAAGAAAGAGCCTTATGTTGCCCAGGCTAGCCTTTAACTGACTGCCTAGCCAGGGATGTCCTTGACTTTCTGATCCTTTTTTCTTCATTTTCGAAGTGCTGGGATTACAGGCATGTACAGTCATGTTGCATGTATGTGGTGCTGGGCATACTAGGCAAGCAGTCAGTCAGCTAGGCTGTAGCCCCAACTCCTCTGGTTGTGTGCACTGAAGAAGTCACCACCTAAGACGTTTTAGGGCCCCACAAGCCCATCTTGATTTGAAGTTCTGCAGCAGATGCTGGCCGGGCTCTTCCTGTTATATTGTGCCTTGGGTGCCCAATTGCTCCTGAGAGGGGCTCCTGTGAGCTGCAAAATGGTCAGTCTGTGACACACATCAGGTCCTTTTCCAAACAAGGACCCTGGCTGCTTGCAGGCCAGCTGCCCGAGGCTTCATAAAATTGTGGAGATGTAGACTAGTGGGGTACTCTGTAGACTTCTGGGTACAGCAAAAATGAGCAGCTTGTAGCACAGGGGGCAGCAACCCTGGGCCCAAGAACCCCTGGGGAACTGAGGATGAAGCAGGTTTTCTTCCAAGGGTTCACTGGGATCCAGGGGGTTGCTGAGGAGAGAGCCTCAGCTGGTTGATAATTGTGTTCTTTACTGAGAGACCCCTAAGAAGGAGGCTAGTGAGGGGGGTCTGTTATCATAGTTATTAAAGCCAGCATCTACCTCCCTAACCAATCAAGCTTGGCCACTTGTCCCTAACAGGACAAATGAAGACACAGTGAACTGAAAATCAGGCAAAGGAGGTTAATTCAATGTGGCCACACTGGGAAGAAGAACAAATGGGTTTAGTGATACCCCCTCTCTCCAAATGCATCTTCAGGGTCTTGTCGTGATGTTTACATTTAAAAGAGCAAAAGGCAGGCACAGCTAAGCAGTCCTGGTCACTGTTGTCTCAGATCCTGTTCTTCCTACAAGGGGGTCTGGGAAGTTCTCTGAACTGTAAAATCTGAGACAAGTTCTCATAAGTTGCCACAAAGTCTCCAACCCTACTTCCCTTTTCCCCCAATGCGAGACTCCTGGAGGAATGTCAGTTCCTTGGGCCCATGGTTTCAATAGTTCAGCAGTCAAATGGAAGAGCACAAGAGTCCCATTAGAATGTCTTCATTCAAGAATGATACTTTCTCCCTACCCCAGACTCAAACTCCCTGAAGGCTGTTGCATCCCTTGGGCCCAATGATGTGCTGGAGCCAGACAATGGCAGTAGTCTTTATAAAGGATACAGAGCCTGAGAAAATTAGCCAAGAAGAGACAGGAATGTGAGGACCACTTTCAGGGACCCAGCCCCACTTGGGGCAGCCTGGGCTCCACCAGACCAACGCTGCTCCAATGGCAGAGCCTCAAGGGACCCCTCCCTGCTTACAATACATTAGGATCCATTTCTGTCCTCATTGCTGGGCCATCCTTACCCACAGACACCCACACCACTGTGGCCTGGCACATCCAACTGCAGGTGCAAGGATTTAAATAGCATCCAGAGAGGTCATAGTCTAGACTCTAAAAACAAGAACCTAGGGACAGAAGTGACTTGGGTGCCCACAGTACTGCCAGGTGACACATACTTTTAAAATGATTCCACTTCTACAGATCCCAGCCCTCAGACTTGTGTTTGATCCCGTGGCACTCCCCACAGGTCTTCCTTCTGCGGGGCATACAAGAAGCTCAGCATCCCATAATAAAGCTGCTGCCTGTCTGGGATATAACAAAGATCTGAAATTCTTCCCTTTCCCAAATCTGGAGAGAGAGGGCTTGGGTTGGCTGAGCAATCTCAGCCCAGCAGCTAAGGACCAGATGTTACTGGTAGCCGGACTCCCTCCCAAATCCCAGTGAGATGACCCTCAAATATGCAGTTTACATAGCCTCAACCCCTCCCATGGTTCTCATTGGATCTTAGTGCTGTCCAGTGACCATGAGGACTCTGGAGATGGAGGAGCCAAGCTGCAAACCAGAACACGGAGCCACAGTGGACTCTGCAACCTTAGAGTGTTTCTAGTGTTGCGGAATCAAGAACAAAGCAAGAATGTGGGTTGTGGCCAGGGTTGTTTTAGATGCCTGTGGAGCCAGCTGGATCAGAAGACAAGCTATTTTCTGCAGTGAGTGAGTGTGGAGGAAGTGGAACTGTTCAGATGACCCCAGGCTCTGTGCTGTCCTACACGCTGGTTCCTTGGCTCAGCCTCACTGTGGGAGCAGCTGCACCTCTACTGTCCATCTCTCTTGGCCAAGGGCGTGCATATGCTCACGGCCCATTTGCCACACCGGGGAAAAGAGTCTGAGGAGTTGTGGGAGTCAGGCACGGTGGTACACAACTGTAATCCTAGTACTTGGGACTAAGATGGAGAGAGTTCGAGGTCAACCTGGGCTACTTAGCAGCTCCTGCTGTGAAACATTTCCCCTCTAGGAAAGAAAAAAACGGTAGAAAGAACACACTGCTCTGATCCCATCCCCAAGACTCCACAAGTCCAGTAATGAATAGAAGAAAAAGTGACCTTCCTGAGCAGCCACACCCTGCCCTCTTGCTCAGTACAAAGATAAATGAGGGGTCAAGGTTTTGGGGAGGTAGCTCAGTTGCTAGAATGAGTCTTTGGCATTGCAAAGTCCTTGGGTTCTATTCCCAGCACTGCACAAACTGGATGTGGTAGCATGTGCCTTTGGTCTCAACACTCAAAAGGTTTGGGAAGGAGGATCAGGCATCCAAGGTCATCCTTGATTACATTGTGAATTACAGACCACGCTGGACCGCAGGAGACCCCGTATCAACAAACGAACAAAAAGCAGAAACAAAACAAAAACGAAAGCTCAGGGGGTTCAAAAGCTTGGAAGGTGAAGGTGAATGACTTTGAGCTACTCCTAGGTGAGGAAACCCAACGGGGCTTCCTGGAGGAAGCTCCTATGAACAAAACTCCTGGGCTACTCCCAGAAGGAGCCACTTCCTGCCCACTTCCCAGCTGCCCAGATCTTGCTGAGACTCAAATGAGCTAATCCCCCTCAGGGGTTAAAGCACCCCTTTTGTTATTACTTTCCCTTAAATTAGCTAAAACGTCAGGCCCAAGGTGATTTGACTCCCAGAGGAAGCTGTTAGATCCATTCCCAGTGTCTAGCTACCCTACAGCTGATAACTATCAACCAAGCAAACAGCAGGATAACCTGTCTGGCGGCCGGATAGCTTTGAACACTTTACAAGAGCCTTGGTGACGCTAAAATACAACCATAGCTGCTTGCAGTTGAAGCCCAACTCCAGCTCCAGATGATACTGCCCTAGCTATGACTGGTTCAAACACCTTACACTCAGCCTTTTGCCCTTACAAGCCTCCCTGGGCTCTAGCTGCCATTTTTTTTGTTGTTGTTGTTCACACCAGAGGAGGGGCATGTCTCTGGTGCCCAGCCAAAGGCAGGGCTTGTTGCATATATAATACTTAAGTATGCAAGTAGGACCGCTGTGATTGGTGTAGAAAGTCACACCCCTTCCTAGCTATATAAGCATATGCTCGCTCACACGCACACACACACACACACACACACACACACACACACACACACACGCACGCACGCACGCACACGCCGTTGGCTCACTTTTCAAGTTAGCAGAAGACACTCCCTTCCACACACTGGGCTTCCTTTAGTGTCATAACGTTAGGCCAGTGGTCTATTCTGGTGGGTTTTCAGTCTTTATCACTAGTGGCATATGCTGTGTTGGTAGCATGGGGAGAAAACAGTAGATACGACAGAGCAACACCAGAAGCAGGCCCCAGAGAGTGGCCACGGAGCTTGAAACAGCAGAGGCAGTGGTACCATGTGTGGTGGTGGAGATAGTGAGTGGGAGAGGGCAGGGAGCCAAGGCTGAGGAAGGATGGGTGATTGTGGACAGCAAGAGATAAGAAGCTACAGACTGGGAGAGTGCCAGAGAAATATCCAGGCTTCAGAGCCAAAGGCTAAGGGTCCCATCACCTGAGGCCTATTTTGGGAGCCATTGACACCAGGAGATGCTGTGCTTGCTGCTCCTGGAAGCTGAGGATTGCAATAACTGCCAAGTGCCAGGGGGGGGGCTATTGGTTAAAGCCCGGAGCAATAAACTTCCAGCTTGAGCACCTTGAGGCATAAACCCATGGCTTCTAAAGCCTGGAGCAACAGACTTCTAGTTCTCAGGGTTTGGTGCTGTGCTCTCTAGAGGAAAAGAACAATAGAATGTGAACTTTCTAGATTGGCTTTCATGATACAATCTGGGTAGTCCAACAATGACTGTCTGCAAGCCAGAGAGGCTAAAAAAAATTGGTAGCTGCTCAGTTCAAGAGGCTAGATGACTCAGTACTTCTCCTGATAGGGTGCTGAAATCCTAGAAGGTTCCTGGTAAGCTGATGGTCTTCAGTTTACATGGGCAGGCCAATTCTGATGTCAGTGAAGATCCATGGCTGTACTGTCCTGAACACGCCTAATCTCATTTGATGTCAGCAAAGGGTGACAGCAGCAGTAACAGCAACACAGTAGATGTACTCACCAGCAAGAGCAAAGGTGGGCAGGCCAAAAGCAACACTGCTTTCCCCTCAGACCTCTTTATATCTGGGCCACTGGGGGAGGATGCTGCCCATTCAAAGGAAGGGTCTTCCCCCCTTGGTTAATGCTTTTGGGAAATATCCTCCCAGCCATTTCTGGGGAAAATCCACCCAGAGGGGCATTGGTTAGTTCCAGATCCAACCAAGTTTACAACTAAAATTACCCATCCCAGAGCTGTCAGTCTCTGGCGCTGCTGGTACTCGGGTACTCAAGAGCCCTAAACTTCCAGCCCTGGAAGAGCTTCTCACTTACCCAAAATGTAGATAGATCTATATAGATAGATCAGGATTCCAGAGAACATATTAATGACAACATCAGCAAAAAGAGGAGCTGCCACCCTGCGTTCGATAGCTGCAGACTTAATGTTTCTTTGTGTTCATGGGGCATGTGTTAGAACCGAGGGACATGGAGGCCTCTGTTCCCAAGCAGCAGCTTCAGTTCCAGCACTTGTGAATGTGTGATATCCACAGGTACCTCTCGGTGAGCCTAGCACCATTACCATCTTCATGAGAGCAGCTGTGACTACTTTCATGAGATCCTCAAGATCTGCCCTGTTGGCCTTCTGTCACTGAGGGAAGGATTGGAGAGAGTCATACAACAAACATCACCCAAGGTTCTAGCTACTCCCTTCTGTGTTGTTTTAAAAACAAAGATCCCAGCCATTCGATTTTACCAGTGAAGACTCAGGAGCCAGAGGCTGGGGTGAAAGCCTGCTAGCTCAGAGAGGCAGAGAAAGCACCCAGCTGTCCTTCCTCCTCAGCCAACAGCCCAAAAGGAAAAAGCTCCTTCTCCACACTATCTGAGATACCCTTCAAATCAATGTCCCTCCTTTCTCTTTCCTGGGTTCTCATATGTTCCCTCCCTGTCAACTGGTTGCTTGCTCTGCCTCTTGACCTATCATTGACTTTCTTTAGTTCCAGCATGTACCAGGGCTGAGCCGCACCACAAGTACTTGTTTACAGTAAACAGAAAGCTCTTGGGTAAAAGGTGTGTATTAGGGCTGAGCCACACCAGAACAAGGTTTTTCTAGTTCACAATCTTGGGGTTCACAATGTGATCAAATATCCTGCAACACGTTTATAGCCCCCCTTCTAGCTCCGTGTAATTCTGACCCATCTCTATCTGATCTGGGGGAGTGTTAGTAGTTGGAAGATTAGCAAAAGGAAGAGCCCCATCTGTGCAGCCATTCAGAAGTTATAAATCATACTGAAGTGAGACTCTCCAGTGATGTGGCTGCTTTGGGGGTCCCCCGCACTCCTGTAGGTAACCCCTCACCTATACTTGATAAGTAGGCCCAATAAAGTCATTGCTCACCATGTTAGACTTGGGTAGAATCACATGCTGGTCTGTCATCGGTACCTTGTCTAGGGTAAGAAGATACTCCTCTGCATCTCCCCAGGAAAACTTCAAATGGCAGCCAGGTCCTTGGATTTGTTCATCACCTTCCTCCATTTTCTCTCAGCCCAATCTTAGCCTCCCATTCCAAGAACACTGTCACTAAAGTGCAAGGTAGGGTGTTCAAGATTCACAGCCACAGAGTGTACATGGAAACAACTCCACAGAGCTTGAGTAAGTCAAGGATTTTCCTGCCACCATCATCATGGACAGGGGCACACCTGCTACTGGAGGACAGGAGGGCCATCGTGGACCTCAGACCCTGGCTGGGTTTGTCATCAAAGTCTGCCAGAGAGATATTATTAACCTTGACTTTGTCTTCTCTTTTATCCCCTAGGCTGGCTGACCTTCAGCCTCTGTGTGAAGGTCTCCACATTCCCACCATGTTCTCCTTTACTATGGATGCACGAGTGTGTCCTGCCTCTACCCCTCCTTTGGTTCATGGTGGCTAGGCTGATTGGCCAAAAATGCTTCCTATCACCACAGCACAGCCACAATTTCCACACAAGGGTGGTTTGAGAAAATGACTCTTAGACCAGGCAAATAAGACCACAGGGAACCACCCAACTGCCACTTCCTGTTGTTGCACCCTCACTGGGCACTGGGAGTGGAATTCCCAGGAGGCTGGAAAGGTCACTCAGGGGGTGTGGTGGGCTCTGCCCAGTTTGGGTCATGTACAGTGGTGAAGGTGGTTAGCTACATTCGCTTGCAGAGCATGTACAGCTGACAGACCACAGGCCCCTCAAGGGCCACAAGCTCCTCCCATTTCTTTCTATCTCCTGGCCAATAGTGATAAGCTCACTTTTTATTTGGAACCTCAATCATTGACTTTGTCCTCAGAGGGCTTAGATAAGTATGAAAGAAGGATTCAGCATAGCTCTGGGCTACAGATTGCTTGTGGGTCAGAGCTGGGGTGAGGATAGCAACCATCTGCCCCTAGGTAACATGTAGCCTGCCCACCTAACCCACCTACCTCCCTGCTAGTTTTAAAGCAGGGCTCATGTACCTCTGAGAACCCTGCTTAGAGCTCAAGTGACCAAAGCGCCTGAACCTCAGCACCAGTAGTTTCTTGGGATTCTGGAAAGATCCTGGTACAGAGAGTACAGGGCTTTGGTTGAACCAGTCCTTCCTGGAGCTTCCCTGCTTCCCCAACTGACCAGCCATGATCTCTAGTGAGGACACTGTTATAGAATGGGCTCCTCTGAGCAAAATAGCCACTATCTTCATCAGATCAGATGTCTTTGGTTCCAGAATTATTACAATCTGACCTATAAACTTTTGATATTCCTCCATAGGAAAAGGACATGGAGGACATGGGAAGAGTTGCTGGGCCTTCACCTATAGTTCAGCTATCCCTCCAGCCATTTGTATGCAATCCTACTCTAACTGTAAGAGATGTTAGAGTCTATAAGCTAGGGAGCTGCATTTAATGTGGCTATGGGAAAAGCCATCATTTGGGGTGTAGCGGTTTGAATGAGAATGACTCTTGTCTTAGGGTTTTACTGTTGTGAACAGACACCATGACCAAGACAACTCTTATAAGGACAACACTTCATTGGGGCTGGCTTACAGGTTCAGAGGTTCCGTCCATTATCATCAAGGTAGGAACATGGCAGCATCTGGGCAGGCATGGCACAGAAGGAGCTGAGAGTTCTACAGCTTCATCTGAAGGCTGCTAGCAGAATACTGGCTTCCAGGAAGCTAGCATAAGGGTCTTAAAGCCCACACCCACAGTGACACACCTATTCCAACAAGGCCACACCTCCTAATAGTGCCACTCCCTGGGCCAAGCATATACAAACCATCACAACTCTTATTAGCTCATATATTTGAATGCTTGGTCTCCAGCTAGTGGAACTGTCTAGGAAGGATTAGGAGGTGTGGCCTTTTGGAGGAGGTGTGTTACTGAGGGTAGGTTTTGAGGTTTCAAAAGTCCATGTCATTTCCAGTTAAATCAATATCTCTCTCTCTCTCTCTCTCTCTCTCTCTCTCTCTCTCTCTCTCTCTCTCTCTCTCTCCCTTCTGCTCTCAACATGTAAGTTCTTAGCTACTGTTTTAGCACTGTGTCTGCCTGCCAACTGCCCTGCTCCCTGCCATAATAGTCTCAGACTCTTAATCCTCTGGAACTGTGAGCCCAAGCTAAAGGCTTTCTTTTCTAAGTTGCTTTGGTCATGGTGTTTTGTCATGGAGTATAACTCTGACACAGGGTCATCCACTCTCCAGCCAGTAACTCTTTACGTGTGTTCTGTAAGCCTGATGATCTCATTAGTTTCACAGGGTGAATTTTAGGGAACCTGCACCTTGGCTTGCCCTTGCGAACTTAGGAGGGAGTTGACATTGTTTAAATCTTCCCTGGGAAGTCATTCTCTAAACAGAACCTCAGACTGTGAGAGAGGCCATCTTGTGTGAATGTATACAGTGTGCACATGTATATGGTGTGGGTGTGTGTGCTCTGTGTGCGCATGCATATAGAGGCCAGAGATAATCTTGAGATTTTTGTCACCCAGGACAGCAGATTTCCTTGTTTCTTTAGGACCTGGGGTGTTGTGTAGTGTTTACTGTAAGCTGCATCCCTGTTCCCAGAAATAATGACTCTGAGACTCACATACATTTACAAATATCTAGGCCATATAGCTAGGCTTGTTCCTGGACTAGCTCATAACTTAATATCCCATTTATTCTAATCTAAGTTCTGCATGTGGCTGGTTACCTTTGCTTAGCTTTCACACACCTGTCCCCCGTGTCTCAGAATGCATACTCCCGTGCCTGGCTTTATCCCAAAATACTTTCTGCCTACTGAATGTCCCACCTTCTATTTCCTGCCTCAGCTATATGCCTATCAGCTTTAATTGACAGGTGTTGCATCCAGATAGTACATAAGAGATTTTTCTCTACAATGGAGCCTGCCCATTAGTCTAGGCTGGCTGGTCAGAGAGCTCCGAGGATCATTTTGTCTACATCTCCCCTTTGCTCAGATGACAAGTGAGCACCACCCTGCCTGGCCTTGTATGTGGGTGCTGGAGATCAAGTTCAGGTCCTTACACTGACAGGCCGTGCACTTTAGGGACCAAGTCATCTCTTCAGCCCATCCTGTTACTGCCTTAAACACTTAACTGGCTTTCTGAGACGCAGTTGTGGGTGTGGAGCACTGTTTTCTGCACTCCAGTCCTTCTTCACCGCTGTTCTCTCCTGCTGGGGATCAGGAAGCTGCCACAGCCATGGCTTCTAAAGAGCTGGAAAGGTGCCTGGGAGACTGGGGTGGCTAGTCACCAGACTGGAATTGCATTCCCCAGCCTTAAGGTGAAGTTGGCTGACTGGAACAAAGGAGAAAAAAAAAACCATGAAATGAGAGGAGCAGTTGTCATGCCGACTAATGCTCTGAGCATCACCACAAGATAAACTGCCTAGTAGTGAAGGTTCGAGGACCAGGGATCTGTTCTAGATGAGAATTACAGTGATTCAGTGACTTGCATGGTCCTTCTGGGATTAAGCAGAATAGTGGCTCCATCACAGTATTAAGCCAGCACAGAAACTGAGGTCACTGTTATAGATGCTTATGTCTCTACTTTAATAAATGGACTTAATCGCCTAGAAAATACAAAGGAAAAGCACTTTGAGCAGTGTGGACAATTGCGCAGGGCTGGGTACCCTTTGAGCACACGGTGCGTCCTTATTTCATGTTCCTGCCTCACGGGAGACCCTGAGAACCTCACAGCGCCTGTTCCCATTGCTGCAAACCTTTGCAATGAGGTCATGCCTCCCTCTATGGTGATGGTGAAATGTACCACCGAGGACTGGCCTGGGACCGACTTTCTAGGCTACAGTCTCCTGGCTACATGACATCTCATTATGAGCCCTGTGGTGGTTTGAATGAAAATGGCTCCTTATGTGCTCACAGGGGGTGGCACTATTAGGAGGTGTGATCTTGTGATCTTGTTGGGGTAGATGTGGACTTGTTGGAGGACTTATGTCACTGGGGGTGGGTGGGCTTTGAGATTTCAGATGCTCAACACAAGCCCAGTCTCTCTCCTCTCTCCCGTCTCTCCCCTCTCCCCTCTCCTCTCTCCCCTGTCCCCCTTCCCTGTCCCTTCTCCCTTCTCCCCCTCTCTCCTCTCCCCTCCCCCTCTCTAGGTTGCCTGCCAATCCTGATGTAGACCTCTCAGCTACCTCTCCAGCACCATGTCTGCTTGCATGCTGACATGCTTTCTGCTATGATTTTAATGAACTAAACCTCTGAACTATAAGCCAGCCCCAATTAAATGTTTTCCTTTATGAGAGTTGCCATGGTTAGAGCAGACCTCCTGGGAGACAGGCAGAGCTGTGGGGTGGGGGTGGGGCAGACACACCAATCCACATCCAATGTAGGTGGAGGTGCGGACAGGAAGGGAGATGGGGCCCTGACAGGGCGGGGCAGAGTCCATGTCTGCTGGTCTTTGTGGGGTCCCAGCCTGCATAGGGGTTGAGGATGGGGTCTCACCTGTGTCCCTGGTTGGAGCAGTCCTCCTGGGAGAAAAAAGAATAAATAAATTAATTAATTAAAAAAAAAGAGAGAGATGGTCGTGGCATTTCTTCATAGCACTAGAACCTTGAGTGCAACAGGCCCCAATTCTTTCCCTTACTTTCAAAGACCCTTGATTTTTCAGGGATAGCCAGCTGAGACTTCTCCTTTAAGGGGTTTAGTGGAGAAGGTGGACCTTCTGGTTCTCAGGGAGTGGCTTAGGCTAGCACACTGTACACATATGTGTTTACATACACATGCATGTAAAGGTACACTCTACACGTTTTCAATGTATGTATAACACTTGCATGCCTAGAGCAAGCATGTGCCCAAGAGAAGCCCCTCCAGGTGTCTTGTGCATTCCTCATCTGCCTCCCATAGGAGAGTGTGGTCACTTCCTTGGGATAAGATTGTGAACGCTGCTCAGGTGCTCTGGAGCTGGCAAGAATGTATTCCCTGGGGCTTCATGAAGGATGCTGACCAACAACCAGATGGTATGAGGCTTGCACTTGAAAGCCATAGAGATGGGTATGTGATCAGGCACATGCACACACACACACACACACACACACACACCTGTGTGTATGTGCAAAGAAACACATACAATACACATGCATACATACGGAAGTGACCTATGCACACTTCTGTGTGTATGTCAAATATGTGCACACATCTATACGTGTTTATGGCCTGTGTGCATGAACAGCCATGTCTTGTGTGTGCATGTGTGTACACACATGGAGCCACATACACCCAACAGCCACAACAATCCTATGTACCTATAGGCTAAACAGGAGATTTGGTAGAGTCAAGGATCTCTGGCAGCCTTGACACTATTCAGAGCCTGCAGGAGTAACTTATATAAGACATTTAAGATATAGAAGTCTTGTCTCTAGATGCTCCAGGCACCTGCATGGTGGTTTTGTGCTTCCTCACTGTATACTGAACTGAGTTCATGTCCTGGACTCCCAGCCTCAGTCTCACCTGCAACAAAGCTCTTTCACATATTTCTAAGAGAACCAGAGTTGAGGAAAGTCTATGTATGTCACACCTGAAGGCAAGGCATGGCCATGAGTCTAGGCTGAGCCCTGGTGCTTAAAGAGGTGCAAATCAAAATCCCTGGAGATCAAGGGTATTGCTTTAGGACCAAGGGTAATGTTTCAGCTTAGTCCTAGGTGCCACAGATGGGGCCTGCCCTCTCTCAATGGTCTGGGACTCCAGTTGGAGCACAGACCATGGTGTATATGATGTAGTAAAAGGAAGTACATTGCCTTTGAACTCTGAGGCAGGTGGTATCTGGGAGGCCCAGGCTTTCTCAATGCAGGTATGTCTTCCAACCTTATCTTGCATTGAGATCCTGCTCCCAGGAAGCTGGGGTCCTGTCCACCTTCATTCAGCCTCACCCTGAGGTGCTTAGAACCATCAGATTTAACAACAGTGTCCCAGGCACTCAGTTATGTGGGGCGTACACCCTGAGATTGTGCATTATGCTGGCTCCCAGCTAGCTGTCATGCTAGACTGCAGAGCACCTGAACTAGACTGCAGAAAGCGCCTACCAGGGCATGACACACAGGGAAAACTAGGCAGAGTTTTTCTGCCACAGACACCTTTCCAGCTCTCCTTTATAAAGAAAAGAAAAAGTCAGAAACTTTCTCTCCAGGCCAAGGATAAATTAGCTAAGGACAAATGCAGCGCGATGATCATTTATCATCCAGCCCAGAGAGGATGCTGGGAGCTGTCCTGGCCTGTGACTCAAGGTTAGAAGCCTTGCTTTTCCTCGTTATTTCTATTTTTAACAATTGCGTTCAGGCTTTCTGCAAAAATAGCAAGAGGTGAGACCATTTGGAGAGCTAACGTGTTCCCTTTTGTCAGGAAACCACGGGATGCAGGGAAAATGTGGCCAGGACTTCAACAAATGCTACTGAGTCCTCTGCCCACTGAGCTAAAACTGGCTCTGATCTACGGCCAAAGAGGGCAAGTGGATCAACTGAGGCTAGACAGGGCAGAGGGTGCTCAAGGCTATTTGGTGGGGGAAGCCCCTTGTTTAATGCCTACAAATGCATGTATGCCTGCATACATGTGTATGTCTGGAGCAAAAGTATACCAAGCAGACCCTACAAGTGCCTCCTTCGTTCCTATCTGCCTCCCAGAGTACATGATGGGACCCTGACTGGTATCCAGTTGTGAGGTGGGCAGGGATGCTTCCTAGAGGCTGCCCAGAAGATATCCCAGCAACACTGGACAGTAGAAAATAGAGAATCTCTGGTCATTCAGCTATTCAGAGTAAGGGCTCCAGGGGTGAGTCGTGACTGTAGAATGTGATTGACCATGGGGTCCTGAGAGAATGGCCAGGGAAAGGAGCTATAAGGACAGGCAGCCACTGTCCTTTTGTGTTCTATATTCTCTACTGCCCAGTGTTGGTGGCATATCTTCCGCATAATCTCTGGGAATGCATTCTAACCCACCCTATCACTGGGTACCACTCAGGACCCCATCACAAGGAAATTACCACATATCCTGGAGGGCAGATAGGAGTGTAGGAGACACTTGCAGGGTCTGCTGGACACACTTCTGCTCCAGACATACACAAGTACACAGGCATCCCGTGTCTTCTGTGCAGACCACCTGAACAGGATGTTGACCTGGGCTCTATCTGCTCAGTTTGTCTATGACCTACTCTTGTCTGTGAATGTTTTTTTCTGATTTCCTAAATTTCTAACTGCCTGTGTTGTATTCCTGACCTCCATGATGGAACCAGTGTGACAGAGGGGCCTGGGATGGACCACTAGGAGACCCTAGCAGAGCCTGTCTTCACTACTTGCTCCAAAGGCTGCTGTGGCAACTGGGACTGAGACTTCTATCAGGGGCTGATCACATATAGCCCAGTTGATAGAGTACTGGGTCTCTAGTACTTCATAAACCAGGTATGATGGTCTTGCTTATAGTCCCTGCACTTGGGAGGTAGAGGCAAGCAGATCAGAGAAGTTCAAGGTCATCTAATCTAAGTAGCAACTTGAAGTCTAGCCTGAGCTATATAAGACCCTGTCTCAGAAAATGAAAGGGCTCAGGAGATAGTTTAGTTGGTGGCGCAAGCACACTGACCTGAGTTGGATTCTCAGAAACCACATTTTAGAAACACTGGGCATAGCAACGTGTGTTTGTAATCCCAGTACTGGAGAAGCGAAGAACGGTGCTACTGTAGCCTATTTGGTACTTTATAGGCCGCTGAGTGTCCCTACTTAAGGAGGAAGAGAAAAAGAAAGAGAGAGAGAGAGAGAGAGAGATGGAGGGAGGGAGGAAGGGGGAGGGAGTAAAAATAGATGGAACTTGAGGACAGAAACTCAAGGTCATCCTTTACACACACATGTGTACCTGTGTACACACACACACACACACACACACACACACACACACCACATAAGATCCCACCAGCTCCATCCATAGGAAAGCCTGTGGTGGTAGAAATCAGAATAGTGTTATTTGAGGGGTGAGGGGACAGATGGAAATGGGGAAGCAACATGATAAAGGGAACAGCCCAGGCGTCCCATCCAGAGTTTAGAGGACCATTATGCTTCTCTTTCCCCGGGCTCCATCACCCCCTGGGCTTCTGAGGAAACCCACAAAGGTGTCACTCTACTCAGGTTCCTGAGGCATTGGAACTACTAGGATGCCCCTCCCTAAAGCTGTTTGTCCTGGCTGGGTTTGTGTGTCTACTTGACACAAGCCAGAGTTATCACAGAGAAAGGAGCCTCCCTTGAGGAAATGCCAGCTGTAAGGCATTTTCTCAATCAGTGATTGATAGGGGAGGGCCCATTGTGGGTGGCGCCATCCCTGGGCTGGTAGTCCTGGGCTCTATTAGAAGGCAAGCTGAGCAAGCCAGGGGGAGCAAGCCAGTAAGAAACATCCCTCCATGGCCTCTGCATCAGCTCCTGCCTCCAGGTTCCTACCTTGTGTGAGTTCCAGTCCTGACTTCCTTTGGTGATGAGCAGCAACATGGAAGTGTAAGCTGAAAACCTCTTTCTTCCCTAACTTGCTTCTTGGTCATGTTTTGTGCAGGAATAGAAACCCTGACTAAGACACTGTTTATTGTTACCTGTAAGGAGAAGGGGCTGTGGGATAGAGAAGCAAACAGAAAATATTAGGGCAGAGAAGCTTCCATCCCTGGGTTGAGGGCCAGTTCAGATAGTGAAGTACTTTCTTTGAAAGTGTGAGAGTCTGAGTTCAATCCCCAGAGCCTACACAAAAAGCTGAGCCTGGTGTTACAGGCTTTCAATCCCAGCCTGGGGAGTAGGGGTGGATAGGGGAGTGGCATGCAGCCTAGATGAATTGGCAAGCCCCAAGCAAGTGGGAGATGTGGTCTCAAAAATCAACGTGGGTAGCTTCTGAGAAACAAAATCCAAGTCTGATCTCTGGCCACACATACACATACACATACACATACACACACACACACACACACACACACACACACACACACACACAAACACACACACATATACATACACCATACACACACACACACACACACACACACAAACACACACACATATACATACACCATACACACACACACACACACACACACATACACCACACACACACACACACACACACACACACACACACACACATACACCATACACACACACACACACACACACACACACACACACATACACCATACACACACACACACGGAATTTTATCTCTAAAGATGTTGCTGGCATGTATTCCTTTGGGGGAAAATCTTGTTTTCAGCATTTGAGGGTATCAAGATAAATGATGACTTATGGAAATTATTAGAATATGATGCAATTATTCACAAAGCTAATTTTCAAAATAACCCAGCTCCTGAAGAAATGATGCTGAGTATAAATTTTAGAAAGTTGTGCACTCCTGTCTGAATCAGTTTGAGATTGGCCAACAGAATGCGCTTACGTAATAGATGTGGGTGTGTGTGGTGTCTCAAAAGTAAAAATGTCTTGGGAGGGAGGGCTTCATATAACCCAGTCTGTCCTTGAACTCTCTATGTGGCTTATGGTGGTCTTGAACTTCAGATCCTCACACCTCAGCTTCCTGAGTGTGTAGGATTATAGATATTTCATATCGTGCCCTGCTTTCAAATTTGCCTAGCTAGTCCTGCTAACATGATGGAGGTCTGGGGCCTGGACAAGTAAGAGTCCACAAACATCATGAAGGATATGGGTGAGAGCAGATGGTGGTGAGAACGGAGCCCAGCCCGGGAGAACATGTAGAGCCACTGCAGAAGCGACTGAGGTTGCCCGAGGGTGAGAGGCTTGTACTCAGCTCAGCCTCTGACCCAGGCTTCTCATAATTACAGCAACAAAGATCAATGGTGTGACCGTTCTCCCAAAATGATGCAGAAGAAACTAATTACTTAGAAAAAAAGCTGAGATAATGGAGAACGAGGTGTGTGTAAATATTTTTGTCTTCTAATCAACTGTGATTAGAGAAACCTGATGTCTTAGCTGGAGTCTGGGGAGATGTTCAGCCTTCCTCCCATCCTGGCCATTACTTAACCAGGGGGCTGACAGCGGGGGAAACAAATCAGGGCTGGTTCATTTTACGGCTCATTAACCAGCATAACAGACACCCATTACTGCTTTTTGGCGTTAAGGGGATTTTGAAAATGTATACATCGCTAATGACACTGGAGTTAGTAAGGTCAGAGAGAACATTAATGGAATTCTCTCCGCACAGCCTAAGTGGTCCCATTTCCTCCTCCTGGAAATGAGTGGTGCTATTAAAAGCAAGGCTGAGCCCACATTGTGTGGATCGGCTGCACCCAAAGCCGCCTAACGCACCATCCACCCACGAATTCCTCTGAGAAGGGAGGGAGGCAGAGGCTGTGTCCCTGCAGGACATCAGAACTGACCTAAGGGTCTCATCTCAGTGAGAGTTTCATTTGATTCTGCTGCCTCAGCACCTTCCCCAGGTGGGGAGAGCTCAACTCACTTCCCTCTGGAAAGATTCTCTTGAGTCTGATACTTCCTAAGGTTGGGGGAATGTGATGCCATCTACGGTTTAAAATAAATAGATAAGTAAACCTCCTGAGGGTTTGTAAGTCAAGTTGAACTTCACAATGGAACACGCCAATGGGCGTGGCTAGATGCCCTCCCTCATTGAGTCCCAGCCCTATACATCAGGGTATTCCTCCCAGACTAATGGACCTCAGCATCCTTCAAGACCTTGGACTTGGGGAGTCCTGTTGTCTCCTTGGATGGGCTGCCAGCCCAGACGGTAACCCGCACATGCTTTCTTCCAATTAGAAATCAAGGGGAGGGGGACACTCGGTGACTATGGTCTTCCCCAACATTTTCAAGAACAGCATACTGATAAAGATTGATATGAATCTGCCTGGTGATCCCCTAGCCAGCCCAGCACCCATGAGTGCCTGCCTATATCCTCTGCAGTGGTAAGCTGCATGGCTGGGGGTTAATCAGCACTGCCAGCTGGCCTGAATTCCCAACACTTCATGAATCCCATGCAACTCTGGACCAATCAGAGAAGGCTAGTCTGTCCTGACAGCATTCTCAGTTCCCCAGCCTTATGCACGTTCCTCCCTATGGCACCCAGCTACCTCTTCCACTGCAGAGCTTATGATCTCCTTGATGCTGACCATCAAACAAACAGCCTCTGCAGACATCATCCATCTGAGGATCTTTATGCACCACAATGTGTGCAAGAAGGGGCTAGGCGATAGCTCAGTGAGTAAAATACTTGTTGAACAAGCATTAGGACCTGACCCAACCCAAAAAGCATGGTGGCACATATAGATAGATAATCTCAGTGCTGGGGAGGGGACAGGCAGATCCCTGGGGCTCACGGGCCAGCCAGTTGAGCCTAATCAATGGTTTCCAGGCCCACTGGCAGACTCTGTCTCAAAAACTAAGGGAGACAATGTCCAAGGAATGAATGAAACCAGGGGTTGTTTTCTGGCTTCCACAGGTATAGACACCTTGGGTTTGACCATCAGCATCACATAAACTAGGCATGGTAGCACATGTCTGTAATTCTATCACTCTGGAGGTAGAGACAGGAGAATTGTGAGTTCAAGGTCATCCTTGACTACATAGTGAATGTGATGCCAAGCCTTGGATATATGATAGCTTAAAAGAAAGAGAGAAATAAAGAAAGGAAGGAAGGAAAGGAAGGAAGAAAGAAAGAAAGAAAGAAAGAAAGAAAGAAAGAAAGAAAGAGAGAGAGAAAGAAAGAAAGGAAGGAAGGAAGGAAAGGGAGAAAGGAAGAAGGAAAAGAAAGAAAGAACAGAAGGAAGAAAGGAAGAAAGGAAGAAAGAGAAAGAAAGGAAGGAAAGGAAGAAAGGAAGAAAGAAAAGGAAGGAAGGAAGGAAGGAAAGAAAGAGAGAATGAAAGAAAGGAAGGAAAGGAAGAAAGAAAGAAAGAAAGAAAGAAAGAAAGAAAGAAAGAAAGAAAGAAAGAAAGGAAGGAAGGAAAGAAGGAAGGAAGGAAGGAAGGGAGAGAGAGAGAGAGAGAAAGAAAGGAAGGAAGGAAGGAAGGAAGGAAGGAAGGAAAGGAAGAAAGGAAGGAAAGGGAGAAAGGAAGAAGGAAAAGAAAGAAAGAAAGAAAAGAAAGAAAGGAAGGAAGGAAGAAAGGAAGAAAGAGAAAGAAAGGAAGGAAAGGAAGGAAAGGAAGAAAGGAAGAAAGAAAAGAAAGAAAGGAAGGAAGGAAGGAAGGGAGGAAGGAAGGAAGGAAGGAAAGGAGGCAGGAAGGAAAGAAGGCAGGAAGGAAGGAAGGAAGCGAGCACCAAACAGAAAACTGAGGCTGGAGAAAATGGCTCAATGCTTAAGAACACTGGTTGCTCTTCCAGAGGACCCAGGTTCTGTTCTTAGCACCTACATGGTAGCTCGCGGCCACATCTATAACTCCAGTTGCAAGGGATCCGATGCCCTCTTCTTACCTGCGTGAGTTCCAGTCATGCATGTGGTGGACAGAAACACATCCATACACACAAAGTAAAATACTAAAAAACAAGACAGAAAACCTGGGCATGTTGTGCAAAAGCGTTCTCTAAAGCACCCGCCATCTTTCCTCAAGCCAATCTAGTGCTTTTCTGCTGAAGTTGCAGATGGTGCTGCTGTCTTATTACTTTTCTATTTCTGTGATAAAACACTACGACAGAGGCAACTGATAGAAGAAAGTTATTCGGGGATTATGGTTTCAGAGAGAAGAGTCTATGATGGGAGATTGGAGGTAACAGACAGCAGGCATATCTTGACCCAAGGCAGAAAGCAGAGAGAGCTAACTTGAAACCACAAGGCTCTGCCCTGTGACACACCTCCAACAGCAAGGCCACACCTCCTAATCCTCCCCAAACAGCCACCAACTGGGGACCATATACCTAACTGCCAGAGACTTATGAGGGGATCACATTCAAACTGCCACATTTCACACCCTGTCCCCCATAGCCTCATGGCCATATCACAATATAGAAGTTGGTATCAGAGGTGGGATATTGTTGTGACAGATCGGACCACGTGGTTTTTTGTTTGTTTGTTGTTTTTTTTGGTGTTTTTTTTTTTTTTTTTTTTTTGAGTATTGTGAAAGACTTCAGGACTTTGGACTAGAAAAGCACTTGAACATTGTAAGCCTAATGGTCATAGTGGGAGGAGCTTGGAAGACAGTAGTGATGAAAGTTAGGTGGACTATGGAACCCCAGTTCAGGAAGTTTCATAGAGTAACAGTGTTAGCAACTGGACTCAAGACTGTTCAGTAATATTTTGGCAAAGAGTGTGGCTGCTTTCTGCCCTTGTCTGAAGAATTTGCCTGAGGCTGAATTTAAAATTAATGGCCTAAATTTTTTGGTGGAGGAAACTTCAAGACAGCCTAATATTGATTCTGCTGCACGGTTATTAATAATTACTCTTACATAAATCTACAATGAAAAACAGCAAGCAGGAAAGAAAGGAAGGAAGGAAGAAATACAAAATGTACAGTTCAGAGAGGAAAAGGCTGCTGGCAAACTAAATGGTACAATCGGCTTGGGAAGGTAGCGCAGTCATTAAGCATTTTTTTACTGCTCTCCCAAAGGACTTGAATTTGATTCCCAGCACCTACACCAGGTTGCTTATAACCACCTGTAACTCCAGTTCCAGGGGATCTGATGCCTCTAGCCTCCAAGGGTATCCACACTCATATACACACACATGCCATTAGAAACAAAATAGATCAAGTTATAGTGAAGGCTTGTGCAGAAGAGAGGTGCACTGGTAAGGAGATTAGCACCTTTTAGAAGAAGGCAAATTTGCATCAGAATAACGAAGGTCCCTTCAACATAAGACCCCAGCTAGCTAAGCTGCTGCTAATGCATTCTAGGAGGCCAGGATCCATTCCCAGCCAAACTTGGCAGTGTGGTCCCTGTGATGCTGACGTTAGAGTCATAAAGAGTCTGTGAGTAAACAGGTCATGGAATCTTTCTTCCACGAAGAGGAAAGGGCTGTCCAAGCCAGGCACCATGTGTCAGAGTAGTCCCTGAGTGTTTGTCCTAAGAGGGCACGAAATACTAGGAAGCCATTATATGAAGCCTAAATTGTGTTGGAGACCCCAAGATGTTGGAGATGCCAGAGTTGTGGGTTATCTACCAAGGAGACGTGAATGCAGAAAGTGGAACCAGCCCAAGAGAGATGTATTTTACAGGCAACCAAGCTGGAGGGGCAGAGCCATCTTTTGGCATCTAATATGGAACTACAAGCTTTAGAGCTCGCCTTGCAGGTTTCAGTCTTGCTTTGACCCAGTATTTCCTTACCATGCCACTCCTCTCTTTTGGAATAGTAATGTATATTTTGTGCCATTGAATGTTGGAATTATGTAATTTGTTTTGATTTTATAGAGGGTTACAATTAAGAGATTGACTTGAGTCTCAGAAGAGACTTGGACTTTTAAACAGTGTTGAGGCTGGAAAAACTGTGGGGATTCTAGATGCTAGGCTTTAGGCATTTTGCAGTATGCAATGACTATAGCTATTATTAGACTATAGGAGCCACATCTGTAAGTGGGGATTCTAGGCAGGGGCTCTACCACTGAGTTGCTCCCCAGCTCCTCACTGGGGGATTCTAGGCAGGGGCTCTACCACTGAGGCACACCCCCAGCCCCTCCCTGGGGGATTCTAGGCAGGGGCTCTACCACTGAGCCACACCCTCAGCCCCTCACTGGGGGATTCTAGGCAGGAGCTCTACCACTGAGCCACACCCCAGTTCCTCACTGGGGGATTCTAGGCAGGGGCTCTATCACTGAACCACACCTCCACCCCCTCACTGGGGGATTCTAGGCAGGGGCTCTACCACTGGGCCACACTCCCAACCCTCTCTTTATCTTTTATTTTAAGAAAAGTCCCACTAAGTTGTCCAGGCTGACCTTGAACTATGGTTTAGCAGGCCTTTACTTTCCAGTCCTTCCTTGGCTTCCAGAATACTTGGCCTACCTCTCAGGACCAAAAGCTCTGTCTCCAGAAAAATGAAACAACTGATTTAGCGTCGCCTCCGAGTCTGTTTCTGGAACCGTCTCAGCCTGCAGTGATGAGATGCAGGAGCCAGAGCTCCATCAGTGTCTTTGGAGGAGAAGGAGGGGAAACCATGAGCAAGGAGGTGATAGGGAAAGAGCCCTGGAGAGAATCACACCAGCCGTGACACCACCTCCATGCTTCCTGTGCCTGAGACAAAACACTGTTTCTTTTAGCCTCTGCTAGTGTGGGCTTGTTTATGCAGCTGAAGCTAATCACAGGGCCACCAAATGACATTGGCGAGGTGCGGTCTGACAGGGAAATTTCTCCTAAAACTATCTACCTTTCCTCCCTTGCCAACATCACTCTTACCCCAGCTTCACGGTGCACAGTGACCCCTCAGACCTCTGCCGTGTCAGAACATCTGGAAGTGTCCCTGCCAAGTGTTACATTCAAAGGTATCTCTCAGGACCCCACACCCACTACTTCTGGAACTTTGCCTCCCAAACTTAGTGGTCAGATTTAAGGGCTGGCGTCCCAGTAGCCAGTGACTTGGTTCGGTTCTTACTTTTGTGTTTCCAACGACATTAGCCTGAAGGAAAAAAAAAATTATTATTTTGTTTCCAGAGAAATCAACCAGGTAACATGGTCAGCAACCAGTGGTGTCTGGAAGCCAAAGTCGGCTGTGCCAGGTCAGGATTCCAGGCCTGCCTTTGGTTTGGTTCTGGTCCTTCCAGGCTGCCTTGTTCCACAGAAAGAATGAGGCAGACAGATGGCTTTGTGACACTCCCACAGAGCCTTTCCTACTTGAGACTCCTTTCCACTGAGAAGAAAGGGTCTGTGTGTGTGTGTGTGTGTGTGTGTGTGTAATGTATGCATATGTATGAACATGTTTTGTGTGAGTGTGGTTCTATACACGCCTGGTGCATTTGAGGAGGTCGCCTTGTTTGAGAGAAGCTATCTTTTTTTTGGTTTTCTCTCTCATAAGTCAGGCTAACTAGTCTGAAGCTTTCAGGGATTATTCTGCCTCCTATAGGAATGCTGGGACTACAGACCCTTGTGCTGCGAGTGCTCAGATTTTGTGTTCTGAGGAGATCAACTCAGATCGACATGCTTTAACAATAAGAGCTTTTACACACTGATGCATCTCCCCAGACTTCCCCTAAGAAATTTTTATGTAACTTTACGTTGTGTGACACTGCTCCTGGGGGTCTTGAGCAAACATCTACTCTCCTCAGATAAGGAACTGACAACAGACCAAAGTAACAAGATCTCTAAAGTCCAAGTGGGTGGACCAATGAGTTTACTGAGGTTACTGGCAGGAGAGTGGCTGAAAGGTTTCTTACATCACCCAAAGGCAGCTGCATCACTGAAAATCCACCCTACCATGGGTGAAGACAGCTAGAACCCTGGAGGTCTCTGCATGACTTGTACCCAACATGGCAGTGGTCATCTCTGTAGTCCTTAATGCTTAAAAACCTTGGGCAGGGAGGGGCCTTGTGTATTTGGTGCCAGGGACTTCCTGTGACTTGTGAATTGCTACTTTCTCAGTTTGTTTTTCCAAGACAGGGTTTCTCTGTGTAATCTTGGCTGTTCAGGAACTCACTCTGTAGACCAGGCTGGACTCTAACTCAGAGTTCTGCCTGGATCTGCCGCCCGTGTTAGGAATAAAGGCATGAACCACCAACGCCCAGCTACTTCCTGAGTCGTAATGAGCATCCCTCTAAGGTAGAACATTTCAATTCAGAAATATAATCTTATATACATATAAATCTAACATTGAGTGATATAAAATCATAAAGAAATTGGCTTTAAAAATATATATAAAACCTTATCATTTACTAAAGATAAACCAAATTTACATAATTAATGAGATGGATGTATGACTGTCTAATCCAATCCAGTTGAGAAAATATACTACTAATTTGATGCCTGCATGCTGAGGAATGGCGATAGAAAAATATAGGAAGTCTTCATTTTCTGTAATTAATTCACTATAGTTTTATAAGAGCAGAAAAATAAAAAAAAAATCACTGCACTTCATTACACACAATAGACTCAAATCCTAGCCAAGGTGCTTGGGGCAGCGTTTGTTGCATGTGTTGCATGTGTGACATCACGCACAGTGATTGTTATCTGGGTGAACGCTGTTAGTAATACCTTGAATTCATAGTGCACTTGATTGTTTTCCTTTTAAAAGACAGTGTCACATACCCTGGGTTGGTCTTAAACTTGCAGTGTAGCCAAGGATGATCTTGAATGTCTGAACCTCTTGCCTCTACCTCCCAGAGTTGGGACTATAGAGTGTGCCACCATACTGGTCTACGCAGTATTGCAACGGAACCCAGGGCTTTGTGCATGGCTGGGTAAGCACTCTACCAACTGAGATATGACTCTAAACTCTTGTAATGTTTTTGATTCTTCCTGAGTATTTTTTAAAATATTTTTTTTCTTTATTTTATTTTGTTTCTCTGAGATATGGTCTCTCTATGTAGCCCTGGCTGCCCTGGAACTCACTATACAGACCAGACTGGCCTTGAGTTTACAAGAGATCCACCTGTCTCTTCCTCATCAGTGCTGGGATTAAAGGCATGCACCACCACAACTGGCTGAGGTTTATTTATTTTTATTTTTATGTCTATGAGTAGTTGCCTATATGCATGCAGTGCACGTGGAGGCCAAAAGAAGGGGTTGGATTCTCTGGAACTTGAGTTAACGATGTTTGTGAGCTAATAAGTGGGTGCTGGGAACTGAACCCCAGTCCGGTGGAAGAGCGCCAAGTGCTCTTGTCCACTGAGACATCTCTCCAGCCCAGATTTGAAAATAATTTTTGATTGTTCAATGTTCAGAAGTATTTTAGTATTACCAAATTTTTCATAGCCCCCACACTGAGTTGTGCTCTCTAGTGGGTTTATGTCCCACAGTTTAAGAAGTTTTGGCCTACAGAGCAACAGGGCAGCTGCCATCTTGGCCAGGTCTGTGAATGTTAGCTACAGCAGCACCTCCTTACTCCATGTCCCCTTGACAGCCTGGGCTGGGTATGTCTGATGGCTAATATCAACTGTCAACAGGATGAAGAATCATGTAAAGATCAGCTCCTGGCCAGGTTCATGAGGAGTTTCTAGATTAGGTTAACCGAGCTGGGAAGACCACGTTCTTAACCATAGGTGGTGCCATCCCACAGGCTGGGGTCTAATATGGAATAAAAGGGAGGAAGTAAGGTTAGCATCAAGATTCATATCTCTCTGCTTCCTGACTATGGATGCCATGTGACCAGCTGTTTCCTGCTCTGATGCTGTACCTTCCCCACCATGATGGACTGGACCCTCAAACTGTGAGTCCAAACAAACCTGTCTTTTTTCAAGTTGTTTTTGTCACGATTTAGTCACAGCAATAAGAAAACTATGGTGGTTTGAATGAGAATGGCTCCCATACGCTCATGTATTTGAATGCTTAGTTCTCACTGTGTAGGAACTGTTTGGGAAGGATTAGGAGGTGTGTCCTTGTTGGAGGTGTGTCCCTGGGGGTTGGCTTTGAGATTTCAAAACCAGAGAACGAGCCAGGTCTCTGCCTGTCTGCAACCTACAGAGCAGATGTGAGCTCCCAGATTCTTCTCCAGGACTGTGTTTGCATGCTAGTCACGTTCCTTTTTACGATAATAATGAAATAACCCTTTGAAACTTTAAGCAAACTCCTAGTTAATATAAAATAAAATGTTTTATTTTATAAGTTGCCTTGGTCGTGATATATTCTCACAGGAACAGAACAGTAACTAAGACAGTAACCAAAATAGATTGTGACCCCAGCTTTGGTGATTTTTGGTGCTAGACAAATCACACCTGATCCTGGTCCTGAATGAAGTGTCTGTTTTTAAGCCTGCTCACATAACCTGTGCAAACTGGCTTTAATTATATCCACTGAGGCCCAGAGTGGGCAGTTATAGCCTGACACCCTGAGGAACAAAGGTTCTGCCCACAAGGCCCTGAGCACCACAAGAGGCTAGCCCAGGTTCGAGCTGAAACAGTAGTAGTCCAACGACCTGTTATCTGTGGTGGATCTCTGTGCTCAGGAAAGCCCACAATACATGTTATTGTAAAACCATGAACTGTGGGTCTTTTCTTTTCTTTTCTTTTTTCCTTTTCTTTCCTTTTCTTTTCTCCCTTCCTTCCTTCCTTCCTTCCTTCCTTCCTTCCTTCTTTCCTTTCTTTTTCTTTTCTCTTTTCTTTTGAGACAGGGTCACATGTAGTCTTGGCTGACCTTGAATTTACCCTGTAGCTGAGCATAGCCTTGGACTTCTTATCCTCTTATCTCCACCTTCTGAGTGTTGGGATTATAGGAATAGCACACAACCCTGTGTGTGCTAGGCAAACACTTTACCAAATGAACCACCAGTCCTTATTGCAATTTAAAAAATAAATTGAGACAGATTCTTACTATGTAGCTTTAGCTGACCTGGAGCTTGCTATGTAGACCCCCCCACCCCTCAAGTACTAGGATTAAAGTCAAGTGTTACTACATCCTGACTTAAAATATTAAAAAATGTTTATTATTGTATGTATGGTTTTCCATACATGTATGTCTTATGGACTCCATGTACACTCAGAACCAGAAGAGAGTGTTAGATCTAGAACCATAGCATAGTTACAGATGGTTATGAGCCACCAAGTGGATGCTGGGAATTGAACCCAGGTTCTCTGGAAGAATAGCAAATGGCGTTAACCTCATAGCTGTCTCTGCATCCTACCTTCTCCTTCAATATGGTTTGAAGAAGCTACATATTGTCACTGAAACTTCCCAAGCCATATAGCGCCAGGAGCATCATTAAATACACCTGTCTCCGTAGAAACCAAGTGTACTGTGTACTTTTCTCAATGCTGTGACAAAATAACTGAGAAAAACAACTTAAGGCAGGGAGAGCTCACTCTGGAGCACACAGTCTGTCACGGTGGGGAAGGCATGGTGACTAGAGCTTGCAAGAGAGGATCACACTATGTCCACAGTCAGGAGGCACGAGGGATGGATGCAGGTGCTCAGCTCCCTTTCTCTGTTTTATTCAGTCCAGGTCCCCAGCCTATGAAATGGTTTTGTCCATGTTTAGAGTAGCTTTCCCCTCATCTGTTAAACCTCTCTGTAAATGCCCCCACAGAGAGGCCCAGAGGTATCTCCCACTTGGTTCTAGATGAAGCATAATTCACAGTCATGCCAATCAAATGTGCAAATAATGATAGAACAGCTTGTAAATTACAGATAAAAACAAACAAACCTGTGAGAACTGACGTAATAAAGAATGAAGATTTACCTGTGGACTGACAACAGAACACTTAATAGCCAACCTCAGGGACAGAGAGGTGGATTACACATGAATATCAATATGAAGATGAACAAATGAAGTAGGCGTTTTCATGGTAAAAAGTAAGTAGAGATGCCGATATGGTTCAGTGAGGTAATATGAATCCCTCAATGCTTGAGAAGTAGAGACAGGAGGATCAGACGTATATGGTCTATGGGTGACTCAAGAGACAGTACTATCATGTCCGTGAGTCCATCTGACCCTCGAAAAAACGCTCGTGCTGAGTCTTGGGGCTGAGTTTGCAGGAAGTCTTGGCTATATCTGACCTTTATGAAGGGGTCCACATGAAGATATTTTGATTTGAGGAAACTGGAAAGATGTAAATGAAATAGTGGGGACATTAGACAGATCTCTCTTGTTGTCCAGTGACTCTTTCATTAGAGATTGTTCTTATTAATTTGTTTTAATTGTTATTTAAAATTTTTCTAGGGGCTGGATGGATGGCTCAACAGTTAAGAACATTTGCTGATCTTTCAAAAAAAAATCCAAGATTTGATTCCCAGTACTCATGTTAGGGGCTCACAACCCCCACTCCAGGGGCACCCAACACTTCTGGTCTCTGAGAATACCTTCATTAACATGTGCATACTCAACACAGATACACACACATACACATAATTAAAATATAATCAATCTGTATATGCCTTGACCTAAGTGGAGATCAGGGAACAACTTTTGAGTGTTGGTCCTCACTTTCTACTTTGTTTGATGCAGGGTCTCTTTGTTGTTCTCTGCTGAGAATGCCAGGCAGCTGGTCCATTAGCTTCTCTGGATTCTCCTGCCTCTATCTTCCACCTCACTATAGGAATGTTGGGATTACATACATACATACCACAGTATCAAGCTTTACATGGGTGCTGGGGATTGAACTCATGTCCTCATGATTGCATGGCAAATACTTTACCCACTGAGCCCAGCTTAGCTCCTGAAGATCATTCTTAAGTAGACCATCTCCTTCACTTACTGATGGTGCTTTTCACAATGTGATGACTTCAGTTCTGGTAAGCTTCATTGGTATTTATCATTGTGGTGGTTTGAATACGCTTGGCCCAGGGAGTGGTACTATTAGGAGGTGCGGACTTGTTGGAGTAGGTGTGGCCTTGTTGGGGGAAGTGTGTCAATTTGGGGGTGGGCTTTGAGAGCTTATCCTAGCTGCCTGAGGAAGCTTGTCTTCTCCTGGTTCCCTTCAGAACAAGATGTAGAAATCTCAGCTCCTCCTGCACCATGCCTGCCTGGGTGCTGCCATGCTTCCCATCCTTGATGATAATGGATCGAACCTCTGAACCTGAAAGCCAGCCCCAATTAAATTTTGCCTTTATAAGAGTTGCCTTGGTCATAGTGTCTCTTTACAGCAATGAAACCCCTAAGGAAGAAAATCATTAACATTTTCTCTATTGGTGATTTAAGTCTAGCCCGTCCACAAAGCACTAAGCCATGATTTGATCCATGGCTTCTGCCAATATCCACAAAGCATGTGCTCCTTTTGAGACAGTTGCCAGAGCTGTTTGTGTCACAGCCTGGGCCTCCCAGCTACCCGAACAGCCAGCCTCTGCCACTTGTCCTCTGTAGACCAACTAAATAAGTCACAGTGGGAAAAAAATGAAGAGTTTTATTCAATGTGGTTACATTGGAGGAAAAGGAGCCAACAGAGTCATGGCCCCATGTCCATCTTCTGGGTCCTGATGTGAGGTTTAGATTTAAATAGAAGGCACGAGGTGCACATAGACAAGCAGTCTTGTCAAGGTGTCTTGTCTCACCAATCGTCACTGTCTCACCTCCAGGCTCTCCTACAAGGTTGTCTGACAAGGTGTCAGATCTGTGTGAACTCCATTTCCTGGAGACAAGATCCTCCTTTGGCTGATACCAGGCTTCAACTTCACTCTCTCTTAAGGATGAGATTCCTGGGGAATTCCAAGTTTTTGAGGTCCGTTGTTTTAATGGTTTGCTAGCTAAAGGGAGGGTTTTGTGTGACACTATTCCTGGGGAGGCGGGAGTCAATGTCTACTCATATGTGGGAACTAACAACAGCTCAAAGTAAGGATGTCTTAGACTTTCCATTGCTGTGAAGAGACACCATGACCATAGCGACTCTTATAAAAGAAAAGAGTTAATTGGGGCTGGCTTACAGGTTCAGAGGTTCACTCCATTATCATCATGGCAGGAGCATGACAACATCCAGGCAGGCACGGCACTGGAGAAGAAGCTAGGAGTTCTACATCTTGATACACAGGCAGCAGAAATGAATGCCACACTAGGCCTAGCTTGAGCATATATGACTTCAAAGCTTACACCCATAGTGATATATTTCCTCCAACAAGACCACAACTACTCTAACAAGGCCACACCTTCTAATAGTGCCACTCCCTCTGGGCCAAGATTCACACACATGAGTCTACGGGGGTCATTCTTACTCAAATCACCAAAGCCACCACAGGCCAATTTGAAGAACCACTTGTTGTTTTGGGGTTATTTACAAAATATGGATGAAAAGTTACTTATAGTAGCAGCAGTGACTCAAAGACAACTGTATTACCAAAGCCCACCCCAGCACAGGTAACAGACAGACCACACAGGCTGGATACCTAAAGTACTTCGCACAACTTTCAGGTAGCTCAACAGGTTGGAGGGCATCCTTCCCCAGTGGCTCAGCTGCTCTGAGCCTCTTCCAGGCAGATCAATTTGTCTGAGAGTCTACTTTGCAGCTTCTCTTGTCTGAGAGTGACTCACACTCACAAAAGTCTTTACAGCTTACATACCTTCTTGGGAAGGGAGAGGCCTGCTGAGTCTGGTCGGATTCAGGGACTTCCGGAAGCTATTTCGAGTGGCTTGCTTCCTGTCTTTAGGAGCTTCTCTGCAGGATGGAATGTTTTGTCTCCCCTTAGAACCCAGTGCTGTTTCGCTTTCCTGTGAGCATCCTGTATCCTAAAGAGCTTTTCTCCAAGGTAGATTTTAGTCTACAAGGAGAAAGTGCCCCACAACAGGGAGGTACAAGGGTCTCTTTAGATGGTCTTTTTACATGCTGGGAGGTTTATAAGGACCCATTGCTGGTATGATACTGGGCCCCTCAGATGGCAAGCCTGTGGTATACCTTTCCCTATCAATGTTAAACAAGGGGCATTTAGTTACAGCCACGGGACACAGCATGAAGATTGTATCCAGTTTACAAAATAAAAGTACTCATTTGTTAGGGTTTGAGAGGGAAAGAGGAGGGAGTCTGAGCACAGGGACCACCAGACATTCAAGACCTGATGGGAGAAGCAGACTTCAGGGAACTGAGCCAATATTACAAAGGAAAGCATCCCTGCCCCCATCCAACAGCAGAGGACAGGGGGTCTCCATCTCTCAGGAGCATTGGTATTGGCTTGTGGAGATGTCTACTCACCTGTCTGTCCCTGTGGCTCCAGAATCCCTGCTTTGTCTGATTGGCCCCCATCTGCCCTGGTGGCTGTCATCTTGTCAGGATGCTGTCTGCTCTGGTGATTGCTGTCTTGTCTCGATGGCCATCTGCTCTGGTGGTTGTCTTGTCACAGTGACCCTGTCTGCCCTATCTGGTGGCTTCTGTCTTGTAATGGTGGCCCTGTCTTGTCTTGGTGGCTATGATTCTCTCTCAGTGTCTCTTTTACTCCTTGTTATTTAACCTCCCCCATGGTGCTACACACAATAAAACAGCTTTTCTTTATTAAAATCCATTTATCCTAAAGCTTTCAAGCAGTGTTAGAAATAGTGGTCTAAAGAATAAGCCAGGGATTATAGATAAAATAGAAAATGTTTCCCAGTGAAATTTCACCTAAAAGATACCACTTTCTGCTCTTCTATATCACAGTGGATTACAGCCACAAGGACTCTGGGACCTGCGTCAGGGAAGATCATTTTCTTACGTTTCTTATAGGATACTCCCAGAATTCAACCAAGATCAGAGTGGAAACAAAGACACAGGCAAGGTACAGTGCCGTACACCTTTGATCTCAACACTTAGGAGGCAAGAGGCAGGTTCAAGACTATCTGGTTTACATAGTGAGTTCCAGGCAGCAAGAACTACATAGTGAGACTCCGAGTGCTAGTTTAAATGAGGGTGGCCCCCATGGGCTCATATATTTAAACATTTGGTGCCCAGTTGTTGAGACTGTCTGGAAAGGGTTGGGAAGTGTAGCCTTTTTGGAGGAGGTGTGTTACTGGGATTGGGCTCTGATGTTTCAAAAACCCATATCATTTAGGTCTCTCTCTGCCTTGTGTTTGTGGATCAGACATAGCACTAAGCTACTGCTCCAGTGCCATATCTGCTTGCTGCCATGTCCCCCAGTGTGATGGTCATAGACTTTAACCATCTGAAACTGTAAGGCCTCAATTAAATGCTTTCTTTTATGAGTTGTATTGGTCATAGCAATAGAAAAGTAACGAAGACACCCTTGTCTCAATAAATAAGCAAATAAATAAATAAAAGTAAGATAAAAGCAAACAAACAAACAAAACTCTGATATTGGGATGTAGATGGATAAAAATAATTGTACCCCTGAGTAGGTCTTCCAGCTGGGGAGAAAGACTTTGCATAAAAGCTTTAGCTAGAGCAGGTCTGAAGGCATGCTGCTGATGGAGCTTGGGGACCTCTAGCCCAAGAGTGGACGCTGCCCGTGCTGGATTTGGAAAAGGCCACACTGAGGATGTCTCATCTTTACTCTCCTTGGCCTATGGGCACTTGCCAGAAACTCAGAATCCAGTGAGGAGCTCCTGGAGCAAAAGCTGAGGAAGTCACACTTGTGACCAGAAGCCTCCTACACAGGACCAGTGAGTGACTCAGATCTACTGGGTTATAGATAGCCAGCAAGCCAGTTAGGACATCAGAGCCACTTAAGCTTGACTTCACTCTCTATTTGCAGCACAATGGAAACTGTATTGCAACACTGCCGGGAAACCCAGAATACCACTAGTCAGACAAATCAAAATTTAGTATGTGGTCATCTTGCTGAACCAGAACCTACACGGCCATAGAAGCATCATCTATTCCACTAAAAAAGTTTATTGACATGTTCATGTGTGTGTGTATTTAGGTGCCCCAGTGTAGAGGTCAGAGGACAACTCCCAGGAGTCAGTTCTCCTCTTTGGAGGTTCTCCTCTTGGGAGGTTAACTTTGTGGGTTCTGAGGATTGAAGTCAGCTTGCCAGGCTTGCAAGGTGAACAAGTGCCTTCCCTCACTGAGCCATGTCTCTGTCCATCTATTCTACTTTTAAGATGAGAGATAGGTAAGGCAGAAATAAAACTGAGAAACAAAATTATGGTGCCCTTCCCAACAGCTCTCCTGGGCCAAGTGTAATCTACTTGGTCTAACCTTGCCCAATCTATAAAGGGTTCTGGGTGAGGATGGAAGGGGTGAGGGGCAGATGTTCTAGCAGACCCATCCCTTCTCTGGACCAGCCCATTCAGGCTTTTGTCCTGCCCAGGACAGGAGTGACACACCTCTTTCAGCCACTTGTCTACCTAGGCAGGGGGTTCTCTAGATCAGCCTCTGACCTTGGCTTATTCAACCCCAGACATTTTTTTGCAGGAACCCCTCTGAGCCAGTTCAAGAGAAAAGTCTTCACCACTGACATCTGGTCAGTGCTTTGGTCCCACCCTAGGCACAATGGGCTGCCATGTCACCCCCCAGACACTAGGGACAGATACCCTGATCAACAGGCATCTGACCACTGAAGAATAGCTTCATCCCTCCAAGAAACCTGAGACACTTTGGTCCTGCAGAGTCTCCAAGCAAGCAGTCCCAAAGGCTGAGCAGCGCTATGCCCAGCCTTTCATCCATTCAGCCCGAGGCACCCCAGGCTCCAGGACGAGCCAGGCTTGAGGATGGCCAGCCAGATCGTTGACATTTATAGTTTTATTAGTTTTCATGACTTCCTTGTTAAGGAGCAAAATCCTATGCTCGGAGCGACAAATCACAAGCCCTTCAAGTCAGATTGAGCTGTGTCCCCACTCACACCCGGAGCCAGGAACGCCTGGATAAAGGCCATTGCATTCGCACGGAGTTGGGGAAGGAAAAAACGAAAAGGTGGGGGCAACTACAACGCACACTCATTGCCCAGGGCCTCTCGCGCAGGCGCAGAGCACAGTATGCGACCCACGTGGTGCCGGGGGAAGTCAAGCAGACTCTAGGAGGGAGGTTGGCCCAAACCCGTGTTCAGCGAACTGAAGGGTGTTTTATTTATTTATTTTTGCTGTCTTGTGGGTGGTGGCCATCCCCGATGTGCTCCAGGAGCCAGGGCGGTGGCGACTTTGCGCTTGCGCACAGGCGAGCTAGGAGTGGGGGGCAAACCTTCCAGCCTGGCGAGGGGTGGCCTCCTGTGCCTTTGTGCTGTCTGTTCACTCTGCCATTCTTCTCCAGGGCTGTGGGCGGCTGCAAGTGCTTTCCTATTGATCTAACTTCCAGAAAAGTGGCAGGTTCGCTGTCCTGGGCTTTAGCCACTTGCAGCAGCTGCCCTGTTAACCCTGGATTTCCTGCAGCGCTGAACGCTAGCAGTGTCTGCTACTCCTACAGTCCTGACCGGGCCTAGGGACCTCAGCTACCCTACAGTGGGCACTTGTGCTCTGCTGCCTGCATCTTCAAGTTAGCAGCTCAGCCCACAGCATTCACAGTGTTAAAGAGCAAACGTAATCGAGAGAGCAGAGTTGGTGGTACACTCCTGCAATCCCAGCGTTTGGGCGATGGGGGCAAGGGGAGCGAGAATGAAGTTACACGAGCCTTGTCTCAAAACCAAACAACAACAAAAAAATCTCGGCAATCTGAGGCCTCTGGGGGGTGACTAGAGAGTTCACAGCAGCCAATCTGGTGTGAGGACAGTCCTGCCAGCTGCAGGCAAGTGGCACACTAGAAAAGGGGCTGACACCAGCCAAAACAGTCTTAGCTTATTTAAAGGAAAAATAAACATTAAAAGGGTGGTTTCCTGGCAAAGGCCTATGGTACATGAACAGAGCTTTAACAGTATTTACATGCTGTTTTTAGCCAGATACCCTTGGGGAGTGTCAGGTTGTTTTATCTGTCTCAATAGGTGGTGGATTAAATGCCTCTTAACCTCCTAGGTGGCAGCCCCAGTGTCCAGTTAGTGTGTTGGCTTTCCCTCTGGATTAGATTCCTCCCTGGGGAGAGTGACTCTAAAAGTTAGAACGCCTTGGTGGCTTTACTTTACACCCCTCCCTTGCAGTTACCGGAGTATGCAGCAGAGACTCCCATCTTCCTGTGCGCGTGGTGGCTTTTGTAACTAAACACCAAGGAATCAGTGCGCTCCATCTCAAGAGTTTCCGCTTTTATCTTGCAGGTATCTCAAGTCATCTATGTGCCTTTTAGAGTTGTGATGAGATTATTACTCAGGAATGTCAATGTAAAACACCTCAAAGGAAATGAAGAGATAGCTTATTCTTGGGCCTAATATGAATTACAATGGCCCAGGGTTGATCCAAGAGACACGCTTCATTGTGGAAATGTTTATGTGAGTTTTATTAGATACAGAACAAAGACAGTCATAGATTATTTACTACATACACTGGTAGTGATCACAGGTAGGCAGATCACGGCAAAGTGGGAAATCTCTGCTATAGGTGTCAGATTCTATATCTGCTGACATTTTGGCTTTTGGATTGGTAGAACCTAGTGGTCTTCTAAGAATAGATTGTGAAAGTGTTTCTGTTTATTTTTTGAGGCAGGTTTTCTCTATGTAGCTCTAGATATCCTAGAACTAGTTCTGTAGACCAGGCTGCCTCAGATTCACAGAGGTCTGCCTGCCACTGCTTCCTGAGTGCTGGAATCAAAGATGTGTGCCTTCATGCGTGGCTATGAAAGTTTGGACAGTCATAGGATATCAGGTCAGTTGGTGGGAGCTGAGTGGCTTTCAAAAGGACTAAAAAGAGACCCCCGGATCTGCAACACTCCAACTCTCCACAATTTTAGAAGCCTAGTAAGCTGTTTGTCGCCTGTCTCTGTTCTCGATCAGTACTTCTGTGGATATTGGGTGTAGATGTTCAGGATGTCTTAACTTAGACCATTGGCTTCTACCAATCCCAAAGCTAAGAGACCATCAGATAGTATCTGCGCCCTACAGCAGAGCCTTCCCTGCTTGGCTGTGACCTGCCTGTCTGATGTTCCTACCAATATATTTGAAAGTGCCTTGATTTAAGACTTTTTGTTCTGTGCCTATAAAAAAAATTTCATAAAATGGTTTCCATGGCGTAACATGATATTTAGAACAACTTGAGTCCGTATTTCTGGGTCAAAGTCACTTATATTTGGCTCCAGGTTAAACCTTTATTGTCTTTGAAGTGTGTTCTTTTTGATGTATGTTCTGGTTTTATTTTGATTTGTTGAGTTGCTGGTCCCACTGAGCTGCTGGCCAGGTGGCTGTTGAATATCCTCCAATCAGAAGAGCCTATGTCTTAAGGACTGTCTAGGAACAGTCACATTTTAATCTTCCCTTGGGTTTTGTGTGTGACAAATACAGAAAATGAAACTTAGTTACAGAAAGAGGGATGAGGGCCTAGCCTCACACCAGCCCCTGTATCTGTGGTATTAATAAGATTTCACTTATCCTATGAGCACTGACTAAGGGCCAGTGTCAAAGTGACTGAGCCACACCAGCACAACCTCACTCTTTCACAAGACACACACTGTTCAAGTGGACAGCCCCAGAGTCTCAAAACCTACTACCGATCTACAACTTACACCCGATCCCTAGCCCCACTCATTCTCACTGAACCTTTGTGAAAAGGGGATGAAGCCTCTTTGGGGTGTAAGGGAGAGGACACATATGCTATTCAGGTGGCAGGTGAGGCACATGCTTCCTTGGGCAGGCATGCCAGCTCAGCTATGATGGATGAGAAGGACAGTACAGATTGTCAACACCTTCTCGGGCAGTGGTTCTCAGTCTTCCTAATGCTGTGACCCTTTAATACAGTTCTTCATGTTGTGGTGACCCCCAACCATAAAATTCTTTCCATTCCTACTTCATAATTGCAATTTTACTTCTGTTAGGAGTCTTAATGTAAATATCTGTGTTTTTCGATGGTCTTAGACCGTCCCCCAAAGGGGTTGCAACCCAGAGGTTGAGAACTGCTGGAATAGCTACATGGCTTTGAGGAAAGCCGCCCAGGAAATGAGAAAACAGATCCATGGCAGTATTTCTGGGACGGTGAGATAAACACTGAGGGAAATAGCGGGAATGGGAAGGAGTGACTGGGGTTGGAAACTGGGCATCTCCTCAGGCTCAGGAAAGGCCTGAAGACAGACATGAGCTTTTATACCCCCCAAAGACCAACTTTACATGCTGGGCACATGGGATTCAAATCGCCTTGGCTTTTCTTTGTCTCTGTGGTGGCTGGGCTTGGCAATTCTGTGCTGACTCCGGGTTGGTCAAGTTGGTGGATGTGGAGAGGTCAGAACCTGCTGCCCTTGAGCAGCCAAAATGCCTGTCGGGTTTGAGCTGGTCTCGCCTGCTCTCTAATGACAGTGAGGCTGCATAAAAAGGCAGAGAAGATAAAGCTCATGGGGCTTGGGAGAGGAAAGAGGTCTTCATTTTGGAGTCTGGTAGAACCCTTTCTCCAGCCAGGAATCCAGGGCACAGTTAACATGCGCTGTGAAAGTTGCCTACATAGAGACTGTATTCCTTTCATTTAGAGCTATTTTCAAATAAAATGTTAAAACAGCAGTGAACAGTTTTCAAGGCCTGAGTGTGTAAGACCACTAAAATCAGGAGTGAGACAAAGCTGTCCACTCTTTCCGTACTAGTCAATATAGCTCTGGAAGTCTTCGCTAGAGCAGGAAGACAACTGAAGGAGACCAAAGGGATGCATATTGGAAAGGGAGGAATCAAAGTATCTTTATTTGCAGATGATACGATGGTATATATAAGAGACCCTAAAAATTGTACTAGGAAACCCCTACAGCTGATAAATTCTTTCTGCAAAGTCTCTGGATGCAATACGAACTAGAGAAAATTGGTAGCTTTTCTATATACAAATGATAAAAAGACTGTGAAAGAAACCAGGGGAACACTACCTTTCACAATAGCCTCAAAAATATCTAATATCTTGAGATAAGAGCCAGGACTGGAGGACACCAAGGAAACAAGGTCTTTTAAACACAGCAGGACCAATACTTATATAAACTCACAGAGACTAAGGCAGCACACACATGGCCTGCACAGGTCTGCACTAGATGGGGTCTTAGGACCGAAAGGAGAAGTGGACACATGCCCCTAGACCTAACCCAGAAATTTACTCCAGTTGATAACCACTTGCAAGTGAAAACCTGGTTTTCTCCAAAGGAGTCTTACTAGGAAAACAAATTACACTTAAGGCCATATGTCCAGCAGTAGATGGCCAACAGAAAATGAACTCAATGGCATCTTTGGAAGTTCTTGTCATGTAATGTTGTGTCGGGCATTTTCATTTTTATTTATTTACATTTTTATTTATTTAATGTATGAGTGCTCTGCTGCATATACATCTGCCTGCCTGAAGAGGGCGCCAGATCCCAATACAGATGGTTGTGAACTACCATGTGGTTGCTGGGAATTGAACTCAGGACCTCTGAAGTCAGTGCTCTTAACCACTGAGCCATCTCACCAGCCCCTCATTCATTCATTCATTCATTCATTCATTCATTCATTCATTCACTTATTTATAATTTCTCTCTCTGTGTATATATTATAGTTTCTGGTTTTATGTTTGCATGGGATCTCTAAGTGTGCAAACACATGGGTCTCTGCATCTGAATCTGCTTCTGGTGCTTTTTCATGGGCTCTTCCCTTTTGTTTGTTTTGTCCTGTTCCTGTGTGCTTGCTTTATGTTTTCTAATGAGAGACAAAAGGGGGGGGGGGTTGGGGATGGGTAGAATGGGGGGAGGAAGGGAAGGACTGGGAGGAGAAGAGGGAAGGAAAACTGTATTCAGGATATATTATATGAAAAAATATTTTCAATAAAAGAAAAGAGGAGAACAAAATTGGAAGGACCTAACTATGAGAGACAAAGCAAAGCAAACACAAGAATCCCAGCCTTGCCTGAGTAGAGAGGTCTTTGAAAAGATCTGGCTGCAGTCCATTGCCCCTGACAATAGGGTTTTCATCAGCCATCTTTCCCTTCTCCCTATGGGGCATCCTGGGTTTGCTTGTAGCAGTTTTCAAGGGCTTGAAGTCTTCCTTCATTAAGGGAGGACACAGGTGGCTAAGACTTTAGAGGAATCCCAATGATCCCCCTAGGTTGTATAAACAGCTGGGCAGGGGACACTCCCTCATGGAAACTCACTGGTTCATATTCTTGGCCTGTCACCATTGCCCTAATCTGGGGTGACCACACATCTTTCAGGTATCCCGGGTTCACACCTATTTCTGAAGCCACTGGGCAAGAGCAGCAGCCGAGGGAGCCTCCGATCATTTCCACCCCCACCCCCTGCCCCCAGGAAACAAAGGGAGTTACCCTAAGATAAGCTTGATAAGAATCAGCTGAAATGGACCAGGCTGGGGCAGGTGGGCCATGTGTGACATCCTTGTTCTGTTTGAGAAAGGGCTCAGTGGTGGGCCCAGCCCTAGAACCCAGAGAGTATCTGAGGTTCTGAACTCAGCTGCTATTCTCATCTAGAACAGGGAGAGAAACTTGCCATGGCCGGTGTTCTGTCCCTGAGCAGGGCCTCTGGAGTCCTCTGTCCTCAGGACTCTCTGGCAGAAGGGCTTTCGGTCTCTGGGCATCTGCACACAGCCCTTGCTCACACGTCCTTGCTTCTCTTGGCTTAGATTCTGAACACCTAGGACTCTGGCTGTGCAGGAGGCAAGTTCTTCCACGGGGGTCCTATTGTTCAGCTGTTCCTCAGCTCTCCCTAGACCCCTCATCATACCTGAGTCCCAGGGTGCTGAGCAGAACTTCCTCTCTAAAAGGCCCTCCCCATGAGACAGAATGCAGAGAAAGCCCAGAACCTTAGCTCCTAGCATTACCCTCTGCTCCATGGGACCAGGTCAGTCTGAGGGCCCAGCTCTGGCTCAGAGCCCCAGTCTAAGGAAATCCTGGCTCTCAGACACAGAAAACTACCAGGATCCCTGAACAGTAGGCAGCCCATTCCTTACCTTATGGCCCTGTGCATTTTCAGAGAACCCCTTCCAGATCCACACTATATGTCTAGGTTTGAACTGTCTGAGGCAGGCCCCAGAAAAGTACACCCACCTCCCCTCCCTCAAGCCACTTTTTTTTGAGACAAGGTCTGTCACTAGGCTCCGGGCTTGTCTAGACTGACTGGATCCTCTTGTTTCCACCCCACCCCCAGCGCTGAGGTAATAGCAGTGCAATGTCTGCTGTGGGTTTTGTTTGTTTGTTTTACACGAGGGCTAGGCATCACACACAGATCCTCACACATGCTCAGCAAGCAGTTTGCCAACTGAGCCATCTCTGCAGCCTTCCAGGAGTGTCTTTCTGAGTCCCAGAGTAAGAGCAAGAAGGGAGGCAGAAGTCAGGGATGAGCCCTGTGTTTTTCCAGCTAGCTGCATCCTAAAGCCCAGAGCTCTCCATGGCAGATGCAAAGCTGGACCTGTCTGTCTGAATAATCCAAATAAACAAGTCCTCAATCACACGTTCGTATTGTGACCATGGCAACAGTGATGGCCTGTACTTGGAGGAGTGAACCAGCAAGGACATGAGTCTAGAAAAGACATCCTTCCAGGGAGACCGACTCTAGAAACTCTCACGGTTCCAGGAGCCACTGTGCCTGAAGGATCATTTGGAGAGTTGGGGGTCTGCATGTGGTCTCTGACATATGCCCTCTGACACATCAGGATTCTGAAGAGAGGATAATGGCTCTGTTTCAAGCAACTCTAGAATATTTATGTGACATCGACTTCAGTTAACCTTCTAAAACTCTTTCCCTATGGTAGGTTTTGTTGAGACAGGGTCTAATGTAGCTCAAAAAGAACTTGAGTCCCTGGTCTTTCTGCCTCTACCTCTGAGTTCTGGGATTACTAGGGCTGTCAACTGTGTTGCATCTATAGCCCCTGTTCTGGTTGCTGAATGTTCGACTCTGCCACGCCCTCTAAGGCATGCCACTTCTGGAGGGTGGGTATGAGCAGGTGATCCAGCAGTGTCTTGTCTGTGCACGTGCCAATATACCATTGCAGGGATGCTGGACTGAAGATAACTCATGGTCTCCCTTTGCACAGAGACAAGGATGCCCACTACTTTGTGGCTATTCTTGGTTGTCAATTTGGCTACGTCTGGAATTCACTTAAACCCACATTGCTGGGTACACCTGTGAGGGATTTTTCTTAATTAAATCATTTGAAGTAGAAAGACTCACCTTTACTCTGGATCTTTTGGATGGGACGATCCAACTTGAATGTGGGTCACACCTTCTGCTGGCAGCCTAGATAAAGGACATGGAAGGAGGAAGCTTTGGCTCTCTGCCTGCTTGCTGGAAAGTTCATTTCTTCGCTGACATTAGAGCCTATTTCTCCGGGATTCTGGTGTATACTGAAGAGCAGCTGAGAAATCTAGCCTCATGAACTGAACGACTACAGGAATCTTGGACTTTCCAATGTAGATCAGCATTGTTGGACTAGTTGAACCACAGACCGTAAGCCACCTTAATAACCCATTTATACACACACACACACACACACACACACACACACACACACACACACACACACACACGGCCTTGACCAGTATACTATATTATGGAATGCCTCTGGGCATGTTTATGAAGAAGTTTCTAGAGTGAGTTAATTGAGGTAGGTGAGATCTCTCTAGAAATGAAGCAGCTCCCTGGGGCCCAGTAATGCCCTGAAACCTTCTTGCTTAGGCCAGGAGAAGTAGGTCCCTTTGTCGCCAGTAAGGTAAAGCCAGAGGCAAAGGGCAACTGAGCTACACTCCTCCCCAGAGATGAGGGAGTGATGGCAGTTTGTGGCAGATACATAATGAGCATCCAGTCCTACTATGGAGAACAGGAATGGCCTCCAAAGAAGGGAGGCAGTTCCAGGTTTTGATCTAAGTTGTGGGTCACAGAGACACAGTGGCAGCTCAGTTGTTCTTAAGGCTCCCTGCAAATGGCCATCTAAAGAAGGGGCATGAGTCCCATTTCTGTTATCCACAGATTGAGTAGATCTGAACGAAGGCAAGTTTACTGGGATGGGGTTGTAGGCCAGTTGGTTGGGTGCTTGCTTAACATACACAAAGCCTTGGCTTCCAATCTCAGCATAACACAAATCAAGTGCAGTGGTTAACGCCAACATTCAGGAAGCGGGTGCGGAAAACTCGGCAATTCAAAGTCATTCTCCCGTATCTATGGAGTTTGAGGATCATCGGAATTACAGGAGACGCTGTCTCAAAAACAAATGGATGAATGAATGAGTCAATAAATAGGTTGGTTTTCGTCCTGGCTTTGTTTCAAGATTAAGAGTGGCATTTTCTGGTGTCATTATGGAGTCTCCAGATGGTGCACGTGGTCAAGTGTGGATATGTGTGTGTACACACATGTCTTCTGTTTCTCTCGGTTCCTATAAAGCTAGGATTCATGCCTGAGGCTTCTCCCAGTGACAACATCAAATCCTACTCTACTCTCAAGGCCCCATCTCTAACCACTAGAATGGGATTAAGTCGGCTCCCAGTGAGTTGTGTCTCACAGCTGGAGGTTAATTTCACCACAGGAAGCCTGGGGAAAAAACCCTAGCCTTGGTGGGTAGTTACTTTACTGGCCAAGAATGCTCAGTTCTGCCTGTCCTTTCTATTCCTTTTCACTGCACCATTTGAAATTTTGAAACACACATTAAAAAAAAAAAAAAGCAAACAAACTGAGTAAAAAGGGACACAAACCAGGCCCACCACACAGGAAGCTCAAAACTGCTGAGTAATCTCAGAGACCACAGGGGTGTTTCCAGGGAGCTGAGCAGATGGCCGTGGGTGGCTGGGTGGCCAGGCAACACTTCCTGCCTGCTCCACAGAGGCACCGGGTCACCTGGGGACACTGTCTGGGTGTGTCTCTCCTGGACCAGTTCAGCCTTGAATCCATGCTTGTCCAGGATCCCAGGACTTGTAAGGTAAAGAGGAGGAGAAGGAGGTGGTTGTGGTTGGAAGTGACCATGGCCCTCCAACAAGGCCACATGGTCAGGACCCTACCTAAGAAGGAGAGTGCCTGCCACCTTATGGAATCCACACAGTTTAATCCACACCGGAAGGCAGCTAAGGCCTTGAGTACACAGTCTTCTGTGACAGACAACCCAGGCGACCAAGCAGCTGTTGCCTCTGCCTGGCAGAGCTATTCCTTTCTTGGCTAACACTGGGTAGGATTTTGTGTCTTTCAGTGATGCACATGCCACTGAGACAGAGACAAATGCAAACCTAGATCTAGCAACAGCCCAGAAATGACCTCCCCCTTGCAGGAAAAGCTGAGTCTTTGTTTGGAGCCAGTCACACCCTCACACCCTCCTGAGGAAAGAAGGATGGCCCCAGACTAGGTGGAGACCCAGCAGGAAGTGGGTGAGCTCTGTCAGGGTTTAAAGGTTCATTGCTGCGTTGCAATGGACCACACAGAGTCACAAGCTGTTTTGGAGAATAACAAGGAGAGTTGTCCCTTCTCAGACATGAACACAGCACGAGGCTGTCATGTGACAAGGAGATACCACTGTGAGACTCATCAGTGACATCATTGAAAAATCACAGGCCACAATAGTCTCTTGGGCTCTTCCAGTTTATGAGAGTTTTGATGTCAATTAGTAGAGATTGATTCAATCAATGATGTGGAATTGAGATGTTGTGCAGAAATCACTTTCCGCTTACTGAATCCCAAATAGTTTTGATTGGAAAATAACATAAAGACTGTCTTAGGGTTTCCAATGCTGTGAAGAGACACCATGGCCAAGGCAACTTTTATAAAGGAAAACATTTAATTGGGGCTGACCTACAGTTTCAGAGGTTTAGTCCATTAACATCATGGTGGGGAACATGGCAGCATCCAGGCAGACATGGTGCTGGAGGAGCCAAGAATTCTACACCTTGATTTAAAGGCAGCCAGGAGGGGACAGGAATTCCACACTGGGCAGAGCTAGCTAGATGCCAAAGCCCACTCCCACAGTGACACCTCCTCCAACAAGGTCACACCTACTTCAACAAGGCCACACCTCCTAATAGTGGTCAGTCCACATGGGCCAAGCATTCAAACACATGAGTCTACGGGGGGCGGGGGGGGCGTTGTATCTATTTAAACTACCACAAAGACTAAGAGTCAGGCTGATGGTGCACGTCTCAGCACTCTAGAGGTGGGGGCAGGAGGATCAGGAGTTCAAAGCCATTCTTGGCTACTGTGGTGGTTTGAATATGCTTGGCCCAAGGAGTGACACTAGTAGGAAGTGTGTGGCCTTGTTGGAGGAAGTGTGTCACCGTGGGCATGGGCTTTAAACCCCTCCTCCTAGCTGCCTGGCAGCCAGTCACCTCCTAGTGGCCGTCAGATGAAGATGTAGAACTCTCAGCTCCGCTTGCACCATGCCTGCCGAACTTCTGACCTCCACATGTGCACACACAGATGGGCTGCCTGCACCTATGCGTGCATGAACATACGTACACACATCCTCAAAAAGGCTAGGAAGATAAAACAAGATAATGTTCTACACTGACATGTTTAGGAAACTATGTGAGGAAACACAGAAAAATAAATTTAGTTGATATTGACATTATATATTAAGATTAAAAAACAGAGGAGAGGGGTGGTTATAATGATTTAACACACTAGTATATCTCCATCTATGTAAGAATTTCTTGGAAATAATTATTTCCATTTCTACTGAAAAGTGGACAAAATGCACAAAAAGCAAAAAAAAAAAAAAAAATTGTCATTAAAACATGGAAAATGTCTAGTAGTGTTTATTGACTAAAGCAAATATAAAGAAGAAACTATAGTTTTAAGAATTTGGGTGTTTTTTTTGGATAGTCTCTTTTATCCCAAGCTGGTTTTGAACTCACTATTGAGCCAACTTGACCTTCTGACCCCACTTCCTCCACCTCCAGAGTGCTGGGCTTCCAGGCATGTGCCACCACCCCTGCTTTATGTGGTGCTGGGAATGGAACCAAGGGCTTCGTGTATACTAAGCTAACTCTCTGATCACTGAGCCACACTCCCAGCCTTTACGACCGTTTGAAAGAGTGAGGGCATTGGTGATGGCGAGGCGTTTTCTCACGCTTTGGGCAGCACCAGCCTTCAGGCATTCATGGAGGGGGGTGTGATGCTCCACGTCTACTGTGCTCCTGTCTAGAAATTCAGAGCCAACCCTGTGGTATAGGACTGACGAAGGCCAGCATCTGAATAGCAGTGGGAAGAGTCACAGAGATGGGTATGGAGCCGAGGGGACCACATAGCAGTCTGGAGCATCCACCAGGAAGTGGGGCAGCCATATGGTCTCTGCCATAAGAGTGAGGCTTTACGAAGTGAACAGGGCATCAAAGAACCAGTGTGATGAATCTCTGGAGAGGGCTGGAAAGAGGACTCAGTTGATAAAGCACTTGCTGCATGAGTGTGAGAACCCCAAGTTCAGATCCCCAGACCCACAAAAATGCTGGATGGCATGAAATCTCACTGTAATTTCAGTGCTGGAAGGCAGAGGTAGAGACTCCTTGGAGCAAGCTGACTACCACCTCAGCGAGCTCTGGGTCCACTTGAGAAACCTGCCTCAATGAATAAGGTAAAGAATAGCAGCATGGTGCTTCCACATGCAGGCATACACATGTTTATGTGTATCCACACATGGGAGCACGCACACACCACACACATATGTGCTAAGGTGGTGGTTAATGACAGGCTCAAAGAATAATGACAAGGTCAGATGACACACAAGCCAGCATGAGAGGAACCCACAGCCTCATCAGGACAATCCAAACATCAAATGGAAGGCAGGAGAGAGCTGAGTGGGACAGCAGCCAGGCCAACAGAGAAATGTCTCAGCTTGAAGCACAATGAGGAAGAGAATATTTATATACTGCCAAAGAAGCCTATCTCTTGACACTGAATGCAAAGGAGGCAATGGAGGAATGGTAGACATCACTACAGTTGTGGCCAACAGAGTGCAACATCATCAGTAGCAGAACCTCTGACTGTGTGGTACCCGAAGGAGCATGGGGAGAATGCAGGGGTGCTTCTGCAAGGCTCCTGGCAACGACATCACGAGGAGTCATCAGGTCCCCATGGAAGGAGGTTATGTCAAGTAGCTGGCTAGTCTACCATGCCCAGATCATAAGAGACAAGCAAGGTCACGAACCATGCCTAATCAGGGAAATATCGGGGTGGGGAGAGAGCGAGAGAGAGAGCAAGAGAGAGAGAGAGAGAGAGAGAGAGAGAGAGAGAGAGAGAGAGAGAGAGGAGAGAGGAGAGAGGGAAGGGAAGGAGGAGGAGGAGGAGGGGGGGGAGGGGCCAGGCGTGGGACTGTGAAATGGCTCCGTGGGAAAGGACACTTGCTGTTCAATCACAAGTGCTGGAGTGCTCCAATCCCCAACACCTATGTAGAAAGCTCAGTGAGCTTATAGCACCTGTAGCCTCAGAACTGCGAGGGCAGAGATGAGAGGATCCATCAAGGGACTTGCTGGCCATCAGCCTTACTCCAGGCTCAGAGCCTGAATGGAGAAGTGTAAACCAAATAACTCCTTTCTTCCCCAAGTTGCTTCTGGTCATGGTTGTGCTATCATAACAATGGAAAGCAGAATATAACGGTGTGTTTGAGTTTGTGAAAATTAGGTACTGACTGAAGTGTCTGCCGGTCATGGACCTGGTATCCACAACTGTTGAAGCCAGGAATGGTGGTACAGTTTGTCATCATAGCATTTGGGAGTTTGAGGCAGGAGGATTTAAAGTTCAAGGTCACTCTTAGCTATAGAATGAGTTTGAGTCTGAACTATATAGTGAGTTTTTGCCTCAAAAATCAAAGTCAGTATACCTATAAACCAAAACCAAATCGATTAGCACTGTCAGAAAGGAAGAAAAAAAATTCGTGCTTCCTTGGTACTTGCTTGAAGATTCTCTCCCTCCCTCTCCCTGTCCCTCTCCCTGTCCCTCTCCCTGTCCCTCTCCCTGTCCCCCCCCTCTCTCTCACACACACACACACACACATCACATGCATATATGCAGACACCACATGCATGCCTACATTCAAGCATGCACACACACACATTCTTATAGAGCCCAAGACTACCAGCCCACAGATGGTACCATTCACAAGGGGCCCTCTCCCCTTGATCACTAATTGAGAAAATGCCTTACCACTGGATCTCACAGAAGCATTTTCTCAACTGAAACTCCTTTCTCTGTGATAACTCCAGCTTGTGTCAAGTTGACACACAAAACTAGCCAGTACAATTCAACCCTTGTCAACTTGACACACAAACACATCACCAATAAGCCTCGACCCTTACTTCCTTATTCATCCCCAAGCTCTAAATAATTTTAAAAGTCCCACAGTCTTTGCAAATTCTTACATATCAACATTTCAGTCCCTTTGAAACAATCAATCTCTTAAAATTCAAAGTCTTTTAAAAATTCAAAGTCTCTTAACTACTTCAGGAGGGAAAATATATCAGGGCACAGTCACAATAAAAAGCAAAACCAAACTCCAACTGTCCAATGTCTGGGATCCACTCACGATCTTCTGGATTCCTCCAAGGGCTTGAGTCACTTCTCCAGCTCTGCCCTTTGTAGCACACATCTTGTCTTTCTAGGCTCCAGATGCCTGTACTCCACTGCTGCTGCTGTTCTTGGTGGTCATCTCATGGTACTGGTATCTCCAAAACACTGCTGTCTTCTGCTGCAACTAGGTTTACCAGCAGCCTCTCATAGGCTCTCTTCATGGTGCCAAGCCTCAACTCCTTTGCATGACCCCTTCAGTCCTGGGCCATCAATTGCAACTGAGGCTGCACCTTCACCAACGGCCTTCCACGTCCTCTCACAGTGCCCAGGCCTCAGCTGCTCTTCAAGACTCCTTCATGCCTTCAAAACCAGTACCACCTGGGTGATTCTTACACATTACCAAGTCCAGCAACAGCACAAGGTACAACCCTGGCTATCTCTGGAACGAAGCCTCTGTGCTCTCAGAAAACACTTCTCAGAAGATTTTACCTCAATGATGCTGGTCTCTTCCCAATCACCGCCAATTTCCCAGCTCCAGCTAACCAGCATCAATAGTCCCAGTAATGCAATGGTTTTGTTTTAGTAGTTCTGGTATCTTGTTAATCACAGCTGACTTCTTCAGCCCCAGCTAACCAAAACCACAGAATCTTAAATCAAACTAGCAATGGCCCTGATAAGAGTCTTTAATCTTCCCTCTGAAATTTCACAAGCCAGGCCTCCATCTTCTGCAATGGCTCTTCTAGCTCAAAGTTCCAAAGTCCTTCCACGGTCCTCCCCAAAACAAGGTCAGGTTGTCACAGGAATACCCCACTATCCCAGTACCAATTTGTCTTAGTCAGGGTTTCTATTCCTGCACAAACATCATGACCAAGATGCAAGTTGGGGAGGAAAGGGTTTATTCGGTTTACACTTCCATGCTGCTGTTCATCGCAAAAGGAAGTCAGGACTGGAACTCAAAGAGGTCAAGGAGCAGAAGCTGATGCATAGGCCATGGAGGAATGCTGCTTACTGGCTTGCTTCTCCTGGCTTGCTCAGTTGGCTTTCTTATAGAGCCCAAGACTACCAGCCCAGGGATGGCACCACCCACAAGGGGCCCTCCCCCCTTGACCACTAATTGAGAAAATGTCTTACCGCTGGATCTCATGGAGGCATTTTCCCAACTGAAACTCCTTTCTCTGCGATAACTCCAGCTTGTGTCAAGTTGACACACAAAACTAGCCAGTACACACATACATATACACACATACACATGCACACTTGCATGCATACACACATGCACACACACATGTACAGGCACATGCAGCCATTGGCCCAGTGATTCTACTCCAGGACTCTATCACAGGAAGGTCATCAGAGGCCCTGCCCAGGCAGTATGCCGAAAGACAACTTTAGAGATGGCAGCAGTTCCCCACAGTGAATGCTGGAATTCCGTTTGTGCTTGGGAAGCAGCCTCAGGCTCAGTGGTGATGGAGCTTGCCCCTTGCAGTGATCCTTGAGGCTAGTTTACCACCATGTAGATGTGGAGAAAAAAAGCTGCAGCTTTTTTCTGGGAGACAGAGTTTAGGAAAACAGGCTGACCAAAAAGGGTGCAGTGTGAATTGTTTTTCCTGTTGCTGTGACAAAATGCCGGATAAAAACAGTTCTGGAAGAAGGCTTGGTTTCTGCTAGGGTACGGTCCATCATCACAGGACAGGCATGATGGCAAGAGGGTGGCACAGCTGGTCACACTTGCAGGAAGCAGCAAGAGGTGGATGCTGGCCTTGTGCCTTTCTTCTGTTAATGCAGTCTAGAACCCTTGTTCTAGTTTGCTTCCTGTCGCTGTGATAAAGCACTCTGACCAAAAACAAGTTTGGGAGGAAAGGGTTTATTTCATCCTAAACTCCCAGGCTATTACAGTCCTTCAGTTGAAACAAGTCAGAGCAGGGCTCAGTGCGGGAACCTGAAGACAGGCCTGGTAGCTGTTCTGCACTGTATTATCTCTGACCAGGGTTCTTCCAGCCAATGAAGGACAGTGGGAATCGTGGAGGAGGCTACTTGCTAGCTGGGTCTCTGGCTCACTCCCTCACTCAAGTTGAATTAGCTTTCTTGTTCAGTGGCGGTCCACCTGCGTAGGGACAGCACCTCCCACAGTGGGCTGGACCCCCTCCCTCAATTAATAATCAAGATAATCCCCCACAGACATGCCCACATCTGATCTAGGCAATCCCTTACTGGAGGCTTTCCTCTCAGAAGACTCTAGGCTATGTCAAAATTGGCAATGAAAGCTAACTAGGACAGAACGGTGCCGCCTACGTTCAGGGTGGGTTTTAATTACCTAATCTAGAAACTCCCTTACAGACAAAGGGTTGTCTCCAAGGTGATTTTAGATGCTGCCAAGTTGATGCTCAATATTAACCAACAAAGAGAAGCATGTGGGGTGGGGGGAGAGGAGAGGAGGGGAGAAAGAGAGAGAGAGAGAGAGAGAGAGAGAGAGAGAGAGAAGAGCACAAGTGGGGGAAGTTGAGGGAGGCAGGGTTGTAACCAGGGAAGCCCTGAGAAGATGGTAAGGAGCCCTCACAGCCCTCACAGCCCTCACAGCCCTCCTCTGCCACTCGTGATTGTCCAGTCTGAGGTGAGTCCATGTCCTTCAGTGTTTTGAATCCCATAGTCACCCAAGCTGCACGGACTCTGGGGGTATGGAATAAGGATAGCACCCTGGTGTGGCTCCCTCAGGGCCCCAAGGGCCAGTTCCATGGCAGGTCCCTACCTTTCACGTCTATACATTCCCAGGGAGCTGAGAGACACAGTCATCTTACCTCACAGGGCTGTGCTGTACATGGAGTAGCCCAGTCATCTGTGTGGGAGGAGGGATTCTCCAGGCCTCTGCCTGCCTGGCTGCAGTTGCTGTCTGGGAAGGAAACTAGAACCCACATGTGGGTGACAGAGTGTGTGTGTGTGTAGGGGGGGTGGGGTACCACAGGCTACCCCATGTCTGCGATGCTCAGAAGGTGAGCTTGGAGAGCCTAGTGACCCACCATGAGGATCTGAGTTGAGAGATTGGCTGACAACTCATTGAGGGGCCTTGGACTCTTTGGTGATGTCCACTCCCTCTTCCTTTATGAATACCCAGGGCTAAAAGCTCTCTTCTTGGAGAGCATCAAGGCCTGCAGGGGAAGCATCCATGACTTGGATGAAGACATCTGCCGGCCCTTTGTAAATGCTTACCTGGCCTCACACAGGGATACTGAGAACAGGGCTCAGAGATGGCTGCTTCCCTCAGGCCCTCCTGGCTGGTCCCCACGCCCCCCTTCACCTTCCAGTCTTAACCTTTGTTGAGCTTCCGGTGAACTTTCTAGAAGGATGGTTCACGTGAGACCTTAGTCATTTCTTAACAGCCTTACGAGACTAATGGCTGGTGACACCCTCTGTGGCAGGCTGTGTTGGACGCCAGCTCCTTCACTATTGGGGCCCTTGCTGAGGTGGGGTGGAGTCAGGGTAGAGGTGGGGATGAAGTGGGACAAATGATAATTGCGTTTTGCTGCTGAGTCAGCTGAAATCCCTGGTGCCTAGGTGTACGTTTGCTCTACATGGTCTCTGCTTTGCCCATCGGTGTGGAATTTTTTCGAATATTTATTTTTGTTTGTTTATTTACTGGTTGACTCTGTGTGTGTGTGTGTGTGTGTGTAGGCCAGAGGACAACCTCAGCTTCTGCCCTGGCTTTTGAGACAGAGTCTCTTATTGAGAGCTGCAGCTTATTCAGCGGGTTAGGCTAGGGAGGGGTCTGCCCGTCTCTACCTCCCAAACTGGGATTACAGGCCCTTACCACCATTCTCAGCTTTTAACATCGGTGCCAGGGCTTGAACTCATGTCGTCTTGTTTATGTTGGAAACCCTTTACTGGCTGAGCTGTCTCCTTACCTATCACATTTATCTTAGACATCTTTCTAGAGGCCTGGTTCACAACCTTCTGAGGGACCCATTTCAGGGCACTGTGTTCTCTGAGCCATACATCACCTACCTTTGGTAGCTTCAGAAAATTTTTGTTACCACCAAGAGGAACCCAGAACCCTTAGCTTGCCTCTGCTTTGCTATACACCTTGAGTCTTAACAGCTGAAGCAGCAGTGGCTAGCAGCTACCCTGTCAGTGAATGAATGATGGCTATGTTGGAAGTCCTTCCTCCTTCTCCTCATGTGTGGCTTTGCACTGCCTAATTGGGCCCATGCCCACCTCAAATGCCAATTTCCACAATTAATTGGTATTTAGGGATAGGAGTGTGGGATTATTTGGGAAGATGAAACCAGTCAGTAAACTGATTACTTTGTAAGTACAGGACCTGAGTTCAATCCCCAGCACCCCCTAAAATCAAACATGAGGGGTTGCCATAGGGCTAAGAAAATGGCTTAGTGGGTAAGAACACTTGCTCTGCAAATATAAGGGCCTGAGTTCGAACCCTCTAGCACCCACATAGAATGCCAGGGATGACTATGTGTGGTTATAACTCCAGCCTCGGGGGACAGAGACAGGAAGATCCAGAAACCTCACTGACTACCCAGCCTAGCCCAGTGGGTTTCCGGTTCAGTTAGAGAACTGCTTCAATAAGGTAGAAAGTGATAGAGGAAGACACTGGATACCCTCTGCTCTGGCTTCTACGTGTGTGGACATGGGGATGCTCACATTCATATACATTTACTACTCATGTACACACATACATATGTGTATACACACACACATTTTTAAAAGTCAAAGAAGGCCAAGTATGGTGGTACCAGATATGGTGGTGCACACCTTTAATCCTAGCACTTGGGAGGCCAAGGCTGGTTGATCTCTGAAAATTTAAGGCTAGCTAGAGTTATATGGTGAAAGCTTATCTCAAAGTCCCAAACAAAGAAAAGCAATTAAAGAAAGAATTTTTAAAAGAGTATGGGATTGGGGCTTTCCCAAAGTGGCTCTGGGTCACAATTACATGTGACTTTGTTCTTAGGCTAATGGGAAAGAGGGAAATTCCCGGCCCACAGTGGCAGTTGCTGCTAGCATGGTAGTCCTTGGGTAGTAAAAATAAATACATATAAATACACAGGCAGAAATGGTCAGATGGCTTCTGCAGTGCTGAGGGCAGATAGGCCACTGCCACCCTCAACAGGGAAGTGTGTGCACCTGCCTTTGTCACAGATGGCAACCCGGGATCCTCAGGTATCAGCGAAACCCACCTGAGGCCTTAGGTCAGCCGTGTGCACTCCAATAAGGCTCCACTTACCATCAAGGAGGCCCTGCCCCTGACCGTCTTGATTAGGAGGACTTGAAGACGGAGATGGTTACAAATAAAACCAATCCCTGCCCCCGAAGTATAGTTAGTGACCGCCTCCCGCCAATCGCTCTGAAATAATTTCCCTTAGTTTTTCTTGTTTGTGATATCAAAAGCCCAGTGCAAGCTGTTTGGAAAAAAATGTGGCTGAGACTGATTTCTAGAGCAGCTTTGGCAACAAGCAGCTGTAGCCACTGTGCAGTGTGTGTGTGTGTGTGTGTGTGTGTGTGTGTGTGTGTGTGTGTGCGCGTGCGCAGTGTTAATAGCAACTGGGCTGCCATGAGTGCATTCAGCTGGCTTCTTGCCTGACAGTCCTCCACTCAAAGCAGCTAAGCACTAGGATGTTTGTGACAGCTGTCAGAGCATTAAATTGTCCTGGTCCCCCCTCCCCCCTCCCAAATCTTATTTTATTTAAAGCAGTGGTTCTCAACCTGTGACTCTCAATCACTGGAAAACACATCCTTCTGATGGCATTAGGAACCCCAAACCATGAATTTATTTTTGATGCTACTTCATAACTGTAATTTCGCTACCGAGCAGTGTCTCATTCAGTTCCTAGGACCATTGGAAATATGTATTTTCTGATGGTTGCCGCCCTCAGGTTGAGAATGTCTGATTTAAAGGAAAAATATTTATAAAATTGAGTGCTTACGATAAAGGTCCACTGCTAACCCTCACAGGGCTTCATACCCGTTTCTATGCCCCAGGAAGCTGCGGGTCTGTCTGGTCACTCTTAGCCTTTGCCAAGAACAGTCAATCCTGTAGTGGATTTGATACAAAAGGTGCCTTTTGCCCAGAGAACAGGGAAGACAGTGGAAGACTACTTTGCTCCGATGAAGAGACAATACTCTCCGGAGAAGTCAAAGACCTGCTCTCAGCCTGCTGGGTGTTTCAGTTACAGGGATTTTCAGAGAAGCAATTGGGCTTATTTAGGATTTTCCTTAGCAACAGAGGTACCAGGAAGTAGGCACATGGGACAGGTGGCTGGATGGACTATTTTCAGGAGCTTCGAGGAGACAGAGCGGACCGGACCGTGTTGAGTGAGGAGCACTTACCTCTAGAGCGGTTTCAATTTGCGTTTAGAAAGGTGTTAAAGTAAAGGGAATGCAGGAGCTCTCCACAGATGCACCAGTGCTGTGTCCCCGGCTGTCTCTGCAGAGACAGTGGACTGTGAACACAGAGGAGTCCAGGCATGAAGCGACTTCACACCTCCTCTGCAAACAGCTGTCCTCAGTTGCATTTATGCTGAGAGGTGCGTGCAAGGTGATTATCCAGGGTTTTATAAGCCATTCCTTGGCTCAGCCTCAGGGCTGCTTATGGCTTTGAAGAAAGACAATATCACACTTCATGAGGGACAGATGGCTTTTTATCAATCCTTGCATGATTATTCATGGAGATGGCACTGGGAGGCCCTGTGGGTGGAACCGAGTGGTTGATTTGGTGTAAGGAGGGGACCCTGCCCACCAGTTCTCCTGTGGCTGTCTCTGGGGCACTGTTGTGCCCCTGGGTTCTCCCAGCTCTCCCAGTTCAGGCCAGCCTGGTCCTCCACAAACCTGGTGTGCACTTCCCCTCCCCCGCTAATGTGCAGCTCCTCTTTGCTCTGTAAGTGTCTGTGATGAGTTCCTGGGCTGCTCTCACCATTCTGTTAGGTTCCCTGTCTGTCTGTTGGTCCGTCTGTCTGTCTCTTTCTCTCTGTGGTGTATACATGTAGAGGCCATAGGTTCATATGACTTATCTCTCTCTATTGTGTTCTACCTTATATTTAGAGATAGAATCTTTCACTGAACCTAGAGTTTATTGTTTGGTTTAGACTATGTGGCCAGTGAGCCCCGGGGATCCTTCTGTCTTTTCCTTACTCCCCCAACCCTGTGGTTATAGACACATGACACCATGCCAGGGTGTTGGAGATCTGAACCCAGGCCTTATGCTTGCCCATTGAGCACTTTAAACATGGCCGCGTGCATGCAAACACACACACACACACACACACACACACACACACACACACACACACACACACACAAATCATCTCTGCCTTACTATAAATTATTGTAAGAGGAGATGGGTACAAATCAGTCTGGATTATATAGATGACAATGAAGAATCAGGGGACGGAGGGGTGATTTTGCCCCAGTGGAATCAACCTTGTATTTACCTCGCTAGGGGTGCCCTTGTGATCTCAGAGGACACAGGAAAATCCTTTCTTGCTGCTTTATGGGCAGCTGGGCCTCGAGGCATGGCTGAGATGATGGAAATGTAATTCTGGTGCAAACCAGGACTGGGTGGGGAAGGGCTGGGGTTTCCATAGGGATGCCAGGTACTCATGGATGCAGGCTATCCCTTCCCCACCCCAGAGATGAGGAGGCACAGAGAATCTAGTGCGTGGCCTGGGCTCAGGCGTAGCAGCAGCTTCTCTGTTTTTGACCTCACCCCTCTCCTTTCCTTCCCTCCCTGCCTTTGATCTTTCTCGTGTTTCTCTTCCCCTCTTCTTTTTCTAGTAGACAGGCTCACAGGTGAGCCCCGTGGCTTTTCTAGGCTCTTTGTTGTACTGTCGTCTCCCCTGTGGAAGACATTTGTTTCTCAAGTTCTCTGCTAGGAAGTCATGGACCGTCAGAACCACATGCTTTCCTCGGCTATGACTCAAAGGATGTGAGGGTCATACCCAGGGCAGTTCTAAAATGGGACAGGCAATTGTTGGTTTTGCTTCCCTGGGAAGGTTTTGAAAGATCCTGCCACACTCCCCTACAGAAAATAACCAAGAAACCTATGCACATTGCAAAACAGAGCTGCTGGGGTGCTGGGGTGCTGGGGTACTGGGGGACAGAGAGCTATGGGCCGGGGCCTTGGGGTGGGAGCAGCTGCAAAAGGTAAATTCTGGGACTTTGTAGCTTTTTTTTTTTTTTAACGTAGGGACTGGACTGGGTACATCTTGAGCC
>CM052721.1:13702218-13736916 GCA_028551405.1 Uromys caudimaculatus
AGAGAGAGAGAGAGAGAGAGAGAGAGAGAGAGAGAGAGAGAGAGAGAGGCAGAGACACAGAGACACAGGCACAGGCATACACATACACACAGGTACACACAGTTTTTTGGCACATACAGAGACACACAAACAGATGCATGCACAAACACGCAGAGAGACAGCTGTGCATGTTCTCTCTTACACACATGGGCACATGTAGAGACACAGGTGTATACACAGAGGTGCATGCAGGTTCTTAGAGACACATACACAGATACATAGAGACACACGGACATGCGCACTTGATTTAATACTGGCCACAACAGGATAGACGAACTTGCCACTGAGAGTGAGGAAAGTCAAGATTTCAGCCTCTCCTTCAGCTGTGCCTATGCAGCAGGTCGGAGGAAGGCTAGCAGGGCCCTACCTGCCTCTCGGCTTCATGGAGGACCGACATTCTGGGCTGTGAAGGAACCTCTTCTCCTGCAGATCCCAGGGTAACTACTCTCACTAGTTAGTCTGGGGCTTGCCAGGCATTTCCTCTTCCAGTGGTTGCGTTGGAGTTTGCACATTGTTCTATAGGAGGCCAAGAGGACTGCACAGGGTCGCTGAGGCCAGCGCACGTTCTCTGCTGGCTCCTCCTTAGAGGCTAAGGGTCTCAGATTTTAAAGCAGTTGTTTTCAACCTGAGAGTTGAGATGCCTGCAAAGATCACATCTAAGATATCCTGCACATTACCACTCATAACAGTAGCAAGGTTACAGTTATGAGATAGCAACAAAGTGATTTCATGTTGGGGGTCACCACACGAGGAACTGTATTAAGGGGTTGCAGCATTAGGAAGACTGAGACCCACTGTTTCAGAAGGGCCAGCGTGTGATGCTGTTCTATGTTCATGGAGAACCCAGTGTGGGCTTTGCTCAGGGGTCTGGGATTCAGCTGAGGGTCTGGGACATGGGCAATGTTCTATTTAGGGTTTCTGTTGCTGTGATGAAACACCATGGATACATTTGGGGAGGAAAGAGTTGAATTTTATTTTTGGGCTTACACTTCCACATCTCAGTTCATCCTTGAAGTTTCTTGAAGAAACTCAAACAGGCCAGGAACCTGGAAGCAAGATGCAGAGCCTTGGAGGGGTGCTGCTTACTGGCTTGCTCATCATGACCTTTTAATCCTGATTTCTTATAGAACCGAGGACCATCAGCCCAGGATGGGATGGGCTCCTTCCCCATCCATCATGAAGTAAGAAAAGGCCCTACAGGCCTGCCTATAGCCAGATCTTACGGAGGCATTTTCTCACTTGAGGTTTCTTCCTTTCCGAGAACTCTAGCTTGAGTAAAGTTGACATAAAACTAGCAGCCAGACCAGGAAGCTTCCAGAGCTAGCTCATTTGCATCCTAGAGGCCTTGAAGTCAGGAACAGAGAGCAACCTCAGGAACCTGCACTGCCTTTCTCCTGAGAGAGACCATCTGCTTCCTAGGAGGGTCTTTTTGCCCAGGAAGAGGGACCAGAAGGAAAGCAGAAGGACTTGGCCTTCCAAGAGTCAGAGGAACAGCAGTGTGTTGAGCACACTGTGGAGATGCTGGCAGCAGGCCTGGGCCCACCAAGCACGGTCAGCCTGCAGAGGCCCAAAGGAGAATCGGGTTGCTTTGGGAACTTTGTCCAAACCTTCTTGGTCTATCTTTCTCTCTCTCTTTTCTTTCTTTCTCTCTTCTCTCTCTCTCTCTCTCTCTCTCTCTCTCTCTCTCTCTCTCTCTCTCTCTCTCTCCCCCTCCCTCCCTCCCTCCTTCCCTCCCTCCCTCCCTTCCTTCCTTTCTTTCTTTCCATGTTTTTGTCTCTCTGACTTCCTGTCTCTGTCTCTCTGTGTCCCTGTCTCTGACTCTCTCTCCTCTCTCCTCCCTCCCCTCCCTTCTGTTCCCCTTCCTCCTGTTCTCCTTCCTTCCTCCCTGCTCCCCCCTTTCCTGCTCCCTCTCTGTAACAAGTCTGTTATCCATGCCCCTAAGTCCTTAACTCTATTTGAGAGTCACTTCAGAGTACCAGGGCATGGGTTTTTACCCACAGCGCTCTCTGTGGGGAGTCTACTCCTCTGCTGGATGAAGGGCTCAGCCAGAAGCCCTTCCTGAGCACTGTGTGTCCCCTCCTGGGTTTCCAGCAAACTCACACTCTGCTCACCAACTCTTACAACCAAGCAATGCTGATTAGAGAAGGAGGCCCAAGTACTGCTGCTTTCCTTGCTGACCTGCTGGGATGACCAGGCAGGACTGGTCTCTTGAGCCACAGGACCCCAGCATTGACCAGAACAGGTGACCAGAGACCTTCCTTGAGCTGGCTCTGCTCATAGGAGGACTGTCAACACAATCAAATTTTCTTTGTTCACAAGCTAATCTCCTTATTCCAGACATTTCTGTCAACATTTTCAAAAGCTCAGCCTTAGAGATACTCATTTTTAATGTCATGGCTTTTGCTCCAACTCCAGCATCTCTGCTCTGTTTGCCAGCAGCATGCAAACCCTGGCCTCTGTGCTCCATAGATAAACTGTGCTCCATAGATAGAAAGCCGCACATCTCCCCTCCTTCCCCAGCAATAAGCAGCAGGCAAGAGAATTAAAATGCACAACTTAATTGGATCTCCAGCATCCTGCTGGCTAAGAGAGCTCACCTCTCCATGCCACATTTGAGCACAGGGTTTAATTCCACGAGTGGCTTGGCAGGTAGAAGGCATTAATAGTAAACAGTTCATTAGGGGCACATCCAGCCTCATGCCTTCTCTAGTACGGAGCAGGGAGCAGACACTTTAGGGGTGTCCTAGTTAGATTTAATTGTCAACCTGACACAGCCTAGAGTCACCTGAAAGAAAAGCCCCTACTGAGGAATCACCTAGACCAAATTGGCCTGTAGGCATGTCTGTAGGGGAATATCTTGATTAATTGAGGGAGGGGGTTCAGCCCACTGTGGGAGGCGCTGTCCCTAGGCAGGCGGACCTCCACTGAACAAGAAAGCTAATTCAACTTGAGTGAGCCAGAGACCCAGCTAGCAAGCAGCCTCCTCCATGATTCCTGATGTCCTTCCTTGGCTGTGAGGAAGAATCCTGGTCAGAGATAATACAGTGCAGAACAGCAAGCAGGCCTGTCTTCAGGTTCCCGCACTGAGCCCTGCTCTGACTTGTTTCAACTGAAGGACTGTAATAGCCTGGGAGTTTAGGATGAAATAAACCCTTTCCTCCCCGGACATTTTTGGTAGGAGTGTTTTACCATAGCAACAGAAAGGAAGCTAGGACAGAGGGTGACTCAATTAAGAAAGGAGTAATTGACCTGAATTGGGCTGTCGGCCAAGACCAGCCTCAAACAATCCCTTCTCTCAGCTAATTCTCTGTATGGGTTCTGGATGGAGAATGGCGTGATGCCCAGCCCAGGGGCTCATGCCCAACATAGGGGCTCCTGTCCAGCTCAGGATTTCATGCCCGGCCCTGGGGCTTATGACTGAACATTCATGAAGTGTGGCAGGTTTCCATTGTTGCCTCACCTGGGAAAGGAGGGAACGGAACTGGGGAGATTTAGATCTCTTGCTTGGCAGGGGAGTAACTGGGCTTCAGTCTGAGTCTGGCTAGCCACCAGGGAACCTCTCTAACTCCAAGAATGAACAGATGCATGAGTGAGCTACTGCCTATGAACGGGAACTTTCACTTGACATGACAGCTAGACCCTGAGGGAGTGGCCTGGACCACCCTGGGAGGACAGAAGGACCCCTGAGGGTGGAACAGAGATACATACTGAGGTCCAGCTGTGGTCACTGGTAAGTGCTTGAGCCCGCTGGAGTTTGGGATGAGACAGAACAAGGTTCCTTCATACCTGTACCAGGCAAGCTGCCCAGAGATGCTCCAACCCCCCGTAGAACTGGTGACCCAACAGGATCTGTCTCCATAGGAAGAGTGTTCAGAAAGGTACCCATGTCCCCATGAGGGACATCCCAGCTGAGAGTGCTCCTAGCTGCACTAGCTCACACCCTCAGTACGTGACTCCCAGTGAATGTGGATGGTCTCTGCACACTCTTGGGGAGAAGCCCACTAGGACCTGTGGTGGTACAATCTCACCCCTGGCATATACTCATCTCAGCATCACCAGAGCGGTCATCACACACAAAAGCACGTGAATGCTCACAACACACAGACACATTAAAAACCCTGACAGGCATGTGTGTGTGTGCACACACACAGACACAGACACACAGACACACATACATGCACACACACAAACACACATGCACCACCCCTCACATCTGACTTAGACACAGAGGAACATACCTGCTGTGAACTACCATACGTCCCTCTTCATTCTGCTGCCCCAGCTGACTGCTTTGATTTTTTTTTTTTTGAGACAAAGTCTCCTGTAGCCCAGGATAGCCTCAACTTGCTTTGTAGCCTGTGACTTTGAAGTCTTTATCCTCCAGTTTCTACCTCTTCAGAGTCAGTTCTACAGGTATGGACCACCATGCCTGATGCTGGGGAGGGAACCCAGGGTGTAGTGCAACCAACTTAAACCTATCCCCAATTAGCTTACAAATAAACGAGACTCAGACTATGGTTATTTTATTTGGCTTTGACAGTTAATGGGGGGACTTCTAACTGCTGACCTGACTACCTCCCCAGTGGTGTACCCCAGATACTTGCTGTTTCTCCTGGCCATGTGCTCATGGTCCATCTCCCCTCAGGGCGGCTTCCTTCTTCTGATCTCCTCTCTCTTCCTTTCGGTTCTCCATCCCTGACCAGATAATTCAAGACCCATGTACCTCTAATCTCCTCTGTAACTGGCTGTAGCCAATTTTACTTACCCAATAGTTTTAAATCAAGGAACAAGGTTTGGACAACAAAAGCTTGTAAAGAGGAGAATTCACCTGTAGGCCTAGACCTTCTAGTACAGAATTTAGCATTACAACACTTATCAATCAAACCTCAATATCAGGGTCTCATATGTGCTAGGGGAGTACTCCATCAATTGAACCACATTCCTGCCCTCCTCTTCCTTTTTGATACAAGGAAAACAAGAAAGTCCCACATCTGGTTTTGAGGACACTTAGGTAAACTATAAGCCTAGGACTAAATGTTTTCTCTACACTTTAATAATGTCCATGAAAGTCAACTCAAAACCAAGGCCATCCTGGGAGCCTGTGCTGCAGATGTGTGGGGCTCACAATGGGGCATTGGGGCAGCAGCCCACTGCTTCCTCCTGGATCTGCTGGCTTGTTTTCCTGTATACCACAGGGAAGAGCACCCTATCCTCTCTGTGGGAGACTTTCACCACACTAATGACTGTTCTGCTTTAGTGAGAAGGGAAGCCATAGGAAGATTGTGTGTGTGTGTGTGTGTGTGTGTGTGTGTGTGTGTGTGTGTTTGTGATGAGACTTTCACTGCAGCCAGTGTAATGCAATTCTGCCCTAATGGCCTGTGGCCCTAGTGGGCTCTGGGAAAGGCTAGAAGACAGAGGTGGAGAAGACTAGGGGAAGGGGGTTTTATCTACATAGCCATGGGGAAGCTATCATCCTCTCTGGGTACAGACTTTTCAGGGAGGTTGCTTCAAGGTCATTCATCTTTCTGCTCATAGCTCTTCAGCCATGATCTGTAAATAAGCTTAATCAACTCACTGGTTCCCCAGAGTGAACTTCAGTTTGTCACTGGAGCCTTATTGGGATGATGTGCTGGCCAGTCCTATGTCAACTTGACACAAGCTACAGTTATCTGAAAGGAGGGACCTTCATTAAGAAATGCCTCGGTAAGATCCAGCTGTAGGGGAGGGCCCAGCCCACTGTGGGCGGGGCCATCCCTGGGCGGGTGGTCCTGGGCTCTTTAAGAAAGCAGGCTGAACAAGCCATGGGGAGCAAGCCAGAAAGGAACACCTCTCCATGGCCTCTGCGTCAGCTCCTGCCTCTAGGTTCCTGCCCTTCCTGAGTCCATGTTCTGACTTCCTTTGGCGATGAACAGAAATGTGGAAGTATAAACAGAATAAACTCTTTCCTCCTCAACTTGGTGTTTGGTCATGGTGTTTCGTTGCAGCGATAGAAACCCTAACTAAGACAGGCAGTACATATTGCTAAGTCCTTCTGCCCTTGAAGGTAGGAAATTTTCACAAGGCCAGCCTGAGATATATGATACTTATCTCAAAACAAAGGAAAGCAGCACACAAACTTCCTTAAAGAGAGCATTAAAACAGAACAAAAGCCCACAAGACCTGAAAAGGAGAAGCCACTTACTGGGAAGATAGTTGACAAAGGATGGATGCCAAAAATGCTTCAAGAGGGTCCAGTAAGACTAATATAAACTCAGGGGAGGAAGGAGTGGGTGGGGTAGGCAAGTGCATTCCACTGTAAGAGATGGCTCCCGAGAAGTTAGCCAACACAGGCCCAGGCCTTGGCGACAGGCCGTCTAACAGGCAAAGCTGGGTCCCTGTCTGTGGCTCACTACTTCATGGTGTCCTATCTCTCAGGTCCTACCAGTTAGTCTTGGCCTGAGGAGCCTTCTATCCAACTCTAGTTCCAGGAGAGGGAGCCCACCAGGTTGTATGAAGGTTCTGGAAACCCTGGAGCCCCGTTCTCCAGGCTTTCTTCCCATATCTTCCATTCTACTTCCCAGGAAACCACTGACTAGAGACTATCAGGTGGGTGAGTCACACTGCGGCTGTGCATTGTGGGCGCCTGTGCTGACCACTGAGTGGGTGTGTGGGCATGAGGAAGTGGCTCTGTGAGTCAGAGACACTTGTGGGAGTTATTTTCGAGGACACTGACTGCCCTGTGTCCCTAATAGGCGGGTCCTGAGTTCTGACTGTCCTATATGAGAAGAATTATACACAGAGAGACACAAACGTAGAGACACATATAGACACTAGAGACAAACACACAGAAACACAGACACTGAGACACAGACACATAGACATATATACCGAGATGCATACAGACACATAGATACATACTAAGACATGTAGACACATACTAATATAAAATATATACACAAAGAGACATAGAGATAGAAACATGGAGACATATATAGATCCTAGAAACATACAGACACAGAGATCCACACATACTGAGACACAGAGACAAAGAAATAGAGACAGATACATACACACACACACACACACACACACACACACAAACACACTTACACAGAGACAGCATCATACACATATGCAGACACTAGGCATAAAGACACATAGGCACATATACACAGAGACAATTAGTCACCCACATAGAGACACACACAGACATAGACACCTAGACATGTGACACAGATATGCACACATGCAGAGACCTAAACACTAGATACACACAGATACAAACAGATACACACAGACAGACAGAGACATAGAAACAGAAACACACTTTTACACACACGTACACATAGAGACACAGACACCTACATAAACATAGTTTGAGGAACTGTCTCATGTGCTTTCTCTCTGTCTCTGTCTCTCTGTCTCTGTCTCTGTCTATCTGTTTCTCTCTCTGTCTCTGTGTCTCTCTGTGTCTCTGTCTGTATCTCTGTCTCTGTCTCTCTCTGTCTCTCTCTCTCTCACACACACACACACACACACTCACAAACACACACACTGGGGCACAGGGTAAAGCAGCAAACACTCCTGACCAAACCTGTGAGCTGTCAGACTGCAGAGGGGCCTTTCTAATGGAGAAGGCTGTGCCTGTGGGTGGGAGGGGAGGCTCTGGATGCTAAAATGCCCTATGGGCTTTACCAATCATCCGGCCATGATCTTTCTGCTCTACCCAGGCCCAGCAGGCCTGGAAGCCCTGAGAATCTGGGCCCAATTGCTCCAGGATTTAGAAGCCATAGGCTTGTGACTTTAAGCATTCAAGTTGGAGGCTTATAAAGTTGGGCTTTGAGCACAGTGATCCTGGCACTTGGCTGTTTGTGATTCCCAGCTTCTAGCTGCGAGCCTGGCAGCAGCAGGCAGCGCCTTCTAGTGTCACCTCACATACCAATTAAAGACACAAGGGTGAAAAGCAGAGAATGGAGATTTATTCAATGTAGTCACTCTGGGAAGAGGAACAGAGAGGTCCAGGGACACTCCTCCCCCCAAAAGATCTCCAGGGCACTGATATGAGGCTTAGGTTGAAATAGAGAGAAAGACTGGTGCTATGCTCACTGGGTAAGAGGGCTTGCTGTGCCAACAGGACACAAGTTTGAGTCCCAGAGCCCATGTGAAAAAAGCCCATGTGAGTGATGGTTGGTGTCTGAGTTGGGGTTACTAGTGTTGCAATGAAACGCCATGACCAAGTGCAGCTTGGGGACGGATGGATTTAGTGGGCGTACATATTCCACATCACAGTCTGTAGAGGGAAACCAAGGCAGGAACTCAAACTGGGCAAGAACCTGGAGGCAGGAGCTGGTGGAGAGGCCATTGGGAAGTACCTTGTCCTGGCTGGTTTTGTGTGTCAACTTGACACAAGCTGGAGTTATCACAGGAGGGGGCCCAAGTGGGTCATGTATGGAGCTGCCCAGAGAAGCCCTTCCTGGAGGTCAGGAAGATGGGTTGGGGATCATTCCTGTAAGACACATAGCTGGTCCTCTCTGGCACAGGATGGGTACTGTCTAGCCAATTGTGAGTAGTTGGGTCACAGAATACTGGAGGCACGACTAGTTTCTGGGATGTTGCTGGGGATAGGCATGTCATGAAGAGGGTGGATTTCTGGAGAGAGCCGCTTCTTCCTGGAGCCATCCAGGTAGTGCCAGGACACACTGGGTGGACCACACTAGGGTTTCTCAGCCCTCTCCACAGAGATGGCCATGTGATCCGGGTTTATGCCAGGCTGTTCTGGGCCCACAGAGGCATGCTGGGCCACAGTAGGTGTGAATGTGTAGATGTGTGTTAGTGGGGGGGGGGCTGTGTTTCTATGGGTGACTTCGAATGACTGCACATTTGTACTGGGGGAAACTTTGGAGCCAGCTGTGTGTCCCCCTCTAGTTCTAGGACAGCCAGTTGTGTGATACTGAACTTGGGATCACAACCTGATATCCCAAGCCAGGTTAGATTATATATTTTCTTTGTTTGTTTCTTTCTTCCCTCCCACCTTCCTTCTTTCCTTCCTAAAAAAAAAATTTACTTTTATGTGCATTGGTGTTCATGTAAGAGTGTCAGACCCCTGGAACTGGAGTTGCAGACAGTTGTAAGCTGTCACATGGATGCTGGGAATTGAACCTAGGTCCTCTGGAAGAGAGGCCAGCCCTTAACCACTGAGCCATCTCTCCAGCCTATTTTTAATAGGCCAATTGAAAGAGCCAAATTAATAGTGGAAAGAAGAAAAGGGGGATTTATTTAATGTGGCCACATTGGGAAGAGTCAAGGGCTTCAGAGATTCCCCCGGCCATTGGAAATGAGATGAAAGTTTACAGGGTTACGCACAGTTAAGCAGTCCTGGCTAAGCTGTGGCTTCACTCTTATCCTATATGAAATCACGTTCCAGGAAACAAGTTCCCTTTCCGGCTGATGCCTTTCTCTTCACCTAGCATGAGATCCTGTGGAAATTTCCATTTCTTTGTGGTTTGTTGTTTCAAAAGACTGATAGTTAAATGGAAAGTCTCTTTAGAATGTCTTCATTTCTGTCAGCATCTGCTCCACAAACCTCACTTGAGAACCCGGCAGGACTGACTAGTGTATGCATAGCCTCTCTGAGGCCACAAGGGGGCGCTCAGGGTCCATATCGACCATTAGATTTTTAAATGCTGGAAGGGTTGTCATTTCAATACTGTTTCCTCTCGTGCCTGCAGCCTCTTGGGTCGTCTGTCCATGGGAGCATCCCCCTGGGTACTGGAAAGCACACGGCCCAGGACAGTTATCCCTCTAGCCCACTCTCAGATTCTAACCCTGAGGACTCTCTATAGCATTCCTTAGGTCAGATTGTAAGATTTCCCACTTCAACCTGAGGTTACCTGGATCACAGATGGCAGTAGTTTTCTGGTGGGAAATCACAAACTTCACAGAGATAATAGAATCTGGGTCCCCTTTGGGTACCTAAGCCCTGTCCTACTCATGGATTTTGGTAACATCTCGTGTTTCAGAGGGATCATGGGTGGAGTAGGGGTCTATAATAGAGACTATAGGGAGGGTCTTTGAGGCTCTCATCTTGTCCTAGGCCATTCTAGGACAGGCCATTTCGTGTCTGGAATATCATAAGAACCTCTAGAAAGTCAAAGACACTCAGACAGGGTTGACGTTTAGACATGGTATCTCACCACAGAGGGAAATGGGGCAACTAGCTGGGACCATAAAGGAAGAGGTGAATAGATATTTATCTATTATGTGTGTCAAAGGGGATATAAAACCATCAATATCAGTGAGGAATAATTGGAGGCTGGAAGGTTGAGCCGGAAAAGGTAAGCAGTACTGAAAAACTGATACTGAATGAAAGAAAAGTAATCTCGTTTCCTGCCACGTCTGGGTTAGCTAAGCTCATCCATAGACACAGAGATGATAGGACCCTGTAGAGTGTGGGGGCCTGGTCGGTCTTCAGAGGAAACGTATTTCCTTGCTGGTTCCTCAGCCTGGAAGCAGAATCAGGGGCATTTGCCAACTTTCAGGTTTGACCTGAGGTCAAGGTTCTTGTAAGGAGGTTGTCTGTTGATTCCCGTGGATCCCCACTTTGCTGCCTGGGGAAGTCAGTAATCTGGTGGCCTTGGGCACTCCCTACTGACAGGTTTCTGTCTGACCAGAAGCCTTGGTACCGCTCTTAGACTGAGTCAAGTGTCCACTAGAGGGAGCTCTAGGATTTTCTGAGATAGGCAGGGAAGGGGAGGGGACACAGGTAAGCATTAGGAGACACCGGTAAGCAGGGGTGGTGGGTGAAAAGGGGTGATGGTTTACAAGATGATGCACAGGTAATTAGAATATATTTGACTAGAGGGGGACACAGGTTACAGAAGGGGGTACCACTGGTCAGGAGAAGACAAAGGTGTGCAGGAGGGAACGTGGGAGACCCAGGGGGACAGTGGTGTGGTGTAAACATGGAGGAACACCAGAGGGCACAGTTGCATAAACAGTAACATATGAGCCAAAGTTGACAGAGCAGTGGGTGACAGGTCCTCTGGAGAGGGGAGGGGTGAAGAGAAGAGGACACTGGTGAGTCGGAGGTCCAAGGGTCAGCAGGTGGGGCAGGGTTGTGCATGAGGGAACACATTTGATCAGGAGGGGACATGGGTGAGCAGAAGGATCCATGAATTCCAAATAGTGTTTGTGGAGGGAGGGGGGAGAGTCAGGTAAACAGGAGGGAACCCGTGTGACCAGAGACAGCATAACCAATCAGGAAGGGGAACAGGTGAGCAGGAGGTGCCACACATGGGCAGGATGAGACAAGGGTTAGCAAGAGGCGACAGAGCAGGAGGAATCAGCGATTAGAGTGGGCTCAGGTAGAATAGAATCCAGGAGAACAGTGGGGACATGGGCAAGTAGCCGGGGACTAGGTGGGGGCGTGACATAGACCATCAGGAAGTGGCAGCAGAAAAGGAAGTGAAAGCATAGATGACCAGGAAGTGGACAGCAGTGTGCAGGAGGGGAACAGCATGAAGGGGTGGGGCAGGCAGTGGATACGCTGCAGAATGTATTGGTGAACAAGCCTGGGGACAGGTTGAGCTGGCAGGGGCGGAAGAGTAAGAAAGGCAGGAGGGAACTGAGGGGACAAGGTTGGAGAGGAGGGGACATGGGCAGCCAATGGAGGATATAGGTGAAGGGGGCGGGGTATAGGTCATCAGGAGACCCAAGTGCGCAGTAGGGGGTGGGATGAGCAGAGAGAAACACGGAGTAGCGATCGAGAGGCAAGATTAATCAGGTAGGGAGGCAGTGGTCAGCAGTACGTGCAGGTGAGTAGTCCGGAACCCACGCTATCAGAAGGTAACACAAGTAAGATACAGGCAATGCGGGTGAAAAGGGGGGGGGGGCAGAGAGGGGCACGGTAGGCATAGGAAAGCAGGAGGAATACAAGTTAGCAAGAGGCAGACCAGGCCAGAAGGCGTGGCCACAGGTGAGCGCGAGAAACAGCTGAGTAGGTGGGCAGCAGAGGGGTCAGGCGACGCAGGCACAGACACTGGTGAGTGGGACCTGGGTGAACAGGAGGGGCACTGGTGGGCAGGAGGCTGCAGGTGTGAGCGCGAGGGGACCTAGGTCAGCAAGCACCTGTACAGGTGTGTGCGTGGAGGGAGGGCGTGGGAGAGAGAAGTGGGGACGTGGGTGAGCCGGAACACTGTAGAGTGCAGGAAGGGGCTTGGGTGAGCAGGAGGGAGCCCAGGTCATCAGCTGGGAATGTGGTGATGGCTGCTGATGAGCACTGGGGACACAAGTGAGGAGGAAGAACTGTGTGACTAAAAAAGGACATCGGTGCCGGGCAGTGGTGGCGCACGCCTTTAATCCCAGCACTTGGGAGGCAGAGACAGGCAGATTTCTGAGTTCGAGGCCAGCCTGGTCTACAGAGTGAGTTCCAGGACAGCCAGGGCTACACAGAGAAACCCTGTCTCGAAAAACCAAAAAACAAAACAAAACAAAACAAAACAAAACAAAACAAAACAAAACAAAACAAAAAACCCAAAAAAACATAGGTGGTCAGGAGGGAGCACAGGTGAGCAGGAGGGAAGAGGGGCGATTAGGAGCAAACACAGGTGCATATCAGGGTACACAGACACACACACACACACAGACACACACAGACACACACACACAGACACACACACACAGACACACAGACACACAGACACACACACACACACACACACACACACACACACACACACACACACACTCAAATCGTCTCCAGCTTGCCAGAGTTCCTTCTTGGCCAACCAGTGGCCTCACAAGCTCAGTATGTTTATATTGAAGCTTTAGTTCTGCATTCAAAATACGGAGGTGTTTTCAGTCACCATTAGCAGTGGATTCTGGAGCTAACTCACCTTTCAACAAGTGTATTTGTGTCCTGTGTGCATATCTTGTTTTCCTGCGCATGGTCATCTACTGTGTAGCATGCATAATGTCCTGTGTGCAGCTCTTGGTGGGCTTCATAGAAGCCATGCTTATCTATATAGAATTCATAGTGTAAAAATAGACTTACAATGCTCTGTATGAACAAGCCTCTGTGCTGAGCTCATCTCTCTCTCTGTATTGCACCTAGCTAAAGCCTAAGTGCCCTGTGTAGAGCAGAGTGCACCTCTGCTGAGGTTACGCTGCCCCTGTGAGGAGGCCACAATGTCATGTACATGGGTCACAGTGGCCAACCTAGAAACCACAGAACCCCGTGTCCATCTCATGTGCACTTGTCTATAATTCATAGTGCCTTGTACAGATCTCAGTGTGAACGGATAGACGAACAGAAGTGATAGCACCTTGTGTGGCGCTCACAGTGCCCTTTGTGGCTCTCCTAACGATCCTGGCAGTGCTCAGAGGGCACCTGTGTGCAGGCCATAACGTGTGGAGGCGTAATGCCTGCATAGAAGCATCATTGTCCTCTGTATATTAGATCACATAATTCGATCTTATATGTGATGCATATATAAGGTGCATATCTATGTGCATACGTGCAATACTATCTGATATGTCTTACTATGAGCTCCAGAATAAACCTAAAGAAAACACAAATTGCTCTCGGAGTGATCTGAATACCTGTGCATAAAGCTAGACACCTCCTAGTGTCTTGGGGCCCCTGAACTCACGCACACGCCCATATGCAGACACACACTCCTACACATAATGAAAAGTAGTATGAAACATCTTTAAAAAGAAGGTGCCCGTCAATTGAGAAAAACAGTGGTCAACCTCTGGTTTCCACATACACGTATGTGCATGCACACAATGTGCCTACTATGCGTGTATCTGCACACTTTTGTACACTCAAACATACCAGGCGCGTAGGTGCTATTCTTCACGCAGTACAAATCTTCAGATATGAGTTACCACTGACAGTGGCAGAGGTGTGGGTGTGGGTGTGGTAGGTAGGTGAGTGGGTGAATGGGTGAGTGGAGGTATGGATGGGTGGTGTAGAGAACTTATTCGCAGGGTTTTTCTATATCTTTAGTCCTTCGTTCCTCACCCACCCACATCCAAATGTAGTCTCATCCCCTTCAACACTTTTCGTAATTCTAGGAAGAAACTTACAAAGTCGGAAGGCAGGGGATGGGGGCAAACAGAGACGCATCTTTTCTTCCACGGCCTCAAACTATGTCCACACAGTAGAAAGGCTGCCTCGTGTGCAGTGCAACCGACCTCCTTACCAAGTCAATGGTGCTGCTCCTCCCTGAGCCCCCCCCACATGTATGTATGTGTGTGTACATATATAGAGATACACACACATACATGTTTTGTGTGTGCATGAGTGAATGTGAATTTATGTGCCTGAAGAGGTCATAAGTGTCAGATTCCCTGGAGCTGAAATCTCGAACGGTCGTGAATGGCCTCATGTGCGTGATGGGAACTCAGGTCCTCTGCAAGGGCAGTTAAGTGTTCTTAACCATTGAGCCATCTCTAAAGCTTCCACAGTTCTCCCTTGGGGAGTGTGGCTGAGGAATGAAAGAGGGAATTACGGTGGGAATCTGCTCAGCTTAGTGAACCCCTAGAAATCATTCTACAGTTTTTTCCCCAATCGATGACATTTGAGGACATTCCAGTCAGGCCTGCTGTACACCTCCTCATCTTTTCAGGGCAACGGCAAGAAGACCTGTTTGCCAGAGGAGGTCGCCCAAACACCATGCTTAGTTTTCTCTCCCAGAAAGTGGGGACTTTACACACAGCACAGAACTCTCTGGTCAGAAAGGATGTAATTTTTAAACATTCATCTTCAGGTTCCATATCCCCAATGCTGGGAGTCCCAGGTAATGTCGCCTCCTTTGATTCTTGGGTGCCTCCCCTATCACAGGTCTCTGGCATGTCCTTGACAGGCCCTCCACTTCCCCACCGTCCAGTTACAGATCTCCATTTAGTCTCATGGCCATCTGGCCATCTCTCTTGTCCCTCCCCACACTTGATCCTAACCCCCATCCCATTCCCCTCTCCACCCCCTCTCCCACCCAGGTCCATCACCCCATCTTCCTCTTACGTCTATTTTATTTGCCTGTTTAAGTGAGATTCAAGCATCCTTTGTTGGACCTTCCGTCTTAACTTCTTTTGGTCTGTGGAGTATAGCATGGTGCCTGTATTTTATGGAGAATATCCATTTATAAGTGAGTGTATTCCGTATATGTCCTTTTGAGTCTGGATTACCTTGCTTAGGATGATATTTTCTAGTTCCACCCATTTGCCTGCAAAATTCACGATGTCTTTGTTTTTAATAGCTGGATAGTATTCCATTGTCTAGATATACCAATTTTCTTTATCCTTTCTTCAGTTGAGGGACATCTAAGTTGTTTCCAGGTTCTGGCTATTAAGAATAAAGCTGCTATGAACATAGTTGAGCAAGTGTCCCCGTGGTATAGTGGGGCATCTTTTGGGTATATTCCCAGGAGTGGTATAGCTGGGCCTTGAGGTAGAACTATTCCCAGTTTTCTGAGAAACAGACAATTTGATTTCCAAAGTGGCTGTAAAAGTTTGCACTCCCACCAGCAACGCAGTAGTGGTCCCCTTGCTCCGCATCCTTGCCAGCAACTGTGCAACTCAGTCTTTTGACAGGTGTAAGATGGAATCTTAAAGTTGTTTTGATTTTCATTTTCCTGATGACTAATGACTTTGAACATTTATCTAAGTGTTTCTCAGCCATTCGAGATTCCTCTGTTGAGAATTCTCTGTTTAGCTCTGTACCCCATTTTTAAATTGGGTTATTTTGGCTGTTGGTGTCTAACTTCTTGAGTTCTTTATAAATTTTGGATATTAACCCTCTGCCAGATGTAGGGTTAGTGACTAGGCAGGAACCCCAGTGGAGCAATAGGAATACCAACCCAACCACAAAACTTTCGACCTGAAAATTTAACCTGTCTACAAGAAATGCAGGGATGGGGGATGGAGCAGAGACTGAGGGAATGACCAACCAATAACCAGCCCAACTTGAGAACCAGCCCAACTTGAGACCCATCCCATGGGCAAGCACCAATTCCTGACACTATTAATGATACTCTGTTATGCTTGTACACAGGAGTCTAGCAAGCTTGTTCTCTGAGAGGCTCTACCCAGCAACTGATTCAGATGGATGCAGAGCCACACAGCTAAACAGTGGATGGAGCTTCGGGACTCTTACGGAAGAGTCAGGGAAAGGATTGAGGGCTCTGAAGGGGATAGGAACTCCACAGGAAGACCAACAAAGTTCACTAACATGGGCTTTCAGAGACTGAACCACCAACCAAAGAGCATACACAGGATGGAACTAGGCCTCTCCACGCATATGTAGCAGATATGCAATTCAGTCTTCATGTGGTCCCAATCAACTGGAAGGGGGCTACCTTAAAAGCTGTTATTGTCTGTGTGGAATATGTTCTTCTAGCTAGGCTGCCTTGTTTGGCATCAGTGGGAGAGGATGCGCCTAGCCCCACAGAGGCTTGATGTACCAGGGTTGGGGGATACCCAGGGTGCCTCCACCCTCTCATAGGGCATAGGGGAAGGGATTGTGGGAAGGGGTAACTGGGAAGGGGGCAGTGATCAGGATGTAAAGTGAATAGAAATTAATATTGATAAAAAAGAAAAGATATGACAAAGGAGAATGAACAAATGATCATATTCACTAGCTTGAATTTATTGAATATATGACTGAAATGACATCAGAAAAATAATTAAGCCTATATGTGTTCATGAGTTGGGAGACACAGTCCATGACCAGAGGTCAACTTGCAGGAGTCAATTCCCTCTTTCTACCATCTGGGTCCCAGGGATTAAAGCTTAGTGGTAGTATCTTTACCCACTGAGCCATCTTGTTAGCCCCAGGAGATAGTTCAAACACTATACCTGTCCTGCTATACCTAAACTTGTGCAAAGAGTGTGCCTTCTTCTTAATGATAAAAGTAACATTTAAATTATTTCCTTATGGGCTGAAGAAATGGCTCAGAGGTTAAGATCATTGGCTGCTCTTGTAGAAGACCCAAATTCCATTCCCAGTACCCACGTGACAGCCCCTAATTGTCTATAACTCCAGCTGCAGGGGATCTGCCATCTTTTTCTGACTTCTAGCCAGATATGTAGTGTTAGATGTGTGCTACTCTGTCATTAATGTATATCTGAGTCCCTCATGAGCAGCCCTGCATAAGGCTGGCCTTAAGGTCACTCAATCCAGACCAGCTGTCATAGTTCCTCAGTCATCAGAGTAGCTGGGATGACAGCCCTGCAATAGCAAACACAGTTTGTAAGATATTGTTTCTGTCTGGCCAGAACTTCAGTGATCCTCTGCCTCCTGAATGCTGCCATGAAAAAAATAAGCCAGTACACCTCATAGTTATTTTAGTTAATTAACAAATTATTACTTTATACGATGGTTTGAAATGAGCTTACACCATGACACATGAGTCTTGAATTCATTTTTGTGAATTGGTATCTTTTTCACTGAGTTCTGCCTTCAGAGATGTGGATAATCTAGCTACTGTTCTCATTTTCAAAAATGGCTTAAAAATATGTCTGCCCTAGCTTGGTGCCTAGGGCTTGTTAATCCAGCACTCACCGGAAAGGCTGAGGGAGGAGGATTGTGAATTGGAGGCTAGCTGGGGCTATTCAGACAGGCAGGCTCAAGAAAAAGAGAGAGACTGTCAATGTTGAGTCCCACTGCCTTTTTTTTTTTTTTAAAAGAAACATGAGATTTATTGTCTTGTATGTTTCTGTAGGTGCTAGAAATTGAATCTAGAATCATTGATTGGATGTAGCCTTGGGTCCATATTTTTGTGGTTCTAGACCAAACACAGGATCTCCCGCATACCTAGACACAGGCTCCATCACTGAGTTACATCCAAGAATGCTTCATTGGAATCCTTTACTGCTCTTAGAAGCTTGGGCCTCATAGGATAACCCACCTGAATTGACATTGCTCAATGGTAAAGCATCAGCCTATCATGTCCGAGTTGTGGGATTTGACTACTAGCACCATAAAAAACAACCTAGTAATGTAGCATTTACAGTAAAAGGACTCAGTTGAGCAGGATGGCAGCACAGATCAAGACAGATAACCCTATGGACACCCATCATGACCTTCTATCTGTAGCTAGCAAGGAAAATGCCTACTTAGTATGTTGAACTTAATGACTTTTGTCTCATTGAGAGTTGCAAAACTGCAGTGTGAACACCAGCGATGTAACTCCAGAGTGAGTTTTCAAACACGGAAATGGGTGGTTTGGATGACCAAGGCAAGGCAAGGGACCATGGAAGGAGGAGCAAGGGCATCAGTGAGAACTGATATTGGCCTTGACATTAGAGTACTTGTTTTGAGACAGTGCGTCTTAGTCTCTTCTCTCTTGCTGTGGTAAAATATTCCAACAAAACCATCTTACAGGAGAAAGGACTTAGTTAGCACATAGTTCCAGGTTGTAGTTCATCATAGCTTGGAAATCATATGGCAGGAGCTCGAGGAAGCAGGCCATACCACATCCACATTAGAAAGTAGAGAGAGATGAAGGAACGGCTAGTCCTTAGTCTCATCCCTCTAAGTACATAGTCCAGGATTCCCAAGCACAGGGCATGATGTAACATACAGTGGGTAGGTCTTCCAACATCAACTGATGTAGCTATGACCATGAGCCCATCATGGTCACACTCAGGCTCCTCTCCCCAGTGATTCTAGATTGTATTAAGTTGACATTAAGACTATCACATAAGGGTCTTGTGTAGACAAGGCTCTTCTTGAAGGTCCTATGTAGCCAAGGATGACCTTGAACTTCTGATCTTCCCTTTTCCACCTCTCAAATGATGATATCATAGAGAGGTACCACCATACCAGGTTTCACCATAAGAAATCTTAAATACCTCAAGACACCAAGGAACCCCATCGTGAGTGTATAAGCAACACCAGTACTCAGACTGGTTAGGAAATGCAATGGAGAAAGCCAGTTACATGGAAGATTTTATCATGAATTTGAAACCACATTCTTAAATACCAGTTACTAAGCAACAGATACAGCTGTTATCAGGGAACTCTTGAAAGCCACCCACTCATGTATGTGTATGTATGTATGTATGTATGTATGTATGTACGTATGTATGTATGTATGTATGTATGTATGTATGTATGTATGTATTTTGAGGCAGGGTTTCTCTATGTAGCCCTGGCTGTTCAGGAATTCATTCTATAGACAAGGCTGTCCTGGGACTCAGATATCCATCTATCTCTGCCTCCTGAGTGCTAAGATTAAAGGTATGTACCACCACCACCAAGCTGCAGCTGCAGCCTCTTCTTCTTCCTCATTCTTCTCTTCCTTTTCTTCCTCCTTCACCACATTTGAATCAAGCTTTATTAAATACCAGCTAGGTCTTTAGATACTGGCCTGGTCCATACTTGAGATTCCCAGAGTATGGTCTCTTTTTCTCTTAAAGTACAAAGCCAAGGTAAGAGTCTGGTTTGTGTACCATTTTATTGCTCTCAACTGTTCAATGGCCTGGTTAGCTGTGATAACCCCAGAAAACTCACTGCAGAACATCTGCAATGTCTGCATATAGCAACTACAGCTTTAGTAAAGCCACTTTCACTTCTAGATAAAGAATGACTCTCCTGTGATTGGCACATATTTTCTGTTGTCTTCTGTGTTATCTGGAAATGCATGTTATATCCTTTCCGTTGAGAGCTGCCACATTCTCTTACAGATTGGAAATGCAGAAATTGAAAGTTAAGCTTTTACTGTCCCATGCATCCCATGAGACAGGATAAAACCTTGTCTTTCTACAGCGGCTGCAGGTGTATTCCATTTCTCAGTAATACTTGGGCCATGGCTTTGTCACTTTCATTGGTCTCTTGTCACATAGTGTTTTCCTCTGCATATATAAATTCCACTCACACTGGATGACCAGTCACCCTATATGAAGAGACAATGACTTATATATCTTGAGACATAATTTAGCCTGCAACAATATTGTTATAATAATAATAATAATAATAATCTTTTGCTATTGCTGTGATATAATTCTCTGACAAAACCAACTTAAGGGAAAAGGGGTTTGTTTTAGCTTATAGTTCAAGGTACAGTTCAGCATGATGAAGCTCAAAGCAGCTGGTCATATTGCATCCATACAAGAAAGTAGAGTGATGGATGGTGCATGCTCAACTCTTTTTTCTTATACAGTACATTTCAGGGGATAGTCCTGCCCAATTTTAGGTTGGGTCTCACCATCATAAATGATGCTTTAGACACTGAGCTATGTCTTGTTATATCTACTATCTGTCTATCTGTCTATCTATCTATCTATCTATCTATCTATCTATCTATCTATCTATCTAATGAATACTGAGGATTTCACCTGAAGATACATACATGTAAAAGCATGTACCCTATCACTGAAGGAGATAGACTCACACCTCCTGTCATGCTGTTGTATATGTATTGTCTGTACAGCAATGGTGGGTTCCTGCAAGGCATGTATGGGATGGTATGCACAATGTCCATTGTTTACCTGCATGCTTGGCCTCTATATACTGGAATTCAGTGTCAACTACCAGCCTCCAGTATGACAAGACATAGCCGTGTGTGTGTGTGTGTGTGTGTGTGTGTGTGTGTGTGTGTGTGTGTGTGCGCGCACACACACGTGAAATAGAAGAACACCATTTATGGTTCTTTGTTAGCACACTTTTCTATAATTTATACTGTGACTCATAATCCATGATTAACAATTATGTTTGAAAACCAACATCAAGCTATGCAGTGGTGGTACAGTCCTTTAATCCCAGCACTTGGGAGACAGAGGCAAGTGGATCTCTATGTGTTTGATCCATAGAACTCTGGTCTACAGAGTTCTAGGACAGTTAGGCTACACAGAGAAATCCTGTCTCAAACAAACAATCAAACCAACATCAAAAATAAAATAAAATAAAATAAAATAAAATAAAATAAAATAAAATAAAATAAGAAAGAAAACCACCACCACAACATCAAGTTCTGTGAACTGATACTTTCTTCCACAGCTCTCTGATCCTTGGGTACTGACAAAATATTCTCTAAATGCTCAGGCACTAAGTCAATTATTTCGCCAAGCAAAGTGTTGCCTGTAATCCAAACACACATGAGGCCGGGCAGGAGGGTAAGGACTTTGAGATGATCTAGAGTTCTATCAGGAGTTTGAAGACAGCTTTGGCTATGTATCAAGTCCTCATCTAAAATACCAAACAAAGAAACAAAAAAACAAAACAAAACAAAACAAAAAAAAAACTGGGTTAGGGAGATGACTCAGTAAAGTGCTTGCCATGAGGACCCAAGTTTGAATCCCCAGAACCCATGTAAAGCTGGATGCAGCTTTTATTGCTGTGAAGAGACATCATGACCAAGGCAACTCTTATAAAGAAAAACATTTAGTTGGTGCTGGCTTTAATCCATTATCATCATGGCGGTAAGCACGGCAGCACACATCTGTAATCTCAGCACTCCCATGATGTGGTAGTTTGAATGTAATTAATTGACTTCCATAGACCCATAGACAGTGGTATTATTAGGAGGTGTGGACTTAATGGAGGAAGTGTGTCACTGTGGGGGTGGGCTTTGAGGTCTACTATGCTCAAGCTAGACCCAGTGTGATACACAGTCTCCTTCTGCTGCTTGCTGATCAAGATGTAGAACTCTCGGCTTCTCCAGCACCATGTCTGCCTGGATGCTGCTATGCTTCCCATCATGATGATAATGGACTGAACCTCTGAACCTGTAAGCCAGCCCCAATTAGATGTTTTTCTTTATAAGAGTTGCCTTGGTTGTGGTGTCTCTTCATAGAAATAAAGCCCTATCTAAGACATATGGTGAACTTGGAGGTGGAGATGGGAGTGTCTGAAGAAGCTTGCAGGATAAACTAGTCTGGCATGTCTCAAAGTGGAAGGTAAAGGATAACACCCAAGAGGTTGTCCTCTGACTTCTAGACATATGCTGCAGTAGATGCATGCTCTTGTTTGCACATAAAAATGATATACTGCATGGACATAAGAATTATATACTGCACACAGGCATACAAAGATAAACAAGCTAAACATAAAATTGATTAAGATTTATTTTACTGAATGCAACCAAAGAAAGCATTATCAATTGACCGCAACTAATTTTGGCATATGGGACAATGCGGGCTGCCTGTATGAATTTGAAAGGATGGGTATGAGGTTGTCCCGACTGATGCGATGGCTGTAGGTGTGTGACTTTGAGGAATGTCACAACCCTGACATATGGAGGCTTCTAATATGGACCTGTACAGCAGCACAGTCCCTATACTCTTCCTGTGCTTCTGTCTTCATGGTATTCTGATTCCAGTCGGACTCTAAATCCTACTGTAAGTTTTTTACATGTGGTTCCAAACTGGTGTGTTTTCCATATCCTTGGAGAGTGTCCAATACAGCTTGACCAGACCTTCTTCATTAAAAACATCTTACTACAAGCCAGGCGTGGTAGCATACGCCTTTAATCCAAGTACTTGGGGGAGGCAGAAGCAGAGGCAGGTCAATTTCCATGAGTCTGAAGCTAATCTGGTCTTCATAGGGAAATCTAGTCTCAAGGCAAAAAAAAAAAAAAAAAAAAAAAAAAAAAAAAAAAAAAAAAAAAAGACAGGTGTATTACTCTGTTGTCTAGGCTAGCCTTGTCTCAGGTGTTTTTGTCCAGGCTGCCTTTGTCTCCGTATGAGTGAAATGTAAGCACTAAGAAAGCAGAGATTAAAAGCAAGTGCTCCTTGAAACATCTTGGCATCATTTACACTTATGGATTCCTTACTTGCCAGGGCTCTCTAAGCTCCCTTAGATTAGCGTGGCTTATCACCTGGGTGAGTTTTCTGTCAGACAGTGGGGTCTCCCTTGTTGAAAAATTTCCCATGTTGTTGAAACTTAAATGGCATCCCAGTTATAAGTTCTCAGGCAGCTCGTGAGTTGCTTGATGGTAGGAGGTTTTCTGCACTGTTTACGTTGACGGGATTTATGCCCCGATACATCACCCCTTGTTGTGTTACCTCCTTTTCAGTCATAGAGTTTCTCACTTGTCTGAATCCACTAACGTATGATGCAGTGTAACTTCAGCACAGCACCCCTACGTTTCCTACGGCTTCTCACCGGTATAAGCTCTCTGACCTATGGTGAGGCATAACTCCTGCGCAGACCTTTCTTTCACACTTTTCCATTTGTAGGCTTTATTACTGGCATGGGTTTTCTGACGTAGGCTGAGATGTAATAGTCGCACATTTCCCTACATGCATGGGGCTTCTCACCTGTGTAAGTTCTCTGTTAAGTCCAACTAGCTTAACCTTCTTCGTAATTTCCATCCCTACAGTTTCTCACCCAGACAGGGTTTTTCACCTTTGTGTGTCTTCTGATGGCGTGCGAGGTATGACTTCCGGGAGAAAGATTTCCCACATTTCTTACATTCAAAGGGCTTTTCAGCGTTATGGATTACCTGGTGTCGAGTGAGGTATGCCTTGAGATAGAAAGTCTTCCTGCATTCTTTGCACTCATAGGCTCTCTCACCAGTGTGAGTTGTCTCGTGCTGCATCAGTTGTGACTTCCGAGAGAAGGCTTTCCCACACTCTTTACACTCATAGGGCCTCTCACCTGTGTGGGTTTTCTGATGCTGAGTGAGGTGTGACTTGCGGGCAAATGCATTCCCACAGTCTTTACACTTATGCGGCTTCTCGCCTGTATGAATTTTCTGATGTTGAGTGAGGTGTGAATTACGGAAGAAGGCTTTCCGGCATTCCTTACACTCGAAGGGCTTCTCCCCGGTGTGTGTTCTCTGATGCTGAGTGAGCTGTGACCTCAGGTAGAAAGATTTCTTACACTCTTTACACTCGTAGGGTTTTTCAGGTGCATGGATTCCCTGATGTCGGGTAAGGTGTGACTTGTGACAGAAAGCTTTTCTGCATTCTTTACACTCATGGGGCTTCTCCCCTGTATGAGTTCTCTGATGGCGAGCGAGCTGGGACTTGTGGGAGAAAGTCTTCGTACAGTCATTACATCCATAAGGCTTCTCGAGAGTATGAGGTCTGTGATGCTGAGTGAGGCTTGATATGTAGAAGTAAATTTTCATCAATTCTTTGCAGTCACTTTGCTGTTCATCTGTTTGAGCGCTCTGATATTGAGACAGGAGTGACTTATGGTAGAAAGCCTTACTGCAGTCTCTACCCTCACAGGCTTTCTCCTCTGTATAAAGTCTCTGATGGTGGGTGAGGGCTGACTCGTCCCTGCTAGCTTCCCTAATTTCCTTACCCCCACAGGCTTTCTCACAGGCATGTGATCTCTGTTGGCTGATGTGCTCTGATGCGTGGCTAAAGGTTTTCCCGGATACTTTACATTCATAAATTTGTTTCTCTCTGTAAAGTTTATGATCAACTGTTTGCAGCTCGGCATCCAGGCAGAAGAATTTGATGTTTGTCTTGTGTGCTTGGGGCTCTTTCCCTGCATGTGCTTCCTGGTGTGTTGTAAGGTATAATGATTTGTTATTGATGGGTTTCTCGTAGTCACATTTATAATCCTTCTCTCCCGTGTGCATGTTGTCACGGTTGCTGAGTTCGGTCTTGTTAGGGAACATTTTATGACATATATTCCATCCCAGAGTTTGCTTTTTTAACTGATTCATATATTGGGCAGGAAGTGCTATCTCATCAAAGGATTTATCACAGTCATTGAACGTCCTAGAGGTTTCCTGAACATAAAACCTCTCAGGTGTTAATATTGCTTTCGTGTGGAAGGCTTCATCTTGTCCAATATACTGAAAATGACACTGTGAATACTGATCCTTGCTTTGGGGAGTAAAATGGTCTGGATATGAGAGAGCTTCCTGAGTTCCATTCAGATCATGAGGTACTTCTGAACCCTGCCTCTCACCAGCCTCAGTAGGCAAAGGTACATCTCGCAATGGATTAACAAGCCCCTGAAAGAACATTCTAGAACAGACTTCATTCTTCATAGTCATATTTGAAATACAGTTTGCATCCACATTGTATGTGTTTTCTACTTCAGCCTTATCTTCATTTGATGTATTTCTCTTGGTGATTTTGACTTGCCTCCAATACTTTTCTTGATTTTGCTGGCTTTTTTCAACTGGGGCACTCCATTCATGGACATCTAAAATGATATTAAAAATGATCATTTAATACGTGATAAATGTTCTTAAGACTCAACACTAAAAATTTACATCTAACATTCACAGTTATTTATAGAATTTGACTATCAGCCTGAGAAATTGTGTCATTTTTTAATAAAAATGTATCTGGGAGTAAACTCTTTTCTATAACCTGATTGTGGTAGTGATGGTTATTTGACTATATACTAAGTAGAAGAGTGAATTTTGCTATATGTTAAAATAAAGAATTGAGAGGTAGGATCCACGCCCTCACATATCATAGGTCATTAGTCTCCTCTGAAATATTGCTTCTTTGTTCCTCCAGGTAGGCCTCACTCTTCTTCACCCCATAGGACATCTGCCTCTTCCAAGATCATACTTTGTGCTGCCAGGCAACAGACTATATATCTGTTTATTTTAGAATCTCTCTCCCCTATGATGGCTGCCAGATGACCGTTTATCTCTGGGATATTATGTCCGAATTGTTAGAATTTTGTCTAAGCTCCGCCCCACAGTTACCTGGCAACAGCCAGGTATGCCTGACTCACTATAAAAGGGGCTGTTTGCCCCCTCTGCTCCTCTGCTCTCTCTCTTGCTCTTGCCTTCTTGCTCCCACTCTGTCCTCTTGCCCTTTCCCCCCTCTCTCCCCATTCCTCCTCCCCCATGTGCTCATGACCCACCTCTACTTCTCTATTGCTCTACTTCTCTACTCTCTCACTACCTTTCTCTGCCTCTACTACCCTCTTAACTCCCCTCCCCATGCCCTGAATAAACTCTATTCTATAATATACCATCCTGCGGCTGGTCCCTCGGGGGGGGGGGGGAAGGGATGCCTCAGCATGGGCCCACCAAGGGACCCCCTTCCCCACACCTCACCACACATCCACCCAAACACATTCCTCCTCTCTTTATCTTTTTATAAACGCATCACCAATGCCCCCAGTTGTCCTCTCTTTCCAGGCTTTCAGGTTCCTCTAGGATCTCACTTCCCAATGCAGCTAAGGAGAGCCACTCTCCTCGACCTTTAGACTTCCTAACTCCGCATCTAGATTCCCTAGAATCTTGTGCCCCCAACCTACCGGTTGATCACAGCTTACTCAAAGTAGGGCATTCAGGCATCAAGAGACACCAGGAAGCTGTGAAAGAGAAGGCCAGCAAGGGCTGTGCTGGTCATTGGATGACTGTTAGCACAGACAGTAAAGTACTCTAAAGAGACTACTAAAGACAGAACCTGTAGGTCTCAATACTAACCCTACAGAGGAGATAAAGTCCCAACCCTCTTACATACTAGTTCTCTCCTGAACAGTGCTCATACCTCCACTGAAAAAGAAAGGGATTTAAGTAAAATAAGAAAGAAAAACTAAAAAAACAAATTACTTCATGCCAGGCTTGCACAGAAACAAATGTAACGTGGAAATCAAGACAACTTGCTCTCCTCCAATTACTAACCCCACAATCATGACCCCAATGGAATAACCTGGAAAAATTCTCAGGCAACAAATTCAAAGGAATGATCTTAACTACGTTCAAACAACTCAAAGGAGGTATGAATAGATTCCAAGAGACCAAAAACAGAGCTGAATGAAATGAGGAAGTCAATCGAAGACTTGGAAATAGAATTAGACAGAGACAGAATTTCTGAAGAAAATCTAAACTGCATCAAAGACTAGAAATTAAAAACCAAACAAGCCAAATGAAAACATCACTGGAAAGCCTCCTCAAAATAGAATGGATTATGTGGAAAACAGTGTTCAGGCTAGAAGACAGGGGAAGGGAATTATATTACACAATAAAAGTCAATGATAAAATAAAAACTGTGAACAGAACATGGCAGTATTTTGGGACATCATAAAAATACCTAACCTTTGCATTATGGCCATAGAAAAAGAAGAATATGACAACAAAGGCATAGATATAAAATCATAAAAGAAATGTCCCAAAATCTAGAAAAAGATATGCTTATCCAGGCACAAGAGGCTTACGGAATACCAAATAAACTGGACCGGAAAAGAAACTCAACTCTCTACAACGTATCATAGTTAAAGCACTAAAAAGTAGAGAAAGAGTGTGGAAGCTACAGGAGAGAAAGGTCAAATCACATATAAATGCAGGCCAACAGAATAGCAGTGGATCGTGCCGTAGAAACTTTAAACATCAGAAATGCCTAGAAGGATGTATTCCAAGCTCTGAAAGATCGGCTGCCAACCCAGAGAAGAAGATAAAGGAACTTATGACCAATAAACTAGCTCTACAGGGGGTACTGTGAAGGAAAGGGGAGAGAGCAGAACATAGGCTGTGTGTGTGTGTGTGTGTCTGTCTGTCTGTCTGTCTGTCTGTAAAATATTAAGTAGATAGATGGATTAGGGAGAAGAGAGGGAAGGGAGTGGATTAGCCAAAACTAAGAATATGGATAAGGCTTATGAAAATCCACTAAAGCTTGTAAAGTTGTTTAATACATACACACACACACACACACACACACACACACAGAGAGAGAGAGAGAGAGAGAGAGAGAGAGAGAGAGAGAGAGAGAGAGAGAGAGAGAGAGAGGAGTTTGATCAGAAGTACACTCTATGTGTGGACAATGTAGAAATCATGATTTATCAAATGAAAACCTCAGTACTAGGCATGGGACACCCCCTATGAGTTATTGGTCATTGGGTCCCCAGAGGCACCCCCAACAACACAGCCTGTTGACTCGACACTTGGTTGCCCACTATAATTAGCTTGTAGGACCCTGCTACTGAAGACACCACTCACTGCGGATGTGGACATACAGAAATCAGCCTTAGCTGAGAAGGAAGCTCTGTCTCTGCTGGGGAGCTTACACAGTGCCAGAAAATGCTCTTCAGGCTGCTGGGGAGGAAAGGCACCAGAGGTCTCCCTCAGTGCTAGACCCTGCAGGTTACAATTCCGACCTTCCTGATGAGATGTGCCCACAGGTACACAGTGGTAGTGATGGGGTAAGGGGATAGCCAACCACTTTCTTGCCTGAATATGAGGCTTGCTTCACAGGAAGTATTTTATGCCTACTACTAGAAACCTGGTCAAAAGCCCATAACTGTAAGTATAACGCATTTTTTTTTTTTAAGATTTAAACAGTAGTGAAAAATCCAATCAAGAGAAATTCACAATCAGATGGATTCACTGTGGAGTTCTCCCATCTCTTTAAAGAAGATCTGACAACTTTATTTTCCTCACACTTTTCTGTAAAGGAAGAGAAACACTACCGATGTGGATTGCCCTGGTGCTGTTTGTATTTTGAAGTTAATTCTGCTTCTTCAAGAGTGGCTGCCCCGACAGGAGTGGATGATTTTGTGTGAACCTTCTTCCCATTTTAACTGGTCAAATAAATAAAGGCTAGAGCCTGTGATTGGGCAGTGAAAGGGAAAGGTGGGGCTGGAGGTTTTGGAGAGGGGGGAGAGAGGAAGGAGGAGAGGAGACAAGGAGATGGGGGAGACAGAGGAAGATGGAGGAAGAGGAGGTGGAAGGAAGATAGAGTGGAACCACGTGGCCCAGAGAAGCCACAAGTAGCAAGGGATCTCGTAGCTGGGGAATAGAGTAGTGTAGTGGTAGATCTGCCCAATCTAGGCGTGCAGCTTATAAATATTGTAACTGAGTTGTGTGTTCTTTGCATGGGCTTACTGGGGTTGGAGTTTTATTGCAACACACTACACCCAACTCATCCTGAGACTCAGACCCTGTCCTAATACCCAAACCTGATAAAGACATAAGAAAGTGATAGGAGAATTTTCCTTATGGTCGCAGATGCAAACATCCACAGTAATTCCTGAAGACCCAGTTCGAGAGCACATTAAGGAGATCACACACACAAATTGAACACCACCACTTAAACAAACCAGATACAGACATAAACCATAAAGAAGGTTGCCAGCCTCCCCAGTGCCCATGGAAGAATGGACAATAAACAGTGGCGAATAAACTGTGAGGTTAAAAACAAAAGTTAAATGAATAGTGAAAGAACGAGCCAAAGGAAGGAGGGAAAGAAAGGAACACAAGAGAATGGAAGTTAAATAAAACAGAAAAAGGCCAGGCATGGTGGCGCACGCCTTTAATCCCAGCACCTGGGAAGCAGAGGCGGGCAGAACTGTCTGAGGGCAGCCTGATCTGCATAGAGAGACCAGGGAAGCCAGGGCCACAATAGAGAGACAAGTCTCAAAAATAAAATAAAGTAAAATAAAATGCAGGTCGAAGAAAAGGCATGTGTGGAAGAAAGCAAACAAGTTAAAAGAACTTATTTTAGAATTTAATATAAGCCAATATTTGTAAATTTATATGTATTTATATTATTTTATTATATCATTTATATATAAAATATATAATATAACATAATATAAAAATATAAGTTAAAAAGAACTTGCATCATAAGAACACATAAAAATAGAGGTGCAAGGAGACTAAAAATAAAAAAGAAGACTTAAAAAAGAAAGTAAACAGTAATATTATTACCCAGCAAAAATGAAATAGGCCAGAGAAGGAACTGGTGAAGCTTTAAACTAACATTGCCTCCAGCAGCCTGGGGTGGAGACTGAAGCTCTGCCTGGAGTTTTATATCACCTGAGGTCTTTATCACCTTATCAGGTGGTACTGGGTGCTGCATGCTGGGTTCTGGGTGCTGACAGAGGGCTGGGCCCATCAAGGTTATGTTGTAAGTGACAGGGCTGCATTTCATTTAGAAAATTTCCTGTTTTCATACAAAGAGTCACTGTTGACCTCAACAAACGTCGTGGTGTGTGTGCCAGGCAGGATCCCTCATGCTCCAGAGACTGTTTTGTGCACGGAGGGAAGGTGATGTCTACTTGAGTCTCATTGAGCTTTTAGACTGTGGAAGTCTAAAGCCTGCTGATTGCAGGCTGAGTCTTGTTATTCTTCTCTGAGGAAACCCAGAAGGGATTGGGGCTCATAGCTCAGCATAGAGGGAAAGACCAGCAGACACTCTCTACTCTCTGAATTTACTGTGGCTTAAGCTTCTCAGTGATTCAGCAGCAGACCCTGCTAACCAACACAGCTGCGTCTTGTGGCCGTGTTCCTGCATAGAAACCCTGCAAGTGTGTTCAGCACCTCCTCTTTTTGTGATTATTTTAACTTTCAGGCTCCATGAACAGCTCAGTCTAAAATAACGGGACCACTCTTAAGGTGGCAGCAGCTGTTACTAGAAATCCCAAGAAATGTGGAGAAATGCAAAGGACTTCTCCATGATAGTCGCAGAACTCACTAGTGGAGGAATGTGGACCCACCAGCACCAGGGCTTCCTGTAATCTCCAGGCCAGACAGACTGTGGGTGTGGCTTTAGGTTTCTCTTGCTCTCAGGGGATGAGGTTGGACTTGAGTGGCTCCCATTTTTGTCTTCTTCGCCTTTCTGTTGTTCTGTCTCTCAGCTCTCCCCACATCTTCTTAATCATGTGGGTTTGTTCTCTCTCTGTCCTCAGCATACATTCTCTCCTCTTGTTACATGCTGGTCCTTCCCATTCCCAAATCATTAAAACCTTCTCACGGCCACTTTCCTCCTGAGCCTCTGATTCAGTCTCTTCTTGTTTTCCTAAAATTTTCACAGGTAACTGCAATGATAACTGTAACTTTAAAACTTTAAAATGGTAAGCCATAGTTTTTCACATTTGTCCAAGTTAACCAAGATCACTGGTTTTTGTTGCTGTGATAAAACACCATAACCAAAAGCACTCTTGGGGGGGAAAGAGTTTATTTGCTTTATACATCTTGCTCATACTCCGTCACTGACGGAAGTCAGGGCAGGAAATCAATGCAGGAACTGGAGGCAGGATCTGAAGTGTAGACCGCGGGGGGAACACCGATCTCTGGCTTGCTCCCCATGGCTTGCTCGCCCTGTTCTATTAGAGCACCCACAGCCACCTGCCCAGGGGTGGTACCCCACACAGTAGGCCGAGCCCTCCCCAGATTAATCACTAATGAAGAAAATTACCTACAGGCTTGCCGATGGCCAATTGTGACCCCAGCTTATGTTGATGACAAAAAAGTAGCTCCCACAATCATGATGCAGTGCTTAGTTGGTAAGCAAGTAACTCCCTGGATGCTGGCTCACTTGAAGCTCTTCTTAAAATATAACCCCTGGTTTTCCTCTCCTCTTGCTAAAAAACCTTTGTGACCCTTCTCTCTTTGTTTCATTTTTTTTTCTTCTTACTGAATATAAATTCTAAAAGATGATACGTTTGTGTGATCACTATTGCTACCCAAACCATTACAAAGACAACAATAAATAAGTAAGTAAATAAAAGAAAAAGTCAATGAACGCCTAATAGAAATTAGTCTATGAAAAGGAGGAAAAGACAAGTGAAGGGTGGAGGTGGGGATGCAACTCAGTTATTAGAATGTTTTTCTAGAATGTCTAAAGCCCTGGGTTTGATCCTCTGCACTTCAAAAAAAAAAAAAAAAATAGAAAGAAAACTAGGTAACGCACAAGAAGTCCCCACACAGCAGTGGAGAGTTTGGGCAAATACAATGATTCTTCAGCAACAACCACCAAACCAAACCAAACCAAACCAAACCAAACCAAACCAAACCAGGGAAATGGTTAGACACAGAGATCCCAATTTGGAAAGTTTATAAGATAAGCATCTGATTCACGAGCCCACTCTGTCTAGAGCTGGCTTTGCTAAAAGTTGGTGAAAGCATCGAAATATGACTGGCAGCTGAGGCGCTCATGTCTTGCTGACTCTTGCCCAACAGTATTGACTAACCTGGAAGGCACTGCTCTGTGGCTTCTGCAACACCCCACGGTTCAAATCCTTCTTCCAACTTGGAGATCAACTCAGGTTTGGCTAAACAGTGCCCTGTAAGTGGGAAATAATAAAATATTTGTATCAAAGTGCTAAGTCAGGTCTATGGACAAGATACAACAGTCCTATTTTTAGAGTCTTGGCCACAATAGGTGAATTAGAACTTGAGGTAGAGAGGATTTACATCACAGTCTTCACTTGCTGAGGTATCACTCTTACATGGGCTTAAACTGTACAATACAAAACCCAATGCAATGATGAAAGCAAACTTGGAAGAAACAGAAGAAGTGAAGAAAAACAAAACAAAACAAACAAGCAAAAATCTAAAACAAGAGACATTGGTGTGATGGTTTGTATATGCTCGGCCCAGAGAGTGGCACTATTAGGATGTGTGGCCCTGTTGGAGGTGTGGCATTGTTGGAATAAGTGTGTCACCGTGGGCGTGGGCTTTAAGACCTTCATCCTAGCTTCCTGGAAGCAAGTATTCTGCTAGCAGCCTTCAGATGAAGATGTAGAACTCTCAGCTCCTCCTGCATCATGCCTGCCTGGATGCTGTCATGTTCCCACCTTGATGATAATGGGCTGAACCTCTGAACCAGTAAGCCAGCTCCAATGAAATTTTGTTCATTGAGTAGCCTTGGTCATAGTGTCTGTTCACAGCAGTGAAATCCTACTAAGACTATTGGAATGGTAACTCATGATTTTTAAGAGAAATGGAGAAGGTAGATAGTGACCACAAAATAGAACTAGCCAGAAGTTTTGGAAGCAAAGGTCTCATTTCATAAGATAATAGAAGAAGGCTGATAGACGCAACCACAGAGCTTCTCGGTCAGGAGAATGAATTTTAGGCAATTTAAAAATAACCCATGCAGGTTTACAAAACTGAAAGAAATATAGAGAATGATAAGGCTGTTGATGGATATGCACTGCTGTGGAGAAAGCAAGAATTTCGTCACGGTATTACAAAAGAAAAAGGGATGTCAACACAGAGATTGAATGTAAGGATTTTATGTATAAGAAAATGTTTATGTCCAGACTGAAGATGCTAAAGAACTCCACAATACTGGACCAGGAATAATTGTGAGTCATATTAGAGTCAAACAAACAAAACTCCATGGCCAAAACAATTCTAAAATATACTGGAGAAAAACCTATACTAATTTATAAAACACCATTAAAGGAATGTGGTTGTTTGAATGAGAATGGTCCCCATACACTCACATATTTGAATACTTAGTTCCCAATTGGTGGAACTGTTTGGGAAGGATTAGGAGGTGTGGCCTTGCTGGAGGAGGTGTGTCACTAGAGGTGGGCTTTGAGGTTTCTAAAGTCTATGCCAGGCCCAGTCCCCCCTCCCCCACTTTTGCTTTCTACTTTCTACTTGTGGATAAGATGTAAACTCTTAGCTACTGCTCCAGTGCCATTCCTGCCTGCATGCTTGCTGCTATGGCCCCTGCCATGATGGTTGCAGACTTACCCTTGGAAACTATTAATAAGCAAGCCCCAAATCATATGCTTTGTTTTATAAGTTACCTTGATCATGGAGTCTCCTCATAGTAATAGAAAAGTAAGACAAAGTCAGCTGTAGCCTTACAGACAAACCCTATAGTGATTTAAAAAGCTGGTGTGGACAGAGCAAAGTACAGATTAATAGACCTCAGTTCTCAGCAAGACAGAAAATTAAGTAGAATGGAATATAACAAGATTATAAACAATGATTCTATTTTTGATTTATTTATCTTAGGAGTGTTTTGCCTGCATGTATGTCTGTGTATCATGTGTACATCTAATGCCCTTGGAGGTCAGAAGATGACATTGGATTCCTTGGAACTGGGGTTATGGATGTTTGTGAGCCACAATGTGTATGCTAGAAATTGAATCTGGGTCCTCTGCAAGAGCAACAAAGTGCTTTTAATCACTTAGCCATTTCTTCCAGCCCCTAAACCATGATTATCTGTAATTTGTTCCAGGGATACAGTTTTCATTTTATGAAAATTCACAAGTATCCCCCTATCAAGAGAATGAAGAGTAAAAAGCCATATGAGTACCACCATCCATGCATAAAAAAGACATGAGAAAAGTCAACATCCTATCTTCATGAAACTCACTAATTAGTGACAGAAAGTCTATATTTCTCTGCTATGGCAGTTACACAGAACAAACCCACAGTCTACAGGTCAATGATGAGGAAAACCAGAATTTATTTCCTCTAAGCTCTCAAACAAGACAAGGATGCACTTTTCAACCCTCTTCTTCACTATAAGTACAGCAGTGGTAGACATAATAGTAGAGTAAGGGAAATAAACAAAAGCAATTAAAACCAGAAAGGGCATTTCAAAATTGTTCTCCTTTGTAGGTTAAATAATTTTTATACATAAGAGAAACAAAAAATAAACAAAAACACAAATAAAAGTAAAAACAGTTGAATAGTTGAATCAGTTCACCAAAGGTACAGAACACAAAGTAAAAACACCCAAATCTAAAATTATATGCTTACTACTAGTAAAATTGCTGAGAAATAAATTCAGAATCTAATCTGCAATAGCTATAAAATATTTTTTAATATTTATGGTTATTTTATTATTTATGTTTGTGCATGCTCTGTGCGTAGGTGATGGTGGAGGCCAGAGGAGAGAGTTGGGTCCTTGCCCTCAGGGGGAGTTTACAGGCAGTTGTGAACCGTCTGATGTGGGAACTGACCACATTTATGGACTAAAAGAAAATTGTGAACATTTCCAACTAACCAAGATCATTTACAGATTTAGTGAAATTCCCATTTCAGTACCAATCAT
>CM052721.1:13737416-13753035 GCA_028551405.1 Uromys caudimaculatus
ATAAGATGTAGTATATATAGAAGTGGAATGTTTTCTATAAAAATAAGTGAAAATTTTGTCACATGACAGAAAGGGAGCGTGTTATAGGTATAGTAGAGCTAGCTCCTCTGTGAACAGTTGTCACCATCCTGAAGCAAGACAGCTGTGGCCTACGGGAGACACCGGCCCAGTTATGGCAATAGAATGGAGTGAACCATACAGCAGCAGACATCTAGGTCTATGATTATAGTCATGGATGTTAATATTCCCTTGTAAGGCGGTCATTAACATAGGACATGAAATCCCAATAATGTCTTTCTCCCGCTCAACTGTATGTGCTCTTAATAAACTAACTTTGGAGCTCCAGCAAAGTAGAACAGACAGATATTTCTTCCGTCAGCTCCCACTTATTTGGGGTGGTCAGAGTTTCTTCTATGTCTCTCCAGGGAAGCCACAATACGTAAGTGACATATATCAGGTTTAAAAAAATTAAGAAGGAAAAAAAAGAGAGAAACAAAAGGACAGTGCTGTATGCTCTCATTACACTTGAAAGCTTAAGTCGAATCAGAGAAGTAAAAGACAGAATGGTGGTTACAGCATACAAAAAATGAGTAGGGGAAACAAGGTGGTTAGTACATCCTGGGTACAGTGAAAGGGGGGGGAGTTATTTCTAATGTTGTATTGTCCCAGTACTACATGTCAGTTAAAAATGTATAATATCTACTAGTATGAAAAGATAGCACTGGTTACTGTCCTTATCAGCAAAGAAGAAAGTAATTTCTAATGAGAGTTGCAGAGGGCTCCGACTCACCCAACCACACCAGGCTCCTGTAGTTCTCCAGCATCACGTCCCTGTACAGGGTCCTCTGAGCAGCATCCAGCTCCTGCCATTCCTGCCAAGTGAAGTCCACAGCTACGTCCTCAAATGACACCAACCCCTGCAACGACATGACACACTGCTTGTCAACTCAAGGCCTTAGCCTTGAGAACACAAGATCAGAGAGATCATGTATTTGTCACATACACACACACACACACACACACACACCACCCCTCCTCACTACTGTCTTGCTAGTGTTTAATAGAAGTGCAGCTTAATTTATATTCGGTATTACGTGACAAAGGAAACTGACTGTAAATATCCTACCCCTGGATGACACATGGATTCAAGACAATTTCCCAAGGAATCACAATATAAAGTCCATAGATGAATAAACATGAAAAGTTTTTTTATTACTTTTAAAAATAGAATTAAAGTAATAGGTGTACTGGAGGGATGGCTCTTAGCCATCGAAGAACACCAGCTGCTCCTCCAGAAGTCCCAGGTTCAATTCATAGCACCTACATGGCTGCTCACAGCCATCAACAACTCCAGTTCTGGGGGAGCCTTCACCTTTTGATCTCTGTGGGCACCAGGCATGCACACAGTGTACATAAATACATGTTGGCAAAGCATTGTGCTGGATAGTTTTATGACAACTTCACACAAACTAGTCATCGAAGAGGAGGGAACCCCAATTAAGAAAATAGCTTGATAAGATCCAGTTGTAAGGCATCCTTTTAATTAGTGATTGTTTGGGAAGGGCCCAGCCCATTGTGGGTGGCGCCATCCCTGGGCCGGTGGTCCTGAACACTGTAAGAAACTAGGCTGAGCAAACCAGTAAACAGCACCCCTTCATCCCTTTGCATCAGCTCCTGCCTCCAGGTTCCAGCCCAGCTTGAGTTCCTGTCCTGATTTCCTTCAATGATGGACGACAATGTGGAAGACAAGTAAACCCTTTCCTCCTCATGTTGCTTTGGTCATGGCATTTGTTGCAGCAATAGAAACCCTATCTAAGACACTCATATACATAAAATAAAGTCTTTTTAAAAAAGAGTAATAGAGATCACAAAGATGGCTCAGTGGGTAAAAGGCACTTTCTGTGCAACCGCAAAGACCTGAGCCTGAATCAAAGGCTGGCATGGTGGTTTTATATATCTGTAATCAAGTACTGAGGAGTGGAGACTGGTGGATCCTGAAGACTTGCTATCCAGCCAGCCTAGGTGAAATAGTGAGCATTTAGTTCAAGGAAAGGCCATCTCTCAGGAAAACAAAATGAGGAATGATAGACAAAGACACCTAATGTCTACCTTTGGCTCTCTATATGTATGTGTATGCTTGAACATTTATGTGCATGTACCACACACACCCCAGCCCCACCTAACAGTCTTAATAAATGTAACTATAAAAATAAAATCAAACCTGAAAAGAGGAAACAGCCCAATGAAAAGGCCTATGTTGGGGCTGGTAGCACAGGACTATGGTACACTGTATGCCACACACCTTTATGCCATTCATGGACAGTCTGAATGAACACCCACATATGTTTCAAGTCTCTCTCCAAGACATGAATGCGTTGACAGACTTTTGTATAATCAGAGCTTGTGAAGACTTCCCCCATCATATGTGAGGGAGAAACAGAGGCACATCTGGGCACAAATTCTGGCTTGGGCAATGTGCCATGTCATTGAGAAATGACCCTAATAACCACCAGAAGAAGATTTGGAAAACGCATATGACACTCTATCTCCATAGTCCTCTATGAGTGGATCTTAACTCATCTCATACTGGTGGGGGAGCATTCATGTCTAGGCAAGCATGAGTCTACCTAGACCACAGAATGAACTCATGGGTTTGTATGGGCTTATGAGTACTCTCTTTGGCTTCAACCCCTGGGATCAGGGCAGAGGAGACTCAGTTTATCTCTGAAAGAGATATATTAGCACAGTCTACTAATTGCTGAGCTGATAACTAAGCTTTTATATAGCCTTCCCCCAGAGAGTTAATGCAGTGAAGGTCAGTAGGCCTCTGACAGCTTGCCTGGGAACACTGTATATCCTGAGACCTTCCCACTGCCTATCACATTAACATATCCCAGTTCCTCCCAGATGGAATTTGCCATGCACTGAGTGTCTCAACTTCAACACATTTTATTTGAGGAAATATATGCCAAATCTCCACGCTCTGAGAACAAGCATCTGGACAAGTGCAAATTACATTGGATCCCAGAAATACAAATGTCCTACGCGGGCATCCACTACTTCCATGGTCTCAAAGCTCTAGCATGAATACAGGGAGGGGTGGGAAGCCACAGATCCTCACTTATTCCCAGAAGAACCTTTAGGTACGCTTTTCCAGTGCCTACTTAGCAGCCTGGGCTCTTACACATTTCCACTGTGGAATGCATACATCCCAGAGCCCATTGCTGATACCTGTGGCCTGAGCTCAGTCAGTGGTCAGTGCTATGATTATAACACTAACAGACAGAAAGACTTTTGAGAGGACACTTGTGTGGCAAGAAGGAAACGTGATGGCATTTAAAATGAATGCACTGGGCTAGAGAGATTGTTCAGCAGATACGAGTACTGGCAGCTCTTCCAGAGGACCTGGGTTTGGTTTCCAGCACCTGTATGATGGCTCACAATCATCTGCAGGATATCAGGTACTTCTAAGGATAGGCTGCCATGTTTGAAGATGGGACGTAACAGGAAAAGGTATGTCTGTCCATCTAAGGTCCAGAGTGGTCTGGCACCCTGAGGCTGAGTCATGGATAAGAATACTTCTAAAAGTAAACATATTTAAAACCTTTTCAATGACCTCTATCCTTCTTGTCCCTAGATCTCTATTAGAATACTCCTTCAATACCTCCAGTTGGCTATATATTTAACTACCAAAACCAATTTGACCCAGAGAAGCTAAAGAGAAAAAGCACCTTTATTTATTTTCCTACAAAATAGCCTGGTAGCAATAGAAATCAGACAGATTAGAGCAATCACTGTTTAGGGACAGCCTTACTTACACTTACACTTAGTACAATTAGATTTACTTTATGAGAGAAAAATGGTCAAAGACGCCATACACACAAGCCTGCATGGTCTCTTACCAAGAACTCTTGGTTTACAAAGGAGACAAAGGAGCCCAGAAAGAAGGGACTCCAACGTGGTCCCTGATGTTGTGAATGTCTACTTCTGAGAAGTCCATGTGTGTCAGGGAGAACGACAGCTACCTCTCCTTAACCCTCTTTCCTCTTAGGCTGTACCACACAAAGGCTAAGCATGTCATCAGACAAACATCCGAGAGCCACAACAGAGAGCTATCTTTTTTGTGGTAATCTGGCTACAGGGTGTTTCTATCATGTATTTTAAAGGGTCCATGTAGAAAAAGCTACAAAGAACTGTTACTACATGGGGACATGTATGTGTTCACTCATACCTTGCTCCCAAACAAATCATCTCATTGTCCCTTTGATGTAAAAGCATCAGCATATCTTTCCAACAGTGGTTTTGGTACCTAAACATGGAGCCCAAGGACAATGCACCTGCACCAGGGAAATCACATGGCTTTCCCTCAAAGGATGCTCCAACTCTGAAAGTACAGGCTTTATTACACTCACTTATGGAAAGCTAACTGAATGAGTTCTAGTAGACACCAAAAGAAATTTTGTTCATTGGGAAAATAAAGCTAAAAGTGTGACCCAGGACATCTCATAGGGCTTCTTTCAACCTCTAACTGGGAATCTACTAACTGGGAAAAGGCATTTGATGACTTTGCTCACCATCAAAGCCAACTTTGCCTTGCAACTTGGGAAATGTTCTTCTTGGGAACCAGCTCTTACCTATGCCCTCTAGATAGCTGGACAGGAGCCTGTATCTTTTATTTATTTGACCCCTAAGAGAGCTATTGTTTCTAACAACAAATATTTAACTGTCTCTCTAGCATTAACTTATTTGGTTAGAGGAGCCATGTCACTCATTTTAGCTCAGATAGCAACAGGTCCAGCCTATAGCTGGAGAGGATAGAGGACATGGCAACCCAAAGAGAGGACCTGGACCTCCGTAGTGTGGAGTAGAAGATGGGTACATATTTATAAACAGCTTCCTCTCCTAGCTCAGGACACCGGCCACACATTTACCACTCCCGGCTTCCAGGGCATCCCTTGTATTTCCTCCCTTGTATTTCCTCCCTGTATGTCACAGGATGACAATGGTTGCAATAGAACTTTGTGAGCCTCCTGAACAGAGACGGATTAGGGTGAAAGGTCCCAAAATGGCAGGCAAACAAGATGATGGGTCAAACAAAACCCCAGCAAAACAATCAAAGCCCACTCTTCAACTGTGCCTAAGTGGACATTCATCACTGCCAGAACCAGGACCTCATGTCTCACTCTCTCAGACCCTGAATGACAGAGGATGGCACCAACCCATGGATGAATGAGACCAGAATGGCAAGTTCTTATCCCCAGGTATTTTAAGGCAGAGCTTTCTGTGGGAGAATCTAGCTCCCCATTGGACATTTGTATTCAAATTTGCTCATAAAGTCATATCAGCTCATGAAAAAATATGAATAATATATATGATGCAAATAAAATAAAAAGGCAGAAGTGTAATTCTATTGATTTATGAAATGTTCTTTTTTTTGAGACGAAGTTTCTTTGTGTCGCATTGACTGATTTGGAACTCACTCTGTAGATCAGGTTGGCCTTGAACTCAGAGATCCACCTGCCTCTGCCTCCTGGGTGCTGGGATTAAAGGCATGTACCACTACTACCTGGCATAAATGTTTTAAAAAGACATTTCCCCCAGCACTTAGGAGATAGGTTAAGGTGAATCTCTGAGTTGAGGCCTACCTAGTCTATGCAACAATATTTCAGGCCAGCTAGGGAAACACAGAAACAGATTTTTAAAAATTATATTATTTATATGTTTGTCTGCATTCACGTGTGCCACATGCAGGCCTGGTACTCAGAGGCCAGAAGAGCCTCTGTTGTTGGCGTTACAGATGGTCGTGAGCCATCATATGGATGTTGGAGTTACAGATCGTCGTGAGCCATCATATGGATGCTGGGAACTAACCCCCAGTCCTCTTCAAGAGCAGCAGCTGTTCTTAAACTCTGAGCCATTTCTCCAGCCCACTTTATAAAAGTTTTTTAAGTGGGCTATCAGAACATGGTCCAGGGATGGATCTGTGTGAAGAAAATTTAGAGTGTTTGTGAGAACAAGAAAACAGAACGTGAGTCTACTGACCCATGGAATACTTCATGGAATATGTTTTTGTGTCCCTCCCAGGTGTAGAAGATAGGAGTGGATTTGCTTCAGATTACCCACTGGCACTTGCTATTATTATTCAGAATGTTTATGGCCTGAACTCATATGAACTTTATTCAAATGACCGTTCTTAACCCTCAAAGTATGAATTTTCTGAAGCTCTAAATAAAGGTAGTGATTGAATGGGACTTTTGTTTGCCTTATTCTTTGGCTCTGTTCTTTCAGGTGCCACCACCACTGGAGCAATGACAGTGTGCCATGGAGATGGTTCAGTGAATCAAGGCACCGGCCACTGGGTCACAACTGTAGTTCAATGCCCAGAACTCACTAGCTGAAAGATGAGAATTGACTCCTGCAAGTTGTCTGACCTCCACATATGTACTGCTGGATGTTTGTGTGTCCTTGTGTGCAACCACTGTGGTGGTTTGAATAAGAATGGCCCCACAGGCTTATATTTGAATACTGAGACATCAGGAAGTGCCACTATTTGAGAAAGAGTAGGTGTGGCCTTGTTGGAGTAGGTGTGGCCTTGTTGGAGGAAGTGTGTTACTCGGGGTAGGCTTTGATGCTTCAAAAGCCCAAGCTAGGCTCGCTCTTCCTGCTGCTTCCAAATCTGGATATAGAACTCTCAGCTATTTTCCATCCTCATGTCTGACTGCATGATGATAACGGATTCACCCTCTGAAACTCTAAATGCTTTCTTTTATAAGAATTGCCTGAGGACGTTAGAGGCCTCAGTAAAGGGGAATGTCAAGGCGGGAATATGGGGATGGGTGGACGGGGGTGGGGGGTGGGGGGGTGGGGGTGGGAGGTGGAATTCCATCCTAGAGGCGGGTTGGGGAGGGGACAGGGGGTATCCAAAGAGGAGACTCAGAAAAGGGGAAACATTGGAAATGTACATAAAGTATCAAAAATAAAAAAGGAGGAAAAAAAAAAAAAAGAATTGCCTTGGTCATGGTGTCTCTTCACAGCAATAAAACAGTGACTAAGACAACCATTAAGTAGATAAATGCAAATATTTAAATTAATTTAATTAGAAATGTTGATGTGTATTCATTGTGCACGGTAATACGTTTCACAAAGACATCTCAATGCATGCATATCACGTAGCTTGATCACCCGCACCCTGCCATCTCTTTTTTCCCTCCTCTACTATTCTGTGTCTACGGTCTTGCTGCTTACTTTCATGTCATATATGTGCACACATGAGTCTATGAATTGCCATAGAATTTAGGATATATAGTGAGAAAATATGGTATTTGTCTGAGTCTAACTTATTTCATATGATGATCTCCAGTTATATCCATTTTCCTGGAAAAAAAAAAAACCCAACATCTTAATTTTTTTGTGTTTGAATAAAACACATATTCTTTTTTTTTTTATCCAGTCATCTGCTTGAAATCTAGGCTAATTCTGTAAGTTGTCTAGTTTAAATAACACTGCAATAAACAGACACACTAGTATTTTTGGATATATATCCAGGAGTGATATATCTGTGTCAAAGAACTACTTGAAATATTTTTGGAGACTCTCCATAGTGAGTTCCACTGGCTGGAATAATTTGTATTCCCATCAATATTGTATAAGGGCCCCATCTTGCACCCTCATCTTCCCCAGCATTTATTTGTCCTCTTACTGGTAGTCTAGCTTGGGTGAGGTGGAATCTCACAGCACTTTCCCAGTAGCTTAAGGATGTTCAATACTCTTTATATATTTACTGACCATTTGTATTTCTTCAAGAACATTTTTTTCCCCTGAGGTAGAGATTCTCTACATAACACTGGCTGTCCTGAAACTCGCTATGTAGGCCAGGTTGACCTTGAACTCAAAGAGATCCATCTGCCTCTGCATCCTAAATTTTGGGATTAAAGACTGTTAGACTGGAACCCCTGGTCATCCCCCACACAAGCTAGGAAACCCCATCTGCCCCCCTTCCCTTAACCCCTCCAGCACAGAGAAAACTCCCCAACCCATTTGAAAAAAAAACTCTGACCAAGAGTGCCCGCCCAGGGGCTCAGCTTTTGACCATGTATGGACATAATCCCAGCTCCTAGCTGGCATGTCATCACTCCTCACCTAAACTCTATAAAAGCCTCTTGCTTTAGCCCTGACTCGTTTCTTCACTGATCTCTACCTGTGAGATCAGTGAACCCATCCGAGAGCTTCCTCCTAATAAGCCTGCCTTTATCTACCTTTAATCTGGTCTGTATCCCCCTGCATCACCATGGGAGAGAAAAAGCCTACCAAGTGGTGCCACCAATTACTGTCTATTTCATTTGCCCATTTATTGATTAGTTAGCATTTTCTATCTGCCTCTTGTTTTTGTTGTACTTGCTGTTTTTCTGAGTCTCATGAAGGTCACGTTGGCTTTGTGCTTGCTATGTAGTAGAGGAAAGCCTTGAACTACATTTTTTTTCTTTGTGTGTATTTAGAGCAGGGATGCACCATGGTCCATGTATGAAGATCAGAGAAGAGCTCTGTGGAGTTGCTTCCTTCCTTCCATTTTTAGGTGGGTTTAAACTCAGGTCCTCAGGATTTTGGGTGAGCACCTGTACCTCCTGGGCCATCTCACCGGCTCTGTGTCTTTTATATGTTCTAGACAATAATCCCGTCAGCTGTACAGCTAAAAAAGGGTGTATATCATTTGTAGGCCGTGTCTTACTTCCACAACTGTTTCTTTTGTTGTAGAGTTTACATTTCCTTTCAAGCCTTTTGCCAATTCTTAGCTTTTATTTTCTGAGCAATCAGCCATTTTCACAATGTCTGTCTCTATGCCTATATCTTCAAGTGTTTCTCATTTCATTCTTAATTGATATTTTTTGGGGGCGGGCACAGGATAGACCTAGTTTTATTCTTCTATGTATGTATGGATAGTTTCCCCAATACCATTTGTTAAAGAGGGCTGTATTTTCTCCAGTTTTTTAAACATTGATTTTTTTTTTTTTTAATCCTTATCAAAGGTTAGGTGCCTGAGGACATGTGGGTTTATTTCTGGGTCCTCTGTTCTATTCCAGGGATCTACATGAATGTTTTAAGTTAACACCTTGTGGCACATTTTTTACATCTCTCTTGTTCAACTTGCTGATCTTTTTCCTTCTAGATCAGGAAAACAGCAGTGAAGATAACCATAGCACAGCCTGAATGCTATACTGTGTTGAAAATGACCTCACAAAACAAATTAACCCATCATTTAAAAAATTTTAAATTGCATTTATTTATGCAGTTATCTGCAAGAAGGAAGGGTGTGCATGGGGCATGTACACATGTAGATGTCAGAAGACAAGTGGCAGGAGTTGGTCCCTTCTACCATGTGGGTCCCAGGGATCAAATTCAGGCCATCAGACTTTTCAGCAAGTATCTTTACCTGCCGAGCCATCTTACTAACCTGGTCCATTATCTCTGAATCAAGATTCATGCAAGCTCTCATCACATGGACAGGATGAAGCCAGATTCTTATGTGAGGATGTAACATGAATGACCTCCAACCCAGTTCTGGACAGAATCCTTGCTCCCCTCTGAAACCCCATGAGCTACGTCTTCATAGTTCACATTTCTGTCAGTACCCAAATGGCTCACTGAGCTCTGCTTATAGGATTCTAGGATTTCCCTAGTCTACAAATCTTCTTCCACATTTCTATCACAACCTGTTCAGAGCATGTAATAGCCACATACATGAATATGTGTATTTCTGGAAATGGTGGACCCATTACTGTTATCAGTTTTCTGTCATGGTTGTTATTTTATTACTATAATAAGATATCTGACAAATCAGCTTAAAGAAGGAAGTTTATTTCACAGTTTGAGTGTCAGACCATATGGCAGGGAAGGCATGGTGGCAGGAGTATGAGGTGGATTGTCATACTACATCCATAGTCAGGAAGCCCAGGAAAAAAATGGATGCTTGTATGCGCACTTTCTCCTTTTTGATTCAGTATGGGACTCCAGCCTATAAAATAGTGACACTCATCTCCAGGGTGTATCTTCAGAACTCAGTTTAAAGCTCTCTCTCAGATAAAGACCCTCACAGACATACCCAGAGCTTTGTCTTCTACCTCCTATCAAGCAAGCAAGCAAGCAAGAATAACCATGATCACAAACAGACCTGCAATGGCCGGACAGCATCTATAGCTGGAAATAACTGTTTAGCTTGAATTGAATGAATGTGGATAAGGTTGTGACACTTGCTTTGGCATTATCCATTCATTCTGACTCCTTGTTAAAATTCACCCGTCATCTAGCTTGCATGGGATACAATTAGAAGAAAGGATGAAAGATGTTAGGTTTCAGAGTTATTGTGTGTCGACTGATGGGTGTAATAAGGGCTCCAATGACACGCTTGTAACATATTTTAGTACTTTACCCTGCTAAATCAAAGGTACTGTTGTGTGCTACATCGCATTTTAGTCAATAACACACAAACAATATTATGGTAACTCTATAAGATAAAGTTAACACAAAACTCTCAAACTGATGTTATGTGATGGCTATTCCCAGTTGTCAACCCGACCATATCTGGAATGAACTACAATTCAGAAATGGAGGGCACACCTGTGACCCAGATCTTGGGGCTGGAAGACACAGGCTTTTGATCTGGATCTTGAAGCACAGTGGCCATGAAAAGCTTAGGACCAGGTAAGGTGATACATACCTTTAATCCCAGGAGACAGAGGCAAGCAGACCTCTGAGTTCAAGGCCAGCCTGGGACAGAGCGAGTTCCAAGTAAAGAACAGCTTAGGTCCAGGAATGGTGGTCTGTACCTAAAGGTACATTCCTTCTGCTGGAGGCCTACATAAAGACAATGGAAGGAGGAAGGCTTCCTTCTTCTTCACCTGCTTGCACTTTTGTTGTAACCTTCTTTTTCAGAATTCCATCTTATACAGAAGACCAGATGAAACACCTAGCCTCACGGGACTAAGCAACTACTAGATTCTTGGACTTTCCATTCACAGGTGCCCATTGTTGGGTTAGACGGACTACAGACTGTAAATCATTCCAATAAATTTCCTTAATATATAGAGGTATTCCATAAGTTCTTTGACTCTAGAGAACCCTGACTAATTTAAGTTATAGCAATTATGCAACAGTACCAAATATGAAATTCTCTGCACACATGAAATTTTCATGTTCAGAAGGAGCTGTGGGAAGACACTGGCCAGGATCAACTTTTTTGCAAGGATCAGGTTCTGCTTACATGGGATTGTGGCTGGCAGGAGCTACTTACAGTCTATAAAAGGGAGATGGATCTGCCCGTAGACTGGCCTTCCCTGTATTCATTCTACAGGAATGGGGATATTTGAACTGTCCAATCAGATGCTTTGCTGCAAGAAAAGGGGTGGGGGTAAGAGGGGCTACCGGGATAAAGGACATGAATATGTATGACTGTGTTATAGTTGGGACAGATACATGCTATGGTCCTTACAACGCTCATTGGCCGTGCAATATCATGTGCCCCACTGTAACCTAGATGGCAGTCATAGGGAAGATACCTAGAAACCTGAAGGCAGGACATGGTGAATTTGGACCAGGAAGTCCAGAAGTGTAAATGTATAAGCCACTGAAACCTGCACAACTAGCACTTATTACCTGGGCCTCCACTTGTCTAGGGCCCAACTTCACAGCTCTCCACTCATCTCCTGGCTTCTGCCCATTGGTGGTGTGGTTCTAGGACCTAGGCTCTTGTCTGAATGGTGTCTTGGACTTGAGCCCTCTTCAGGCATGTCAGTGTCCACATGCCCATAACTGCCCACACTCTGGGGTGACAAAAGGAGCAGGGACAATCAGGTAATGTGTGGACTTAGTGCATAGGACTGTCCACACCTTAAAGAGAATAAAAAGTACTTTATTCCAAGTCAAAATTTAGTGGCTGTGGCTTAGCAACATGAATTTAGGTGGACGTGGTTACATGAACTTTGATGGTCACAAAACAAAGTCATAAATGAAGGCATTACTAAACACAGTAGTGTAGTTATCAGGTAAGTGGCTGTATCAGTTACTTCTCTGCTGCTATGATAAAATATCATGACCAAAAGCAACATAAGGAAGAGTTTATTTTGGCTTACGGTTTAAGAGGAATGAGAGTTCGTCATAACAGGGAAAGCATGGTACAGCAGCAGAAGCAGGAAACTAAGTGATCACATTGTTATCCATGCACAGGAAATAGAGGGAGAATAGGAAGTGGGGAAAAGCTATAAAGTCTCAAAGCCTGCCCAGTGATGCACTTCCTCCAGCAAGGCTGTACCTTGTAGAAGTTCAAACCAGCACAACCACCTGGGGACCAAACGTTCAATGTGGGGGACATTCCTCACATGAATCAACTCAATGGGTTAAAGCAAAGTGGGCAACCTTCTGGCATAAGCCACAGATGCTATCTGTGGTTAGCTTTAGGGTGGTGGGAGCCGGCGGTCTGCTGAATTAACCCATCCCAAACATTCTACCTGTTACAAAAGGCATCCACTTTAACATGGGTGGTAGTAATTATGTGTAACTTGTGATCCTTCACTGAGCTATATAATTTTGATGTTTGTCACATTTTTCTTTTGTTCAAAGAAACGTTTATTCTGTAAAATATGATGGGAGGAAACATGAAAAGGGGGGCTTGTATAAGGACACTATAAAACACAATGGGGTCATGGGTATGCTAATTCTGCTGGCTACGGTACTGGGGTTATGAATATAAGCCTGCCAGGAAACAAAAATATATGTAAATCATATCAATTATAAGCCAATAAACTTAAAAAGAGAGAAGATACATCCAATCTTAGTGTTAAAAATGAAGTACACAATCTTCATTAGAGATAAATGATATTAGGTAAAACAACAAAGAGACTAAGAATTCATTGCCTAATCTCTGATCTCAATAATTGATTTTTTTTTTTTAAAAGATGGGGCTGACAAGATGGCTTCTTTGGTAGAGATAAAAGACTTGGCCCCAAGGCCGATGACCTCAGTTTGATCTCAAAGACTCACAAAATGGAAGGAGAAAGTGACTTCTGAACATTTTCTTCTGAAATCCAAATAGTCTGTCTCACTCATTCACTCACGCATACACACAAAAATAAGTAAATAAATGCAACTTTCAAAAATGGCTGGAGAACAAAACAACAACAACAACAAAAATCCAAAAGGAAAGAAAAAGGGTAAAGGTGTCAAAAAGGAACATATCACAGAGAATATCAGCATTTCTAGGTAACTTCAATATGGAAGAGTTCAATGTTCATTTTATTATATATTTGAATTCATAGCTCACATCATAGTGGAGGCCCCCTATGAGAAATGATGCTGACATTCTGTAAACATTATGGAGTAAACTTATACAAACCTCAGTTATAGGTTAGAGCCATTGTCATCTATGAATCTACCATGAACGTCACATCTTGATGTGGCACATGTCTCTCTATATTATAAAGTAATAGCTTATAAACTTGGCAATAAGTGGATATGAAGACAGAGTCCTTCAATACATTCATGTCTTTTAGATCATAGATGACAGAAATTGGACTCCTTTTCCTATGATGACGACGGGAACGATGGAGGAATGCTATGGCTACAAATATCTGCATACCCTTTCCTCATACCATGTAAGAAATCATTTCCATAGATATTAAGTATATAAATCTAAAAGCACACTAAGACATTCAAAAGGTGTTCTAGGAAATGGAGTGGGTTTTTAAAAATTGGACACAAAGCTGTATTTTAAAGAGAAAACCATATTCATATTTAAACTACACTGAATTAATTGTATTCCTCAAATAAAACAAAGGGTAAGAAGATGAAGTAGCCCAGTGGGAGAAATCGATGGTCTTGCATATATCTAATTACTTTTAATAAGGAAGTTAAAGATAGAGAGAGATCTAGGAAGAAAAATAGGCAAGAGATTTGAAAAGCTGTTTTATACAGTAAGTACGTACATGCTCGGTAACTATAAAAGAATGTAGAGTACATTTAGGAATGAGGACAAAGACCTGTAAAACAACATAACGAGAGAGACAAACAGTATTGATGAACACATGGAGTAACTGAACACAAATTCAAGATGGAGTGGGAGCTGTTATTCCTTCGGAGAAAGTGTCTTTGACAGAGACAAAATATTCTCTGCCACAGCTATTAATGTATGTCATGATAACACAGGAGACACAGAAATAATCATGCAAAGAGCTGAAATCCTGGGAGCTGGAGACAAGAGAAGATATAATCAGGAAGTGACAAATAATGACATGTCTTAGGTGCTAACCACACTCACGATCTTTTATGTGTGGGTTAATGATGAAGTATGGGCTAAGTTTGCATAGATATTATATGCATGTGGTATTTCACTTGGACACAAAATCTGTAAAGGAAATAGGCAGGACTTAGGAGAAAAATAAAAATTCACAAAGGCACATAGAAAGACTAAGCTCCAACCATTTGTGTTGAAAAGCTTATGAACAGAACCATTTTCTCCTAAGTTAATTAATAATACTATTGCATCAAAATTTCAACTTGCTTAATTCTTAATAGAAGGAAAAGAAAAGCACAAAATCCTGGGAATTTTCTGGACGATTCAATATATGCATGTGTAAATGCATAATATAGGTGTGTGTGCATGTGTGTATCCACAGTATATATGAAATTAGCCTAGAATAAGAGCGCTAAGATTGCCTATTAGTATATGATAGTAACATACATTATGTAACTCTAATACTGTGATAACAAAGTCCAAGTTATCCCAATATAAATAAAATATGCCAATGGATGTATATGGATGTGAGGTTTGTATTAAGAGCAACAAAAAGTCATATACCAATCCAACCTTATAAAAACGTTACTAGTTAGTAGGAAAAAAATAATAAAAGAGTAAAGCTTTGGCATCCAGAATGGATGCTTAGCACTTCCTAAGCTCCCTACCCCTACCCCGGCTCACCCCATCAACAAAGTCTACTAATCTCTCCTGAAATGAGTTTTAATGCACATCAAGTGTACTGGCTAGTTCTGTGTGTCAACTTGACACAAGCTGAAGTTATCACAAAGAAAGGAGTTTCAGTTGAGAAAATGCCTCCATGAGATCCAGAGGTAAGGCATTTTCTCAATTAGTGATCAAGGGGGAGGGCCCCTTGTGGTTGGTACCATCTGTGGGCTGAAGTCTTGGGCTCTATAAGAAAGCAGGCTGAGCAAGCCAGGAGAAGAAGCAAGCCAGTAAGCAGCATTCCTCCATGGCCCCTGCATCAGCTCCTGCTCCTTGATCTGCTTGAGTTCCAGTCCTGACTTCCTTTCGTGATGAACAGCAGCATGGAAGTGTAAGCTCAATAAACCCTTTCCTCCCCAACTTGAATCTTGGTCATGATGTTTGTGCAGGAATAGAAATCCTGACTAAGACAAATTGGTACCAGTGTAGTGGGGTATTCCTGTGACAGCCTGACCATGTTTTGGGGAGGACTGTGGAAGGACTTTGGAACCTTGGGCTAGAAGAGCCATTCTGTATTAAGAGCTCTGTGGGATGTTGTGTAGGATCTTGGAAGATAATGTTGAGAACAGTGCAGAAGATGGAGGCCTGGCTTATGAAATTTCAGAGGGAAGATTA
>CM052721.1:13753535-13784346 GCA_028551405.1 Uromys caudimaculatus
CCCTGACTTCCTTTCGTGATGAACAGCAGCATGGAAGTGTAAGCCTAATAAACCCTTTCTTCCCCAACTTGGTCATGATGTTTGTGCAGGAATAGAAACCCTGTCTAAGATACCAAGTCTCTCAGTTTTAATGTATTCAATCTTAATGAATTAATCCTAATCCTCTGAACACTGGAAGCAGAAAAGACTTGGCCTGTGCAAATAACCATGAATCCCAGAAAAACCCAACTTAGGTTTAGCCCACTTAGATGCATGTGTTTGAAAGCTTGACCATAGGGAGTGTCACTATTAGGAAGTGTGGCCTTATTGGAGGAGGAGGTGAGGCTTTATTGGAGGCAGGGCTTTGAGGTCTCCTATGTGCAAGCTCTGCCCAGTTGGAGGAAGTCCCTTTCTGTTGTCTAGGGATTAAGATGTAGTACTCTCACCTCCTCTAGCACCAAGTCTGCCTGCATGCTGCCATGCTTTCCACCATGCTGATAATTGACCTGTGAACCTGTAAGCCAGCCCTAACTACATGTTAAGCAGGCACACAAGCACTCCCTTGGTCCTCAACTCCCAGCATTAATGAAGAAAAGAGTTAACCGTCACAGACCCCCGTGACCCCAGAAGAGGCTCTGAATGCTCTCCCAGTAGCTACTTGAATCCTACCAGGGATTGGCTATTCCAAACAACAGCCCTCCTGTAGCTTCAGCACAGAATAAGTATTGTCAAAACAGTGCCAGACATGGAAACAACTGCAGTTCCTTTTAGCTGACAGTATAACAGGACTTTCCTTCCAGCAGCAGGGCATCTGGGTGCTCCCCTGAGAGGCTGCACCCCCACACCTCGAAAATCCTACTAGATGAGGAAAGGACCCAGTACCCCAGAACAAGAGCAGTAAGAATGGCTAGCATGCAGTTTGTAATTCAAGTACTGTGATAAAATAGTCCAAGGGTCCCAACGCTACAAAAAAAATATCAGTATAACACATAAAAATTGAATTACTTATTAATTACTAGGTAATAGAAACACACACACACACCCCCCCAGCAGCAAATCAAACAGTGGACTTCTTGGCAGCCTTATGGGACCTTGGCACTTCCTTCACACTCAACTACAGTTCACCCCACATTTCAGGTCTACTCAGTGTTACTAGATGCTCCAAGAGACCAGAGACTGGACCATTATAAGCATTTGGGTTCAGGCAGTTCAGAAACCTACCACGTGGAAAAGACATGGAGGTGGGGATGAGGATCTCTCACAGTTCCCATGGGGAAAGTAGACAAAAGTATTCTCATAAGCTGTTCTGGCCTAGAGTTTCGGGAAAAAAAGGATAAAAGACACAGTCTTTTTAAGACAAGGACTCACGGGTTCCTTCTCTGCTTTACTCTCCTGAGATGTTCACACACAAACATTCCCAGGACTAGAGAGACAGCTCAGCAGTTAAGAGCAGTTGCTGCTCTTCCAGAGGACCCGGGGCTTGGTTCTCAGCATCCACATCGGGCAACTCACAGCCTGCTGCAATTTCACTTCAGGGGAATAGATCACACGCCCTCTTCTGGCACTGCCCTCATTTGGTGCACTTATATTGACCCAGACACACCACACAGACACACAGACACACACACACAGAAAAAAAAAAAAAAAAAAAAAAAGAAATCCATTTTCCGGGTACCTGGAAGAAAACAAAACTCTTTTTTTGGAAAAAAAAAATACTGTGTTTGAGATATACCATAAGGAAAATATATCATTTGAAACAAATGAGAGGCTTTCAGAGCAGCCGCTCTGCGGAGCACCTGTAGTAAGCCCAGGAGCATACAAAAAGAGTCAAAGGGGAAATTATGGTGTTGGGAGTGTGGGCGGGGATGTGGAAGAACAGGTAGTCTGACAGCAGTGGAGCTGGCCTAGGTTCTGGATTTGCCATCCTGCTTCCCACACACATTTGTGAAGTTCGGGCTCGGTGGGCCTCGGAGAGAACGAAGGGGCTGGGGATTCTAGAAAACACAGTTCCTTTCGTGAATGACCGTCACATTCAGAGACTCTCCTCTGATGATTCACCAAGTCCTCGCCACGCATGATCCAGAGCAAACAGGCAAGCCAGAGCAGAGCTGCTCAGAGAAGGCTCCAGACCCCGCTGCAGTCACCGCATCTGGAAGGACAGGACGCCCAGGCTCAAGCAACCCCACAGCCCAGGGGATTCGCAGAGCAGCCGCCCACGAGACCTCACCGCAGACCCTGCTCTGCCACAGCGCTTCCCGCTCGCGCACCGTCACCTCCGGGCGCCACAAGCACACTCACCATGTCCACTTCTGGGGGACGCTGGTGTCTTCTTACCATCGCCCAGCACCCACAGCGTCACAGCGCGCTACCGAAGCTGCGCAACAGCTTCCCTAGCAGCGGACACGGATTCCAATATGGAGGGTCCCAGACAAAGGCCGAGCCACAGCCAAAGCCCGCCCCCACCCTACGTTTGTGTGTCTGATTGGATACGCCTTGAGACAAGGGCCTCCGATTGGACAGAGCTTCAGGTCCCGCCCTCTGAGTGACAGTTGACGCCTGCACACAGCGGAAGGAGCCCAGGATGACAGGTTCTTAGCTGCAGCTGTTGGGGACTCTGGCTCCTGTCAAGTCTCAGTCTTAATCACATCTGTAGGAGGCCTGACCCTCGGTCTTCTCCAGCTATGGGGTAGGGACTCGGCCGGCTGCCATGAGTCCTGTCGTGTATATGCACAAAGACTTCAGCCTCTGTTAAAACCTTATTCCTTCAGGTTCTTACCTGTTGCTTCTAGCCTGCTGAAGTCCTCTCTGGACCACAACTCACATTTGCATTTAATTCTATACATAAAGTCATATATGATTATGAGTTAAATGTGTGTATATGTATGTTAGTCAAATATACAAATGGGAAGATGTCCGTTTTCAAAATCATTCTAAAATTTCTGAAATCTGCTCTTATTAGCTTTGCCTTCAAAAATGGGAAGAGACTTGAATATAAAGTTTTCTTGTATTCAGATGAAAAATTGCAGGCGAAGCCAACCTTGGTGGCACATGCCTGTATGTACTCTTAGCACTTTCAAGGCAGAGTCAGGGAACTGCAATCCCAAGCTGGGCTTGGCTATGAGTCTTAGGGCATCTTGGAATGTATCCCTAAACCCTGTCTCAAAATAAAAGTACAACATGTGAAATTGATGGTACTGACCCATTGCACCTAAAATATCTTTATAATCTGACCAGTGAAAACTTGATGACTTTTACGCACTATTGGGACAAGATCTTCAAATGTATTGTCTCAGTTCAGAACAGCTACAAAATCCTTTTGAGAGCTATGACTTTCCTGGTCTCAGGAAGTAGAAGGGGCTGTTAAACGCTGTTAGACCAGACAGGAGGGAATAGAAATCCTTACAGGTATTTCTCCTAAAGCCCAAGGAACCTTAGCAGCCTAAAAGAGAACAGAGAACTTCAACCAGATGTGCTTGCCAACAGCTGCTGGGGACAAGACTATTTTTCCAGAGATTAGACAGAGGTGGACAAGGACTGTAGGGTCATAGGAGGAGGGAATGCTATGACTTCACAATAACCTACAGCTCTGGCCTGCAGAGTTTAACCAAAGATTATTTTATTTTGCTATTTAGCTTGGGCCCCTAATGGTCAGGCTGGGTGTTGCTTCTTCCTGTGATATGGGATATCATGTGACCTCTAGCACAATATATTTCTATACATATTTTTGTAAACTCAGCAACATCTAATAAAAAGAAATGGAAATCAATATCTATAAGGCACCTGTTGTTAGTCAAGTAACTTGTAAGCAGTATATCATTAAGTCCTGGTAACCTGCTTTTCTCTGTAGTCCAGAGAGTGATCTGTGGTTTTGAATAGGTGTGTTTATTGAGTATATAGCAAGCAAAGAAGCAAAGGGATAAATTGCATGTAGTTGGTAGACAGAAGCAGCAGATGGATAGCAAAACATTAAAACCAGAGTTCACAATACCCAGCAGGGACAACTGAGGAACCTGACTAAGAGAACAAACAGGCTGGAGAAATGGCTTAACAGCACTTAAAGTTCAGTCCTGAGGACCAGAGTTCAGATCCAATGTCCATATCAGGTGACTCAAAAACATCTGTAACTTCAGTTCCAAGGGATCCTATGCTCTCTTCTGGCCTTCTGGGTACCTTCCTGTATATGTGTGCACACACTTACACAAACACATATACGTACACACATAATATACATGTACATATTTACATATATGTATATGGGGGCACCAAAGTAACAAAATGAGAAATTAGTAGTGTTTACAATCATACAGCAGAAATTGATCAGGGGCATCGAGGTAGTCACTGGGGTTTCTGATTATAATCTTTTCCTCCATGAATGAGCCCTAGCTTCTCCTCCCTACTGCTGGGATTTTTACCACAGAATGAACAATAGTGATGTTTGTTGGAAGCAGTTTATCTTTTAGCTGTTGCTATTGATGCACTGTGCTCAATGGTCTAGCATACTTGTTTTTGTTTTGTTTTGTTTTGCTCTCCTTGTTACAGAGCTAGCAAGCCAGCCTGACTCAGGACAGGGAGTTTTGGGAGGAGGAAAGGGAGAGCCTTCTCACTTCCTGAGTCTGCTTTCAAAACACTTGAAGTAGCACATGACAGTTTGCTGATGTAATTGCTATTACATTTACCTAAGGTTGGACACACCCCTCTCCAAAAGCTGTTAGCTCAAATTTGAGCTGGTTAACAATCTAAGCTGGAATCAGCTGGGCTCCTTCTGCTACGCACAGTTCTCTGATACCTGACAGAGTGGCTCAGCTGCAGAAGATGAACTAATGGGGATACCACTTGATTTTCCTCCAAACAATATTTCATTTGCTATTAGGTTACTGTGAACTTGTTCACAAGGAGATGACAGGATCCTGGAATTAAAAAGGAAAATGACTCCTCAAAATATTTCCTGCCTATATACCAAACTAATGCACTTTCATCCTGCAGCTTTGTATGAGCCTCGGGAGACAAGGCTAGTCCAGATTCAAAGTTTGGGGAACAGATCTTCTATTTAAGTGGGAGCATCCGTTAAAGTACATTGATAGTAGTTCAGCTAATGATTTGGCTCAGTTGGTAAAGTGTTAGCCACGTGTGTATTAACTCTGGCATTTGGATTCATAGCAGCCATGCAAAAAGCCTTATGTCATCCTAGTGCTGTGAAGGAGGTGGAGACTGGAGAACGCTCAATGGGAGACCTTGGCTGTCTTGGTCAGTGTCCTATTGTGGGAAAAGACACCGTGACCATGGCAACTCTTACAAAAGAAAGCATTTGATTGGGGCTTGCTTACAGTTTCAGAGGGTAAGTCCGTTATTAGTCCATTGTTGATGGTGGGAAACATGGCGGCAGGCAGACAGAAGTGTACTGGAGAAACTGCGGAGAGTTCTACATCTGGATCTGCAGGCAGCAGAGAGAGTCACTGGGCCTGGCTTGAGCTTTTGAAACCCCAAAGCCCACGCCCAGTGATGTTCTTCCTCCAACAAGGCCACTACAAGGCCAGACAAGTAGCCCCAATCCCTAATAACTGCGCATTCAAACATATGAGCCAATGGGACCATTCTTATTCAAACCGCCGCCGCCGCCGCCGCCGCCGCCGCCGCCGCCGCCGCCGCCACCACCACATACACACAAATAAAGGAAGAAAGAAAGAAAAAAAGGAAAAGAAAAGTTGGAGAATGATAGAGCCTCAAGTTTTCCCATGTACTCATAGGCAAAAGTACAGTACACACGTACACACACACACACACACACACACACACACACACTCCCTAAATATCTGAAGCCACAACTGTTAACTGGACTCAGGATGAACCCTGCCTTACTTCAAAGCCCAAACACCTTCATTCAAACATTTGGCTCATTCACTTCCTTTTATTGTTTCAGATCTTTGATATGCTTCCTTAGTTGATATTATTTCAAATTTCCATATGTTTGCTTTTAAAACACGTATTTATCTTAATTTATATGTAGGTGTCTGTATCTGTGTTTGTACTTCTGGAGGCCAGGCAAAGAGTATTATTATTCTTATTGAGACAGGGTTTTTCTATTAGTCCTAGTTGTCCTGGAACTTTCTACATAGACCAGGTTGGCCTCTAACTCACAGAGATTGGCTTGCCTCTGTTTCCCGAGTGCTGGAATTAAAGATGTGCACTGCTGGCCTGGTATCCACCATATGCACAGACTTGTTTTAATTAACTGGTCATTGTGGAGTGTGAATTTTGCTGAAAAAAAAAAAAAAAAACCAGAGCCATAAAAATTTGAAACTGCATGGTGCAGTGGCACATGGCTTTCATTTTAGCTCTCAGAAGGCAGGAGCAGGCAGAGCTGTCTGATTCTGAGGCCAACAGGATCTACATGGTGAATTCCAGCCAGAGCTACATGGTGAGACCCTGTCTCAATAAAAGGATATGAGAATTATACTCTTGACATGACAGGAAAGGCACACTCATGAACTCACAGCAGCTGTTGATGTGTGTAAGAGAAAGCCTGTCAACCTTTCAGAATGGAGGGGGAAAGGCTCCCCAGAGGAGGAGCTATTGACAGCTGAGGGCTTCTGGGGAGAGAGAATCCATTTCTTTAGGAGCATGGGCCCTGACAGGAAATTCCATCCTCTGGTGGATGGTCCTACATCCATGAGTGTATAGGCAGCACAAATTGGACCCAGTAGGGGAGAAGTGGCTTGAAATGGAATCTAAAGGTTTCTAAGTATGCCCTTGGAGAGCATCTTCTCTCCAGTAGGCATAGAGCTCAAGTTGCAGAAAATCAAACCAAAGCTCCCATTATAAGATTGGCTGAACTACAGGAAAAATTCAAATCTCAGCCGCGGAGGGTGTCAGCAGTTAAAGTAAAGGCATCAATCATCTAAGAATGGAATCCTATAACTTGAGGTGGGGTTGTGTGGGAGGACCCTATGGAAGCTGAGAACTTATGAATCCTCAGATTCTCAAGGGTTGACCTCACCTGAGGAAGTAGGTACCTTCAGTCCCACCCCTTGAAATATTGTCCTTTTCACCTGAAGAAATGAATTCTTCATTGCCTGATAAACCAGCAGTGATTTTCTCTAAAGAAAATACCAGGCAAGACAACACTGATGTTCCTCAAGGCCCACCAATAGTTGCCTCGAGACCCATAACCAGACTCAAGGCAAAGCAGGCCCCTAGAGGGGAGCTAGAAAGTGTAGTCCATGAGGAAGTGCGCTACACTACTAAGGAGCTTAATGAGTTTGCTAATTCATTCAAGCAGAAGTCTGGGGAATATGTGTGGGAATGGATTTTAAGGGTGTGGGATAATGGTAGAGGGAACATAAAACTAGATCAGGCTGATTTTATTGATATGGGCCCACTAAGTGGAGATTCTAGGTTTAATATGGAAGATGGCCTATGGAAAAGGAGTTGGAGATGCCAGGTATTCCTTGACTTAGATGAAGGGTTTTAAGGCTCAAGGAAATTGCAATGCTAGAGTGGATACGTTGCCTAAAACCAAATCCTCCACAATGGGAAGGCCCAGAAGACCCACTCTTCATGAATCCTATAAGATGCAGACTGGTGTGAGGGGCACCAGCACATTTGAGGTTTTGTTGTTGTCCTTTTTCTTGTGCCAGACCTTAAAGTTGGAGATGCTGCTGCTCAATTGGATGAATTAAATGGGTTTAATTGGGACCTGAAGTAACAGGGCCAGATGGCAGCATTGAATTGACAGATGTGAGGTGATCGTAGTTATTATAACAGGGTAGAAAAATCAATGTTTATAATGACCTAGCCCATAATGTGAGCACAGGCAAGGTGAATTTTATAATGGCATGACTTGTAGGGATCTTTGGTTCTAGCTAATTACTCATGGTTTTTTCAGGCATGAAACAGATATTTCTGCATTTCTGTTTGATCTGTATAAGCAGAAAAATTCTCAAACAAATGAAAGAAAGTCTATATTGGAGCATGGCAGAAGGCAATCTCAGCCAGTGAATCAATTTCCAAACTGGAGCCAGTTTTCAGACCAAGAACCCCTTGAATGTGGCCATGTTTCCCTGAGGAAGGACCTTGATAAGACACCTAAAATTTTTGTTGTTAGCCTTTCTCCAGTTCTTCCCCCAGAGGGACTGATAGCCTTTTACAAGGGTAACTGTACACTGGGGGAAAGGAAATAATCAGACTTTTGGGGTCTGTTCGATACTGGTTCTGAATTGATGATGATTCTGGGAGATCCCAAGAAGCATTGTGGTCTGCCAGTTAAAGTAGGGGTGTGTGATGGTTTGTATATGCTTGACCTAGGGAATGGCACTATTAGGAGGTATGGCCTTGTTGGAGTAGTGTGTCACTATGGGTGTGCGCTTAAGAGCCTCACCCTAGCTGCCTGGAAGTCAGTCTTCCACTTGCAGCCTTCAGATGAAGATGTAGAACTCTCAACTCTGCCTGTACCATATCAGGCTGGATGCTGCCATGCTTATGCCTTGATGATAAGGGACTGAACCTCTGAGCCTGTAAGCCAGCCCCAATTAAATGTTGTCTTTATAAGACTTGCCTTGGTCATGGTGTCTGTTCACAGCAGTAAACCCCTAACTGACAGGGTGTAATGGCTATTCCTGGTTGTTAACTTGACTCTATCTGGAATGAACTACAATCCAGAATTGGAGGGCTCACTTGTGATCCAGATCTTGAGGCTGGAAGACACAGGTTTCTGACCTGGATCTTGGCACGGAGATCCTGAGGCAGAGTGGCTATGAAAAGCTTAGGCCCAGGCAAAGTAGTACATGCCCTTAATCTCAGGAGACTAAGGCAAGGAGGTCTCTGAGTTTAAGGTCAGCCTGGGACAAAACAAGTCCCAGGTCCAGGTGTGGTGGTACACACATTTAATGTGGGCCACACCTTCTGTTGGAGACCTACATAAGGACATTGGAAGAAGGAAGATTCACTCTTTACTTGCCAGCACGTCTGTTGGAATCTACTTCTACAGAAGACCCGCTGAAACAACTAGCCTTGTGGGACTGAGCAACTACAAGATTCTTGGACTTCCCATTCACAGCTGCCCATTGTTGGGGAGTTGGACAGACTGTAAGTCATCATCATAAATTCCCTCAATATAGAAAGACATTCCATATGGTTCAGTGACTCTAGAGAACCCTGACCTAATATAAGGGGCTTATGGAAGCCAGGTGATTAACGGAGTTTTGGCTGATGTCCAACTCACAGTAGGTCCAGTATGTCCTCAGATTTATCCTGTGGTTATTTTCCCAGTTTCAGAATGCATAATTGGGAAAGATACACTTAGAAGTTGGCAGAATTCTCACATTGGTTCCCTGACCTGTGGAGCGAAAACTATTATGGTTGGAAAGGCTAAGTGGAAGCCTTTAGAGTTGCCCCTCCCCCCCCAGTAGTCAATCAAAACCAGCATCATATCCCTGGAGGAACTGCAGAAATTAGTACCACCATCAAGGACTTGAAAGATGCACAGCATTTCCCTTTAACTCTCCTATCTGGCCAGTGCAGAGGACAGACGGATCACGAAGAATAACAATGGACTATTGAAAACAAAATCAGGTAGTAATTCTGATTGCAGCTGCTGAATCAGATGTAGTGTCCTTACTTGAGCAATATAACACGTCTCCTGGTACATGGTATGAAGCTGTTGATCTAGCAAATATTATTTTCTCAGTACCTTTCCATAAGAAGCACCAGAAGCAATTCGTTTTCAGTTGGCAAGGCCACAGATATACCTTTACAGTTTCGCCTCAAGGATATATTAATTCTCCTTCCCTTTGTTACAACTTAGTTAGAAGGGATCTTCATCATCTGTCTCTTCCCCAAAATATCATGTTGATGTACTATATTAATGACATTATGCTGTTTGGACCAAATGAGCAGGAGGTAGAAACCACTTTGGACTCATTGGTAACATATATGCCTATCAGAGAATGGGAAATAAATCCAACTACTATTCAAAGACTGCTTTCCTCTTAGGAATCCAGTGGTGTGTGGTATATGCAGAGATATTCCCTCTAAGGTGAAGGATAAGTTATTTCACCTGGCCTCTTCCATCGCCAAGAAAGAAGCACAATGTTCATTGTGTCTATTTGGATGCTGGAGACAGCACATTTCTCACTTGGATGTTACTTAGGCCCATATACCAAGTGACTTGGAAAGCTGCTAGCTTTGTGTGGGGTCTTGGACTTCTCCTGGTCATTTTGGGCTTCTAATGACTTTAAACCAACAGATTAAAAAGGGAATTAACAGTGTTGGGAGGGGTGATCGATCCAGATTACCATGGGGAAATTGGATTGCCTCTCCACAGTGGAGGTAGGAAGGATTATATCTGGAGTGCAGGATATTCTTTAGGGAATATCTTAGTACTACCACGTCCTGTGATTAAAGTCAATGGGAAACTACAACAACCTCATCCAGGCAGGATGACAAAGGAAGGCACAGACCCATCAGGAATGAAGGTATGGGTCACTCCTCCAGGAAAAGAGCCAAGACCAACTAAGGAGTTTGCAGAGGGCAGAGGAAATATGGAATAGGTAGCAGAGGAAGGTGGTTATAAACACCATCTAAGGCCATGTGACCAGTTGCAGAAATGAAGATTATAAGTGACATGAGTGCTTCTGTTTTATTTTGTTAAGAATAAATTTGTATAGATATTTGTGCTTTTCTTCAAGCTCTTTAGCTTAAATAAGAGAATATCAATGGTTATTTTGTTTAAGTTGAGATACTAAAAGGCTGTTTCCCAAGGGACATTGATCTATTCTAAATTTAAAATGCATTTGTGGTTGTACAAGGAATAGTTACATCATGTTAGGTGTATGTATGACCTGCTTATTGTTTTCATTTGGACCTGAGATATGATTTGTGTCAAGTTGACAAAAGGTGGACAGTATAGCTATTTTTGGTTGTCAACTTGACTATTTTGGGAATGAGCTACAATCCAGAAATGGAGGGCACATCTGTGATCCAGATCTTGAGGCTTCAAGACACAGGCTTTTGATCCAGTCTTGGGATGACACAGATCTTGATCCAGATCTTGAGGCATAGTGGCCATGAAAAGCACAGGCCCAGGCAAGGTGGTATTTGCCTTTAATCCCAAGAGACAGAGGCAGGCAGATCTCTATGTTCAAGATCAGCCTGGGACAGAGCAAATTCTAAGTAAAGAGCAGCTTATGTCCAGGCATGGCGGTACATACCTTCAATCTTTAGCCACACCTTCTGCCTACATAAGGACGATGGAAGAAGGAAGACTCACTCTTCTTCCCCTGCTTGTACGTAATACCAGCACATCTATTGGAACCTACTTCTTCAGGATTCCAGCTCATACAGAAGACCAACTGAAACACCTAGCTTCATGGGACTGAGTAACTACTCGATTCTTGGGCTTTCCACTCACACCTGCCCATTGTTGAGTTAGACGGACTACAGACTGCAAGTCATTCCAATAAATTCCCTTAATATATAGAGACATTCCATAAGTTCTGCGACTCTTGAGAAACCTGACTAATACAGGGGGGTAACTTTTTTTTAATTGAGGACTAGTGAGCTGACTCAGATGGTAAAGGCACATGCCTCTATGTCTGACAACCTGAGTTCATTTCCCAGGACGCACATGGTAGACAGAGAGAATCAACACCCACAAGTTCTCTGATCTCTCTCTCTATACATACCAAGGCACATAAGATAACCAAGTACACATATGCACTCAGCCCAAAATTAAACACCAGGTGGTTTCTGAGGAACAGTTGATAGGTTTACCATAAATTAAAAGTCTAGCTCACAGGGATACAAGAAGGCATAACATCTTTACCATAAACAAATGTAAATCTTGCTTGGTAGACCTTGGCCATGTCTGGGAAAAGTAATGAAGCCCTGCCTAAGATCATATACATTCAACCTTTATGCATGTTTCTTAGTTACTTTGGCATTAAATGATCTCTATGTAAGGAGAACATTAAACCTTATGTTGGCAAGCCTTGACCACTGTCTTAGTCAGGGTTTCTATTCCTGCACAAACATCATGACCAAGATGCAAGTTAGGGAGGAAAGGGTTTATTTGGCTTACACTTCCAATTGCTGTTCATCACGAAAGGAAGTCAGGAGTGGAACTCAAGCAGGTCAAGGAGCAGGAGCTGATGCAGAGGCCATGGAGGGATGTTACTTACTGGCTTGCTTCTCCTGGCTTGCTCAGCTTGCTCTCTTATAGAGCCCAAGACTACCAGCCCACAGATGGCACCACCCACAAGGGACCCTCCCCCCTTGAACGCTAATTGAGAAAATGCCTTAACGCTGGATCTCATGGAGGCATTTTCTCAACTGAAACTCCTTTCTCTGTGATAAGTTCAGCTTGTGTCAAGTTAACAGACAAAACCAGCCAGTACAACCACCAATGTGGTTAACTGTGCAGGAGTTTTTGCTTCAATCAGACTCTGTGGTGAAGGGCTACTTTCTCTTTCTATAGACCCATCATTTCCCTGTCTTTCTATCCTATCTCAGTGTTCCAGTGTTTACTGCCGCACCCTGACTAATTTTATGCTAACTTGATATAAGCTAAAGTCATCTGAGGCAAGAGACCCTCAACTGAAAAAAAAAAAAAGTCCCCCAAAGTTCAGGCTGCAGGCAAAGCAAGCTTGTAAGGCATTTTTAAAAAGTTACTGATTGACGGGGAAGGGCTGCCCATTGTGTATTTCCTTTTGTCCAGCTTCCTCCTTTGCACTATAGAACTGCATAAGAGTACTAATAGCCGCATGGTACAGTCAATACTAGGCTGTCTTGAAATCTCCTCTGCCAGAACCATCAATCCAAAACTCTTCAATTAGCCTCAGGCAGATTTTTAGGACAAAGGCAAAAAGCAACCATACTTTTTGCCAAAATATTACAAAGATGGTGTATAGGTCACTTACTAACATTTTTCCCCTCTGAAATTTGAGCTGGCTCCTAATTGATCTCAGCGCTACCATTCTTGCTCATACTAGGAAGGCCCATTAGGTGCCACTGAAAGCATTCAGCCACTTTGGATTTTAGTCCAAAGTCCACAATGAGCAAAATCCATAAACAGCAAGGTCCAACAAGCAGCAGGGCCAGGCCTGTCACAATACCCGGCTTCTTGGTAGCAACTCTTAGTCACTGTTTTATTCCTGTGAAGAGATACCAGACCCAGGCTCTTCTTCCCTTCCACCTGTGGGTCAGAATGTAGCTCTTAGCTGCCACTCCAGCACCATGTATTTCACCATGCTCCACACAATAATGATAATGGACTAACCTCTGAAACTGTAAGCAAACCCCCCAAACCCCAGTTAATGCTTTCTTTTATAAGAATTTGCCTTGGTCATGGTGTGCGCCTTTATTGATGGTCCAAAACCAAGTGATCAGCTCTGAAATTGTAAATATACAGGAAACGGTAAAAGAACTCATCAGGTTTAATATACATAGAAGAGACTGTGAATTTGAGATGGAGAGAGGGAGGGGATATGAAAGGGTTTGGAGGAAGAAGACATGGTAAGAGTTGGAGAGAGGAAAGGAAGAAATGATGTAAATAGATTTAAAAGAATTTTTGAAAAAAATTAAAAAGAAAAACCATACACTTCAGTATCACTCAAAGGAAAAAAAATCTTAATTATTTTCATCACAAAAAGTCACATATTTAAGACAGTATATAATTTCTGCCCTAGTCAATACCTTTACCTTGAATTTTTTTTTTTTCTAGTACATTTTGGAAAGTTGGGACTGTTATAGCTGAGCCAGAAAAAAGGGCTCTAGCTGAGCCTCAAATAGAACCCAGACCCCATTCTTTTGAGCAAACCTTGTGACCTAGCCTACTCACTAAAAGTCAGGAAGGCAAGCTTTGTGTGTGTGTGTGTGTGTGTGTGTGTGTGTGTGTGTGTGTAAAATCTGCTTCTATAGGGTCCATAACCTAAATTAGAGTCTTTTGAAAAATTGGTATTTTATTTCTATTACACACACGCGCGCGCGCACACACACGCGCGCACACACACACACACACACACACACACACACGCGCGCGCGCCACAACACACACACACACACACACACACACACACACACACACACACACACACACACATACACACACACACACGCACACGCACGCGCGCGCCACAAGCTTATGTGATTTTAGGTATAAGAATATAAAGACTATGTTGAGTTTCACAAGAAACCCTCTCTGTCTTAAAATTAGCTGCAGTCAAGAACCTGTCATTCTGGGCTCCTTCAGCTGTGCGTTGGCGCTATCTACTGTCACTCAGGAGGCAAGACCCGAAGCCCTGTCCAATAGGAGGCCCTGAGTTGTGGCGCGTCCAATCAGACACACAGAGGGAGGGCGGGGGGCGGGCTTTGGCTGTCACCCGTCCTTTGTCTGGGAGCCGCCATCTTGGGCTCGGTGTTCGTGCCCGGGAGGCTCCTGCGCAGCTCTGGTGGCGTGGTGACGCTGTGGGTGCTGGACGATGGTGGGAAGACACCAGCGTCCCCCAGAAGTGGACTTGGTGAGTGTGCGTGTGGCGTCCGGAGGTGAAGGCGCGCGATCGGGAGGCGTTGTTGTGGAGCGGGGTCTGCAGTAAGGCCTCGCGGACGTTCGCGCTGGATCCCCTGGGCTGTGGGACTGCTCGAGCCCGGGCGTCCTGTCCGTCCCGATGCGGTGACTTCAGCGGGCTCCGGGCTGCTCTGGGAAGGCTGCTTGGTTCCTGCAGGCTGTGTTAGGTTGGATTCTTTCTGTTCCGTCCGTGAGGCTTCTCCACGAGCCTGAGCTGTGGCCCACCGGATGCTTGTTCCTCCTCTCTTCCTGTGAACCTGCTGGTTTCCTCTAATTTTTATAGACCTTTGGGCATCGGGTCTCAAATCCAGAATCCTGAATACCAGCCCCACCCCTCCTCATTCTTTGTAAGCGCCCCCATCCCCTCAAATTTACCTTTTTGACCGTTTTCTCAAACACCGACTTCCAGTTTCCATTATGTTAACTGTTCCTCATTGTACATTTCAAATATGCAGTATTGTATAATGTAGTTTTTTTAAAAAAATTCCAGAGTACTAAAGAAAAGTGCTCTCTCAAGGACTTTAAATTTTTTCTGTTTGTGAACACATCACAAACATATCACAAAAACAGAAAGGAAAACGGAAGTCATTTAACTCCTGAACATTGTGCAAAAAGTCATTGAGTTTTACATGAATGCTTTGTGAATGAGTTTCAGCGTGCATATTACCATATATCAACAAAATGTAATACTTGTTAACTATTTGCATACCTATGTATCTGAGAATAACAATTTAGTTTTGTTTTAATGTTGGTTATGTTTACACATGTCCTCCTAAGTTCAATTGTATTTTAAGTTTTGTGCACACCCTTGGGGCATCCTTAAGAACTGTCAATTTTTGAGTTTAGTGAGTAGCGTGGCTTTAGTGTTCGGATGACACTTTCCCTCACAGAGTGTTCACTTTATAGTAACGCTCACTGAACCTAGGAGAAAACTAAAGTATTCAGTACCTTATGTACAGTAGGACACATCTGGAATTCATTTCAATCAAGAACAAACTAATTGCCAAGTTGAGCAAATGCTATTATTTAGGAAACATAGATAAGACTGAAGCACCACAACTTAGCAGTAAATTATTTATTCTATTTATATGTAAATATGTGTATCTGTGTGATTGTTTGCCATTAGCATGCCGTACCTTGGAGGCCAGAAGAGGGCATTGAATATCCTCCAGCTGTAGTTACAAGTTGTTGTGAGCCATCTGGGAACTGAACTTGGCATCCTCTGGAAGACCATCAAGTATTCTTAAATACTGAGCCAATTCTTGAGCCCTAAGATTTTTATATTACCTAAGACCGACTTACAGATAAGTCAACAAAAGATGCTGGTTTAAAAAGCCACGGGTTTGGCCCTGCCCTCACATTGCCTACGCCTGAAGAACATTAAAGAGTATTTATTTCTAAGGGGGCTAGTATAGCAATTCAGATTTCATTGGCTCATTGCAACTTGAATTTTGGAGATTTTAAGTCTTTCTGGGGGTTAGGAATGGGAGTTCAGGGTTCTAGAAACATTCAATATGCTACATGTATTTGCTACATTGCAGGATCAATGTCAAGTGTTTGAAAACAGCATTGCTTAGTGAAAAGGAAAGAACAAATTCAGGATACTTAGCTGTATCTTTCTCTAGATTCCAACAAGAGGAAATGCTTTCTAGAATCCTGTCTTCAGGTCAGTTTCACAGTAAGATGTTCCAGGCACAGTGATTTGTATTTCTCTACAAGAAGTCATAAGTGACCTAAAAGTACTAGAAGTGAAGAAAATATTAATTGGCATGCCTATGGGAGCATCAGACGTGTTTTCAGATTTCTCCTGAGATGAGAAATCAGAAATAGGCTGTTGCTCCTTGATTTCTTGGGTTCTGCTATTAGAATAAGTGTTCGTTATCTAGGACCAAGAAGGACAAGATGAGTGTCAGGAGCTATGTTGTTTAGTGGTGATCCTTGGTCTTTGTTGTCAGGCTGCATTGATTCGGAGTCCTGGACCGTGGTTTGTTTTATTTATTTGTTTATTTGTTTATGTATGTATGTATGTATGTATGTATGTATGTATTTATTGATTGATTTTTAAGGACTGGAGAGATGGCTCAGCCATTAAAGGTTACACACCTTTACCACAACACAAACACCAGTATTTTTTATTGATTCTCTAACAGTTTCATACATGGATACGGTGTGTCTTAATCAAGTTTCCCCCAATAGGCCCTCCTACTCCTCCTTTTATGTTCCCTTTTCCCATATAACCCAGAGTCGAATTAGTTAGGTCAGCTGCTTAATACTTTTTGGGAGAAGTTCCTTGACTTGAAACAGATGCAGAAACTTTATTTACAAGCAGAGGCTGAATGATAGCGAGCTTTGAAATGTCAGCAACTTGCCAGTAGTTCTCTGCCCATAACCAGGACAGCCCCATTGAAAGGGAGCTCTGTTTCCTGAACCTTGGATCTGGAGTATTTGACACATTGCTTGTGATGCTGTGAATGCAAAAGTGTATTGGTCTAGTGCCTGCTCTGCAAAGGTCCTTGAGTGCATTCACCTTTCTTTCAGATCCCTGCGATCTGAGTGGAGGGCCACAGTTGGCCACTGGAGGAGGAGAAGCAAGATGCTCCACTTGACAGTCAGGTGACCCTCTGAAGCTCATCTGCCTCTTCAACCGTCAGGTAAGTGCACATACCAAAAAGAGCCCATCTGATCCTAGCCTAAATTACTGAATAACCCAATCATATTGTATTTAAAAATTTCGAAGGGGCTTGTTATCTAGTGTAGATAATTATTACCCCCTATGATAGACAGGATTCCAAAATTTAATGACACTTTGCTAATATTGGCAAAACAGATGCTTTATAGGTAGTGATTTCCTCTAACTGAAAGATGAGTCACATAGAAAAAAATGTAGAAATGTGTCCGTAGGATTGGTATTCAACTCACAGTACCTGTTAGGCTGGCTTCATTCATTCATGGGTTGGTGACCTGCTGTTACCTAGGGCCCCAAAGGCAGCCCCTCCTGTACAATTAAAGGCACTGGGTTGAGGAATCAGGCAGAAGAACAATTAGGGGGCAGGTTTTCCCAGTCTTGCTAGGGCCTTTTAGGCTCGCCATCTTGGGATGCGTCCCTAGGCTCAGTCTCCTCTACTCTGGAGGTCTAGGTGGCTGTGCTGTAGACTCTGTTGCCCTGTGACGTGCTGGTGCGGGGACTTCCATAGGGAGGACGCTCCATGTCCTGGAAGCCACAAATGGTGAGTGTGGGGGTCAGGGTTTTGAACCAGGGACTATAATTGGTGGGAATCATTTGTGGCTCTGGAGTCTACAGGCCAGAACCCTCTACTGGGTCACTGGGCCCCAGGTCCCCTCTCTCTGTGGGTGGGTGATGGGCTGGTAATTGGGACCCTGGTGGCTTGTCTGATTCCTGCAAGGTGACGTCAGCTCCCATTGGAGCTCTTTGTGCCTTTCGTTCCCTACTGACTGTAGGGCAGCACGCTGGGCCAGGAGTGGGCACAGGGTACATTGTGTTCTGTTCCCAGATGATTAAAAAAAAGTTTTTAAAGGATCATGAGTGTAACATTTAACACAAATGATACAACTTTAAAAAATTATTTCATGATTTCATACATATGCATATGTATGAACACCCTATTGTCCTTTTGTCATCCTCCCTGCCTGCTGAATATTCCTTCCCCACAAGCCTTCTCTTTGTTTGTTCATTTGTTTGTTTATTTTTAAATTATTTTTTAGTTTATATATATATATATATATATTTTTAATGGCCCACTTCATTTAAATAGGGTTGCTATAGCATGAGTGTGGCTAGGGCATTATTGACTACAAGGATAATTTAATCAGTGGCAATACCACTAAGGAATATTCAACATTTACATACTGTCCACAGTCCTTAAGGAATGGCGGGGCCTTATGAGGCCCTCCTCTTTCCATGACTGGGCCCCTTCCTGTGTAGGTAGCCACTGTCAGTCTGTTTTCCCCAAGGCTGCTGGGCCTTCCTGTAGGTAGGTCTTTGGTCTTTGGCCTCTTTGCATCCTGTGCTTGAGCTGAGGCCACTGGCCATCTTCTGCTTCTCAGTGCCTTGTCTATCTCTTTGCATTTTCAACTTAAAGTCTTCTCTTTCCCCAGGAGTCTTCCCCTCTGTTCAGAATAAAGTCTATCTTTTGTTACTCTGATCTTCTCATTCTTGGGGTCACCTGTAGACAGCTTCTGTTCCTCTATCTGACCCAAGAAGAAGTTCCCATTTTCAATCAATTTTAATCTTCTTTCTTACTTGATATCTTTTTTCATTGTAGGATTTAAACACCGTGTCAAACTTGGAACCTCACACATCTTAGCTCACTGCTGTGGAAATGAGCTCCATTCCTAGTCCACAGAACTTTTTTTTCCTTTTTTTTCTGCCTGAGCTAGAGGTGGCAACTTGTAATTTATTTTAAAGCATAAAAGATGGAAACAAACCTAGATTTTAGTGCTGCATGTCCTCAAATGTCTACTGGCTCCTTGCTCCTCTTTACTCATTATCAACCGGCATGCTTATACTGTCTATTCATAACTGTGTATACTTTTGCTAAATGCAATGGCCAGTACCTGAAGTCTACTGTTGTCATTTTTGTTTTAAGTGTCTGTGGTAAGCACAGGACATGTTAATGTAACACTTATATTATGTTGTTATCCTAAATAGTATAAATAAAACTTAGCTTAAGTTACCCCGCTTAGTAGGGCTTAAGTGCCATTCTTATTTATAATATTAGTTGAGTTTTAATTAGCATTTAAGACAGTATATAACAGCATCCTTACACAGCTTGTTATTTCCAGTTATTTTCGTTATGATTAATTTTCCAATAAGATCAGAAGCAATTTTTTTTTCCTCATACTAATCTGTCATCAAGAGCATAGTGCATTTACTTCTCTGACTCAGAGTACCAGAGAAAAAGCATTTTTTTCCCTCTGTGTAGTACATTCTCAAACCTCATGACAAAGGGACAGTGTGAGCGTGTGGATGATACTTGACTTCTGCTTAGAAGACTGTGCATCACTGCATTCACAGTGCAGAGCGAGCCCAGATAGCAAAGGGAGGCTCTGGCTTGGCTCATGGGAATGCTGCCATTCGTCAGTGTTTTCCTCTGATAAAGCCATGGCAAGTCAGAGCTGTGAGAGTGGAAGTGCTCAACTTTCCCCCATAACTTCTCTATTGAAGCCTATATCCAAATCCACATGCCAACTGTATGTGAAGATAGGGCTTACAGCAAGGATTTAGCATTAAATGAGGAAATGTGTGTGGTGCTGACACTATACGGTTGAACTTCCTCATCCAAAAGAGGAGGAAAAGCTGGGTGCTAGCACAGTGTAAGAGCATTTATCTACCAGACCTAAAGCCACAATTGGAGCCTCAGAATTGAAGATGTGAAAACAAGAGGAAGGGAGAATTAACTTGTTCTTCCATGGAAAGACACTCTGATTAGGCTGTCACCTGGATGTCAAGAAGGGAGACTTTATCAGGAGCTGAATCACCTGCAACCTTGACTATTAACTTACACAACTGACAAAATTTCACTTTCACCCATTCTGTATGTTTTTATTGCAACCCATGGTAACTAATCCAGGGGAAACATTGGATTTGGAAGAATAGGAATAAAACCTATACTACTGTGTTGCTGTTTGTGTGTTCTGTTTTTAAGAATTTATTTTTTCGTGGCATGTATGTGGCGATCAGAGGACCACTTTTGAGAGTTGGTTCTCCCTCCACCCTATGGGACCTAGGGATTGAACTCAGGTCATCAGTCTTCCTGATAGTCATCTTTACCCTCTCATCTGTCTTGCCACTGTGTAAGGTTTTTTTTTTTTTTTTATAATAATATTGAAATCAACTGTTTAACATCTAAGAAGAAAATTTACTGGCATAAGAAAAATTATTGATGCTATGTTGTAGACTTTATCCATTTATTTTCTGTATATTTGTGATGTATAATTTTATGTTCATTAAAGTAATTTTTGTTAATTTTTTGATAACCTTAATTTGTTTTATTCTCTGATAAGTTGGTATATTTTTGTTGCTACAGTAGGTACCTTTAATTTGGTATTTTGTTATTGTCTGGACATATTCTTGTGTGTGAACATTATCTGTGATGGCTAATCTTACTTGTCAACTTGACATAACTGGGAAGAGGCAACGTCAATTGAGCAGTTGGCTCTGTCTGTTGAGAGTTTTCTTGGTTGCTGATTGATGTAGGAGTCCCAGCTCGCCGTGGGTGGTGCTATTGGGCAAGTAGGCCTAGGCTGCATAAGAAAGGGGACTGACTAAGCTAGAGGGAGAGACATAGTAAGCAGCATTTCTCTGTTGTTTCTGCTTCAGTTCCCGCCTGCTGGTTCCTGTTGGAGTTCTTGACTTAGTACCCCTTGACGATGGACAATATCTAACCTGAAAGGTGTAATACATTTTTTTTTCTCTTAAAGTTGGTTTTGAACAGAAGCAAATTAAAACAGTTTGCTGTGTTATTATTTATTTGCATTACTGGGTATTGAAAGCAGGGCTTCATGTGCTAGGAAAGCTCTCTGTTACTGAGCTATAGCCCCAGCCTTTTTGTCGCCTGTAGAGTGTGTTTATTCAATCCTCCTGTTTGGAATAATGTCCAGGGAATTCTCTGTGGATTTTAGGTATATGTTGTGAAGATGTTTTCATTGGATTTGCAAGTTCCTATTATAGAGTGCTAAATACTTCTGCAATTGAGCATGTCAACTCTGCAGTTTTGTGAGTATTTATTAGGAAGGCATCAAATTCTATTAACCCAGATAAAACACCAGTGAATAGATGAAAGAAACTATTCTACTCAAGTTCTGGTCAGTGAGCTTTAGTTAGGGTTCCTTAGAGGAGCGTTGGTAACTCATAAGCAGTTACACCACTGAAGGGAATGTCTCTCTAATTGTCTATACATCTTTGAGGAGGGTTGGAGCCCCTCTTCTTATAGCTATCAACTTTCTATAAAGCAGAGGTCAGAGTTAGTGATGTAGATGGTCAAGTGTTACCTTGGTTCATGTTAATTTACATATTGCATAGCACCCCATGCCTCCTTTTAGACTCTTTGACTTAGGAAATAGATAATTACTTTTATGCAGTAGCAGTTATTTTTGTTTAGTAAGAAAATACAGGATTGGCTGTACTTGTAATTATTTTTTAAAGCAGGTTTAATTTTTAAAGATTTTATGTCTATGGGTGTATGAATGTTTTGCTTTCATGTCTATGTAACATGACTGTGCCTGGTGCCCTTGAACACCATTAGATCTTCTGAATTGGAGTTCTAGATGGTTGTGACCTAACATGTGGGTGCAGGGAATCAAACCTGGGTTCCTTGGAAGAGCAGTCAGTGCTCTTAACTGATAGCCATCTCTCCAGCCTTGGGCAGTTAAGTATATAATCGACTATTAACATGTTCTTGAAATTAAACTGTTATAATTACTTAAATACAAAATCACTGGATAATAAATGATTTGAACGTTTACTGGTATTATGACTCATTACATGAGCATACTCAGACATAGTATCCTACGTAGTCCTGTTAGCCTGCTTTATGTCCTTTGTGCTGTTATGGTTGGACTTCTGTTGCTTCATTTTCATAAGTACACATCCATGAAAACATTTGATATTTCTGTCTTGTGTAAGTAGCAGATGCTTTCTATTTTCTGTATCACTGTCCTGTTGTACATAGATCATTGCCTTTTTTGTACGCATCAACAATATGTTTGTCCATATGTCTTTGGACTATATCAGGTGCTTTCCTGAGGAGAATTTTATTAACCCATTTTTTCCTAGTAATAAGGATTGTTCAGCATCTTTAATGAAATTTGGATAATTACATTTTCTTTAATTATTAAATTCATGTGTAGGTAACATAATACTTTCTCCCATGATACAGAATACAAATCACGTTTTGTGTTATGTAGGACAGGTATCCACATAGAACGATGAGCTCTCGGCTGAGGAGAAATGTGTCATTACAGGGGTTGGTGTCATTTGAGGATATAGCTGTGGAATTCACCTGGCAGGAATGGCAGGACCTGAGTGAAGGTCAGAGAAATCTCTACAGGGATGTGATGCTGGAGAACTACAGCCACTTGCTGTTCCTGGGTAAGTGGAGAATGGAATATAAGCTGTCTCTCAAAGCCAACTGGCCTCATCATGGGATGTCTCCTCAAGTGAAGATCCTTTCTGCCCTCTGCCTGGCTTAGAAGTCTAATATTTTCCATTTTCAGGGCACTGCAAGACCAAACCTGAGCTGATCTTCAATTTGGAGCAAAGACTTGAGTCATGGATTGTAGAAGCCTCACACCAGAGCATCCCAGGTATATCAGTGCATAGTAGTTAGGGATTAAGATGATGAGAACTAATCAGATACAGTAACAAAATTTATCCCCATATCCCAGTTCTAAAGATGGCTAATCTCATGATTAAGACATTTGTCTAATACACTCTGTGACTTAGGGTTTTACTGCTGTGAACAGGCACCATGACTAAGGCAACTCTTATAAGGACAACCTTTAATTGGAGCTGGCTTACAGGTTCAGAGGTTCAGTCCATTATCACAAGGTGGGAACATGGCAGCTTCCAGGTAGGCATGGCACTGGACGAGCTGAGAGTTCTACATCTTCATCTGAGGGCTGCTAGTGGAAGACTGCCTTCAAGGCAGCTAGGATGAAGGTCTTAAGCCCAAGCCCACAGTGACACACCTACTCCAACAAGGCCACACCTCCTAATAGTGCCACTCTCCTGGCCAAGCATATACAAACCATCACACTCTCCACAGAACACTCTGCTTTTTGTCATTGTTATTGAAATATGTTATTTTTTTGATTTACTATAAATCCATTCCCTATATGGATCTTAGAGAAAGAACATATATTGTTTTATTTTAGGAAAAGTCTAATAAACTGAGTTGTATGGAAGTAGGTAGGCATTTATTTTATTTATGTAATTAAACTGAGATGAGTATTTTCCAAGTTTGCTACATAATATGCAGGTGGCTATCTACCAAAGTCTTAATTCATGGGTATTAATAACAGAGATGCAAATTTATGAATGAGTCACTGAAGGCTAGTATTAAATTATAGATAGCTCTAATAAACAAAAAAACATTGGAAATAATTTCTTTAATCTTTTAAAATCAAAACCGAGAATGCTAAACCCAATAGCCAGGAAAATTAAAGAAACAAATATATGTTTGAACAGTTTTGAGTGATCAGTGGCTTGTAAAAATATTCAATTTCCTAGAACAAAATAAACTCAGAAAAGTAGAAGTAGAGTGTGGAAGGAGGAAGAGAACCAACAAGTCTGGGCTGAGGAAGGTGGGTGTGAGTGTTATCAGTGTGCACTGTGTACACACACAAACAAGACAGAATTCAACTGTATACATATAGAAAAACACAATACGTATTAGTTTGTACCATTAATATATGTTAAACTTAGAAGTCACATATGACACTGAGTTAGGTAAAGGAAAAGTCATATCATTTTGGTAAGCTGTCTATCAACTTCCTAGTTTTTTCATTTTTGGTGAAATGATTTAAAAGCAAATAGATGGGTAAAGCATAAAGATTAAGAATTTGTGTGTGGTATGTGTGTTATCTTAGGATCGTCCAGTTTGTGCATATTAATATGTCTGTCATTTTAGATTTCCAGAAAATCAATACCCTGAATAAGACCAGTCCTGAAACCAAAGCAAGACATGTGTGGCAAGTGGCCCTCAACAGTGACATATCAAAGGAGTTGGCTGTAATAGGGAATCCTTGTACTGTGAGCACAAACCATGTTTCTAGTCAGACTATAAAGACTGAGAACTCACTAGGAATGAGTCCTGGAGAGTTTATTCTGTGGAAGGATGTGTATCTCCATAATGGTGCTGATGAGCTAATAGTTGGAGAAGAGCCTGATGATCTTAACGGAACTGTAGAATCTGCCAGACATCCAGAGCATGCTAGTCTAGACAAGTTTCAGAGTCCACAAAGTTACTTTCAAAGTCTTATACCAGGGAAATCCTTCAATACAAAAGCAGTATTACTTACTCATAAGTTCAATGAATATGCAAAATCCTTAGGTGATACAGCGTTTCTTGGCAAAGAGATGGCTCAGATAAGGGTGAAATCTTTTGAATGTAGTGTATCAGAGATAAAGTGTAACAAGTCTGACCTTAATGAAAATGAACCAATGCATGCGGGAGAGAAACCTTACAAATGTAGTAGTGACTTTGAGAACCCTTTTATTATTGAATCGTACCTTCCAAAACATAAGGGACAACATGAACAGCTCTTTGTCCAGAAAGAATATGAGTTTTCTCAGCAGTCGGAAATGAGTCTTCATCAGAAAATCCGCCGAGGGAAAAAGACCTATGAATGTAAAATATGTGGCAAGTGCTTCTATTGGAAAACAAGCTTCAATAGACACCAGAGCACTCACACTGGTGAGAAGCCCTATGAATGTACGGAGTGTAGTAAAGCCTTCTGCCAAAAGTCCCACCTCACTCAGCACCAGCGAGTTCATACAGGTGAGAGACCGTATATCTGTTTTGAATGCAGGAAAGCTTTCTACCGTAAATCAGAGCTCACTGACCATCAGAGAATTCATACAGGTGAGAAGCCATATGAATGTAAGGAATGTGGCAAAGCTTTTTGCCAAAAGCCCCAACTTACTCTACATCAGAGAATTCATACAGGTGAGAAGCCCTACGAGTGTGCAGAGTGTGGGAAAGCCTTCTCCACCAAGTCCTATTTAACTGTACATCAGAGAACTCATACAGGTGAGAAACCTTATGAATGTACAGTATGCAGGAAGTCATTTATCTGTAAGTCAAGTTTCAGTCATCATTGGAGAACTCATACAGGTGAAAAACCTTACGAATGTAAGCAGTGTATGAAGACCTTCTACCGTAAGTCAGGCCTGACGCGCCACCAGAGAACTCACACCGGTGATAAACGCTATGAATGCCCATTGTGTCAGAAAGCGTTTTACTGCACTTCACACCTCATCGTACATCAGCGAACTCATACAGGTGAGAAACCGTATGAATGTAAGGAATGCAGGAAAGCTTTCTATGATAAGTCAAACCTTAAACGACATCAGAAGATTCATACTCTGAAGAAAGCCTCTGAATGCAAACAATCTAACAAATTTTTTCTGAGTAATACTTCTCAACATCAGACAGTGTATTATGAATATGAAGAATGCAAGAAAGCTTTCCACCAGAAAACAAACTTTACTTAAATGTCCAGCACTCTTCTTACAGGTAAGGGGAGCCTGTGATTGGAAAGCACTTATCCAAAAGTCAGATCTCACTGTACATTGGACCACTTATACAAGGGATTAAACCAAATGAATAAACAGTGACGGAAAACTTTGATTCTTGTTTGTTTATCAGAGAACTCACAATTGACTGTGGCAAATAATTTAGCCAGGTACATTAACCCAACATAAGACATGTTTATGGTGGAGGATCACGTGCACTTAGGCAATAGAGAAAGACACCATGACTTAAAAGAAAATAGGGCAAAGTTTTCTACTTGAGGGTCTTCTGACATACTACCAGAACCCAGTGGTGTGAAACCAGTGAAATGCCCCAAACTCTAAATAGAATTTGGAACTCATTGCTGGGTGTTTTGGGACATGCCTGTAATCTCAATACTTGGCAGGTTGAAGAAAGAGGATGAGGAGTTGTAGTCTAACCTTTGTTACAAAGCAAGTTCAAACCCAGCCTCGGCTGCATAAGGACTTTAAAAAAATGACAGTTAATTAAAAATACAAGAATCCGAGAATCTAAACTTCACAAACTGTATAAAGGGGACAAAGGACAATACAGTTCAGGGTAAATGTTGCTATACCTCACTTCCATTTGAATCAAAGATGCTATAGGAGTCCTATTCGTGTGAGTTTTGTAGAATCTCGTGGAACTTTGTGGAAATTACATGACAATGAGCATCACTCATGAAAGTGAGCCCACTTGAATTTAGGCAGTTAGGGCTGTGGGTGTAGCTCAGTGACAGTGTTTGGCTGCTATTGGTGTAACCTGTCTTTCATATAAATTACATCTATTATCAACTTAAAGGCTTTATTATATTTATCTGCATGTACTCCATAGCACGTTTATCAAGGTTAGAGGACAAACCCCAAAGTCAGTTCTCTTACCTGGTGGGTTCTTAGTATCAAACTCAGGTTATCAGGCTTGGCAGAGAACATCTCTACCCTCTGAGCCATCTCTCCTGCTCCTGCAGTTTATACTTAACTGTTGTAAAATAAAAGCAATTCTGGAGGTATTTTCAGCTAGTCCAGAATGCTTTACTGGGAAGGACATTTCTTTTGATCACTTTTAGTATAGTCTCCCTAACTTCAGTTTGGATCATAAGGTCTTGGTACACATACCCTGGCTGATAGCAAAGTCCTGTTTATCTTGCCTTAGCCTTGTGAGTGCTTAGATTAAATTTATGTGCTACTATGCCAAGCCATAAAATTTTAAGGCATAAAAAAATTAATGAAAATCTTGGGAGTTATTGGATGCTGTGTTCATGTTCTAAATACCCCATCACTGTCACAAAAAAATTGAGCAAATGAAAGATTTGATTTAACAGCTCAGTGAAAGGATGGCAAACCTGTTGACATCAAGACAAATGATGGTAATGTGAAATTTCAAAGTTTGCTGGATCAGATACCTATATCGTGGTCATCACAGACAAGCAGAAGACAGGGAAGCTGAAGAAGATAATGAAAGAGGTGAAATAAAGCATACTCTCATTTGGATTGTATTAAAATTCTAAAATGTAAAAACATTCTGGTCATATTGGGTGTTAATTGGAAATAATAAATGATACTAAAATATTTTAAGTTGTACTCAGTTGCATACAAACAAGCAGGATGGACATTCCCAGTCAGCATAAGTTTACCTCCGATCTGGGGCATTTGTGGTTGACATAAATGAAAGTTGATAGTTATATTGAAATCTAGTGGACAAACTTGAACACATTTCATAATGTAAGTGCATTCTGTAGTATATAGTTTTAGAAATCTGATGGCACTCAGTTTAAGTACAGAAAATGTGTTACATATGTAACAATACATTGAGAGACTAAAAAGGTAGGGAACATGGCCTTTTTATGTACATAGTTCTCATTGCAGTTTCAGACTTAACAGTATTAAATTGCTGTGGTTGTATTATTTAACTTGGTGTTGCTGTGGCCAACTATCTGACAGAACCAATTTAAAGGTGTAAAATATTAATTTTACGCCATAATTTTAAATAGTCAATAGTTACTTGACCCCCCTTACCATGGGTAGGTCATGGTTGACAAAAGGGTTAGCAAGCACTTTTTAACATTAAAACAAATAGGAAACAGCAAAGAAGTGGCTGAATGCTAGATTTACTCTTTAATGATAGACAACAGCAACACATTAAAAACAAATATATCCTCTCTCCCCCCCAAAAAAGACAAGCAAAAGATCTTCCTGAATTTATATCACCTCCCAAAGTATTGCCATCATCCAAGAACGAAGCATCCAATACACAAGCCTTCAGATTCAAGTCAGTATATACAGTTTCACATTAAACAACTAACCCATTAATATTTTGTTAAATATATCATGTTCAAATAGAGTCGTATGGGTATTTTTATAAAGCTATTCAGACTGAAACTGACAAGCTATCCACTGCCCCAAAGTGAGTGAGTGATAATGCATTTTCAAGGTTTAATCAACATAGAACTTGATATTCTAATAGAAATTCATGTTGAAATGCAGAAGCTGGTCCACAGTTGTTCATAGTTGATATCTGAATTAAAGCATTTTTGGTAAACAATTCTTGTTTTATTTTTATTTATTTATTTTTACCCTTTTAGTTAAATTATAAAAATATCACTTGCCTCCCTTACCCTTTCCCTCTGGATCCTCCCTCCAGTTCAGTGTCCCACTCCTCACTCAAATTGATAGCCTCTTTATTATAGTTACAATATACTTACAAATATATAAATACAACTCGCTGAGTTAGTTTTTGTTGGTGTGTATGTAGATTCAGGGCTGACCACTTTGTAGTGGATAATCAATCTAACGGGTTCATTTCTCAGAGAGAAAAATTCTGTTTCTCAGTAGTCATGTTAGGCCCGCTAAATGAGAGTAAAGACCACTGACTTTTTAAATTTTTACTAGAATTTTGCCAACTTTCTTTTCTGTCAAAGTTATCTTCACAAGTTAGATTAGCCCCAAAGAGGAGGAAAAAAATTATTAAAAATTATAGCCACCAAATTGCAAGGCCAGGGAATTTGCACAGGTTTTTAGTTATATATGAACTTGGTAGAACATCTCAAAATTATTTGATAGAGCATGTTATCAGGGTGGAGGCCAGGCTATAGAGTGTGGAATATATCAAATTGCAGAAAATGTGTCAAGACATTGTCCAACTTAAGTTTTTTTTCTTTTTTTAGTTTTAATTTTTTGATACTTTATTTACATTACAAATGTTTCCCCCTTTCCAGGTCTCCACTTTGGAAACCCCCATCCCCTCCCCCCTCCACCCACCCTCTGCCTCCATAAGGGTATTCCCCCAACGACCCATCTGTGCACCCAGTCCTGTCTTCCCACCTTGGCATTCCCCTATACTGGGGCCTCTAACACCCTCAGACCCAAGGGCCTCTCCTTCCCCTAGTGGCCAACGAAGCTCTCTTCTGCCACATATGTGGTCCAAACCATGGGTCCCTCCATGTCTATTCTTTGGTTGGTGGCCCAGTCTCCGGGAGCAGCGGAGAGTCTGGCCAGTTGACACTGTTGTTCCCTCCATGGGACTGCAAACTCCCTCAACTCCTTCAGTCCCTACTCCAACTCTGCCATCTGGCACCTCACACTCAGTCCGAGCATTGCTGTGAAATGAAATTTGGGTATTCCAAACTTTTGGGCTAATATCCACTTATCAGTGAGTACATACCATGTTCTTTATGAGTAGGAGGAAAACTCATAGCTTTGAGGGCCTCCAAAAAGAAACTGGAGAGAGTATACACTAGCAGCTTAACAGCACACCTGATAGCTCTAGAACAAAAAGAAGCTAATATACACAAGAGGAGTAGAAGGCAGGAAATAATTAAACTCAGGGCTGAAATCAATCAAGTAGAAACAAAAAGAACTATACAAAGAATCAACAAAATCAGGAGCTGGTTCTTTGAGAAAACCAAAAAGATAGATAAACCCTTAGCCAGACTAACCAGAGGGCACAGAGACAGGATCCAAATTAACAAAATTAGAAATGAAAAGGGAGACATAACAACAGATTCTGAGCAAATTAAAAAAATCAGATCCTACTACAAAAGCCTATATTCAACAAAACTGCAAAATCTGGATGAAATGGACAATTTTCTGGACAGATACCAAATACCAAAGTTAAGTCAGGATCAGATAAACCATCTAAACAGTCCCATAATGCCTAAAGTAATAGAAGCAGTCATTAATAGTCTCCCAACCAAAAAAAGCCCAGGACCAGATGGGTTCACTGCAGAATTCTATCAGACCTTCAAAGAAGACCTAATACCAGTACTCTTCAATCTATTCCACAAAATAGAAACAGATGGAATGCTTCCCAATTCCTTCTATGAGGCCACAGTTACACTGATACCAAAACCTCAGAAAGACCCAACAAAGAAAGAAAACTTCAGACCAATTTCCCTTATGAATATCAATGCAAAAATACTCAATAAAATTCTCACAAACCGAATCCAAGAACACATCAAAATGATCATTCATCATGATCAAATAGGCTTCATCCCAGGGATGCAGGGATGGTTCAATACTCGGAAATCTATCAATGTAATCCACTATATAAACAAACTCAAAGAAAAAACCCACACGGTCGTTTCACTAGATGCTGAAAAAGCAACTGACAAAATTCAACACCCCTTCATAATAAAAGTCTTGGAAAGATCATGAATTCAAGGCCCATACCTAAACATAGTAAAAGCAATATACAGCAAATCAGTAGCCAACATCAAACTAAATGGAGAGAAACTCGAAGCAATCCCACTAAAATCAGGGACTAGACAGGGCTGCCTTCTCCCTATCTATTCCATATAGTAATTGAAGTTCTAGCTAGAGCAATCAGACAACAAAAGGATGTCAAAGGGATACAAATTGGAAAGGAAGAAATCAAAATATCACTCATTGCAGATGATATGATCATATACTTAAGTGACCTGAAAAACTCCACCAGAGAACTGCTGCAGCTGATAAACAACTTCAGCAAAGTGGCCGGATATAAAATTAACTCAAACAAATTAGTA
>CM052721.1:13784846-13806339 GCA_028551405.1 Uromys caudimaculatus
ATTTCCTCTCAACTGCAGAATGAATGAATAAATGTGATCTATTTATACAATAGAATACTACTCACCTATTAAAAACAAGGACATCCTGAAATGCAGGATAATGGATGGAACTAGAAAATATCATCCTGAATGAGGTAACCCAAACCCAGGAAGATACACATGGTATGTACTCACTTACAAATGATTATTAGCCTTAAAGAATAACTATGCTAAAATCCACAGACACAAAGAAGCTAAGTAAATAGGAGGACCAAGAGCAGGATGCTTGAATTTTACCCAAAGTGGAAATAAAGTAGACAATGGAAGTGGATTCAGGTAAGCAATTCGGTAGGAGAAGGGCTGGTGAGGGGAATAGGGGTGTGGATCAGATGTGGGGAGAATATTAGAGAAAGAGCTAAGACAGAGAATGGTATCTGCTGTGTGGGGCCATCTGTGGGACAAGCCAGAGATCTGGAGTGAAGGAGACTTTGGCAAGTATATGGGGGTGATCCTAGTTGATATACCTAGCAGCAGAGGATATGGAGCCTTAAGTGGCCACCTCCTGTAGCCAGGCAGGACTTCAGTTGGAGAGAGGAAAACACCAACCCAACCCACAGAACCTTTGACCCAGACTTAGTCCTGCCTGTAAGATATACAGGGATAAAATGGAGCACAGACTGAGGAAACAGCCAACTAGTAACTGGCCCAACATGAAACCCATCCCATGAGAGAGACAGGCAACCTCTGACACTCTTAATGATGCCCTGCTATGCTTCCAGCCAGGAGCCTAGCATAACTGTCATCTGAGAGGCTTCATCCAGCAGATGATGCAAACAGATGCAAAGACCCATGGCCAAACATTAGGTAGTGCTTAAAGAGTCTTGTGGAAGAGCAGGGGGAAGGATTGAGGGAGCTGGGAGGGGGGTCAAGTATACCACAAGAAGACCTATAGAGTCAATGAATCTGGGTCTATAGGGGCTCACAGATACTGAACCACCTACCAAGGAGCATACATGGGCTGGACTGGAGGGGGGCTTCAATAAGGATGTAAAGTGAATAAATAAATAAATAAATAAATAAATAAATAAATAAATAAATAAATAAATAAATAAATAGAAAATAAACTAATAATTCTTCCAGTTTGACAACCATCTTTATCCATCTTTATCTGTCCCACCCTCTCCTTCCTTTACATTACAATCCAGAAAATGTGGACCCATCACCAATTGCATAGGTCCTTGGCTTTCACACTTGAGTAATTTAAGTGCCTCTCTTTTACCACTGCAGATATCGGGAATATCCAAAAGGCAGATCTAGATCCCTCTCCTCACACCCTCCGCCTTACCTGTGGAAATCTGTAGAGTCTCAGGAGTGTCCCAATGTGGGCAGATGTTGCCCATGATGGTCCTGTGAGCACAGCAGCTGACTTGCTCTCTTTTCTACAGTTATAATTAGACAGGGGCTTTTCCCGCCCTGTGAGCCAAATGAGGACATTCCTAAGGATGCTTATTTCATTGTATGGAACGTTGTAGAAATCAAATCCAAGAGATATGTTGGGTAAAATGTGGGGGTTCTTGTTGATCTCCCCAACAGCAAACACCAGAGCCAGAAGAAATTGGTAGTTCTTAAACTTATACCTGCATAGAGGACATAAAAACACACAGGAGACATACAGACTAAACATGGCCGCAGATTTAGTGTGATGACTTTTCTAGTTCAAGTATTACTATCTCTTCTTAAATTCGTACTTAATTTTTCCTTACATGACTGAAATTCACGTCCATAATATCTCATTAGATTGAGACAAGATGCTGGAGGTATGACCCTCACTTTATATTGTCTTCTATATTTGGTGCGCTAAACCTTCTGCTCATGAATCTGAAAGCAGCCTCACAAACATCACATTTCCTGATATATTCATCTTGGTCTTCTACCTTCCACAGTTATAAGAAGCAATCATCTTAGATAAACCCACCCAACTTCCCAAGATAAAATCTTTTCTTTTTTATTCTCAGGTACAATTGTTTATTTTAAAATTTTTATTTGATAATACATTTTTAAATAAAATATAATCAGATTATTGTTTCCCCTCCACAACTCCATCCAGATCCTTCCCACCTCTATATCCTACCAAATCTACACCTCTCTTGCTCTCACTTGTAACAAAACAAATAGAATTCTAAAAATCCCAACTTGGCATTGGAAAACAAATCAAGGCACTGGTCTCTAAAGACAACTGACTATCCACGTATCAATCAGCAGCTATTGATTTTCTTATTTAGGTCACAGTAATGGTAAAATTTGGTAGGGAGAGCTTCCCTCCCTATCTAAAAGACACTATTCTCTAAGTAACCATTCTTACACTTTCCTGTCCCCTCTTTTTTCTTTTTTAAAAACTTGAGCCTTAGGTGTAGGGATTGTGAGTGATGAGTGATGCAATCCAGATTCAGAAATACAATTGCCCCATGTACTCTCCTTTTTTTTGTAAATCCTAACTCAAATATTTATATTTAAGTATATGTTTAGAAGTAATTATAGGAGCTAGGAAACAGAAAATGAGCATGTTGAAAAGGGAGAAGGAACTGTAGTAGAAAGAGATCCTATGAAAAGGGAAATGGGAAAAATGAGAACGGGAACTTTACCTAAAGAGTAAATGGGAGAAAATGCAGAGAGAGTAGGAAAAGGGACAAAAAACAAAGAATCAATAACACTTAACAGTATTTTTTAAGCATAGGAAACTGGTGGGTTTTTTATTTTCAAGTTAAAATAGTCAATTTAAATTTTTTCCCTTTTGTTGAAGATAGATTTTTTAAAAAAATAATCTATGCTGATTTCAGAATACCCTCTATGTACTCCTGTTCACTTCCACTTCCGTCTGGATCCATTCCCTCTCTGTCTCTCATTAAAAAACAAACATGCTTCTAAAGGATAATAATAAAATATAACTGCAGTGAGAATTTTAGTTGCTTTTAAAACACAGAAATGTTTGGAAAATGTTGTTTCAATTCTAGGTGTGGGATACAGGGCTGCTTTAGCTTGTCCACAGCAGCTGATTATGATTTGCCTCCTGCTTTAGCAGGGGCATGATTTTGCCAGATACAGATAGTTTCTACAAGTGTGCAATGTTAGGAATTCAGAGGACTCTTGAAAGGGTATATAAATGCTTGATCCCTAAAATGGGCATGGCTACTGCTGACCCTGCTGCTGCTTCTGGTCTGGTGGTTGCTGGATGTTGTTGTTGTGGATTGTTGTGGTTTGTGAAGTGGCTGTGCTTAAAGACAAGAAGAAACTAGATATTCTGATTGTGGAGACTAAACTTGTCCCAAGGCTCTAGTCATCAGGAAGTAGTCTAATAATATGGACACACACTTTCCCCTTTATTATTCTTTCTTTCTTACCTAGTGTTGGGGGGAAGGAAGATTGAGATGGGGTGAAGAAGGGTGATCAAAAATGAACCCATAAAGTAGCCAAAGTCTGGCTACATATAACAAAACAAAATATAATAAGATAAAATAAAACTAATACACTGGAATTGGATAAAACTAACAAGCAGAAGAAAAAGAACCAAATCATTTGTAACACAAATAAATATATCTATGTGTGCACATGTATATTGTGTGTACGTGTATGTGTATGTATATGTATACTGTGTGTGTCCTAATGTAGATGTGTGTGTGTGTCTCTGTGTGTGTCCTATTGTAGGTGTGTTTGTGTTTGTGTGTGTGTGTCCTACTGTAGACCTATGCAGGGTCTATTCATATAGCTTCAGTCTGTGTGAGTTCATATAAACTATGACAATATTGATTTAGGGGGCATTGTGTTCCTGGTATCATCCATCCCCTTTGTGTTTTAGAGTCTTTCTGACTCCTCTTCTGCTGAGTTCCCTGGGCACTGAAGGGAGGTATTTCATGGAAACCTCCCATTGAGGGCTGAGTGTTCTGATATCTCTCATTCTTGGTAATTGTCTGTCTGTAGGTCTCCATATTTGTTCCCAACTGCTGAAGGAAGAATCTCCTCTGATGATGGCTGAGCAAGGCACTGATCTATGAGTATATCAGAAGTCCATTAGGAATCATTTTAGTGCTACTCGTTTGCTTTGGAGCAGTTGTATTTTGTTTTACCATAGGTCTCTGTGCTATCTAGACTAGGTTACTTGGTCACCCTAGCAGATTATTTCATAGAGTGGGCTTCGATTACTCCTACAAGCTTTGAGTCATGATTGACTAGAATAGCTTGCATGCAGTGTACCATTGTCTATCAAAGGCTTTGTGTTGTGCTTGGTGTTCATATTTCTCTCTTGGTAGAACACAGAATTTCTTTCTGTACTAGATATATTAATGTGTAGAGGGTCTATGTAGACACTAGGTCATATTTTGTATGGTCAATTAGTTGAGTAGGTGTTGTCTTCAGCAATAGGGCCTTTTGGTCAGTTTGTGAAGAATCTGGAAAACAGCCTGGCTTGTTTGGTGATTCTCATAGGACCACTTTGGCCAGCAACAAAAGACAGACACTTAACATATAAGTGAATGCATAGCATAATTCTATTTCTGAGTTTGGGATATCTCACTTGGGATAGTTTTTTCTAGTTCAATATATTAGCCTAAATATTTTATGATGTCATTTTTTTAAACAGCTGCGTGATACACTATTGTATAAATGTGCCATATTTTATCGATTCTTCTGTGGAGGGATATCTAGTCTGTTTTCCTATTTCTAGCTGTTGTGAACAGAGCAGCAATGACTATGGTTGAGTAAGTATTTTTAGTAAGATGAAGCACCCATTTGTATATGCCCAAGAATGATATATCTGGATGTTAAGATATTTGATTTGCATCTTTGTGAGAAAATACAACACTGATGTCCATAGTGGTTATATGAGTTTGCACTTTCAGCAGTAATTGTAGAGAGTTCCCTCTACTCCACAACTTCAACCAGAATGAGCTTTTACTTGTTTGATTGCTCTTAACTATTCTGACAAGTATAAAGTGACATCAAAGTAGCTTTGATTTGCATTTACCTCAAGGCTAAAAGTATTGAACATTTCATTAAGTGTTTCTCGGTCATTTGAGTTTCCTCTTTTGAGAGTTCAGTTTATATCTTTTACCCTTGTGCCCCCTTTTTAGAATATTAGGGTCTGTTTGGCTTTATTAAAATTCTTACTGTTCTTTTATATACTATACACAACTGCAGTTTCTGCTATATCTCTTTAGCCCAGTCTGCCCTGTCTCCTCTCTCGACCATAACCACCCCCTCTGCTTCCCCTCAAAAAATAGCAGGCTTTTGATGCATGTCAACCAAACTTGGTATAATATACTACAATAAGACCAGGCACATACCCTCACATCAAGGCTGGTTGAGGCAACCTAATTGGAAGAAAGGGTCCCAAAAAGCAGTAAAAAGGGTCAAAAAAGCAGTCCCACTCCCACCGTTAGGAATCACACAGGAACAATAAGCTACACAACCATACCATCTGAGGAGAGGCCCTGGGTTACACTGGCTCCTTGATCTCTGTGAGGCCCCTATTTTTAAATTCTGTTGTTTTGTTCATATCTAGGGTTTTGAGTTCTTTATATAATTTAGACATTAGCTATGTATCAGATGTGCAGTTGGCAACAAACTTGTGCCATTCTCTTTGCTGCTGCTTTATCCAAATGACAGTGACCTTTGATGAACAGAAATTTCTCACTTTCATGATGCACTATTTTTAATTGATGGTCTTAGTGCCTATGCTAATGGTATTTTGTTAAAAATGTCCTTGACTGTGTCAAAGATTTCAAGATTATTTCTTACTCCATCTTTAATCAGGTCCAGTGTATATGGTTTTATGCTCATATTTTTTGATCCTTTTGGAGTTGAGTTTTGCAGAGTAGTACGTGTGGATATATTTCAATTCTTCTACATGAAGCTTTCGAGTTTTACAGCACTATTTTGAAGTGCTGTCTGTTTTCCAGTGTGTACTTGTGTTTTCTTTAACAAAATGGTTGTCCACATATGTGTGGGTTTAAATCTGTCCCTTCAATTCAACTCAGTTGATCAACATTTCTATTTTTTTTGTACCATGCTATTTTCATTTCCATAGCTGTGAAGTACTACTTAAAATTGGTGATACCTTCTTTTATCATTCAGGATTGCTTTGGCTCTTTTGGGTTCTTTGTGTTTCTCTATAAAGATGAAAATTGTGCTTCCAAGATCTGTAAAGAATTGTGTTGGAATTTTGATGGGGATTGCATTGAATCAGCAGATTGCTTTTGGTAAGGATGGCTATTATTACTATATTAGTCCTACTGCTCCATGAGCATGAAAGATCTTTCCATCTTCTGATATTCTTCAATTTTTTTCAATATATTCAAGTTTTATCATTTACCCCTTTCATTTGCTTGGTTACACTTACATTAAGATCGTTTATAATATTTGAAAAATGTGAAAGATTTTGGTATGTTATGTGTTTATTTTCATTCAATCCTAGAAGTTTTTTGCCTTAACTGACATTTCATTCAGGAGAGAGTTCTTCAGTCCCCATAAATCTGCAAGATTTCTGTTGTTTCTGTTGCTGTTGCTATTCAGTTTTATTCTGTGGTGTCGGATAGTATCCAGTGTGTTGTTTAAGTTATTTTATATCTGTTAATACTTGTTTGGTGTCTGAGTATATGGTCAATTTTGAAGCAAATTCCATAAGGTGTAGATAAGAAGGCATACTCTGTTCTACTGGGCTTGTGTGAAATGTTCTTTAAATACCTGTTTGGTCCATTTGGTTTACAATGTCATTTATATCCAGCCTTTCTCAGTTTAGTGTTTTGGTTTCTTTCTCTTTCTTTATTTCATTTCCTTCTTTCTCTCTTTCTTTCTTTCTTTCATTCTTTCTTGGGTGAGCTGTGTGTGAGGGTCAATATGTTATTTAACCTTTAGTGGTACTTTTTGTTCTTGTTTTTTTTTTTTTAGTGGACTTGGGTGTCCTAGTATTTGGTGCATTGGTTCATAGATGTTAAGAAATGCAATGTTTTCTTGGTAGACTTTTCCTTTGATGAGCATATAGTGATCTTTCCTATTTCTTCTGATTAGTTTTTGTTTGAAGTTTATTTTGTCAGATATTGAAATGGCTATACCAACTTTATTGTTAGGTTCACTGGCTTTGAATGTCATTTTTTCCGTCATTTTACCATGAGCTCATGTCTACCTTTGATATTAAGGTGTGATTTTTAGAGGCAAAAGAAAGGTGGGAGCCTATTTTCACATTTATTCTGTTAATCTGTAGCTTTTTTATTGGAGATTGGAATTATTGATGGTGAATGATATCCATAAGAAGTGTTTGTTGATTCATGTTATTTTGGTTTTCGTGTGTGTGTGTGTGTGTGTGTGTGTGTGTGTGTGTGTGTGTGTGTGTGTGTGTTTCTTCTCTTATGATATGCTGATCTGAGATTATTTATCCCTTGTATTTTGGGGGGTGTAGTTAACCTCTTAAGGTTGGGTTTTTCTCTCTAGCACCTTTTTGTCGGGCTGGATTTGTAGATTGTTTCTGCTTAAATTTTGTTTTATCATGGAATGTCTTAGTTTGTCCATTTAATCTGGTTCAATGTTCTTCTGGGTATAGTAGTCTGGCCTGGCATCTGTGATCTCTTAGGGTCTGTCGAACATCTGTCCAGTCCTATCTGGCTTTTAGTAGCTCTATTGAGAATTAAGTTCTATACTAATATTCCATTATATGTTACTTGGCCTTTTCCCCTTGTGGATTTGTATATTCTTTTTCTTAATTCTACATATTTAATGTTCTGATTAATAAGTGCTGAGTGGGATTTCTTTTCTGGCTAGTCTATTTGGTGTTTTATAAGTATATAGGCATCTACTACTTTAAGGTACAGAAAAGTTTTTCAATTGTTTTGCTAAAAATAATTTCTGTGCTTTCAACCTGGATTTCTTCTCCATCCTGTATTCCTATTGTGCTTACATTTGCTTTTTTTTTCATAGTGTCACAGAGTCTCTGGATATTTTCTGCCATGATATTTTTAGTTTTATCATTTTGTTTGAATAAATTATCCATTTCCTTTATTGTACTTTCAATTCCTGAAATTCTGTCTTTTATTTCTTGTACTCCATTGGTAAGGTATCCTTCTGAATTTTCAGTTTAATTACTAAAATTTTTCTTTCTATATTTTCCTCAGTTTAGTATTCCTTTCATTGATTCTATTTTTATTTCATTTCTTGAGCAGATTTATTCATTTCCTTCCAGTGTTAGTGTGTTGTTATATATTTCATTATGAAATTCATTTGTTTTCACTTTAGTGACCTGTTATCATATTCATAAAAGGCTGCTTAAGACCTTTTACTTGTGTTTCAAAATGTTGGAATATGTATGTCCTACTGTAGTAGGGTTTGTGGGTCTTAGTGGAGACATTGCTCTGACTGTTATTGATTGTTTTTATTCTGGCATTTAGGCATCTGGGAGTGGGAAGTAATTGTAATCTTAAGTCCTGAGATCTGTCTTGTCTTTATTCTGTAGATGTCTTTTTTTCTTGGTTTCTGCTTCTTCTTTAGTTACAAGGAGGAAGTGGTGGCTCTGTTGACTTTCGGAAATCTTCTGGGGTTTTGATTTTTCTGACACACTGGGGGTTTCAAGTAAAATGTGTTTCTTAGTATTGGGAATGTGGGCAGAGATTGAGGTAAGTTTACAGCAGGTGGTTGGCTATAGCACTCAGAATGAGACTAGGATATTGGAAGTGGAGGAATGGAAAGAGAAATGTTAGCTTGTCTACTTACTGGCTGGAGTGGGCTGTGGGTTCCCAGGAAAGGCCTTTAGGAGTTTGAGGCTGAGATAAAGCAATGATCTAAGGACCGAAATAAGGAGGGGAATATATGTATAAAATGCAGGAGATGGGACTGGGTTGAGAACAGAGGCTGTAGCAGTTGGTCTGCTAGAGACATGGGCTGAGATGGAGAGATTGGTTTGAAGGAGGTCATGGAAAAGTGAAGACCTGAAGGTCATCTACCTGCTTCCCTGGCTGGAGTTGCAAGATAAAAATTTAAACTGCTGAGCTTCATCTTCCAGTCCACACTTCTACCTGAAAGAATATCTCCACCCCAATCCCAGTACACAGCCTTACCTGCCTCCTGGGAGGTCTGTTCCCACCAGGGACAACCAAGAGGTACGCTCAAAGAGCAAGCCCCTGACTGCTGGGCCCCAGGAAAGCCCAGCAGTAGTGAAGTCTGCGCCGTTCTGTCTGAGCTCCATTTTCCTGCTCACACCTCTACCTACAATCACTGATATGCACTCCACTCCCAAGCTAACAGCTCTGCCTGGATCCTGGGAGACCTTCTCCCACCCCAGAAAACAATTTCCAGAGGCCTGCTACTCCCAGGGACTACCAGGCAAGAAACAACCAGATGGACAAAGGCAAGCACAAAAACACAATCAAAAAAAGCCAGTGGAATATGTCTTCATCAGAAACTAGCTCTGCTACTACAGCAAACCCTGAATCTCCTAAACCACCTGAAGAGCAATACTATGATCTTAAATCTCATCGTATAAAGATGATAGCGGCATGTAAAGAGAAAACAAATAAATCCCTTAAGGAAATACAGAAAAATAAAACAAAACAGGTAAAGGAAATGAATAAAACTATTCAAAACTTGAAAATGGAAATAGAAACAATGAAGAAAACACAAATGAAGGCCACCCTGGAAATGGAAAACCTAGGAATGAGAAGAGAAACTACACATGCCAGCATCACTCACAGAATGCAAGAAATGGAAGAATCTCACACTTAGGGAATACAATAGAAGAAATTGGTACACTGGTCAATGAAAATGTCAAATCTAAAAAGTTTCTAACACCAACCATCCAGGAAATTTGGGACACTATGAAAAGACCAAACCTAAGAATTATAGGAATGGAAGAGGGAGAGGATTCCCAGTACAAAGGCCCATAAAGTATCTTAACAAAATCACAGAAGAAAACTCCACTAACCTAAAGAAAGAGATGGCTCTAAATATGCAAGACACTTACAGTACACCAAATATATTGGACCAGAAAAAAAATCAAAACACTAAATGTACAGAAAAAGAAAATAATATTAAAAGATGCAAAGGAAAAAGACCAGGTAACATATAAAGCTACCTTTATATTAGAATTACACCTGACTTCTCAACAGAGACTCTAAAAACCAGGTCTGGACAGATGTCTTTCAGACCCTAAATGACCACAGACAGCAGCACAAATTACTATACTTAGCAAAACTTTCAATCACCATAGATGGAGAAATCAAGACATTCAAATTTAAACAATATTTCTGCTCTTCCAGCCCTACATAGGACACTAGAAGAAATCCTCTAACACGAGGAGGGTCACTACATCAAAGGAAACACAATAAGTAAATAAATAAATACTTTTACACCAGAAAATCCAAAAGAAGAGAAATACACACAGCCACACATGTGCATGCACACACACACACACACACACACACACACACACACACACACACACACTTCAAAATAAGAGGAGTTAACAGTCATTAGTCACTAATATCTCTCAACGTCAGTGGACTCAATTCAACAACAAAAGACACAGGATAAAGTCATCCCCATTGATTCCAGGGAGTCTCTCCATCCCAGGCCTCTCACACATCCTCAAGATAGAGCTCTCACCCCTGCCAGCTGAAGAACACCATTCATTTTCTTGGTCATCTGGCTCTCTGTCCTGTTTCTCCCCAGTCTTAATCCCAACTCCTCCATTACCCTCTCTGTACCCACTTCCATCCAGTTCCCTCCATCTATCTGCCTCCTGTGACTATTTTATTCCCTCAATAAGTGAGATTCAAGTATCTTTGATTAGGCCTTCCTTGTTTATCATCTTTGGGTCTGTGAGTGTAGCCTGGGTATCCTGTACTTTATAACTAATATCCACTTATAAGTGAGTGCATACCATGCATGTAGTTTAGGGTCTGGTTTGCTTCACTTAGGATGATAATTTCAAGTTACATCCATTTGCCTGCAAATTTCATGATGTCTTTGATTTTAAAAGTTGAATATATTCCATTATTTATATATACCACATTTTTAAAATTCATTCTTCAGTTGAGGAATATCTAGGTTTTTTCCAAATTCTGGCTATTATGAATAAAGCTGTTATTAACATATTTGAGCAAGTATCCCTGTGGTACAGTGGGACATTTGGGGGTATATGCCTAGGAGTGGCATAGCTGTTCTTGGGGTAGAAGTATTACCAGTTTTCTGAGAAGCCAGCAAATTGATTTCCAAAGTGATTGTATATGTTTGCACTCCTTCCAGAAATGGAGGAGGTTTCCTCTTGCAACTCATCCTAGCTAGCATATGTTATCACTTTAATCTTGGGTATTCTGACATGTGTAAGATGGAATCTCAGAGTTGTTTTGCTTTGTATTTCCCTTATGATTAAGGATGTTGAATATTTGTTTAAGTGCTTCTCGGTCATTCGAGATCCCTCTGCTAAGAATTCTCTGTTTAGCTCTGTACCCCATTTTTTATTTGGGTTACTTGAGTTGTTGGTGTCAAGCACCAGCCCTGACACTATTAATGATCATCTGTTATGCTGGCAGACAGGAGACTAGCTTAACTGTCCTCTAAGAGGCTTCACTCAGTGCTGACTGAAACAGTTGCAGAGACCCACAGCCAAACATTAATATGGAGCTGATTTCCTCACTGTATACAAAAGTCCATCCATATATTTTAAATGTCATGAGTGCAAAAAAAAAAAAATCCACAGTCAGTCATACATTTCCACATTCTTACAAAGGGTCTCTATATTTTTCTACTGCGTATGCCTGACTATCTCTTCTGAGAGCTTCTAGGGCTGCCGAGTATCTACCTGCCCACCTCCATATGATCCCTAGATTACAGATGTGAATTCATGTAGTTTCTGGTGATCTGAACTCAAGCAATTCTCATTTTTATGTGAAGCGTTTAACCTGAACCTTCTGAGACATTCCTCATCTTAGAGTTCAAGTTTCCAATTCAGGAAAAAAATTCAGGAAAGATATGGTTCCCTGGGAAACCATAACTCATAAAAAAAAAAAAAAAAATCAGTGACAACCATTGAAAACCTCCTTTTGAATTGTGGTTTAGAGGAGTCCAAGACCTCCAAAACAACATAGGCTGCTGCTGTTTCTCTTGGTGCCCTTCATAAAAGGAGGTAAGACCCAACTGCGGAGGATACCATACTCTTCAAACACAAAATGTGAAGAAATCAATTCGAATTTGACCTGGAAGCCTCCTCACTGGGGAATAACCCTCATATTGACAAAATGAGACAGAAAAGTTCCCAGAGGAAAACAGCATTGATAACCCACAAGTACATATTGGACTTAAGGCCTTCTGGCTACCATGAAATTTATTTGTGACAATGTTCATTTAGCCAACTACCTGTGGCTGTTGAGGCTATGGATAATTTACAAATACCATTTTTCTAAAAACAGCATATCTGTAACTGCATTCTAAATACAGATTCTTATATCCACAGATAAGTATACTTCTTACCCTGTATTAAAGAAGCCTCTCTATGCAGCAGATACATTCCATTACATGATGCCACACTGATAAAAAATGCAGAAGCTAACCAGCTCCAGTGTGACTTCCCCCTGTTAATACATTAAAACATAATGCCTACACGTAAGATCAGGGCATATTGTCGAAGACAGGGCTGAAGAGCTAGAATAGCCAGACATCTGTTTTGTGAGAATCTCTTCAAACAAACAGGCAGAGGACATGAAGTGTGTAGGAAGAGGCACATTTTGGAAAAATGGGCCTATGTGAAAATCGGAGGGAAATATAACTGAGATATATAATTTGCAATTCTTCAAGAATAACGAAAATTATTATTTACTAAATTGTATTTTGTAAATTGCTCCTCAACTGATGATTAAAATATACTAGGCACTTTTTAAAAGAGTTTTATAGAGAAACAATGTGATTTTCTTAAGTTTGGAGGCACATGAAGAAGGGGATTGATTCTAATTCAAATGTGCATAAAAGAATAGTTGACAGGCCATGTCTGGTTGTATCATTTTCCACAGAATCTCTATCTAAGACCACATCACTTTTTTCTTCACCAACAGTTTGTATCATTGATACACTGGGCTTTTATTATATTTAGAGTTTCTATTGCTCTGATTAAACTACATCAGCAAAAGCAACTTGAGGAAGAAAGGGTTTGTTTCATCCTTTAGCTTTCAGGTTACAATAAATAACTCAGGAAAGACAAGGCATAATATCCATTCATAAACCTCATAGCATGTACTGACGCCGAAACCACAGAGTATGACCACTCACTGGCCTGCTTTTCCTGGCTTTCCTAGACTGCTTTCTTATGCAACCCAGGATCTCCTGCCCAACCATGCCACTGCTGTCAGTGAGATAAGCATTTGCACATCAGTCATTAATTAAAATGATTCCCCACAGACTTGCCTATTGGCCAATATAATGGAAACATTTTATCAACTGAAGTTCTGTCTTCCAAGATAAATCTAGATTTCTTTCAAGTAGACAAAACCTAACTGGACAGCTTCCCTATTCATTCTCTAATTCTGCCCAACTGCAAAATGGCTGCTTGTCTGACTCATCAGTAATGGGTCAAACAGCATGGTTTATTTTTGGTTTCTTCTGCAATTATTCCTCTCTGTAATGCACCTGAGATTTATATTTACCTTCTCTGTGGTGTGATTATTATATGTAAAAAGTCCTCAAGCTTACAAAAATCTCTCTAATATTATATTATTGAAAATCAAGGACTTGGAGATACGTAATATTAAACAAGATGGAATCATGAAAACAACACTTGGTAGAAACAAGAAGAATCCCAAAGACTAAAACAAAAGTGCAAGAAAGTATCAGAAAATACAAATATGTGCTGAAAAAAGTTTATTATTCTTATAAGTTCAAAACTGTTTAAATATAACATGGGTAAAAAAACTCTACCAGTAAAGCTCTCGTCCTCTGTGCATGAGGTCATGTATTCTGTCCCAAGACCCATGCAAAATGTCTATCACGGAGGTGTACATTTGTAATACCAGAGTTGGCAAAACAGAGAAGGCTGGCCCTGGGGTTTAGGATACAAACTGCCTAGCCTTCTACATAAGCTCTAGGCCAAGGAGATAACATCCTCCTGGTTATCTCCAGAATCAGAAAAGGCTTTTATCCAGGTGAGGTATGTGTTGTGTCTGTAGCTTTTAATGTTTCAGAGAAATGCCAGTTTGCAATATTTGATATCTTAACATTTACTTCCGTTTTGCTGTTTTTCAAATCAAAGCTCATTGACCAAAAATATGTCGTGGTACTGATTTTATTTGGTGGTTCTTTTTTAGTAAGCAGTGTTTACCAAGGAAAAGAAGACGAGGGCTGCCTCTGTAGAAAGTAAACTGAGGGTTATCTCTGGTTTCCTCATGTGTGAGTACAATGACAGAAACATATGCATCCACACAAGCATGTCCTGAAAAAATACATACACCGTGTGATCCAGTTACAGGACTTCTGTGTATATGCTCATAATACTTAATTCAAATTATCAAAGATATACTTACAGATTCATGTTTCTTATAGCACCATAAACTATATAGTTGAAAAGTTGCTGCTAATACCAAGATTTAAAAAAAAGTGTTTGCCTTCTGGTCTGAACCTGCTCCTGGAGCAGAACCAAGGCTCTGGCTACCCACCCACTCCTGCAACACCCAGAGAAAGCTTGACCCCTCAGGAGATCTTACACACTCAAGATTACAGGTGAGGCGACAATATCTGCCCCAATACCCAGTGTAACTGGGAACTAATGGGACACAGAGATGCAGACACCCCAGTCCAGACAGAAGCACACATTCCTTCCAGTCTGCACCTGTACCAGGAGCAGACCCAGGGCTATGGATCCCCACCCACTCCAGGAACACCCAGAGAAAGCTTGACTCCCAGGAGCTCTGACACACCAGGATCTCAGGTGAGGCCACAACATCTGCCCTAACACCTGGCATAACTGGGACCCCCCTGGGAAACAGGGGTGCAGAAACTCCTGCCCAGCCAGAGACACATCCCTTGCAGTTTGCACACACATCCAGAGTGGACCCAGGGCTCTGGCTCACCATCCCCACCTACAACAACCAGAGAAAGCTTGACTCCCAGGAGCTCTGACAAACCTCAAAATATTAATGCAGAATTCCTCCTGTCAAAAGGAGATGCAGGGACAAAGAGTGGAGCAGAGACTGAAGGAAAGGCCATCCAGAGACTGCCTCACCTAGGGATCCATCCCATCTGCAGACACCAAGCCCAGACACTATTGCTGATGCCAAGCAGTGCTTGCTGTTAGGAGCTTGATATAGCTGTCCCCTGAGAGGCTATGCCAAACCCTGATCAATATAGATGTGGATGCACAAAGCCAACCATTGGACGAAGAGAGGGGAACCCAATAGAGAGGCTAGGGCAAGGACTAAAGGAGCTGAAGGGGTTTGCAACCCCATAGGAAGAACAATACCAACCAACCTGACCCCCCAAAGCTCCCAGGGACTAAACCACCAACCAAAGAGTACACATGGAGGGGCCCATGGCTCCAGCTGGACATGTAGCAGAGGATGGCCTTATCAGGCATCACTGGGAGGGGAGCCCCTTGGTCCTGTGGAGGCTTGAGGCCCCAGGGTATGGGAATGCTAGGGTGCCTAGGCAAAAGGGGGTGGGTTGGTGCGGGAGCACCATTATAGACGCGGGGGTACAGGGAAGGGAATAGGGGGGTTTACTGGGAAGGGGGACAACATTTGAAATGTAAATAAATAAAATAACCAATAAAATTTTTAAAAAGGTAAAATGTTTAAGTGAAGGAAGCACCCTTATGCACACATTTTAATCTGTACACAGTCTCATAATGGAGATTATGTAAAGAAGAATAAAATCACAAGATTGGAAAGAAAAAAATCAATGGAATTTCAGTTCAGCATTTTAAACCAATTTAGTCATTGTTATAAAACAAAACAGCCTGAATATTTTATATCATTATCTAGAATATATTGGAAAGACATGATTGTAGACTTTTCAGAATTTCATGGTAAGATCCCATTGCAAATTACACTAAACATTTGGGTCATAGAACATGGAACTATCAAGCTGGTACTGAACTGGAAACTTCCTCCCTATTGGCTAGCTTTTATAGTGCTTCAAGGCACTATACATAGCACCGCAGGAAAGAATAATCAGCATTACCCAGCTGTGAACATTGCCAGCTACAGTAACAATTGGCTGAATGAGATATTCCATGTGGTACAAAAGTAGCAGAAATATTACTTAAGTCATTTGCAATTTGAATTGAGGCCCACTCAGTAATATGAAGTTCATTCCTGACACCACTGACTGAGCCAAAACTATATGATCAGTTAGGTGAAAGGCTCTAGGGAAGAATATAGTATTATTACCCTGAAATGTATATAGCATTAAAAATATTGTGAATGATTTCTTGCTCTGACCATAGGTCAAAGATTCTCTTAATCTTCATCAGGCATGCTACTCTTTGGATATAAAATTAACAGACTGTCAATGTACAGAGAATAAGAGACTTGCAGTGATCAGCTTCACATGGGACATGCAAATCATACTTCTCTTCACAAAACTTTGAGGTCTTCAAGAAAGTGAGGGTAGGTTGGAAGAGCCAGAGTTGGTAGTTCATTACAAGGAAACAGTGTTTTCCAGATACAAGGGAGTTGTTGTACATATAGTAAATGTGACAACATGCCCAAGATATGAACAGGCTCAAGACAGACAAAACTCCCAGCACAAATTGGGAAAGTGAACATAAAATCCCAGCACTAGCTGCAGAGCTATTGGAATATAATAGCTACAGGGAAGGGGGTGGGCCATACTCCAGAGCATACTCCACTCCTGACAATAATTGAGCAACTCATACTGGACCATCTCAGAGGAAAAGAAGAATATATGATCTTGCATGGATAAGGAGGAATAGATAGAGGGTGAATATGGAAGGAGTTGGAGGAGGGAATTATATAAATTATGTGATGAAAATACACTGTATTTAAATCTTCTAATATTAATAAACATATTATTTTCAAAAAGAAAATAGCCAAACCACCCAAAATAGTAACTTAAAGGATTACATACACTGGAGGAATGTTGGAGAGGTAAAGAAAAGTGCTTAATAGTCAAAACCAAGAAAAATAAATGTTTTCTCTCCTATATAGAATGCAGATGTGAATATGTATGTATGATTATTTACTATATAATACATATTTTAATATTATCTACATGTAATCAAAAGTTTATGAGTACGTCGTAGATAATAATAACCATTTTTTCCATGATAGGTCAGCAGAGGAGCTCAAAGCCTCCAAACCAAGAAATAAGATGGTAACATTAATCACCAAGTTTGATCATTATATGTTCAATTCATGTTTTTCACAATATGGGATAGGCCAAACGTTTGGACAGTTTATATACCATAATAGAAAATGCTGCTTGAATAAATAATTACTAGAGTTTAAAAGAAAAACAATGTAGCAAGTCAGGGAATGAGTAAATATCAGCAGCTATCTGCAAGACGACAATGGAGGAGAACAGGAAGTAAGCCATGCTGCTTGAATTCAAATTACTTGGAGATCAAATACGAATGGACAAGCAGACACATGGCAGGGAGAATGGCCTTGGAGAAGGAGAAAGGAAGCCCAAAGTATCATGCAAAAGCATACTTTGGTTCTGGCCAAGAATAAAAAGAAAGTCACAGAAAAGAGAAAAACAGAAATTTGATTTGTGGAGTCAATACTCAGTGATGATCAGAACCAAGGAAGCAAATGGCACACTAAAGTGTATCAGTGTTGTTATTTGAGCATCCCACATTATATATGTGCAATGAATTTAAAACCTATACCCCATATATTAGATCAAAATTAATTTTGCCTAATGTATTTAAAGTGATTAGATGTTATTTGAATATACATAAAAAAGAATTTTATCCATATGAAAGACTTAAGAAATTGGGGAAGAGAATGAGAAATCAAAATATAAGATAGTGGCAGCTCAGAATAAAACTTTAATAATGGAACTTGCCCAGTATTATTAGTAAAATGACAATGGTAGGAGAATATACAGGCACATGAGCAGAAAGAAACTAGAAATCTGAACTTTTCTGTATGAATTTCTAAAAATTTCCTGCATCACATAATACCCACTGAAAATCAGAGGATATAGCATTAAATTCTTACTCAATTACAACAGATACAAGAGTAATATTCTATAATTTATTATCTTGTTATAGTAATCAGAAATAAATCAGTTAACAAATGTCTGAATTCTTATTGAGGGCGAATGCAGTAGTAAGGTGGGCACATCTACGTCTGTAAATGACAGTTTGGAATGAATGGTAAAAGAATCCCCACATTGCTGACAACGACAACCAATAGCCCTCATCTCATTGAGACCCTGACTAAAACCCTTACTTCAGAGAGGTTTGTATCTCTCTGATGGGCTGCTTGTGCTTGTATTTCTAGCTGTTCTAGAATATCCCTCCATATTTACATTTTCTTTGTGAAATACCATGAGAAAAAGGGAGGTAGCATGAAGACTTGACTGCCAATGGCGGAAAAAAAAAACCAAAATGGTCATGAAAAGAGTCTAGTGGATAACAGAGGGCAGACACCAAAGAGTTCCTTCTTAAGTAAATTAATCCAGGCAAGATATACATCCATAAAAGGATTCTGGAATATTAAGGGATCACATTGGCATATGCAGAGAAAAGACTACAAGTCTGTAATTCATAGAAAAAATAATAAACAAGAATGAAGGAGTTCAGAATCAAAATACTTATGGTGAAGTAAATTTCACTGCTAATTAATGGAATAGGAGCTAGGGAAAGCAACCAAAATAGTTTTATCTGCCTGAGAAATGCTTGAAAAAATGACAGTTGTCTTTGTATTGATTGCTTCAGTTCTTGAGAGAATATAAGATACAGCTCTTTACATGTATATAGTTTTATACATAACTGTTTGTACTTCTCAAAATAACAAAACCTTTCATTTCCACTAGTAAATTACACATTGATAAAATTTAGTCAATTGATAAAAGTAGTGGTGTGCTTTTCCCAAAAGCTTATACATAAAACATTAAGAAATTATACATGAAATTTCAATAGCATGACTGCTTAAACACAGAGTGAACAAGGACAGATATAACAGATACACCAGTGGCTGGGGGAAAGACCACAAGTCCCAAACCTACAGTAAGAAAGAAGATCAGGCAACTAGAGAATATTGAGAGTGTGAGAAAAAGTCTTTGCCAGGGAAGAGCACACCAATCGGTTATCAAATTGCAAATGGTCAGTTCTGTAAACATAACGTACATAGACATAACATTGTATTTAGGAATAGATAGGCCTTCGTGCGTGATAATCCATATGAAAAAATAAGAATTAACACACACAAAACATACATGTTATTCTTTTATACTATTAACAATATTTTCCTAACACAAATGCAGATAGATTTCATTGATGGCTTCTTCAGAAACAGCCCTGAGTATCTACTCTCACAGTCAATGTGTCTTATGAACACATCTATGATACAGAGGGAAAACTTATTAGAAATGAATGGAACAAACAGGAAAAAATGGAAAATGTGTCTGAGAATAAAAATTAGCAGATTAAGAATTTAATACAAAACTTAAAGACGGGCAGAGATGTTTTGACAGTAAAGAAGTATACCCAACTACTAAACCTGACATCCCTGCTCCTGAATAAGTAGCATGTAACACAGGTAGGGCTTATCCCTCTAGCATTACATCAGGCACTCTGGAGTAAATGTTTTCATTGCTATTAACTCTTTTCAGAGAAACCCATCTAGGCTTCTAGATGTTTTGTAGTATTGTATACTAAAATAAATAAACAAGTAAATAAAAAACTGGGTACTAAAACAAACAAATTCCAAAAACTTTTCCCATCCCCTTTGAAAGAAGAAAAGAAGTAAACAGGGATATACAATTAAATAACAGATTTGAGAATGGTAAAGGGTTTGACCTGGTGAAAAATATAAGGAGACTGGAAGTTGAATTCTGTACACCACCTAGATATTAAAAATGCACATTCTGAATAAGAATAAATGGATAATGCACTTACTGTAAGTAAATGTCCTTAAAATAGTGTGCCAGATGTGGGTGTGGAACCTTGTTGGCTGTATAGAAAGTGTGAATTGGGAAAAAGGCACCGACAACCACATCTCCTTCCTGGTGATAATCTTCTTTGATTTTGTAATAACATACATCATTGCTATAGGCAAACACAAGATTGGAAATTTTCAGGAGCCAGGAAATAAAAACCAAGAAGAACATTCTAGTAACGTACATTAACAAGTCTGTCCAGTTATAAGTCAGCTGGATACAGGCCACAAGGTGTCTGGTAGGTGCATATACTTAACGTGTGTGTGTGTGTGTGTGTGTGTGTGTGTGTGTGTGTGTGTGTGTGTGACCATGTGTATTTCTAACTTAGGTGATGAGTGAGAATGTCACACTAATCACCCCAACTTCTTCTTGAAACCTCCACTGTCATTGAAATTCCTGGAACTCTTTCTTCCCTTAGGCTCCACATCTGAGGCTTGGCATTTGGGCTAGAAAACAAGTTGGAAAATATGTTTGTGGAATCTTCTCTAGCAGCAGGCACGATGATTTCAGCCAAGACTACAGAAAACAAGAACTCAGGAATTTTTTTTTAATTGAGCTGTTTTGGCCACAGGCGTGAAGCAGGAATGATTGCCTTTAACAACTTTGCTGATGCAAGTATGCTATACCATTGGGTGCTATACTAGATGACAGGGAAGAAGGTCTGAAAACGACTGTGAGAGACATGCAGTCAAAATAAGGGAGTCATAATGCTTTCCCAAAGCGGAACAACCGGTGGAAGTCTTCTTTTTCTAGTGATTATAGGAGTCTCACAGCTTCCTTCTTTGACAGACATCTACCTGAAGGCCAATATGATGTCCACACCCAACACAATCAGTTAATTTTTTACTTTGGGAAAAACCAGTGTCCTTGCCAGATCCCTCAATGACAAGCAAACTAGTTCATTTCAAAGTAGAAATAAAATTTCCTGTTTACAAACTGAGGTTTAAACTTCTGCATTACTGCTGATCTCGTCCATCTTTGGTGAATCGCTGAGTGTCTTATTCATCCATCCCTGCGTGAAGAACACTGGGTTCAACCACAGTATATTCTTTTCTAAGAACATGAGTGTTGGGGTTTCCTTTTACACCCTGTAAGGCTGAATTGGTGGCAAGATAATGTTTAAATTTGGTTTTGTCATGGAATATCTTGTTTTCTCCATCTATGGGGATTTCAAGTTTTGCTGAGTATATTAATCTGTGCTCACATGTGTGGTCTCTTGGGTTCTATAAGACATAAGTCCATGCCTTTATGACTATTATAGATTTTGTTTATAAAGTCTTGTTTATAAGTCTACCTTTATATGTTACTTGGTCTCTCTCTCTCTCTCTCTCTCTCTCTCTCTCTCTCTCTCTCTCTCTCTCTCTCT
>CM052721.1:13813685-13829683 GCA_028551405.1 Uromys caudimaculatus
CTGTAGACCAGGCTGGCCTCGAACTCAGAAATCCGCCTGCCTCTGCCTCCCAAGTGCTGGGATTAAAGGTGTGCGCCACCACCGCCCGGCTTTGCATCACCACAGAATCAACTTTGCCAAATACCATCCAGGTTACTTCGGGAAAGTTGGTATGAGGCATTACCACTTGAAGAGGAACCAGAGCTTCTGCCCAACCGTCAACCTGGATAAATTATGGACGTTGGTCAGCGAGCAGACAAGGGTCAATGCAGCAAAAAACAAGACAGGAGTTGCTCCCTTCATTGATGTTGTTCGATCAGGCTACTACAAAGTTCTGGGCAAAGGAAAGCTCCCTAAGCAACCTGTCATCGTGAAGGCCAAATTCTTCAGCAGAAGAGCTGAAGAGAAGATTAAGGGTGTTGGAGGTGCCTGTGTTCTGGTGGCTTAAAGCCACTCTGGAGGTTAATTAAATGCTAACATTTTCCAAAAAAAAAAAAAAAAAAAAAAAAAAGAAGACAAAGTGTGGAGCAGAGACTGAAGGAAAACCTGTTCAACGACTGCCCCACCTGAGGCTACATCCCATATATTGTCACAAAACCCTGTCATTTTTGTGGATGCTGGGATGTGCTGTCTGACAGAAGCATGATAAGCTGTCTCTTGAGAGTCTCAGGCAGAGCCTGACAAATACAGAGGTGGATGCTAACAGCCAACCATTGGATTGAGCATGGGGTCCCAGATGGAGGAGTTGGAGAAGGGACTGAAGGAGCTGAGGGGATTTGCAGCCCCATGGAGGGAACAACAGTGTCAACTGGCCAGACCTCCTGGAGCTCCTGGATACTGGACCACCAACCAAAGAATACACATGGAGGGGTCCATGGTGCTGACCACATATGTGCCAGAGGATAGCCTTGTTGGACATCAGTGGTAGGAGAGACCCTTGGGCCTAAGGGTCTTAGATGCCCCAGTGTAAGTGAATGCTAGGGAGGGAAGATGGGAGTGGGTGGGTTGGTGGGGGAGCACCCTCATAGGGGGAGGGGGAGTGGGGTTGCAATAGGGGGTTCCGGAAGGGGAGACCTGGAAAGGGGGAAAACATTCGAAATGTAAATAAAGTAAATATCCAAAAAAAAAAAAAGGAAAAAAGGAGAAACAAGTAATTTGCCATATATGGTAGTGTTTATCTATAATTCTGGTAATCAGAAGTTTGAGGCAGAGGATTTAGAGCTTAAGGCCAGCCTGTGCTAAAGGGAGGTAGTGGCTAAAAATAAAGAAAAATCAGACAGGAAGTTTACACATAAACTCCTTCTGAACTGACAATGTTTTATACATCAGTATATACAATTGAAAAACATTTCACATTATGGGGAGAGGAACCTGAAAAGAATTTTTGTAGCAGCTCTATAATTTTCATAGCCAGCAACAGAAAGTATTAATTTCTCTTTCTGCCTAGACTCTAAAACCTTTCTGGCTAGAATTCTTGATGACAGCCATTCTACCTGGAGCCATATGGTATCTCTAAATATTTGATATAGCAGTTGACTCAGGTTTCAAGGAAAACACAGTCATATCAGTAGGAGTTAAATTGATCTTCACTCCTGATTTTCTACCTGTTAACTCACAGTCTGGACCTTGCTTCTGCATTTCCTTTTTGTGTGTGTGTGTGTGTTATATTCAAAACTAAGTGCAAACCCATCTTTATACATTTCAGATCTTGATACACGTCTCTTATAGATATGGGGATGTCACCATGGAATAAAATGAATCTTAGTTCCTTTATTAAGAACCCTGCATAGGCATTTCATTTCAGCAGAGTCAAAGAAATTCTCCCAACTTGTCTTCCCTTGTCCTCTAATCTTGAAGACATGAAACTATCTAAGAAACAACCCTTAGTGATTCGACATCAGTGAAAGTGCCTGAACATAGCCATAACAGTGAGCAAATACATTGAAAATATAGGAATTAAATCATTGTAACATGATAATATTGACTTAATCTAAAAGGTTAGTAATCAAAACTTTAGAAATAATTAGGAGACATGTTGAAGACTTTTAATACAAGAGTCTCACACTCCTAGTCCTAAATACTCTGTAACTACCAGAGGCAATGTCTGTTAATCTAGCACCATAAAAGGGGCCCTAGTTACTATAATCATTACCATACTTCTTTGCAAATAAGCACGACTATATTTTCAAAATTGCCCAGTGTTTTCTGTCAATCTTTTACTCAACATTACTTCTACAAATCTAAATATATATATATATATATTTTAACCATTGAGCAAGTACAGGCAAGTCAGAGCAAGGTGGAGAGGTTCAGAATATGAAATATGTCAAGTAACACAAATAAAAACCAATCTTTTCTTCTTGCCTTTGAGAGAAGAAAAGGTGTGAGCAGGATGACACACCCGAATACATTTAAAGTGATTATGAGAGAAGTGATGTCAGGAGAGGAAAGAAAAATGATATTGATGCAAAACCAAACTTCACCAAGTACAGATAAAAACTGAGTTCTAAAAAGGGATAACTCTTTTCTTTAAAAATCACTTAATAGAAACTTATTTCTTTTGTTGAAATACAAACTCATTACATTGGCTTTCATGACAATACTGGAAAAGAGGAGAGAAACGGAGTAGTCACTGCACACCATCACCATAGATGGTTTTGTATTTTTAAGCAGCACTGATGAGCACAAAAGGAGCACCCAAAACCAGAAGTCTGAACATGCCAGAAGGTAAAAACCAAAGAGAACATCATACATAAGTATTGCTACTGTATAAACATAGAGAACATGAATCCCAGATTATCTACCAGCTATGGGCAACGCACGCATCTGTGAGGAAGTGCTTTGAAATGATGGTGATGAATGAAGTCTTTGCTATTATCACAGGTTTGAGGGTATCGTTTTTGGTGTGTGTTTTTAGTTTCCTTGTTTGTTTATTGCTTGTTGACAAGCATCTTATATTCTGTTGAACATTCCAGAAAATGTCTTCTCTGAGACTTTCCATTTGGTCACTGAATGCAAGAGTAAAGACAATGTTCAAAATATGTTTGTGGAATTTTACCACAGGTTCCATGATTTTTTATCTAAGAGGACAGACAGCAAGACCTCACGTATGGAGTCCTCTTGAATAGACTTGCTCATACTGAGTGACATGAAACTTACTTGTGACAGCCACTTAAGGTGATGTAAATTTGTTGCACTAGAGGATTCTATCACAGTCAAAGAAAGAAAATATCCTCAAAGGCCCATGCCAAGCATAGCCAAGTCATAAACTGGTGGGCCATCATGCTCACTAATACTGATTATTATGTATACCAATCAAATTAGGCCAGGACCCTGAAGAATCTTAAAGGTACTGTCTCTTTGAATCATGTATCAATCAATCATGGGTGAATTGCTACATACTAATGTTCTATCAATGTCCCCCTAACTTCCAAAATAGTTTCTATCTTGATCTTAGGGAAACTAATCCTCTGAATTCTTGATTCCTAAATCAGTGACTTAATATCAATGATGAAACTAGGTTTCCTATTAACGTTCTATACTCTGACCCACATTCTGGAATTTTACTAATGGTGAATCATCGAATATATAATCCCAACCCATCTCTACATCCTTAGAAAGCACTCCATCCACTACATGTGCTTTACTTTGAGCATGAGGTATTGGAAGAAATCTGTTACTTTATTCATCAAAACATGAGAGCTAAAATGTTTCACCCTCATGAGAAACCATCTCAGAAAACATTTTAGCTCTCATGTTTTGATGAATAAGGTAACAGATTAGATATTAATATATATTAATGAAGTTAATCTGAAGAGGGCAAAGCTCCATGATTATAAATTATAAACATTGGGGGATCTAACATGAACATACGTATCTGACTACTCAGCCATAGCTTCACAGAGATTTCATGGTATGATAGAAAAGTTTTCTTCTATTTAGTTATACAACATAAGTGACAAATGTGAATATAGTTGGTGGCTCCTAACCTGAACACTGCTACACATCTAAAAAACACATGTCATGTGATGTGTATATGGGAGTAGAGATTCTCCTTTCTGAATGCAACCAAAGCATTTACTCATAGACCTCTTTGGCTCCCAAATCCACACTGGGCCTATCCCAATCTTCAGCTTGGCTCCCACTCATGGAATGTCCCTATAGTTCCTTAGGTCTCTTCTGTTCTATTGACTGAGAAGTTGCCAGGCTCCTCTGAGCACAAAACTTCAGCTACTAGTCTCACTAGAGGTTGCCCAGGGAAAGAATCTGGTGGCTGTGGTTGAACTCTCCAATTAACTAGAATTAATGAGTAGACTCTGGGATGTTTCCCAGGACAAGGAAGCACAAACCTTGTCCTCCTTCCCATTCCCAGATATGATATCCCATAACCAGAATCCAGAAGCCAACAGGAAGCTAGCTTTTAAGTGGCTTCTATGATGTCTATACCAAAAAGGAAGCCTCTATAAAAGTGCTTGTTATCTCTCTCCTTTTCTGAGTATGACCATTCTCTGTGGGGGCTCTCTGGCGCCTGAGTGAAGAGCCTAGCCTAGAATTTTGGGTGGAAGTGTATCATTAAGGCCTCCAAAAGTTAATCCTGAGATTTACCAGAGAAAATCCATTTCTACCATGAAAGCCAATTTGAAGCAAGCTTTTAATTAAATACTGACCAAGATGGTCTTTGGTCAGGACCACTCCCTGAAACTTCCAGCCAATTGGCCTCAAAGCAAATTTTACAGGGGCTTACATGGACAAACCTGTAGGCCATGGTACCTTCCCATGAGGATTTTGCTATTTTGCAAGAACTACAACTTTTAGCATCCCAGGAAGTTATGTGGTCTTTGGGAGGGTGGGGTTCACAGGTTAATTTAAGATCTTAACTGTAGACTCCATCAATTCATCATTTTCCGATCAATAAAAGTCTACCATGATATATGTGATCTTTCTATCTAAATTCATATTCTATTGTCAATGGCATCTTAGGTTATTGTATTACTATGTCATGACATAGTAATATATATCATTGAATCCTTAAAGCAACACCCTTCGTGCAAGGCATCGTTCAGGCTTCAGATGTCTATGTTACAGATTGTTCCCACTATATGAGTCCATATGTAAAATATGTGTCATTCACTCAAAAGATCTAAAGACAAGAGAAAAAGAAAACAAACTCTTTGAGTGGTGTTGATCTTTACTTATGCAGGGCATTAAACATGCACCCACAGACCATTAAATCCAACCTTTCTGATCATATTCAGTGAGTCTAGAAATGTGCTGGAAATCTTTGAAATATGGATGCAAAGAAGCAAGTATTAAATGTGGCCAAAATGATAAGCTAATAGGAGTTCAAAAACATAAAATGTAGAACTTAAATTGTGTGTATTAAATGGATTAATAAAATGGAAATGCTATGGTAGAATGCAGAAAGTCATTCTCTGCAAAGAAAAACACCAGGAATAGATAAGCCATACAAATTAGGTATGATGTCAACGGCATAGTAAATAGTAAATTTTTTCTGAAAAATATAATGAACTAAATAAACTTTTTTCTATTTAAGGAATGGATTTATATTTTATAATGAGCCTAACTTTAGTTATTTATTCATCTAATTATAAATTTCTTTCTTTTTTACTTATTCACTTTACATCCTGTTCACTGCTCATATCCCAGTCATCACCCCTCCCATAATCCTTCACCCCATCCCCCATCCCCTTGTCCTCCGGGTGAGGTCCTCCCTGGATATCCACCCATCCTGGTTTAACACATCTGCAAGGCTAGGCACATATTCTTGCACTGAGGGCAGACAAGGCAGCCCAGCTAGAAAAACATATCGCACAGACAGGGAAAATCTTTTGGGATAGCCCCACTCCAGTCATTTGGGACTCACATGAAAACCAAGCTACACATCAGCTACATATGTGCAAGAAGGCCTAGGTCCAGCCAGTGTATGTCCTTTGGTTGGTGGTTCAGACTTTGAGAACACCAAAGGTCCAAGTTAGTTGACTCTTGTTGGTCTTTCTGTGCAGTTCCTATCCCGAGGGACCACAATACGTCCTCCTATTCTTTCATAACAGTTCCCAAGCTCCGTACACAATTTGGCTGTGGGTGTCTGAATCTGCCTGAGTACACTTCTGGGTCGAAACGTTAAGAGAATAACCATGCTAGATTATTGTCTACAAGCACAACAAAGTATCATAGTGTTAGGGATTGGTGCTTGTCCATGGACAGATCTCAAGTTGGACCAGTTATTGGTTGTCCATTCCCTCAGTCTCTGCTCCATTCCCCATCCCTGAATTTTCTGTAGACTGGATAAATTCTGGGTCAAAACTTTTCTGGATAGGTTGGTGTCCTTATCACTCTACTGGGGATCCTGCCTGGCTATGGAAGGTGGCCTCTTCAGGTTCCATATCTCCAATGCACTGAGTCACAGCTAAGGTCACCCTCATTGATTCTTGGGTGTGTCCTTTATTCCAGGTCTCTGGCTTATCCTGGAGATGTCCCCTACCTCACCATCCACATCAGCAGCTGATTGTCATTCATTCTCATGGCCATTTGGTGATCCCTACTGTCTCTCCCCACACCTGATCTCTCCATTCTCCTCCCCATTTCCTCTGCAACCCACTTGTCACCCTCCATCTGCCTCTTATGACAGTTTTATTCCCCCTTCTAAGTGAGATTCAAACATACTTGCCTGTGCCTTCCTTCTTGTTTAAGTTCTTTGGGCCTGTAGAGTGTAGCATGGGTATTCTGTATTTTATGGCTAACATCCATTTATAAGTAAGTACATTCTATGCATGTCCTTTGGGGACTGGGTTACCTCACTCAGGATAATATTTTCAAGTTCTATCCATTTGCCTACAAAATTCATGATGTCTTTGTATTTAAAAGCTGAATAATATTTCATTGTACAGATGTACCACATTTTTATCCATTCTTCAGTTAAGGGACATCTAGATTGTTTCCATTTTCTAGCTATTATGAACAATTCTTGGCCATTTGAGAATACTTTGTTGAGAATTCTGCTTAGCTTTGTGCCCCATTTGTGTTATTTGGGTTGCTGGTATCGAACTTCTTGAGTTCTTCATAAATTTTGGATATTAGCCCTCTGTCAGATGTAGGGTTGGTGGAGATCCTTTCCCAATCTGTAGGCTGCCATTTTGTCCTATTTACATTGTCAGTAGCATTACAGAAACTTCACAGTTTCATGAGGTTCCATTTATCAATTGTTGGTCTTAGATCCTGAGCCACTGGTGTTCTCTTCAGGAAATTTTCTCCTGTACCAATGCTTTCAAAGGTATTTCCCACTTTTCTTCTATAAGATTTGGTGTATCCAGTTTCATGTTGAGGTCTTTGATTCTCTTGGACTTGAGTTTTGTGTAGGGTGATAAATATGGATCTATTTTCATTCTTCTACAAGGAAATAGTGTTAGACCAGCACCATTTTTGAAGATGCTTTTTTTTTCATTGTATAGTTTTGGCTTCTTTATCAAAAATCAAGTGTCCATAGGTGTGTGGGTTTGTTTCTAGGACTTTGATTCAATTCCATTGATCAATGTGTCTGCTTCTGTACCAATACCATGAAATTTTTATTTCTATTGCTCTGTAGTACAGCTTGAAGTCAGAAATGGTGATTCCTCCTGATGTTCTTTTATAGTTCAGGATTGTTTTGACTATCATGTTTTGTTGTTGCTGCTGTTGGTTTTCCATATGAAGTTGAGAATTGCCCTTTTAGGGTCTCTAAAAATTGTGTGGGAATTTTGATTGGGATTGCATTGAATCTTCAGATTGCTTTTTGTAAGATGGCTATTTTCAATATGTTTATCCTACCAATCCATGAGCATGGCAGATTTTTCCAACTTCTGATATCTTCTTCAGTTTCTTTCTTCAGGGACTTACAGTTCTTGTCATACAAATATTTTGCTTGCTTGGTTACAGTTACGCCAAGATATTTTATACTATTCATAGCCATGGTAAAAGATGTTATATCCTTAATTTTTTCTTGATCTGTTTACTATTTGTTTAAAGTAAGGTTACTGATTTCTTTGAGCTGACTTTGTATCCAGCCACATTGTTGAAAATGTTTATCAGCTGAAAGATTTCTCTGGTAGAATTTTTGGTGTCACTTATGTATATTATATTTAGTTTAGGTATCAGTTTTGATGTCAACATCTGGACCATCATAGACATGATGCAAGTGGATATATGCTTTATTCTCCTTTTCAGGCCTTATAGTGGTATTAACACTGGCAACTTCATGCAATACATTTTCTTTACAGCCTGTTTGATCTGGTGCTTTTTGACCTTGAAATCTACAATGAACACATGTATATGGTTATCTCTCAGACTAAGTGGTCAGGTGAAAACTGAATATGGCATAGCAGTGAGGCTGTCATCTTCCTGAAACAGCTCTTGCAAGGGCATTTGTTGTACCTCGGGTGCCACAGGGTCTTGGGACACAGGAAAGTAGGTGACATGTGAATAATCTTTTATGTATGTAGACTCATCTCAGTCCTGCTTTCTTGAATTATAAGGCCTTTGCTTTCACTTAGGCTTTAAGAGCTGAAGGATTTTCCACCCTTGCTCTCCTGGCCATCTTGGCCAAGAGCAAAAATGAATTTTTAAGTGAAGACAGGAAGTAAAAGTTTGTTTCTGATGTAAGTTTTCCTTCTGTTGGCGTACTACAGAATACTTTGAAAAGATGAGACATTTTTTTGAGACTGCCATTTACCTGTTTGACTGAAGATGTCATTGATTGTACAAGGAATATAGTTAAAGCAACAGACATGTTGCCCATTTTGGGGAGATTTTCTGAATTCTCAAGATTACAACTCTAACTTTATACAGAGGCAGCCCAGGAATATCAACCAAATATGGCATATCAAGTTGCAGTAAGACTAGGCACCTTTCCTCATAATAAGGCTGAATGAGGCAACTCAGAAGAGGAAAAGGCATTTGAAGAGAAGAGTCAGAGACAGTACATTCTCCCACTGTTAGGAGTCCCATAAGAACATGAAATGACACAACAACATATGTGGAAAACCTGTATTAGACACATGCAGGCTTCCTGTTTGTTTGCTCAGTCTCTAAGCGCAGTTTAATCAATTCTGTTGGGTTTTTTTTACTTTTTCTTTTTTTATTTTTTTGATAATTTATTTACATTTCAAATGTTTTCCCCTTTCCAGATCTCCCCTTTGGAAACCCCCTATCCCATCCCCTGTCTCCCCGCCTCTATGAGGGTATTCCCCCACCTACCCGCCCACTCACTCCCATCTTCCCTCCCCGGCTGTACTGGCTAGTTTTGTGTGTCAACTTGACACAAGCTGAAGTTATCACAGAGAAAGGAGTTTCAGTTGAGAAGATGCCTCCATGAGATCCAGAGGTAAGGCATTTTCTCAGTTAGTGATCAAGGGGGGAGGGCCCCTTGTGGGTGGTGCCATCCCTGGGCTGGTAGTCTTGGGTTCTATAAGAAAGCAGGCTGAGCAAGCCAGGAGAAGCAAGCCAGTAAGTGACATCCCTCCATGGCCTCTGCATCAGCTCCTGCTCCTTGACCTGCTTGAGTTCCAGTCCTGACTTCCTTTTGTGATGAACAGCAGCATGGAAGTGTAAGCTCAATAAACCCTTTCCTCCCCAACTCGCATCTTGTTCATGATGTTTGTGCAGGAATAGAAACCCTGAATAAGACACTGGCATTCCCCTATATTGGGGCATCTAACATTCTCAGGCCCAAGGGCCTCTCCTCCAACTGATGGCCAACAAGGCCTTCCTCTGCCACATATGTGGCCACCATCATGGGTCCCTCCATGTGTATTCTTTGGTTGGTGGTCCAGCCTCCAGGAGGACTGGGGGGATCAGGCCAGTTGACGCTGTTGCTCCCTCCATGGGGTTGCAAACTCCCTCAGCTCCTTCAGTTCCTTCTCCAACTCCTCCATTCCGGAACCCGCACTCAGGCCAAAGGTTGCTGTTAATTGAATCTTGGGTATTCAGAACTTTTGGGCTAATATCCACTTATATGTGAGTACATACCGTGTTTGTTCTTTTGTGACTGAGTTACCTCACTCAGGATGGTATTTTCAAGTTCCATCCATTTGCCTGCGAATTTCATGAAGTCATTGTTTTTAATAGCTGAGTAGTATTCCATTGTGTAAATGTACCACATTTTCTGTATCCATTCCTCTGATGAGGGGCATCTGGGTTGTTTCTAGCTTCTGGCTATTATAAATATGGCTGCTATGAACATAGGGGAGTGTGTGTCCTTACTACATGTTGGAGCATCTTCTGGGTGTATGCCTAGGAGTGGTATAGCTGGGTCTTCAGGTAGTATTATGTCCAATTTTCTGAGGGTCCGCCACACTGATTTCCAGAGTGGTTGTACCAGCTTGCAATCCCACCAGCAATAGAGGAGTGTTCCTCTTTCTCCACATCCTCGCCAGCATCTGCTGTCACCTGAGTTTTTGATCTTAGCCATTCTGACTGGTGTGAGGTGGAATCTCAGGGATGTTTTGATTTGCATTTCCCTGATGACTAAGGATGTTGAACACTTCTTTAGGTGTTTCTCAGTCCTTCGAGTTTCTCTGCTTAATGTTTGATTATGAGTCTCCACCTTTTCTCTCACAAGTTGGATAAAGCCTTTCCAATGATAATTATGCTAGGCTTATGTCTACAAGTATAGCAGAATAGCTTTAGGCATCACTTTCTAAACTTTTTTTTTATTTTTTTTTACTTGTCTTGAGTCATGGTTGGTTCTATTGTAGGTCTCTGGGCTATCCAACCTCTGGATCCTAGCCCTTCAGGCAATGCCAGGTCTGGGCTCCCTCTTATGGCATAGGTCTCAAACTAGACCAGTCATTGGTTTGTCACTCCTACCATAGCTGTGCTGCCTCTACATCAGAACCTTTTACAGGCAAGACCAATTGTAGCTGAGGGTTTTGTGGCTGGGTTGGTGTCCCATACCCTCCCTTGGAGAGTCTTGCTTGGTTAGAGGATATGGCCAATTCAGGCTCTGGATTCTCCATTACTAGAAGTCTTAAATAGGGTTGCAATCATAGATTCCTGGGAGATTTTATTGCACTATATTGCTAGCTCATCCCCTAGATACCCCCTAATTTGAATTGTCTCTCCCAGTGCTTCCTCGCCAGATTCCTGTGCCATTGGCATAGTTTTTCTTATATATTCTAGGCATTTTCACACACAAAAGGAGTTTTTCCATCCTACTGTAATATCTTCATTTCCACACACCATTTCACAATTTAAATTAACTCTAAGTTTTTGAAACCTGTTTTGTTTTTACCGTTTTGGTAACATTTAAGGCTTGGAACTTTGTGTTCATAATTTCATGTGTCCCGGAACATTTCTCAGTTCACCCAAGGTGATCAGAATGGTTGGCTTTGATTGCCCAGTGTCTAAGCATTTGATGTACAGCACAAAAGATGACCATCATCCTGTAATGAATAGGTTTTCTTGCCTAGTTTGATGTACACACCAAAGTACATACAAACTTATATAATGCAGACAGACTATACAATATGTGCCCACATACCTAAAGGATACCATTGGTAATATAATCTTCATTTGGAGAATGTCACAAGGAAGTGTATTGATCAAAAAACATTTAAGAATCAGTATTTGCCTAGGAGTTGGGCCTGCAGTCATGAAATTTCTCATTTTTTAAGATTGACCTCTAATATGTTGTTGAAGGTTTTGAAACATTAAGGAAAATGCTAATACTTGTTGCATCATCACCTCCTATAGTTTATAAAATCATTGTTAGAACATGAAACGCTATCATTGTGGGATAATACTGTAACAACTAACTGAAATAACAATTCTTCCTTCTAATAATATTGCTGGGGGAAAATCTAGGCATGGATGTCCACACCTGTTCTCACATCATCTCTGGACCCTGAAGAAGAGGGATCATGATTTCCAGACCAAACTCTTCACAGTAAAGAAATGTACATCAAAACTCATTCTGAGAACAATAAATAGGCACAAGGGAATCAAAACTATATGATATCAGAAATTACAGTTAGACACAATTCTGCAAAATAGACAGAAAGACGAGGATTTCCCATAATTAGCATTTATTCACACCAAGAGGTTATTAATGTATTCATTTCAGTATTTCAGAAAACATAATTTCCTTGAAACACATTTTTAATTTAGTAGTTTCTAACTCCTGTTATGTGACCGATAATTTACCTAAATTAAGAATGTTTTTGAGGTGATTAAAAATAATGAGACTGGCAATACTAAACAGAAAATAATTACCTAGTACATGGATGTTTCCTGTCCATCAGTACATGGTAAGCTCATGTATATGTTACATGTGTACACTTGAGATTATCTGAACCATCAGTATCAAACTGTGCATGGCTGCAATTTAAAAAGAAGAGTTCCCAAGAGCATTTGTCTAGCAGTTAACTAAAACAAAAATGGATCAAAATTTAAATATTACTCATTAAATATTTTAGAATAAACTATATGTATAAAAAGAAATATTTATTTCTATAAAAAAATTAATGTATCTTTTATATCTTCTACTATTTGATCAGTAGCTGCTTGAGTTGTATAAAGAAACATTTATTCAGTCAGAAAACCACAATAGAAGGAATCCAAGGAGAATGAGGGGTCATCCCAAGGGCACAACTAGATAAAACAATTACAACTCACCATTTTTAAAGAGAGTTTACTACATATTCAAATTTGAGTTCTTTCAGGAAGTGGTGCTACTGTAGTCAAATTTGTTTTATTCAATATATTTCAATAATTTATCACTACAAAAAGAGAAAAGATATCACTAAGTGTAAAGACACTATGAATAATGACAAAGGAACATAATAAGCTTGCTCAACTTATGTCTCAATAAAAGGAAGACTGTCTCCATTTATAGTAAATAATGAGAGTACATTTGCAATTTTTCATGCTGAAGTGCGGTGCTGAATGATTATTAGCGTCTGAAAGGACAAAGGATGGTGCATTAGAGAATACTCTAAAGAGGTAGAAAGTAGATTGGAATAAAAGAGCAGCAGGGCATAGTCAAGGTCCCACTCACACTGTGGCTTCCTATAATGTAATATTAAAATTTATTTTTTAGTAAAACTTAATACAGTAATTGTAATGAGACATTAATTGATATACTTTTGACATGTTCAGTCTCTTAAACATTTCTCTGAGTCTTGTTTTTCTAGATAAGAAGCTTGAGGTTTAGGTATTAATAGCTAGCAATTAGTATGAGTTCTGTACTAACACTTTCCACTACTCATTACACCTTTCATTGTTATGAAATGGCTTCATTCTGTCTGTCTGCTTGCCTGCCTGTCTGTCTATCACTTTGTGTGTGCCTGTGTATGTACCTTTGTGTGTATCTTTCTGTGTGTCCTACCATTTGTGTCATATTTATTTTAAATGCTTTAAATGAGATATCATCTTATCCACCACAGTTATCCCAGACAACAAAGTTAAAAAATAAATATTTCTTTTATACATAACTTCAAAAATTTGCTATTTCCTCCAATTAATGGAATCTAAACATTTATAGCAGTAGAGATATAAATATGGTTTTATTTTACCTATGAAGTAACAATTCTTATTGATTTATTAATATTAATTAATTAATATTGATTTATTAATATTAATTGCTTCTCTGTTCTCTGAGAAAAATTACCAGACACAATCAAAACAATATAGAAAAAAGATTATTTTACTTGATATGTCTGAAAACAATGAGTACATCGTTGCTAGTTGCAGTGAAGACATATTTGAAATTTAGGATGAGCTACAGAGAGTGAAAGCCAAAGTCATAAGCAACTATTCTCATGGTAGAGGATAAGAACATAGAGAATGGAGGACAGAACCAGTAGGTGATATAAACTTTACAAGTCTGAGATCAATGAGCTACTTTTACCATCTCTTCTTTTAGAAAATGGAAGGGTTTGTTTAACTACAGCATGTTCAAAGGAAAGAATAGGAAAGAAGCTCTTACTATGAGTGTAGGGGAGAGGGATCAGGATTTTCACACTGAATGAATGATTCACTGATGAAAAGAAGACCTAATAGTATCTCAGAATTTAGAATGAAATAAGGTAACCTAATAGTAGCATTGATATTAAGCCACTGATTTAAAATTCATTCATTTAGCCTATTAGTTTCTCAGGCATGTAGGGAGAGACATTAATGAAATATCAATGTGCAGGCATGCATATTTCATACAGACATGTCTTTATTACTCCTCCAGGCTATTCACAAGTTAGATTTGTATAGGTAGTAGTCATCTTTAAAGAACGGAGTGTCCTCTTGATTTTCACTGGGCCATTTCTGACTTGGACATTTTCTGGCTATTTTCCTTTTCAACTCCCATGGTATCCTTTATTCAAAGATATTTGCATCATCCATGATACAGAATTCTCTGCAAGTCTACTGTACATGAGGAGTCATCCCTGGGGTCTTACTGTCTGTTCTCATAGATGAAATCATATGGCCTGAGGATAAAGAAGATCTAAAAATGTATTCTGAACATTGTTTTTATTTTGAATGTGGTATCTCTGATGGGATATTCAGGGAATAAAGTTTTTCAGAATACTCCATAGAATACAAGAGGCTTCCCTAAAAATTATGTGACTAGAGTGATGACTTCACTCACCAGCATTATTCAAATGCTTATGCTCACAAGCACACAAGCTGTAGATATAGCCGCTGAACATTCTGAGATTCATATCTCCCATACTTATACTGCGGTAGACACTTGTATTTTATGATGTTCTCTTGGATGTTTCTCTTCTGGATCCTGAAGGTCCCTGCTCTTGTGTGCTCTTCTGATACTTCTCAGTGCATTTTTAAACCACAATGGAGTTGATATAATGATGGAAATGTTGTGATTGCCGCATTTGTTCCTCTTTTTTAATTATTTTATCATAAACAAAACGATTGCTTTTAATATTGAAAAAAAGTATCACACCATGTAAGTCCTCTTAAAAATGTAATTAATTTCAGAATTCAATTTCCACCATCCTCAAGTAAGTTTGTATCCACACCAATATAAACATTATGTTCCATCCAGGCTTCCCTCTCTTGTTCTCACTTACCTCTTTTTCGGGTATATTTTTATATTCATCTTTTTTTCTCCTAAGGATAAAGAAAAGTTTGTTTTATTTAATTCATTTAAAATTGTGATGCTATGATCCTCTTCTCTACCTTACTTTGTCTTGACTTTAGCTGAAGAGGGGTGAAATATTTTATGGTCTTCTCTGCAGAAGGAATGTTGAAGAAAAAGTTGACATATTTCTTTAAGCAATTTTCAAATTGTAGTTCTCCCATGAAAAATAATGCCAATTATTGTAGTGACTACAAAAATTCTTATGTGATAGTTTAATGATAGGGATTGCCTGTACTAGTTGTTCCTGATTTCAGAGGAGAAATGTGAAAATATGGAGTTGGGACTTCTTTTATTACAAAGCATTCAGATGACTCATATTTTTTCTTTAATTTTGATTAGAACATTTTCAAGTTCTGTCAATTTTGCCTCATTTCCCCCATTTGATCCCTGTGTCTATTTATAAACTTATAGAGATATGTTCAAGAAGAAACACTGATATTGATTTTGGACATTGAGGTTTGACTAGTCAGTTTCACACCTGTAGAACTAAAGGACAGTGACAGTCAAATTTGTACAGTTACTTGGATTCTGCTGGAGAAAAATGCCAATAGAGCGTTCTTTGTGAATGAAGTAAAATCTACTTTAATCCATAGAGACATTTCTGAAGCTGTGGGATCCATATATTAAGATCTTAAATGGAGGAATATGGGTTAAACTTGATTTAGAACACTGTGGTGTAAAATGAAAAGGCAGATAGACATTAGGAGTAAAGAAATGAAAATGCCGATAGGTAAAATAAAATCGCTGATAGAAAATAATGTGTGAAGATAAATTTAGGTCCTTGTGATATGGTTGTCTTTTTCTCTAAAACCTGTGTGAAGTGCTAAGTCACTACCTGAGTAACAGTAGATCAGGTAAAATGCTAATACAA
>CM052721.1:13829783-13871234 GCA_028551405.1 Uromys caudimaculatus
GACAATAATGCCCCTCTAGGAGACTAATAATAGGCAATATCTCTACCTGTGTGGGGAGCACCATTTTTTCACATGTACTGAAAAGTATAGTTAACTGGACATGTCAAACTTGCATTTATACAAGAATGAGCACATCTGTGGTGGTCAGAATATGACACATATGTATGATTTTAATGAATATATTATTTGAAAACATGGACTTCATAGTGATTTTTAATCTGGTGCATGTGTTTTCTTCCTAATGAACATTTTTCATGTGATAGAATATAACATTTTCATAATGTTATTTTTCCTTTTATTGAAAGAAACATGGATTTCATAATGTATCTTAATCTAAGCATACTTTTCTTAATTATTTTCTAATGTATACATAATTTCTAATTATAGAAATGAGCACATCAATTATTCTACTTTATTTACCCTTATTAATAGCTTAAATTCTAAGGAATTTTTATCTTCCCTTAAATATCAGTGGTTTAATCACACATTAATTTATCTACTGTTTCACCTTCTCTTTGTAAATGAGTTGCTAATGTATTCTATGCACTTAGATTTTCAATGTAATTGATGTAAATAAGGAAACATTAAGAGTCAGCAGCCATTTCTTCTCTTCATTTTTTTCTACTGACCTTTTTGTGTATTTTGAACCTTTATGGCTCTGTTCAAAATATTGGAAAAATTCCATTCTTAAATATTTTGTTTTGCATTTTCCTGATGATCAAAAATTTTGAAAATATTTTAAAGCATCTGCTGGCTGTTGATATATATATAATTTTTATTGTCAGAAGAGGGAGGACATGTAAATATACATAATAATAGAAATGAGAATTCCTTTATTTAAAAACAAAATTGTAATTCAATCTACAATACAATATTTAGTTTGTTTAACACAAAATATTTGAGAATATGACTGCTCACTTGAAGTAAGAATTTTTTTATAAATAAATTTTGGTTTAAACACTAAAAAAAGAGGTTAGTGGGAATACATCAATTATACGAGAAAGTAAAGATGTTCTCATAAAAAGTGATGGAGTCCAGTCAAAAGGATATAGGAACCAGTTGTAATGGCTTCCATCTTACCACATCTGGAATAAAACTGAAGAAAAAAAGAGGTACCCCACTGAACAAAATAAGATCTCAGAAATCTATACTGGAGGTGATAAATAAAAATAAGAGAAAAAAGTTTCTTGTCTGAAGTAGAAAAATGAGGAAGAAAGGGTATACGCAAAAAATAATTATTTTAAGGCCATTATAAGGTGGGAAAATGGCTCTTTGGAAATGTACTTGGCACACAAGCATGTAGCACACATTCTATCTGTGAGAAACACTCTTTAAGAAAGTGATGGTGCTCCATTGTTGATAAACATAGCTTTTATATTTTACTTGAGTGTTTAAAAAGATAGCCTGTTGTGCCTCCACTGTTCATAGACACTGCAGTGATGAAGTAAGGCAAAGTATTGTCTTCTATCTGGAATACTGAGATCTACATGTATCAAAAAGAAAATCAGTACTGAGAAGTTGTTGGCTAAATAGCATCTCATATACTTAAGCATAATTGTTGAGGACCGCCATCCATTAAATTGCTAAGGAGACATATTGAACATTTCAAAGATAATCATACCTTACTGGTGCATGCTTAAGACTATTTAGCAAAACTTACTTCTGTTTTTTTCTAGTAATGCCTATGAAAATGTTCACTTGGATTTCTGAGGAATCTCCGATTCTTCTAGCCTTTCCTTGTACTATTGCCCCTCTTAGCGAGGATAAGTCAATAGCTTTGTTTGGCCTGACTGTGACTTCCTTCAAAAACACTGAGAGAATCATCTCTGCATTTTAACTTTCCTCATTGTAGACTGGGCACAAGGCAGAATTCAACTTATATTACAGCCAATTTCTATTACCTTCAAATCTCGTACTCTGTGTACCTTAAATAACTCAGTACGTGTCCATAACTTTAAACGAGTTGTAGTTCTTACTCCCTCCCCATTATGGAAACATTAATCTATCCTAATCTTTATATATAAATTCTTTATTAAAACAATTTCCATCTTTGCAACATTCTAATATTTCTTTGTTAATAACACAAGACATACTAGGTTTATCAACAATTTTCACAATCTATTGTGCCAATATTTACTCTGAGGTGAGGAGTAAGCAGTGTTTATCTCTTATTTTTAAGTTCTTAATGACACCAAGTTTCCATTTCATCACAGGTTACCCTAATAAATTCATTGTGTTTACTTACAGAAAAATGGTAATGGTTTTCTGATGAGAGAATGTGTGACTCAGAATTACGGAATATTCTTTACTCAGTATGTATGTAAAAAATTTTTCATTTTCTTCATAGATATCCACTTCCACTTTTTAAAACTATTGGCCCATCATCTCTTCTTTTTATGAAGATATAGTAACATGTAAGAAGTCCTGCTCTGATTATTTTAGTTCACCTCTGGTGAAGATATGAAGACATGTGGTATATGTCTTCTTTATAATATCATTATCAAAGATGGCTGCCAAGTCTCATAGTTGCTTTCATCTTAATGAGCAACCCCAAGTTCAGTATATAGTAAATCAAGTAGTTGTTATCTGCTCTATGTGAAAACAGCTCCATGGCAAAGTAAATACATCTTCCATCAGAGAATTTGAGGTCCCTGTGTAATTCATTTTCTTTGGGTTGTGTAAGGAGATAGTGAGAGAGAAATCGTAAGGCAGACGAGGAGGAAACACAACTGCTTTCCCACAATGAAACAAACCCTCAGAGGATTCAAGTTATGACTGTGGGTTGTGATGTCATAGTGAACTCATTCAGCTACCATGCTCTTGATTGTTCTGGTCTCAGAAAGGAGAGGAGATAGCAATCAAAGAAAGGAAAGGTTTCACAGAGTGACCTGCTGTCATTAGGGACCCCAAAACCTCTACCAGGTTCAGATACACATGTCAGTTTGAAACTGATTGGTGCAACCTGGAAATAAAAGTCAAAGGCACAAATCTCCATAAGCAGCATTATTCTTTAATAAGAAAAACAAAAGAGCTACAATTTCTCCATGAGATTTCTCAATGTGGGAGTACGGTATGGTGTTTAAGAGTATTAAAAGTTAGTATTTGGAATGGGAGATACTGTTTACTGATTATTTCCCTAACTTGTCAAAATATAGTGGATTTGGAAATGTAGATCTCCTTTTATAGATTTCAAAAGTCCATTTGCTTCAGTACAACTTTCCTGTCCAAAATTTGTAAATTTACCCTAGACTTCTGGTAATTAAACTATCACTTGCTCTGTATAATGGCCATTCAAATTGTACAATACTGGGAATGGCAAAAAATTATTTGTTTATTGAAATACAACATTGGAATTATAAAAGTGAGTTCATCAAAATGGTAGGCAGCATGATATAGGCACTCTTCCTCAATACTGATAAATATATTCTGTAGGTTCAAGGTGAAGAACTACCAGTGTTCCTTGGCTGTCATCTTTGCCACTGAGGAGATCAACAGGAGCCCTCAACTTTTATCTAACATATCTCTAGGATTTGATCTCTATAATGTACAAAGAAGTGAATGGAATAGTCTGAGTGAAGCTTTTATTTGGCTCACAGGAGTGGGAATAAACATTCCTCATTACACATGTAGAAGGGAGAACAAGGCTGTTGCTATACTTACAGGGACATCATGGCAATATCTGCACACATTGGGAGACTGCTGAATCTCTACAAATATCCACAGGTGAGGGACATGACTATGAGGAAAGAAGCCAGCATTAAACTGCTGACCTTTCGGGTGTTTTCACATGTAAAGGAGAGAGACAAAACTCTCATCCATCAATGGTAAGAAATTATTTGTTTATGAAGCCTCAAAGACTTTACATGAGATAGAGATGAGAAAGTGAGTGGGTCCTTCAGTGGGTTTTTCTAAAACTGCATATTGTCAAGAATTCTCAATAAAAGTCTCTAGGAATTAGAAGGGGATATAAAACATCATGAACGGAACTTAGTCCCTATCAATCACAATTACTTCCTCGGGTCTAAGTTTGTTTCCATATCAATATTTTCTTGTTTCTGATTTAAAATTCCCTTCAGTTTAGTTTTGGATCATTTGACAGTATCCTGGGTGACCAAGACCAGTTCTCTGCTCTCTACCAGACATCTACAAAGGACATATCACTGTCATTTGGCTTTGTCTCTTTGATGCTTCATTTCAGCTGGACCTGGGTAGGGCTGGTCCTCTTAGATAACCGCAAAGGAACTCAGATTCTATCAGACTTGAGAGAAGAGATCTACAGGAATAAGGTGTGTGTAGCTTTTGTAAAATTGATGCCAGAAAACTTGATTGCCTTTGACTATGCATCCAAAGAAACTCTCAAGTGGATCATGATATCATCTGCAAAAGTGGTTATTGTTTATGAAGATGCTGACTCTTTACATAATACAATGCCAAATCTAATGCAATTGGTTATAACATGGAAAGTCTGGGTCATGAATTCACAATGGGATATAGTTGTCACTCATGATTATTTCTTGTTTGACTCATTGCATGGAAGTCTCTTTTTTGCACACCACCGTAATGAGATTGCTGATTTTAGAAAATTTATTCAGACATATAACCCCTCCAAATACCCAGATGATCATTATCTTGCTCTTTTGTGGAGTACATTTTTCAATTGCTCTTTTTCTGTACAAGACTGTAAAATTTTGGATAACTGTCTACCCAATGTTTCCTTGGAATGTTTGCCTACAAATATATGGGAAGTGGATATGACTGAAGAGAGTTACAATATATATAATTCTGTGTATGCTGTAGCTTACATTCTCTATGAGATGACTCTCAAACAAGTACAAATTCAACCTCATGGAAATGGGGAGGGGAATCTCCACCTGTGGGAGGTAATTTCTCTTCCTATATATTTTAACAATAGAACTTTGATATTTTGAGACCTTATCAAAGCATTCAATATACTATTGTACTTCATGTCTGGTTAACAAAAAGATATGACAGACAGTATGTAGTTACTTGTCTAAACATCATAGTGAACACATATATCAATGTCCATGATGAATTAGTGACAATAACAAAAATGCCAATTTTGAGCCGGGCAGTGGTGGTGCATGCCTTTAATCCCAGCACTTGGGAGGCAGAGGCAGGTGGATTTCTGAGTTCGAGGACAGCCTGGTCTACAGAGTGAGTTCCAGGACAGCCAGGGCTACACAGAGAAACCCTGTCTCGAAAAACCAAAAAAAAAAAAAAAAAAAAAAAAAAAAAAAAAAAAAAAAAAAAAAAAAAAAACAAAACAAAAAAAAACAACAACAACAACAAAAAAACAAAAATGCCAATTTTGTTTTACAAATAACCTCAGAATTTTCTGATGGTAGTATACTCAATTTGAAACCCCATTATCACTAATTACATTTCAGAACAGAAATAGAACTAGATCCTAGATGGTAAAATGCTACAAGACACTTAAGGTTGAAAGGCAAAAGGAATGGCTGTTAGCTAACTGTTGATTTGTTATATTTTGTGAATCAACACCAAAATTTACAAACTAAAATTTGAATATTTCCCTTAACTAATTAGATTTGACAAGCATTTCAATGTTGGGGAAATAAATTTGCCTTAATCAACATTACTTGGTTAATTCTAGTTTTTGGTTTTTTGGTTTGTGAGTGTGTGTGTGTGTGTGTGTGTGTGTGTGTGTGTGTGTGCTTTCTTTTGACACTGACTGACAGGACAGAAACATTATGATAGTGCCATTTAAGGTGCTTTCATTAGAATCAGTAACATCTTCTTGTAGCTTGGTTTCCACAACAGGAATGTTGTGAGTCTTTACTTCATTGGGTTCTGTCGAACATTTCTGAGAATAAATTCATAAGATTCTGCAACTCTTTTAAATTTTTTTTGTTATTTTATTTATTCACATTTGAAATGTTATCCCCCTTCCTGGTTTCCCTCTTCAACTCCCCTATCCCATCCCCCTCCCCTCCTGCCTCACCTCCCTAGCTCTACCATTTTCTCAAGAATATCTGTTTCAAAACTGGTGCTGGAAACGAAGTGGTTATGGGTACACAAAATAAATTAGATGAAGAATATGATATTCTCAACTTCTGGAATTTTCCAAATGGTTTCTGACAAAAGCTGAAAGTTGGAACATTTTCTCTAAAAGCTCCACAGGGTCAACAAGTGGTTTTGGCTGACCATGTGATACAGTGGGCCATGGGATTTGAAGATGTATGTTGGATCCTGGATGTAAAGATTTCTGGTTCTTTACAAGGAACTCATCAATATACACACAAGCAAAATAACCTGTCATATAAAATTTTTGTTCTCATATTCGTAGAAATGTGATTGTTTATTTTTATCATTCATTTCTCCCATGGGCAGCTATTTCAAGTCATAAGCACAAAATCTATTTATTACTATTTCATACTTGTGCTGATAAGAGGATTAATTTGACTCCAAGATTAGGAAATACCAGTGCATTTGTTAAGATCATTTGATTTTTTGCTTTAAGGCCCCTAAAAATGTACTGTAGTGTGGAGGGCACGTGTGCATGGGTTAATTACATGACTTATTGCCGAAAAAGGAAAGAGATGATCAAACACTTAAAAGTGCACACCAGATAGAAGCAGCTTAAGAATAGACTTCAGTTCGGTTTCATATGGCAGAGGTAGTCCATCAAGATTCACACAGTCATGGCTATAAAAACCTGAGAAAGTGTTTCGCATTGGTTCTTCAGGCAGAAGTGGTTATAGGTGATTACAGCTCTTCACAACCATTTTTGTTTTTCATTCTGTCCACAAGAACAGCCAAAAAAATGTTGGTACCTATTTTAGAGTATATCTTCCTTTTTCAATTACCTTAATGTAGAACATCTTTCCTAGAAAGGCCCAGTGGATGTTAAGTTTGCAAAAAAGGCCACTCCTTCCAATGACTAGAGAGCAACAGTAGAATTACTATAGCATTCTAGTTGTCCTGATAGACATGAATTCAGTGACCTAAAGTCCTCTTATTTTGCCCTCTTTTACACTCATACAACTGTTTAGAGATTTGTTTTCTTTAGTTCATGGTTTTAACATATTGAACTTCATAGAACATTTCAAACTAGAAGCATTAAAACAGTAATCTGATGTTATAAATATAAAATCTTTTTATCTCATTGTTAAATCGTGAAATATAATCTTTTTATTGTTTTAAAACTGTCCACATGTGAGTATTTTCTCTCTTGTATTTAATTCTCAGTTTCCTCACTCTGTGTGCAGTGAAAGCTGTGTTTCTGGATTCTGAAAATCCCCACAGGAGGGTAAGGCTGCCTGTTGCTATGACTGTACTCATTGTCCAGATAATGAGATTTTCAGTGAGACAGATTAATGTCAATCTTGCTGAGAATTTTCCCATCTATCCATAGTGTTCAATATCTAAGCTCATGGAAAAGTTTTGGGAAGGAACAGCAGTTATTAGTTCTGTTCCTTCATTTAAAAGTAAAAATAATTTAATTTATTTATATCATCACTTTAAATCACACACTAGCCATTAAAATTCATACTTGATCAATGATTTTTGTCCTTGTTAGGCCTTCTTCCCTGCAGAGAACATCTTTGTCTATCCCAGAGTATTCTACTTTATTTTACCATAACGTAACACAGAGAGAATAAAATACCAACTTTTCATGTTTTTAAAAGCATATTCAGTTCATAATTAGAACAAATTAGTTGTTAGATCCTGATCACTCTTACATTTTTAATTTCAGTCATGATTCTATACTCACCAAAGGTGATCAGAAATGTATTTAACTTATCCTTGGTTATATTTTAAAATATTTTAAATAATATTTATTCACTTTCTTTTGTCTGTGAGTGTTTTGCCTGCATGCATGTATGTGAACCATTAGATTGGTGCCTGGAAGATAGAAGAGGAAATTATATGTGGATTACACATGGATGTAGAGTTAGAGAAAGCATTGACCTACCATATGGGTTCCTATATCAGACTCTGGGTCCTCCTTAAGGGTAACAGTTGCCCTGTTCCCAACAACCATTTAAGAAGCCTTCATCTTTTTGATATCCAGCATAAATAACACTCAACATTAGCTTAATGAATATATTTTCTATTTCTGATTTCCCCTATATCTATATGCATACAGGATCCACAGTGCTACATAGAATCTTTGGAGAGTTAAATAAGTCTATAACCTAGACAAATGTTGTGGACCACAAAATACAAATTAGGAAGGTATGTCACAACGCTATCATGAGAATCTTCAATTGAGCACAGATACATTTTTAAATCAATAAATGCCTATGTATTATGAAATTGAATCTAGAGTTGTATCACTTCTGAGTTTATTTGATTAAATTTAGCATAAATTATATGGTAGTACTGATTAACTCCTTATATACAAATGACTGTATTTTACATCATGTGTTAATAGAATCATTATTAAACATAGAGTCACATAACTACATGTCCAAGTCACACTGGAGGTGTTTTCACAAGATAATTCTATTAAGTTAGGTTTATGTAATTTAATTCAATAATTTCTGACATATAAATAGGTGAACATTATCACTTAGAAGCAAAGATGTAGCTGTTTGTATTCTAAAGCTAATTTGGTTCCCCCAAAACTTTTTGCACGAGAGGGTCTATATGTAGCTTCTGGGAACCTGCCCCCAGTTAATTCTGATTGGTAAATGAAGATGCCAGCAGCCAATAGGTGGAAAGGAGAGACATAGGCAGGTTTTCAGTTTCCAGGGCTTGGGACAATGAGGAAGGAGAAAAATGGAGGGCCTTGTCTTAGGAGAGGTGCAGGAAAAAAAAGAGAAGATAGCAGCCATGGAAGAAGTAGAATGTGCAGGAAGGAGAACCAGAGCTCCCATGTGAAAAAGCCAAGGGAACATGGCCCAGAGGGCTGCTCAGTTGGGTCAGGAGTAGCCAAGATAGAACTTAGAAATTAGTAAGTAATAACAGGGTTATGGTTAGAAGTAGATTCTAACAACATGGATGTTAGGCTGTGGCCCAGCTATTGTGCTGCTTAAGGCATATTAAAATATAAAGGCTATGTGTGTGTGTGTGTGTGTGTGTGTGTGTGTTTCATCTGGGAACATAAATAGTCTAGGGGGGGAAGGAACCCTGTGTTGAGATTTATTAATATATTCATACTAAAAAGATATTTAATTACAAAGATAAAGAGAATAGAAGTACTCATTTCATGTCCCAATAAAGACAATGAGCAGTATCAATTTGGAATTATTGATTACAGAGTATTTGAGAGTGTTCACTATTGAACACTAATTTACTTGAGTCTGAAACAACAAAAGAAAGAGATGTGGGTATCATGCCATGGAGCTGGTGCTGGGACGTGGCTTGGGATAAAAGGTGAACCTGAGCATACCCTCATGATAAATTTCATGCCTGACCAGATGTGGATAATTGTGTGAAATGTGCAGAAAGTCACTATGCAAACACACAGCAGAACCACTGCCTACAGAAAGCCTTGAAATTTCTGGCCTATGACGACCCCTTGGGAAGGGCTCTCACTTGCATGCCCATGGGTTTCTTTGTACTCACAACTGCTGTGCTTGGAATCTTTGTGAAGTATCACCACACTCCCATGGTCAAGGCCAATAATCAGGCTCTCACTTACATCCTGCTCATCACTCCGACCTTCTGTTTGCTCTGTCCCTTGCTCTTCATAGGCCATCCCAACACAGCCACCTATATTCTACAGCAGAGCACATATGGAGTTCTGTTCACAGTGGTTCTCTCCACAATCTTGGCAAAAACCATGACTGTTGTTTTGGCCTTCAAGGTCACTGTTCCTGGGAAGATGATGAGGTGGTTAATGATATCAAAGGCTCCTAATTGCATTATTCTCATCTCTACCTTTATTCAACTTGTGCTCTGTGGAATTTGGCTGTGTACCTCTCCTCCCTTTGTCGACTTGGATGCTCACTCTGAACATGGACACATCATCATTGTCTGCACCAAAGGCTCAGTTGTTGCCTTTCACTGCATTCTGGGATACCTCTGCTTTTTGGCACTTGGGAGCTATACTATGGCCTATCTCTCCAGGAACCTGCCTGACATATTCAATGAAGCCAAGTTCTTGACATTTAGCATGCTAGTGTTTCTCAGTGTATGGGTCACATTCCTCCATGTCTACTATAGCACCAAAGGTAAGGTCATGGTGGCCATGGAAATCTTCTCTGTATGACTTCCAGTGCAGGGATCCTAGGCTGCATCTTTGCCCCAAAGTGCCATATTATTTTGTTAAGACCAGATTGAAACTCACTTCATTGCGTCAGGGACAAAGCACATTCTAGAAGAAAAGTGCATTTTACAGATTAGTCTACTTGCTTTTAATTACACAGAAGTCTTTAAGCTGGATTAAGCACCATCCCAACAGACAGACATGCATACTATAGTAGAATAAAGACCAATTTAAATATCATAACCAAGGTCACATAACAGTCAGCTGGATATGCCTGATAGCAGATAATTATATTAAGCTTCCATCAATTCTGTGAAGAAAGTTTAGTGACCAGCTGTATCTCATTTATCAGTGCCTGTGCTCATGTCTCTCTTTGACTGTTGATATCTAGACAGTGCTTTATGTACTTTTCTGTTCACAATTCTTCACTTTGATAAATTGGTCTATATTCTGTCAATTGAAACCATATATTTTGTGAATCCCAAACATTTATGAGTACCCACTTCTTGATAATTTATCATCATTTCATAAAAGGTATCTTGCACTCAAAGAACACATTTTAATTAGTTTATTTTCTTATGTACTATACATTTTCTTAAATGTGTAAGACTTTCTCTGCTATATGCCATCCATATTGCCACTTCTCACTAATCAATCTTTTTACGTTACACAGCTGTAAACTTATAAAAATATGGGAGAGTGTTAATTATCTTAAAATTTATAACAGTAAACTGAAAACAAGCCACATTCTAATTTTGAGAATTGGTTCATCATGATAACATGTTTTTAAAAGATATATATATATATATATATATATATATATATATATATATAAAATGTATGTGAGTACTCTATCTTTATGTACTCCTACATACCAGTAGAGGGTATCAGATCCCAGTAGAGATGGCTGTGAGCCACCATGTGGTTACTGGGAATCAAACTCAGGACCTCTGGAAGAGCAGAGAGTGCTCTTAACTGCTGAAACTTCTCTCCAGCCCATGAAAACTTTTTTAAAATACATTTTTCATTCAATACATTGTGATCATAGTTTCCTCTGTGTTATCTCCTCCCTCATCTTCCCTACCTGCCCAAACATCCAACTCTTTGGCTTCCTTTTCTTTTTTAGAAAACAAACATGAAAATTAAGCAAACAAACAAAACAAATACACAAAAAATAAAGCTAAACATTTAGAAACAGACAGACAGACACACAAATACACACACACACACACACACACACACGCACGCACACACACACACGTGTCCGGCTTTTAAGATATGATAGTGCAAAGCTTGGAGAAGTAACCAACTAACCTCTGATTTAACTTAAATCCCATACCAAGAGACAGAGACCATACCTGGCACTGCTTTGGTGGACCTGAGACTAAACAGTCCAAGTGCCTAGAGTAAAGGAAAATGCTACTATTCTAATAAAGGCACATATCACTAAAATCATCACCAATGATATTATACATTACATATATGTGAGTATCATGCCACAGAGCTTTTGCTGGGAAGTGGCTTGGGATTAAAGGTGAACCTGAGCATACACTCATGATAAATTTCATTCCTGACCAGATGTGGAATGTGGCCAATTGTGTGAAATGTCCAGAATATATATATATCCTCATACGTACATTATGCAGAGAATGAGAGAATATGGAAAGCTCAACCATAAAGGGATATCTCTCGACATCAATTCCCTCCTTTTAGGACAAAGAGAACCCTGTAGCAAATGAGGAAGAAAGACTGTCAGAGCCAGAGGGGATAGAGGACACCAAGAAAACAAGATCCTAAATCAGCAAGATAGATGCACAAATGAACTAACAGATACTGCACAGGGCCTGCATGGGTTAGAACCAGATGGGATTTTGGAGCTGAAAGGAGAAGTAGACACATGTGGTCAAATGATCCCACCTCTAACACAGTAGTAGGTTAAATTTGTAACTACTTGAAAATTAAAATCTAGTTTTATTTAAGGGATTCTCAGTGGGAAAATAAACTAACTTTTTTTGCAGAAGCACCCCTCGATGGCCAACAGAAAACAAACTCAATGAAATATTTAGAGGTTCCCTTTCTCGTAACATTATCTTAGGGATCTTTCTTTTTCACACTTTTAAGTTTTATAAGATTAAAATGTTTGTGTGTTATCTCTTTTTACCATACAGGTATTATTATATATTTACCCTTTGCATATATATTATGGATTCCACTTAGTGGTTTATGAGATTCCAGAGTATGCTAATAAATTGGTCTCTCTGTTTCTTGTGGCTTTTCTTGGGTAATTTTCCTTCTGTTTGTTAGTCTTGTCCTATTCTGATATGCTAGATTTTGTTTCATATTATATTATATCTTATTATATTGTATTTATTCCACAAACCCTTACATGCCTGTTTGTTTTCTAACGATAGAAAGAAATGAGGTTCTTCAGGATCAGAGGGATGATGGGATGAACCTAGGAGAAGAGGAAGAGAAAACCACCAGCAAAACATATGATGTAAGAAAAAAAATTATTTTCATTAAAAGAAAAAAAGTATTTTAAAGGGTCATCAAAATGCATACTTCCTAACTACTATGATCAATAAAGTAAATGATGTAAAAACAAAATTATGAGAAAAAAATCTTTCAAAATAAGTTTGATTTTATTTTGTATTTTTAATAGAAATTAGACTTTTTAAAGACTATATCATGGTTTTCTCTTCTACAACCCCTTGCAGATCTTTTGCACCTCCCACGCACCTAAAACCATACCCTGTCTCTCTATTATTAGAAAACACACAGACATCGATAAATAAACAAATGAATAAATGAATATATGAATAAATAAATGAGTTCCAGATAGGATAAAGAAACAGAGGCAGTCATTAAACATCTCCCAACCAAAATAAAAAAGCCTAGGGCCAGTCCAGAATTCTATCAGACTTTCAAAGAAGAGCTTAAATACTCCTCAAACTATTCTACAAAGTAGAAACAGAAGGAAAACCACCATTCTCATTCTATGAAGTCACAATCACCCTGATATGTAAAACACACAAAGACTCAAGAAAGAAAGACAACTTCAGACCAATTTCTATCTTTAAAAGGATACGAAAGTACTCAATAAAATACTCAAACTGAATCCAGGAACACATCAAAAACATTATCCAGCATGTGCAAGTAGGCTTCATCCCAGGGATGCAGGGATGGTTCAACATACAAAAATCCATGAATGCAATCACCATATAAAGAAACTGAAAGAAAAAAAATCACATGATCATCTCATTAGATGTGGAAGGAGCCTTTGACAAAATCTAACACTCTGTCAGGTTAAAAGTATTAGAGATATTAGGGATACAGGGAATATACCTAAACATAATCAAAGCAATATACAGCAAGCCAATAGCCAACATCAAACTAAAGGGAGAGAAACTTAAGGGAATTCTACTAAAATCAGGGACAAGACAATTTGTCCCACTCTCTTCCTATCTATTCAATATAGTACTTGAAGTTCTAACCAGAGCAATAAGACAACTAAAGGAAATCAAGGGGATACAAATAGGAAAGGAAGAAGTCAAGGTATTACTATTTATGGAAGTTACAATAGTATACATAAGCGACCCAAAAAATTCTACCAGAGAACACCTACAGCTGATTAACTCCTCAGCAAAGTGGCTGGATACAAAATTAAGTCAAGAAATCAGTAGCTTTCCTTTATATAAATGATAAATGGACTGAGAAAGAAATTGGTGAAATAGCACCCTTTTAAAATAGCCATGAGCAATATAAAATATCTTGGTGTACCTCTAATCAAGCAAGTGAAAGATCTATATAACAAGAACTTCAAGTCCCTGAAGAAAGAAATTGAAGATGATATCAGAAGATGGAAAGACCCCCAATGTTCATGAATAGGTAGGATAGACATAGTGATAATGGCCATCTTACCAAAAGCAATCTAAAGATTCAATCCCATCAAAATTCCAACACAATTTTTATAGACTTTGAAAGAGCAAATCTCAACTTCATATGGAAAACCAAAAAACCCAGGAAATCCAAAATCATCCTGAACAATAACAAAACTTTGGGAGGATTCACCATTCCTGACCTCAATCTGTACTACAGAAGAATAGTGACTTAAAATAAACTGCATGGTTTTGGTACATAAACAGACAAGTTGATCAGTGGAATTGGTTCAAATTCCCAGAAATGAACCCACACACCCATGGACAGTTGGTTTTTTGATAAAGAATCCAAAACCGTACAATGGGGGAAAAAGAATGCATCTTTAGCATGTGGTATTGGTCTAACTGGATGTATACATGTAGAAGAATGTAAATAGATCTGTATTTACCACTTTTCACAAAACTCAAGTCCAAGGGGATCAAGGATGTCAACATAAAACCAGATACACTGAATCGCATAGAAAAGAAAGTGGGAAATACTCTTGAAAGCATTGGTACAGAAGACAAGAATACCAATGGCTCAAGCTCTAAGATCAACAATTGATAAACAAGAACTCACAAAAATGAAAATCTTTTGTAAGACAAAGGACACTGTCAATAGGACAAAATGGCAGCCTACAGATTAGGAAATGATCTTCACCAACCCTACATCAGACAGAGAATTAATATGCAAAATTTATAAAGAACTCAAGAAGTTAGACACCAAAAACTCAAATAACCAATTAAAATATAGGGTACAGAGCTAAACAGAATTCTTAACAGAGGAATCTGGAATGGTCAAAAGCATTTAAAGAAATGTTCAGAGTCCTTAGTCATCAGGGAAATGCAAATCAAAACAACTCTAATGTGACTGGGGGCAGGGAGTTTTGAGATTTTAGAAGCTTAAGCCAGGCCCAGTAGTGGCTTACTGTCACTTCCTGCTGCCAACAGATCCAGGTGTAGAATCTGCAGCTACCTTTCTAGTACAATGTCGCCTGCCATCATATTTCCTGCCATGATGATAATGTACTGAACTTATGAATTGTTATAAATTCTTAAATACAAGCTCCAATTAAATGTTTTCCTTTCTAAGAGTTGCCAAGATCTTGGTGTCTCTTCACAGCAATAAAACCCTAGGACAGAAGTCAATACCAGGGACTAGTGTATTGCTGTGACATGCTTGAACAGGATTTTGTTTAATGGATTGTGGATTTCTGAATTTTGGATTAGAAATGCAGCTGGGTGTTTAAATGGAGATTAAAGGGTCATGCTAGTAGAAGCATGGAAGAAAGTGGTACTGAGTGTAATTTCAACCATGGGTGCCTGGTTCTAGAAGTTTTGAAAAGAGCTATGAGGGGCCCCTATCACAATGCCCTGACTCCATCTTCCAGTTCACATCTACTTGTAATCTTAGAGGCCTGCAACCACCAGAGAGTCCCAGGTGATAAAGATACCTCAATTTTCTGTCTGCCAGCCCCTCCAGGCAAACCTAGCAGCAGCAAGTTCTGCCTGTCCAATCTGCACACCACTGCCCAGGCCACAACTCTACCTATGTTGCTAGAGGCCTGCCGCTGCCTAGGACAACTAGGTGAGGTCTTCAAGACCCAAATCCTTACCTCCTGGGTCCTATGGGAAGCTCAGGGGTTGTGAAGCATTGAGTTCCATCTTTCTGTCCATAAAACCTACAACCCTAGAGGCCTGCAACCATTAGGGACCACTGGATCCCTGGAGGTCTGCTGCCACCAGTAAAAACAAGGATACCCTCAATTTCAAAGGCCTGCTAACATAAAATAATAGGAATAACAGATGGAAAAGAGTCCCAGCTCCAAGACGCAGAAAATATTTTCAACAAAATCAGAGAAGAAAATTTTCCCAACATAAGATGAGATGCCTATAAACATACATGAAGCTTACAGAACACCAATTAGACTAGATCAGAAAATAAAATCCTCCCATTACATAATAATTGAAACACTAAATCTACAGAACAAAGCAAGACTATTAAAAGGTACAATGGAAAAATGCCAAGTAATATGCAAAAGCAAACCTATCAGAATGACCGACTTCTCAGCAGAGACTCCAAAAGCCAGTAGGGCCTGGGCAGATGTGTGATAGGTCCTTAACAGACCACATAAGTCAGCCTAGACCACTATATTTATCAAAACTTTCAATAATTATAGATGGATAAAACAAGATATTCTACAACAAAACCAAATTTAAACAATATCTGTCCATAAATCTGTCCCTAAAAAAGATAATAGAAGGGAAACTCAAAGAAGATAAATACACCCAAGAAATCACAGGAAATAAATAACACCATATCATCTCAAAGGGAAATACACATACAGACACACAGACATACACAGACACAGACACACACAGATAGACATACACCCATACACACACACACACACACACACACACACACACACCAGCCACCACCAATATCAAAATAACAGGAATTAATAATTGCTGGTCATTAATCTCTCTGAACATCAAGGAAATCAATTCCCCAATAAAAAGACACAAACGAACAGAATGGATTAAAAAACAGGATCCATCATTCTGCTGCATACACAAAGCACACCTCACCAACAAGCATAAATATGTCAGATTAAAGTTCTGTAAAAGGATTTTTAAACAAATAGACCCCAGAAACAATCTAGAGTAGCTATTCTAACTTCTAATAAAAGAGACATTCAACCAAAAGTAATCAAAAGAAATGCAGAAAAACACTTCATACTCATCAAAGGAAAAATCTACCAAGATAGCATCTCAATTCTGAATATATGCCACAAATGTAAGGGCACCCACATTTGTAAAAGAAAGATTACTGATGCTTAAATCACACATCAAACACCACACATTAATGTTGGGAGATATTCCACTCCCACTAATGGATGGGTCATTGATACAGAAACTAAACAGAGAAATAATTGAATGAAATGGCATTATGAATCAAATGGACCTAACAGATATCTATAGAACATTTGAGACGAACACAAAAGACTATGCCTTCCTCTCAGTACCTCATGAAATCTTCAAAATTGATCATATAGTCAGTCACAAAGCTAGCACCACAGGTGCAAGAATATTGGAATAACTCCTTGCATCCTATCAGATCACCATGGAATAAGCTAAATTTTAATGAAAAGAGACACAACAGAAAGCCTACAAACTCATAGAAACTGAACAACTCTCTACTAAATGATCACTGTATCATGGAAGAAATAAAGAAATTAAAGACTGTAGAATTCAATGAAAATGAAGGCACAACATACTCAAACTTATGAGATACAATGAAAACATTGGTAAGAGGAAAGTTCATAGCACCTTCCTGAGTGCCTTCATAAAGAAATTGGAGAGTTCTTATACTAGCAAGTTTAAAAGTATACCTGAAAGCTCTAGAAGAAAAAGAAGCAAACACATACAAGAAGAGTTGATTGCAGGAAATGCCAGGAGCTGTTGTAGGACAAGCTAATAACTAGCAGGTGATCTTCCTGAGATAAGTCTGCCTTGGATTAAAAGAAAAAGCCATGACAGATTTACCCTGATAGACAAAGCCCATGAGAAAATCATTTTAGGAAAGATTCCTGTTACTTATATGCTTTTCCTGTTATTATTAAACATATATAACAATCACTAGATATTAGCCCACCCTTGGAGCAGATCTCTGCAGAACTACAAAGATGTACTGCCTTGTAGAGATGCTATATAGACAAATAGATGACTTAATTCTTAATGATGATCCTATAAGAATTCCTAAAATTATATCAGTATTTATTAAGCTCTTTTAAACTATTAGGTCCTTTATGATAATCAAAACTGCAATGAGAACTCTGCTAATATTCAAGTGTCACCAGTTAATTGTTTCCTATAGTAAGCAGGCATTCTACTACTCAAAGCACAATTCAAGAGGTTGTAAGACCATTAACCAAAGGTTAATAATAAAAAGGGAACTGACAGTTTATTATAGGTGCAAGGACAGAAGATAAAATATTGAATGGGTTTATCTATACAAAACTTCAGTAATAACTTAGTTATGTTTTTTAAACTCTCCATGAACCTGTGGAGCTGTGACAGTTGAATGTTTAGCCAGAAAATTACTCCTAATGTATATGCATGTCAACATTCTCTGTTGTAAACTTCTTATTCGATTTATGATTTGAATTTAAGTATAAACTTGTAATGAACTTTTTACCATGTGAGCATGTATTCTAAAAGATTTGTGAGTGCCGAAGACAAAGAGAAGGGATGATCATTCTGCTTTCCCCCTTTTTCTTAGAGAGCTTTCATAGAGAACTTTTTACAACTTGGAAATAAATTCACTAAATTCATTTCTCAGATTGTCCCCTTTTCTACCTGGGACTTCAACTAGCAGGCTAAAAGTTGGAGCTATACAATTCCTGAGGAGATAGAACAAAGGCTTCATTACGTGATCTCCTGCTGTTTTAGGGTAGGTACTAAATGCCAGAGACTGCAATTGCTGGCCTCAGAGGATCAAAAAAGGGATGTCAGCTACAGTGGCAAAGTAACTAAGATAAGTAAACTTTTTATTATTATACAGCAACCCTAAATATCTCTTAAGACAAAGTCTTTCCCCCATATCTTGTAAGACAAAGTCTTACCCCGCCCCCCCGCCCATGCTCTTCCCCCTCTGCTGCCTCAAGGAGAACAAAGAACAAGAAAGGAGATCTACCAGAGCTGGCCCCTGGGAAGAAAATAAATGCAGGGCTGAAATCAATAAATTAAAAGAGAATAATACAAAGAATCAAGAAAACAAAGAGCTGGTTCTTTGAGAAAACCAATAAGCTAGACAAACCCTTAGCCAATCTCACTATGAGGCAGAGAGACAGAATCAAAATTAACTAATCAGAAATAAAAAGAGAGACATAAAAGCAGAAACAGGAAATTTTTAAAAAGTCATTAGGTCTTACTTCAAAATCAAGTACTCTGCAAAATTGGAATATGTAAATGAAAAAAATGATTTTTCTATACAGATACTACTTACCAAAGTTAAATAAAGATCATGTAAGCTATTTACATAGTCTTATAACTCCTAAAGAAATAAAAGCAATCATTTAAAGTCTCCCAATCAAAAAATAGAAATTAAAAAAGTCAAGAACCAAGTGATTTTAGCACAGAATTATACCAGACTTTCAAAGAATATCTAATACCATAGTACTCAAACTCCTCCACAAAATAAAAAAGAAGGAACATTGCCAAACTCATTACATGAAGCCACAGTCACCCTGATAAATAAACCACACAAAGTTTTAACAAAGAAAGAGTATTTCAGACCAATTTCCTTTATGACATTGATAAAAAAATACTCACGAACTAAATCCAAGAACACATCAAAAACATCATTCCTCAAGGTAGATCAAGTAGATTTCATCCCAGGGCTGCAGGGGTAGTTCAATATATGAAAACACATCAACATATTCCACCATACAAACAAACTAAAATGAAAAAAAAAAAAGAAACATATGAACATCTAATTAAAGGCTAATTAAAAGCCTTTGACAAAATCCAACACCCCTTACTGATAAAAGTCTTGGAGAGATCATGGATACAGGTGTATAACTAAACACAATAAAGGCAATGTACAGCAAAACAACAGCCAACATCAAATTAAATGGTGAAAAACTTAAAGCAATTCCACTAAAATCAGGGAGAAGGTAAAGCTGTCCACTCTCTCCTTACCTCTTCAATATAATACTTGAAGTCCAAGCTAAAGCAACATGAAAAGAAAAGGACATCAATGTGATATAAATTGGAAAGGAAGAAGTCAGAGTATTGCTATTTGTAGACAATATGATATATATATATATATATATATATATATATATATATATATATATATATATATATAAATACACACACACACACACACACACACACACACACACACACGCATGCACGCACATATATATATCCCAAATTTCTACCAGAGAACTTTTACAGCTTTTAAACACCTCCAGCAAAGCAAAATTAAACCAAATAAATTAGCCACCCTCCATTATGCAAACAATAAATGGGCTGATAAAGAAGTACGGGAAACAATATCCTTCACAATAGCCACAAATAATATAAAACATCTTGGTGTAACTCTAACCAAGCAAGTGAATGACCTGTATAATAACTTCAATACTCTGAAGAAAGAAATTGAAAAAGGTATCAGATGATAGAAAGATCTCACATGCTCATGGATTGGTAAGATTAATGTAGTTAAATGGCCATTGTACCATAAGTAAACTACAGATTCAATGCAAATGCCATCAAAATTTCAACACAATTCTTTACAGATCTTGAAAGAACAATTTTCAAATTCATATGGAAAAATAAAAATCCCATACAATACAAGAACTTCTGGAGGCATCAACATCCCTGACTTTAAGCTGTATCACAGAATAATAGTAATAAACACTGCATGGTATTGGTATAGAAACAGACAATTTGATCAAGGAAATCAAATCAATGACTCAGAAAAAATACCCACACCCCTGGGGACACTTGTTTTTGACAAGGAAGCCAAAACCAAATAATGGATATGGGAAAGCATTTTCAATAAATGGTAATGGTCTAGCAGGATGTCTGTATGTAGAAGAATGTAAATAGATCTATATTATCAGCCTGCACAAAATTTAAGTTCATGTGGATCAAAGACCTCCATATGAAGCTAGGTACACTAAATCTGATAGAACAGAAAGTGGAAGCCTTGAAGTCATGGGTACAGGAGAAAACTTCCTGAAGAGAATACCCATACTTCAGATACTAAGATCAACAATTAACAAATGAGGCCTTATGAAACTGAAAAGCTTGTGTAAGGCAAAGGACAGTGTCAATAGGGAAAAAAAACAACAAACAACAAAACAAAACAAAACAAAAGCAGCTTTCAAACTGGGAAAAGATCAACAACCATACATTTGACGAAAGGCTAATATGTAAAATATATAAAGAAGTTAAACACCAACAACCCAAATAATCCAATTAGAAAGTGGGCTACAGAGCTAAACAGAATTCTCAACATAGGAATTTCTAATGGCCAAGAAACACTTTTGAAATGGTCAGTGTCCTTAGTAATCAAGAAAATGCAGATCAAAATGACTATGGGATTCTATCTTATACCCATCAGAATGGCTAAGATCAAAACCTCAAGGGATAGCACATGCTGGCAATGATGTGGAGCAAGGGGAACACTCCTCCATTGCTGATAGAATGCAAAGATGTATAACCACTGTGGAAATTTTGTAGTTTTTCAGGCAATTGGGAATTTTCAGACAATTTGTACCTCAAGACCCAGCTATACCACTCCTGCACATATACCCAAAAGATGCAAAGTTACTCTACCAGACCACAAAGACTCACTCAGCTATGTTTATAGCAGCTTTATTTATAATAGCCAGAAACTGGAAAGAACCCAGATGTCCTTCAACTGAAGAATGGATAAGGAAAATGTGGTTCATTTACCCAATGAAATACTATTTGAATATTTAAATTTTTTTCAAATGACATCATGAATTTTACAAGCAAATGTATGGAACTAGAAAATATCATATGGAGTGATATAACTCACACCCCAAAAGTCATGCATTGTCTGTACTCACTTTTAACTGTATATTAGATATAAAGTACAGGATAACCATGCTACAATCCAGGGACCCAAAGAAGTCAAATAACAAAGAGGGTCCAAAAAAGGAAGCTTGAATCTTTCTCAGACTGGAAATAAAAGAAATATCTGAGGTTTATGGGGGAGAAGGAAACTGGGCGGGACATGGTATTAGGAGAGGAGCAGGGAGAGGGAATCAGGTGTAAGCAGAGCAGAGAGAGAAAGTAAATTGGAGGTGGGTGTGGGGGGCATCTCAAGTTGTGCCAAAACCTTGGATGGCAGAGGCCCCAGAGAGTCTGCAGGGATGATTCTGGCTGAGACTCCTAGCAGTAGTGGGCAGAGAGCATAAAGAGGCTACCTCCTGTAGTCAGGCAAGATTTCCAGTGAAGGGGTAAGTACATAAAACCTTCAACCTACACACACACACACACACACACACACACACACACACACACACACACACACACACACTTTCTACAAGTTGTGCAGGAACAAAGATGGCTCAACTTAAGATGCATCCCAAGGGCAAGAACCAATTCCTGACACTATTAATGATACTCTGTTATGCTTGCAGATAGGCGCATACCATAACTGTCCACTGACAGCTCCACCCAGCAGCCAATAAAAACAGAAACAGAGACCCACAGCTAAATATTAGATGGAGCTCAGGGAGTCTCATGAAAGAGTTGGGGGAATTTGAGGGATCCAACAGGGATAGGGACTCCACAAGTAGACCAATAGAGTCAAATAACCTGAATCCTTGGGGCTCCCAGAGATTGAATCCCAACAAAAGAGCAAACCTGGGATGAACCTAGCCCCCCCTACATATGTAGGGGATGTATAGCTTGGTCTTCATGAGGGAACCCCAATGGCTGGATCTGTCCCTGAATCAGTTGCCTGTTGCTTTTCTGTGGATTCCTTTCCAATAACTGGGCCTCTTTGTCTGGCCTGACTGGGAGAGGATGTGCATTGTCCTTCAGTGACTTAATGTGCCAGGTTGGGTGTGATACCCAGTAGGGGCCTCCCCCTTCTCAGAAAAGAAGGGGTAGAGGAATTTGGAGGAAAGCTGTGTGATGGGAAGACTAGGAGGAAGGAATAACTGATATTGGGATATAAATTGAATAGATAGATAGATAGATAGATAGATAGATAGATAGATAGATAGATAGATATGTCTAAACAACAATTATTGTCTTGCAGAATACCATTGTGTGTAGAGTTGTTTTGGCAAGAATTAAGAGACAGCTAGTACAGTTTTTATTGCAAAATGAATCCTGGCACTTCAAGTCACTACAGGACTAGGTAAATCCTCTCCCACTGAGGCCAGTCAAGGCAGCCTCATTAGGAAAGCAGTATCCACAGGCAGGTAATAGATTTAGGGACAGTCCTTGTTCCAGTTGTTGAGGAGCCCAAATGGAGACCATGCTGTACTTCTGCTACACATGTGCAAGGGTTCTTTGATTGGTGGTTCAGTCTCTGTGAGCACCCAAGGTACAGGTTAGTTGACACTTCTTGTGGAGTCCCTATCCTCTCCAGGTACCTCAATACTTCCCCCAACACTTCCACAAGCCAATCTGTGGATTATAGCACGTGTACACTGTATTTATGGCTAATTCCCATTTATAAGTGATTATATAACATGCGTGCCCTTTTGGGTCCTTTTGGGTCTGTGTTACTAACTCAGGATGATTTTTTTCCTGTTCCATCTTTTTGCTGCAAATTTTGTGATGTCCTTTTTAGTAGCTGTATAGTATTCTACTGTGTGGATGAATCTCATTTTCTTTATCTATTTTTAGTTGAAGGGCATGTGGGTTCTTTCCAGTTTCTGACCATTACAAATAAATCTGCAATGAACATAATAGAGCAAGTGTCCTTGTGGTATTGGGTATGTACCCAAGAGTGGTATAGCTTGGTCTTGAGGTATAACTATTCCCAATTTTCTGAGAAACCACCAAATAGATTCCCAGAGTAGTTGTACAAGTTTTCACTCCCAACAACAATGGAGGAGTGATCACCATTCTCAGTATCCTCAATAGCATGTGCTGAAGCTGGAGTTTTTGATCTTAGCTAGTCTTACTTATGCCGTTTCATGACTTCCCATTTATCAGTTGTTGATCTTTAAGCCTGAGCTATTGGTATTCTGTTCAGGAAGTTGTCTCCTGTGCCAATGTGTTGAAGTCTATTCCCCAATTCATCTTTCTTCTTCTTCTTCTTCTTCTTCTTCTTCTTCTTCTTCTTCTTCTTCTTCTTCTTCTTCTTCTTCTTATTATTATTATTATTATTATTATTATTACTTTTACTTTTTATACTCCAGTCTTTATACCGTTCCTGGTCCACCATCCCACAGTTCTTCAACCTATTCTTCCTCCCCCTGTCTCAAAGAGGATGCCCCCACTACTCTCTCACCAGGCTTCCCTACTCTCTGGGACCTCAAGTCTCTTGAGGGTTAGGCTCATCTTCTCTCACTGAGGCCATATCAGGCAGTGTTCTGCTGTATACATGTCAGGGGCCTTGGAACAGCTAGTGTATACTGCCTGGTAGGTGGCTCAGTTTCTGAGAAATCTCAGGGGTCCAGCTTAGCAGAGAATGCTGGTCTTCCTATGAGGTCCCCCTCCTCCTCAGCTTCTTTCAGCCTTTCTCTAACTCAACCTCAGGGGACCCTGACTTCAGTCCATTGGTTGGGTGTAAGTATCTGCATCTGTCTCAGTCACCTGTTTGTTGGGCCTCTTGGAGGACAGCCATGCTAGGTTCCTGTCTGTAAGCACACCATAGCATCAGTAATAGTGTTAGGTCTTGGAGCTTCCCTTTGAGATAGATACCAAGTTGAGTCAGTCACTGGACCTTCTTTCCCTTGGCCTCTTCTCCATTTTTATTCCTGCAGTTATTTTAGACAGGAACAACATAAATATACAAGAAACCTATAGAACATCAAATAGATTGGACCAGAAAGGAAAATCCTCTCATCACATAATAATCAAAACACTAAATGCACAGAACAAAGAAAGAATATTAAAAGCTATAAAGGAAAAAAGCAAGTGACATATAAAGCAGACCTATCAGAATGAAACCAAACTTCTCAAAAGAGAGCCTAAAAGCCAGAAGAGCCTGGACAGATGCCATGCAAATGCTAAGAGAACAGAAATGCGAGCCCAGGCTACTATACTCTGCAGAACTCTCAATCATCATAGATGAAGAAACTAAAATATTCCAGGACAAAACTAAATGTAAACAACATAGATACAGCCCTACAGAGGATTCTAGAAGGAAAACTCTAACACAAGGAGTGTACCTACACCAAAGAAAAATCAAGAAATTAATCATCTCACAACAAAACCTAAAGGAGAGAATCACATTCACATAATGCCACCTACAATAGCAAACATATCAGGACTAGAAATCATCTGTCTTTAATATCTCTCAATATCAGTGAATTCAAATCCCCAATAAAAAGACATAAACTGACTGAATACTCAATCATGATCCACTATTTTGCTGCATACAAGAAACACACCTCAATGACAAAGGCAGATACTACCTCAGAGAAAAAGGCTGGAAAAAAGTCTTCCAAGCAAATGGTCCCAAGAAAAAAGTAGAAGTTGCCATTCTAATGTTCAATAAAATAGATTTACAACCAAAAGATATCAAAAGATGGGGAAGGACAATTCATATTCATCAAGGGAAAAATACACCAAAAGAGTCTCAATTCTGAATATCTAGGCCCCAAATGCAAGAACACCCAGACTCATAAAAGAAACTTTACTAAAGTTTAAAACACACACATTGAACCCCACATGATAGTAGTGGAAGACTTCAACACCCTACTCTCACCAATTGGCAGGACATTGAAACAGAAATCAAACAGAGACACAGTGAAACTAATAGGGATTATGAACCAAATGATTTAACAGATGCATACAGAACATTTCACCCTAAAACAAAAAAATACAATTTCTTCTCAGCACCTCATTGTACCTTCTCCAAAACTGACTGTATAATTGGTCACAGAACAAGCCTCAACAGATACAAGAAGATTGAAATTATTCCGTATATCCTATCAGATGACCACAGAATAAGGCTAGAGTTCAATAACAACAAAAACAAAACAAAAACTCACATACCCATAGAAATTGAACAACTCTATATTCAATGGTAACTTGGTCAGGGAAAAAATAAAGAAGAAATTAAAGACTGAAAAAGCATTTGACAAAACACAGCACCCTTTCATGTTAAAAGTATTGGAGAGATCAGGAACTCAACACCCATACCTAAGCATAATAAAAGCAATATACAAGAAACCAACAACCAATATCAAATTAAATGGAGAGATCCTTGAAGCAATCCCACTAAAATCAGGGACAAGAAAAGGCTGCCCACTCTCCTAGTATCTATTCAGTATAGCATTCAAAGTTCTAGCTAGAGCAAAAAGACAACAAAATATCAGGGGGATACAAGTTGGCAAAGAAGAAGTCAGGGTATTACTTATTTGCAGATGATATGATAGTATAAATAAGCCACCCCAAATATTCTACCAGAGAAAATTCTATAGCTAATAAACAACTTCAGCAAAGTGGCTGGATATAAAATTAACTCAAACAAATCAGCTGCCTTCCTTTATACAAATAATAAATGGGCTGAGAAAGAAAATAGGAAAACAACACCCTTCACAAAAGTCACAAATAATATAAAATATCTTGGGGTAACTCTAACCAAACAACTGAAAGATCTGTATGACAAGAACTTCGAGTCTCAAAAAATAAAATAAAATAAAATAAAATAAAATAAAATAAAATAAAATAAAATAAAATAGGACCTCAGAAAATGGAGAGATCTCCCATGCTTATGGATTGGTATGATCAACATAGTAAAAATGGCCATCCTACCAAAAGCAATCTACAGATTCAACACAATCCCCAAAATTCCAACACAATTCTTCAAAGACATGGAAAGAGCAATTTTCTCTTTTTTTAATTGAATATTTTCTTTATTTATATTTCAAATGTTATCCCCTTTCCCAGTCCCCCCCCATGCCCTCTATACCATCCCCCTCCTCCTGCTTCTATGAGAGTGTTCCCCCATCCACCCATCCACTTCCTTCTTCCTGCCTTGGCATTACCCTACACTGGGGGCATCAAGACTACACAGGACCAAGGGCCTCTCCTCCCACTCATGCCCAATAAGGCCATCCCCTGCTACATATCCAGCTGGAGCCATGGGCCCCTCCATGTGTACTCTTTGGTTGGTGATTTAGTCCCTGGGAGCTCTGGGGGGTCTGGTTGGTTGATATTGTTGTTCTTCCTACGGGGTTGAAAACCCCTTCAGCTCCTTCGGTCCTTCTTAGAAGGGAGAACAAAATACTCATGGGAGCAAATATGGAGAAAAAGTGTGGAGCAGAGACTGAAGGAAAGGCCATCCAGAGACTGCCCCACCTGGGGATCTATCCCATATACAGTCACCAAATGTAAACACTATTGTGGATGCCAAGAAGTGCATGCTGACAGGAGCCTGATATAGCTGTCTCCTGAGAGGCTCTGCCAGGGCCTGACAAATACAGAGGCGGATGCTTGCAGCCAACCATTGGACTGAGCATGGGGTCCTCAATGGAGGAGTTAGAGAATGGACTGAAGGAGCAATTCTCAATTTCATATGGAAAAACAAGAACCAAGGATAGTGAAAACAGTTATTAACAATAAAATAACTTCTGGGGATATTACTATCTCTCACCTCAAGCTGTACTACAGAGAAAAAGTGATAAAAACTCCATGGTATTGGTACACAGACATACAGATTGATCAATGTAATAGAATTGAAGACCCATAAATAAAACCACACACTTATGGACATTTGATCTTTGACAAAGAAGCCAAAAATATACAATGCAAAAAGAAAGCATCCTCAATAAATGATGCTGGTCTAAATGTCAGTATGTAAGTAGAAAAATAAATATAGATCCATATTTGTCACCTTGAATAAAGCTCATGTCCAAGTGGATCAAGGACATCAACATAAAACAAGTTACACTGAATTTAATAGAAGAGAAAGTGGGAAAGAGCCTTGAACTCATTGGCACAGGGGGAAATTTCCTAAACAACTCCAGTGGCACAGGTTCTAAAATCAACAATTGATAAATTCATGAAACTGAAAAGTTTTTGTAAGGCAAAAGACATAGTCAATAGGACAAATCTACAACCTACAGATTGGGAAAAAAATCTTGACTAACCCTACAGCTGATAGAGGGCTAATATCCAAAATATATAAAGAACTCAAGAAGCTAACTTAAAAAAAAATCAAACAACACAATTTAAAAAATGGTGTATAGAGCTAAACAGGCAACTCACAGCAGAGGAATCTGGAATAGTTGAGAAACACTTAAAGAAATGTTCAAAGTCTTTAGTGATCAGAGAAATGCAAATCAAAATGACCCTGAGATTCCACCTTACACCAATGAGAATGGCTAAGATCAAAAACTCAGGTGGCAGCACATGTTGGCAAGGACGTAGAGAAAGAGAAACACTCCTCCATTGTGGTGGGATTGCAAATTGGCACAATCACTCTGGAAATCAATCTGGAGGTTCCTCAGAAAATCGGAAATAGATCTACCTGAAGACCCAGCAATACCACTCTTGGGCATATCTCCAAAAGATGCCCCACCATACTCCATGGTCATGAGCTCCACTATGTTCATAACAGCCTTATCTGTGATAGCCAGAAGCTGAGAACAACCAGATGTCCCACAGTGGAACAATGGATACAGAAAATGTGGTTCATTTACACAATGGAATACTACTCATCTACTAAGAATGAGGACATCATGAGTTTTGCAGGCAAATGGATGGAACTAGAAAATATCATCCTGACAGTGAGTTAACTCAGACCCCAAAGGACATGCATGGTATGTACTCACTAATAAGTGTATATTAACCAAAAAAAAAGCACAGAAATCCTAGGATATAACCCCCAGAACTCAAGAAGGTTAACAAGCAGAAGGGCCCAAGTGAGGATGGTTTGATCCCACTTTGGAGGAAGAAGAAAGCAATCACAGAAGGCAGAGGGAGGGAGGGACCTGGTGGGAGAGGGGACAGGGATGGTTAAAGGGGAACATGATCAAGTATGGGGGTGAGGGGAACAGGAGAATCAGCAGAATAAATGGAAATATGCAACCTCAGGGGGTGGGAGTGGGGGATGACACTCAAGAAAGTACCAGAGACCTCAGAGGTGAGAGACACTCAGGACACAAAGGAAGAAACCTTAGTTGAAATGCCCAACAGTGGGGAGAGGGAACTTGTACAGTCCACCTCTAGTAGAAAGACAGGGCATCAACAGTCAAAAAATCTGACCCACTTTAACTTTTCACTAGATTTAGTGTATCAGGTTTATGTTGAGGTCTTTGGTCCACATAGTCTCTAGTTTTTTGAAGGGTCTAAATGTGTGTGTGTGTGTGTGTGTGTGTGTGTGTGTGTGTGTGTGTGTTGCATTCTTCCAAACACAGACATCCAGTTAAACCAGCACCATTTGCTGAAAATTCTTTCTTTCATTGTATGGTTTTGACTTCTATGTCAAAAATCAAGTGTCTGTAAGTGTGTGGGTTTATTTCTGGGTCTTCTATACCAATACCATTCAGATTTTAATTCCCATTTCTCTTAAGCACAGCTTGAGATCAGGGATGGTGATACCTCTAGAAGTTCTTTTATTGTACAGGATTGTTTTAGCTATCCTGGGTTTTTTGTTTTTCCATATGAAATTGAGAATTTCTCCTTCAAGGTCTATAAAAATTGTGTTGGAATTTTGATAGGAATTGCATTATATAAGTATGTTGCTTTTGCTAAGTTGGCCATTTTAACTATGTAAATCCTATGGATCCATGAGCACAGGAGATCTTTCCATCTTCTGATAACTTCTTCAGTTTCTTTCCTCAGGAACTTGAAGTTCTTGTCACAGAAGTCTTTCACTTGCTTTGTTAGAGTTACACCAAGATATTTTATACTATTTGTAGCTATTGTGAAGGGTGTTGATTTCCTAATTTCTTTCTCAGCCCATTTATTACTTGTATAAAGGAGAGCTACTGATTTCTTTGAGTTACATTTGTATCCAGCAACTTTGCTGAAGATTTTTATAAGCTTATGAGTTCTGTGGTAGAATTTTGTCATTGTTATTATTATTATTATTATTATTATTATTATTATTATTATTATTATTAAATTTGTTTAACATTGTTCAACAGGATAATGAGTAACAACAGTAAGGCAAAAAAGAGATTAGCTGAATTTTTAAATATTTATTTATTTATATACCAAATGCTGCCCTCTTTTCTGGTCCTCCTTCACAGAGAATATCCCCTTCCTCTTGTCTTCTGAGATGTTGGGATCCCCTTGGGTATCCCACCACCCAAGTACATGGTACATTGTCTCTGCCAGTTGAGGTGCATCCTTTCCCACTGAGTCCAGACAAGGCAGTCCTGTTGGCAAACAGATACCATAATCAGGCTACAGCTTTAGGGAGAGCCTCCACTTGAGTTGTTGGGGGACTCACATGGAGACTGAGCTTCATGACTGTTAAATATATGCCAGGGGCCTCATTCCAGCCTGTGTGTGTTCTCTGGTTGGTAGCTCATTCTGTATGAGCTCCCAGAGGTTCAGGTTAATTGACTTGGTTGGACCTCCTGTGGGGTTTCTATTCCCCTTTAGGACATTCAATTCTTCCTCCAACTCTTCCAATAAGTCCCAGACCTTCATCCAATATTTAGCTGTGGGTAACTGGGTCTGTTTCAGTCAGCTGCTGGGTAAAACATCTCTCAGGAAACAGTTACCTGTTAATAACAATACACTGACTTCTTTTCCAATTTGTATTACCTTGATCAATTTTAGTTGTGCTATTGTTCTGGTTAGAACTTCAAGTACAAAATTGGAGAGATACAGAGAGTGTAGACAGCCTTGTCTTATCCTTGATTTTAGTGGAATTCCTTTGCTTCTATCCATTTAATTTGATGTTGGATGTTGGCTTGCTGTGTATTGCCTTCATTGTGTTTGTGTACTGCCTTCATTGTGTTTATGTATATGCCTTGTATCCCTGATTTCTCCAAGATTTTTAGCATTAGGTTGTGTTGGATTTTTTTCAAAGGTTTCTGTTCAGCATCTAATGAATGATCATGTGGGTTTTTTCTTTCTGTTTGTTTATATGGCAGAGTAAGTTGATGAATTTTCATATATTGAACCACTTGCATTCTTGGGATGACGCCTGCTTGATCATGGTGGATGATGTTTTGATGCGTTCTTGGATTCAGTTTGTGGGTATTTTATTGAATATTTTTGCATCAACATTCCTAAGGGAATTTGGTCTGAAATTCTCTTTGTTGGGTTTTCATGTGGTTTGTCAGGGTAACTGTGGTCTCAAAGAATGAGTTTGTCCATGTTCCTTTTGTTTTTATTTTGTGGAATAGTTTGAGGTGCATTGGTATTAGCTCTTCTTTGAAAGTATGGTAGAATTCTACACTAATACCATCTGGTCCTGGGCTTTCGTTGTTGTTGTTGGGAGACTTTTAGTGACTGCTTCTATTTCCTTAAGGGTTATAGCAATGTTTACTTTGTTTAATTGATCTTGATTTAACTTTTATAAGTGGAACCTATCAAGAAAAATCATCTGTTCTATTTAGATTTTTTAATTTTGTGGAGTGCAAGTTTTTGAACTAAGACCTGAAGATTCTTTGAATTTTCTCAGTGTCTGGTGTTATGTCACTGTTTTCATTTCTGATTTTATTAATTTGGATACTGTCTTTCTGCCTTTTAATTTGGCTAAGGCTGCATCTATCTTATTGATTTTCTCAAGTAATCAGCTCTTGGTTTTGTTGATTCTTTGAATTGTCCTCTTGTTTCTAATTTGATTACAGGCCTGTGTTTGATTATTTCCTTCTACTTCTCTTGAGTGTGTTTGCCTCTTTTTCTTCTAGAGCTTCCTGGTATGCTGTTAAGTTGCTAGTAAGAGATTTCTCCAGTTTCTTTATAAAGGCAGTTAGTGCTATGAACTTTCCTCTAAGCACAGCTTACATTGTGTTCCATAAGTTTGGCTATCATGTGCCTTCATTATCATTGAATTCCAAAAAGTCTTTAATACTTTATTTCTCCTTTGGCCTACAAGTCACTGAGTCTAGAGTTCTTCAATCAACATGTGTTTGTAGGCTTGTTGTTTCTGTTGTTGTTGGAGTCCAGTTATAACCATGGTGATCTGATGAGGTACAAGGGAATATTTCAATGTTCTTGTATCTGTTGAAGCTTGCTTTGTGACTGAATATATGGTGAGTTTTCAAGAAGTTTCCATGAGGTGCTGAAAAGAATTCATATTCTTCTTTTGTCTTGTACTATAGATATGTTAGGTCCATTTGAATCTTATTCTCTGATAGTTTCATCATTTCTTTACCCAGTTTCAGACTCAATGACCTGTCCATTGGTAAGAGGGAAATGTTGAAGGTCTGATGTGTGATTTAAGCTTTAGTAATGTTTCTTTTATGAATGTGTATTCCCGTGTATTTGGAGCATAGATATTCTGAATAGAGAAGTCCTCTTGGTGAATATTTACCTTTATGACTAAGTGCCGTTCCCCATCTCTTTTGATTACATTTGGTTGAAAGTCTATCTTATTAGATGTTAAAATAGTGTCTCCAACTTGTCTCTTGCATCCTAGGAGTTCTGACAAAACCAGGCTCAAAAGAGGGACAGGCTCTAGTCAGAGACAGCATGGGCAATTAGGAGTAGAGATAACCAGATGGTAAGAGGTTAGTGCAAGACCATAAGCAACAAAAACCAATGCTACTTGACAACATCAGAACCCAGTTCTCCCACCACACCAAGCCCTGGATACTCCAACACACTTGAAAAGCAAGATTCAGATCTAAAATCCCATCTCATGAATATGATAGAGGACTTCAAAAAGGACATAAATCACTCCCTTAAAGAAATATAGGAGAACACAGAGTAGAAGCCCTTAAAGAGGAAACATCTCTTAAAGAAATACAGGAAAACACAATCAAACAGGCAAATGAATTGAACAAAATTGTCCAGGATCTAAAAATGGAAATGGAAACATTTAAAAAAAATACAAAGGGAGACAACACTGGATATGGAAAACCAAGAAAAGAGATCAGAAGTCACAAATGCAAGCATCACCAACAGAATACAAGAAATAGAAAAGAGAATCTCAGGTATAGAAAACACCACAGAAGATACTGACACAACAGTGAAAGAAAATACAAAAAGCAAAAAGCTCCTAACTCAAAATATTCAAGAAATCCAGGACACAATGAGAAGACAGAATCTAAGAATAATAGGTATAGAAGAGAGTGAAGATTCCCAACTCAAAGGGCCAGCAAACATCCTCAACAAAATTATAAAAGAAAACTTCCCTAACCTAAAGAAAGAGATGCCCATAAACATACAAGAAGCCTACATAACACCAAACAGATGGGACCAGAAAAGAAATTCCTCCCATCACATAATAATTAAAATACCAAATGCACAGAACAAAGAAAGAATATTGAAAGTGGTAAGGGAAGAAGGCCAAGTAACACATAAGGAGAGACCCATCAGAATTACATAAGATTTCTCAACAGAGATTCTAAAAACCAGAAGATCTTGGGCAGATGTCATACAGACTACAAGAAAACAAAAATGCCAGCCAAGGCTACTATATACATCAAACTTCTGAATTACCATAGAGGAAGAAAACAAGATATTCCATGACAAAACCAAATTTAAAAAATATCTTTTCACCAGTTCAGCCCTACAGAAGATAATAGAAGGAAAACTCGAACACAAGGAGGGAAAATGCACCCAAGAAAAAAGCAAAAAACTAATCTTCTCACAACAAACCCAAAAGAAGAGAACCACAAAAGCATAAAGCCACCTCTAACAACAAAAATAACAGGAAGGAACAATCCTTGGGCCTTAATATCTCTCAACATCAATAGACTCAATTCCCCAATAAAATATATATAGACTAACAGGCTGGATACATAAACAGGACCCAGCATTTTGCTACATACAGGAAACATACTTCAGTGACAAAGACAGACACTACCTCAAAGTAAAAGGCTGGAAAAAAAATTTTCCAGGAAAATGGCCACAAGAAACAACCTGGAATAGCCATTCTAAAATTCAGTGAAATAGTCTTTCAACCAAAACATCAAAAAAGATGGAGAAGGACACTACATACTCATCAAAGCAAAAATCTACCTAGAGGAACTCTCAGTTCTGAACATCTATGCCCCAAATGCAAGGGCACCTACATCTGTAAAAGAAACATTACTGAAGCTCAAAGCACACATTGAACCTCATATAATAATAGTAGGAGACTTTAACACCCCACACTCACCAATGGGCAGGTCATGGAAATAGAAACTAAACAGAGACACAGTGAAGCTAACAGAAGTTATGAAACAAATGGATTTAACAGACATCTACATAATATTTCATCCTAAAACAAAAGAATATGCCTTCTTCTCAGTATCTCACAGTACCTTCTCCAAAACAGACCATATAACTGGACAAAAACCAAGCATCAACCAATATAAGAAGATTGAAATAATCCCATGCATCCTATCAGATCACCATGAACTAAGTAAGGCTGGTCTTCAACAACAACAAAAACAACAGAAAGCCCACATACACGTGGAAATTGAAAAACTATCTACTCAATGAGAACTTGGTCGGGGAAGAAATAAAGAAAGAAATTAAAGACTTCCTAGAATTTAAAAAAATGAAGGCATAACATACCCAAACTTATAGGACACAATGAAAGCAGTGCTAAGAGGAAAACTCACAGCTATGAGTGCTTCCATAAAGAAATTGGCAGCTTAACAGCACATAAAGAAATAGCAGCTTAACAGCACATCGGAAAGCTCTAGAACAAAAAGAAGCAAAACACCCAAGAGGAGTACATGGTGGGAAATAAACTCAGGGCTGAAATCAACCAAGTAGAAACAAAGATCGCTATACAAAGAATCAACAAAACCAGGAGCTGGTTCTTTGAGAAAATCAACAAGATAGATGAACCCTTAGCCAGACCAACCAGAGGACACAGAGACAGTATCCAACTTAACAAAATCAGAAATGAAAATGGAGACATAACAACAGAAACAAGAAATAAAAAAAAAATCAGATCATACTATAAAAGCGTATATTTAACAAGACTGGAAAATCTAGAAGAAATGGATGATTTTCTAGATAGATACCAGGTACCAAAGTTAAATCAGGATCAGATGAATCATCTAAACAGTCCCATAACCCCTAAGGAAAAAGAAACAGTCATTAGAAGTCTCCCAACCAAAAAACCCCCAGGACCAGATGGTTTTAGTGCAGAATTCTACCAGACCTTCAAAAAAGACCTGATACCAATACTCCTCAAAGTATTTCATAAAATAGATACAGAAGGAACACTACACAATACATTCTATGAAGCCATAGTTACACTGATACCTAAGCCACACAAAGACTCAACAAAGAGAGCTTCAGACCAATTTCCCTCATGAATATTGATGCAGAAATACTCAATAAAATTCTTGCACACCCAATCCAAGAACACATCAAAACAATCATTCACCATGATCAAGTAGGCTTCATCCCAGGGATGCAGGGATGGTTCAATATATGGAAATCCATCAATATAATCCACTATATAAACAAACTCAAAGAAAATCACCACATAATCATCTCATGAGATGCTAAAAAAGCCTTTGACAAAATACAATACCCCTTTATGTTAAAAGTATTGGAGAGATCATGAATTCAAGATCCAAACTTAACATAATAAAAGCAATACACAAAAACCAATAGACAACATCAAACTAAATGAAGAGAAACTCAAAGCAATCCCATTAAAATTAGGGACAAGACAAGGCTGACCACTCTCCTCCTATCTATTCAGCACAGTACTTGAAGTTCTGGCCAGAGCAATTAGACAACGAAAGGAGATCAAAGTGATACAAATTGGAAAGGAGGAAGTCAAGATATTACTATTTGCAGATGATATGATATTATACACAAGTAACCCTCCCAAAAAAAGTCCACAAGAGAACTCCCACAGCTTGATAAAGAAATTAGGGAAATGATACCCTTCACAATAGTCACAAGTAGTATAAAATGTCTTGGTGTGATGCTAACCAAGCAAGTGAAAGATTTGTATGACAAGAGCTTCAAGTCTCTGAAGGAAGAAATTGAAGAAGACCTCAGAAGATGGAAAGACCTCCCATGCTCATGGACTGGCAGGATTAACAGTAAAAAATGGCCATCTTATCAAAAGCAATCTACAGATTCAATGCAATCCCCATCTATATTCCAATTCAATTATTCACAGAGATAGAAAGAGCAATTCTCCAATTTATCTGGAATAACAAAAAACCCAGGTCAGCAAAAACCATTCTCAACAATAAAAGACCTTCTGGGAGAATCACCATCCCTGACCTCAAGTTATACTACAGAACAATAGTGCTAATAACCACATGGTATTGGTACAGAGACAGACAGGTATATAAATGGAATAGAACTGAAGACTCAGAAAGGAACCCACATACATTTGGTTACTTGATCTTTCACAAAGGAGCTAAAACCATCCAGTGGAAAAAAGACAGCATTTTCAACAAATGGTGCTGGTTCAACTTGTGGTCTGCATGTAGAAGAATACAAATTGACCCATTCTTATTTCTCTGTACAAAGCTCAAGTCCAAGTAGAGCAATAACCTCCAAATAAAACCAGATATGATGAATCTAATAGAAGAGAAAGGGAGAAAGAACCTCCAACATATTGGCACAGAGGAAAATGTCCTGAACAGAACACCAATGCCTTATGCTCTAAGATCAACTATCAACAAATGGGACTTCATAAAATTGCAAAGCTTCTGTAAGGCGAAGGACACTGTCAACAGGACAAAACAGCACCCCACACATTGGGAAAAGATCTTTACTAATCCTACATTTGATATAGGGCTAGCATCCAAAATATAAAATGAACTCAAGAAGTTAGACTCCAGAGAACCAAATAATCCTATTTAAAAACAGAGTACAGAGCTAAACAGAGAATTCTTAACTGAGGAATCTCAAAGGGCTGAGAAGCACTTAAAGAAATGTTCAACATTAGTAGTAATCAGGGAAATGCAAATCAAAACGACCCTGAAATTCCACCTCACACCAGTCAGAATGGCTAAGATCAAAAACTCAAGTGACAACAGATGCTGGTGAGGATGTGGAGAAAGAGGAACACTCCTCCATTGCTGGTGGAATTACAAGCTAGTACAATCACTCTGGAAATCAGTCTGGCGGTTCCTCAGAAATTTGGAAATAGTTCTACCTAAGGACCCAGCTATTTATCTCCTGGGCATATTCCCAAAAGATGCCCCAACATATAATAAGGACACATGCTCCACTATGTTCATAGCAACCTTTTCTATGATAGTCAGAAGCTGGAAACAACCCAGATGTCCCTCAACAGAAAATGTGGTACATTTATACAGTGGAGTACTACTCAGCTATTAAAAACAATGACTTGATGAAATTCGCAGGCCAATGGATGGAATTCGAAAATATCATCCTGAGTGAGGTAACTCAGTCACAAAAGAACACACATGGCATGTCCTCAGTGATAAGTGGATATTAGCCAAAAAGAAACTTAGAATACCCATGGTACCACTCACAGACCATATGAAACCAAAGAAGAAAGAAGACAACACCAAATTTTGGATGCTACAGTTCTACTCAGAATGGGGAAGAAAATAATCTCTGGAAGTAGAGGGAGAGAGGAATCTGAGAGGGAGAGAGGAGGGGGAAAATAAGCAGGGTCAGTTCAGATACAGGAGGAGATGGGGGAAGTACAGAAGGTCAGGAATTTGAAAGGATGTGTGTAACAGTGGGGTTAGGGGGAAGAGGGGGTAGCCACTAGAGAGTCCCAGATGCCAGAGACCCAAGAGGTTCCCCAGGACAGGGAGGACATTAGCTGAAATACTCAACAAAGGGGAGATAGAACCTGTAGAGATCATATCCAGTGGATAGGCACTACCCTGTTGAGGGATGGGGCCACCAACCCACCTCAAAAATATTAATCTGGAATTCCTCCTGTCAAAAGGAAATGCAGGGAATAAGAGTAGAGTAGATACTGAAGGAAAGGCCATTCAGAGACTGCCCCACTTAGGGATCCATCCCATCTGCAGACACCAAGCTCAGATGCTATTGTTGATGCCAAGAAGTGCTTGCTGATGGGAGCCTGGTATAGCTGTCCCCTGAGGGCTGCCTGCCCCAAAGCCTGACCAATATAGATGTGGATGCAGGAAGCCAACTATCAGACTAAGCAAGGGGACCCCAATAGAGAAGTTAGGGCAAGGACTGAAGGAGCTGAAGGGGTTTGCAACCCCATAGGAAAAACAACAATATCAATCAACCAGACCCCCCCCCCCAAGCTCCCAGGGACTAAACCACCAACCAGAGTACACATGGGGGGGCATGGCTCCAGCTGTATATGTAGCAAAGGATTGCCTTATCCAGCATCTCTGGGAGGGGAGTCCCTTGGTCCTGTGGAGGCTTGATGACCCAGGGAAGGGGAATACTAGGGTGCTTAGGCAGGAGTAGGTGAGCAGGTGGGTGAGCACACTCATAGAGGCAGGAGGAGGGGGAGGGGATAGGGAGCTTATGGAGGGGAAACTGGGAAGGGGGATAACATTTGAAATGTAAATAAATAAAATAACCAATAAAAATGAAAAAAAAAAAGTGTAGACTGTTTCCTTCTTACTACATTGCCTGTTTTCCTACATTACATAGGTCCTGACACTTCTTTCTTGATTCAAGTGCTCTTCATTGCTCATTCTCCTAGGAATGCACTCTTTCCTTTGTTGCTCTGACCCTTCACACTCATTTTGTAGCATGGAAATACTAAGTTACCATCTAACTCTGGAACTTCTCATGGTTTCTATTTTTCTTTTTTCTTTTTAAGACTCCACAGCTGACTCCAACAATATTACCTATTCTCTTTAGGCTGCTGATTACCAAATTCATTTTTCCATTTTTATCACAATCACTACCAAGTTTTCCATTTCCATCCACACAGGTAGTGACCTCAAGACATGAGAAAGCCTCATAAAGGAATTCACAGAAACTGTGACACCATAAAGAATCCCAGTGCAAGACCAAATTCCACCATGGATAAAGAAGGTAGATATGAAGTCTCTCTCAAAGCTGGAGCTATTGGCAATTTATAGCTGCTGGGAAATGGAGTGTCAGTTTTCTTTCAGAGTGGTTCACCCTGGTAACTCAACCATACTCCAGTGGAAGCCCACACATCAATGAATATATAGATTTGTTGGTTGAAAAAAGGTAGGCACAAAAGTGGGTGGGCAGGAAATGGGTAGATCTGCAGGGAATTGGGGAAGGGATTAAAGTTTCAAAACACATTGCACAACATTTTCAAAGAACTAAAATAATTAATTCCTTATCCTGACAAGTTTACAATTTTAGCCAAGCCATGCCACAGCTCCTGAAACTGTTAGGTTAACACCATTAAACAAAAATAACCAGGGGTCCCCTGAGAGTAGGGCACCAGTAAAAACAATCTGAAAACACAGGTGTCTTTGAAATATACCTGACCTGAGAATGCTAACCGAAGGCTTCCCTTGTAGAGAAAGTTCAACTAAACAAGTATTCCCATGGATCATCATGCAGAGGCCACTGTGTCTACTTTCAAACTGGTGCTGGTTTGCAAGTAGGAGTAAGAGATGCATGAGGGGGTTATGGAAGCTCTTACTGATGGTTCAGAATGCTACTGAGGACAAGCAGTGCATTGGAGCTCAAATTCACTGCAAGGAAATCCTGAGAGGACATTGCATGTAGGATATCCAGCTAAGGAGAGCCATATGCATGATGTGGAGCTAAACAAAGATAGAGATAACATGCATTGTAGGAAGCAGATCTGAAGGGTTGAGATGTCCCAGTGGGGACCAGGTGATCTCAATAAACCTTTTAACTGCTGGTTATGAAATTGATGTATTATTAATAGCTGCTGTTCTTGCTTTAGTTCAATCTTCCATTGGGTTTGAAACTTATAGTGATGAGTTTGAGCCTGTGGAAGTTTATCACAACTCACAGACTTGAAGTTTATACCTACTAATGGATCTGACCTTAAGCCTCTGCTTCCCTGCCCTCTATCATGTGAGGAATGGACACCTCCAGCTCTCACTATCTGGTGCTTAGCTAATCCCGTTAATACACTTTTCCTGTCATGATGGACTGATAACTCTTGAAAACCAGGAAGCAAAATAAGCTGTCCTTCTTTTACATTTTCTTGTCATAGGTCTTTTTTCTGGGGGGAAAGAGGGGGGAGAACAAATTATCAAAAATCAAGAGCAATTGCTTCCTTAAAGAACATACATAAATCATATATATAATGTGTGTATGTGTGTGTGTGTGTATATATATATATGTATATATATATGTATATGTATGTATGTATGTGAAGTTAAACTCTTTTAGAATAATGGAATACTTTAACTGGTAATTATGTATAAGAACTATAGTTAATAAATTTGGAGTCTAAGAGCTTAAATTATTGTTGTTAAGAGATGGTGGTCAGGGAGACCTGTGCCTGGGCCACAAGGGTTCCATAGCCAAGTTGTGCCAGGAGAAAGCTAACCTCCCAGGACCATGGAAAAGCCATGAGTGGGGTTAAGACGAGCACCACTGCTCACCGGGACCCACTTGGAACCTGCGGACACAGGGACTGAGGTAAAGTCAGGCATAGGAACCTTCTGGTTTCCATCTGTGGCAGAAGACCTCAGCCTGGGCCACCAAGGTCCCACAGTCAAGCAGTGCCGGGAGAAAGTTACTCTCCCAGGCCCTCAGGACACAGAGACTGAGGAGGAAAAGTCAGGGACAGGAACTTCCGGTTTCCATCTGTGGTTGGAGACCTGTGCCTGAGCCACCAGGGTTCCATAGCCAAGTAGCACCAGGAGAAAGCTACCCTCTTAGGAGCATGGAAAAGTTGTGAGTGGGGTTAAGATGAGCACTACTGCTCACCAAGACCTGCCTGGAACCTGCGGGACACAGGGACTGAGGTAAAGTCGGGCATAGGAACCTTCCGGTCTCCATCTGTGGCAGGAGACCTCTGCCTGGGCCGGGAGAAAGTCACCCTCCCAGGAGCGTGGAAAAGGCATGAGTGGGGATAAGACAAGCACAACTGCTCACCAAAACCTGGTGCAGTCATTAATAGTCTCCCGACCAAAAAAAGTCCAGGTCCAGATGGGTTCACTGCAGAATTCTATCAGACCTTCAAAGAAGACCTAATACCAATACTCTTCAATCTAGTCCACAAAATAGAAATAGAAGGAACACTACCCAATTCCTTCTATGAGGCCACAATTACACTGACACCAAAACCTCACAAAGACGCAACAAAAAAAGAAAATTTCAGACCAATTTCCCTTATGAATATCGATGCAAAAATACTCAATAAAATTCTCGCAAACCGAATCCAAGAACACATCAAAATGATCATTCATCATGATCAAGTGGGCTTCATACCAGGGATGCAGGGATGGTTCAATACCTGGAAATCCATCAATGTAATCCACTACATAAACAAACTCAAAGAAAAAAACCACATGGTCATTTCATTAGATGCTGAAAGAGCATTTGACAAATTTCTTTTTTTTTTTTCCTCCTTTTTTATTTTTGATACTTTATATACATTTCCAATGTTTCCCCTTT
>CM052721.1:13871734-13895412 GCA_028551405.1 Uromys caudimaculatus
GTACTTTTACGACAGCAGAGTATCCTTGATCTTTGTGGTTTCATATTCAGCTTTGGAGTAGTCATAATATTTTCCTGTTCTTCTTGGCTTCATTTTCTCATGACCTATAGAGATCTCAGCATCTGGGGGGTGGCGGCTCCCAACAGATGATACTTTCTGTACTTTCTGTCAACATCCATTCTCAGATGAGAAGGCTTTACCATTCCCCGCAGTCTGATCCCTTGCCATGCCCATGGGTCTGAGGCACTGATGTCCTTAACATGGCTGTCCTCATATCAACAATACATACTCACTCAGACTTCATTCATTTCCCACAATGTGGCATTTAGCTGTCTCATCTTCTGTGATGAGGAAGGAGCCCTAGTTCTTATAGATTTCACAGAGAACAGGAGTTCTGAGCTCAGAACCAATGCTTAGCCTCTGAACGGTTTTTGCACCGTGAGATTGTTTTGCACCATGAGATTGAGAATTCTGAGCCATGGCAATAGATCATTGGGTTTTCACAGCCTTCTCCTCAGCACAGTCAGGTGACTAGTCATAGCATTCTGAAAGCTCTGAGCAACTCAGGCAAGAATCCCAATTCCCTTTCCACTCATATAGTCTGACACTTCAAGGGACACGTGGGACACTCCTGTTTTGTTTTGTTTTGGTTTTTCTTCCCTTGGTGTAAGAAAATTGAGGTTTCTGTAGTGAGTAAATATACTACCTAAGGATAACCTCAAAAGCTCATGAACATTAGCAGAGGCTTCTGTGCAAATAAGGAAGTTTCATAACTGAATGAAGCCCTTTGGTAGCAAAGAACACCAATTGGGAAGGTGAGACACATGCCCCCACCTGGTAATTAAAGCACCTGCTAGCAGATTCCACAGTTAGTGGATGTCTTAGTCAATGTTCAATTGCTGTGAATAGTTACCATGGACTCAGAAACTATTATACAAGAAAACATTTAGTTGGGGGCTGGCTTACAGTTTCAGAAGTTTACCTCATTATTGTTCTTGTATGTTGGGTTATGGGTGTCCCGCATCCATCCCAGGGCTTGGGCCACTGGGGGAGGCAGGACACTGGAAGTTTGGCCATGCTTACCCCCATGCCTGCGTTAGGCTGGTGTCAGGCTGTGGGAAGCCACAGGGCACCGCTCTGGAGGTCGGGGAGTGCAGTCTGGGGTTCTGGGGACACTCAGGGATGAGAGTCCTTGGCTTGGTGGAGTCTGTGACTGGGAGTGCTGAGAGGCCTTCTGCGGGAGACTAGGCAGCCAGCTCTTTAGACGAAGGCCTATTCCATTGCTCCCCATGGCAGATCTTAATGAAAAGAGACAGTCCATGGTTTTAAGGCATTTATTGTCATGGCAGAGAGTGGCAATGAGTAAAACCCTTTTCTCAGGTTGGGTCTGAAGTTAAATACCTTTTGCAGGGAGGAGTGTCTGGAAAGGGAAGTTTATTGGCTAAGCCTCTAGGCCTTTAGGTACCTCATTAAAATGAAGATATGTCTTGAGGCTATGTGACCACAGGTCATGTCCTCTACCTGTGGAGGGACTTAGGGTGTTGCTCTTACATGATTGATGGCCACAGACCTATGGAGAGCTTCAGTCTCCTGTCAGGAGCCTGGTGTTCAGGAGCATTTCAAAATGCCTACCATCCTTGCAGGGTTATCCCCTGCAGGTTCTCTGGGGTTTCCAACCCTAGCTCAACCAGAAACCAGGCTGCCTTTCACAGTCCTACAGTGGTAGATGGGAACATGGCATTATGCAGACAGACATGTTCTGGGAAAGTATTTGAGAGCTCTACATGATCTGTAGGGAGCTGGAAGAGAGCCACTGGACCTGGTGTCAAGCTCAGCCACTGGGCTCATACACATGCTGGGAAAGGCTTTCCCTTTGATTCCCCCTACCCCAAATAAATATTGTGTTATGCTGAGTTTTTTTTTTTAAAGTGTGTGGAACCAGTTTCCTTTGCTGTAATTTCTTCCCTCTTGCCTCCTTTCTTTCCTGTCCTGTTATCACTGTGAAGCCCAGGATGAACTAGAACTTTGAATTCTCCTAACTCGCCCTCCACAGTACTGGGATTATAGCTGTAAACCATCACCCTCAGCAATAATCAAAACTTACTATGGTTGTCTAAATGCTAATTGGTGGCAATACTTGGGTAGGTGGTGGAATATTTGGAGACATTGAGCCTGGCTGAAGGAAGTATGCCACTGGGACCAACTGTGACAGTTTATACCTTCTCCTTATTTCCAGTTTTCCCTCTTTACAAGCTGGTTGTGCTTTGGCTGATGGTGTGATCTCTAAGCTTTGTGCTCTGTCACTTGCTCCCATCCCTTCTCCACCATTATAGACTCTCCCTCTGGAATTGTGAGCCAAAATAAATTCTTTCTTCCATAAGTTGCTTCGAGTCATGCTGTTTTATCATGACAACAAGAAAGTAACTAAAACAATTACTGAACACAATACTATAGGCCTGGTGGTAGGTGGTTTATATGTATAATATATTGAGAAAATTGATTAATGAAAAGTATTTCTCAGTTTTGAATTGTGATCAAGATGTTCAGGGGCTAAAGGTATCAGTGGTATGATATGCTCATAGCATTCAAGAGGGCTTGGTTCAGTCTCCACTTGTTTGCATTTGAATCCCAGTTCTCCCGGTTAGTAGCTGAGTAAACCCGGACAAGCAATTTGCCCTATAAGTGGCAATTCCTTCACCTATAAAATGACTTAAAATGTATGCCTCGCAGAATGGCTGTGAGGGTAAAATGTGTCAGCCACTGTCAGCACAAATCTGGGAGAGTGCACGTTCTCAGTGCAGCGTTGGCTACAGTGGTACGCTACTGTAATCTTTGCACGTGGGAGGCGTATGAGGAAGAATGGGGATCCAAGGCTATCCTGAGTTACCTAGGAAGACCCTGTTTTAAAACAAAACAATGGAGACTGGACAGTTTTCAGTCCTAGAGCACTTACCAACTATGTATAAGACATCTCTTATATCCCAACTACCAAAAAGCAAAAAAAAAAAAAAAAAAAAAAAAAAAAAAAAAAAAAAAAAAAAAAAAAAAAAAAAAAAAACAAAAAAAAAAAAAAAAAAACAAAAAAAAAAAAAAAAAAAAAAAAAAATTCCAATCAAATACTCACTCCAAAGAACAAATACACTTCCATAAAACTAAACAAAATAATCTCTCAACATGTGAAGACGTCACGTTAAATTGACTAATCATTAATACGAGGCACAGGAGTGACACACTGAGCATGCTGCTCTGATCTCCTTTCAATAAAGAATTGATGCTGCAACTGCTAAAATGTACAGAAGCTCTGTTGTAGCTGAGTCAGTTCTGGATAGGAAGGTCCTGGTGTTTCCAATCATGGCATCTGCCACAGCCTTGATGGTAAGCCCACCCAGTTAATCCTGCTCGTTCTTTTCTTGGGTATTACACCTCATCAATCTTTAGTCCGCTTAGAGTTATATAAGTGTCTTATATTTGGGGAGAAAACAAACCACATGGCCTTCAAAGTCTCCGTACTTCCTCCTGTGAAACCATTCTTTATTCCCACAGTTTCCCCGCTTTGGGTCCTCTCATAATGGAATAGAGGATTAAATTGTGGCAGACAACACAGTTGCCTGGCAGAGCAGAGTGTCCAGGTAGCATGGTCTGCTACTGCTTAAAGATCCAGGGTCCTGGCACCAGATATAACTGTCCTCTGCTCTGCTGGGATCTGGCAATGTGTGGTCCCAAGTACCCCACCTTCTCAGGGTACTGAGTGGTGGTGCTACCCATTCCCCTAAGGTATGCCCTTAAACACATTCCTCTAGTTAAACTCTTGGGAGGCTGGCAAGATGATTCATCAAGTAAAAACACTGCTGCCATGTTGCAGGAAATATTAAAAAACAAACCGGCTTGTTCTGTGCTTATGCTGTCAACTCTCTGCCTCAACGGCCTGGCTGGCCATGTGCTAGTGGGCAATGGCTGCCCTGTTTTATCTAGTGGAGACTCTGACTCAGAGCTACACAATCTCTCCACCCAACTAGATAGGTTCCCACTGGCAAACCCACACTTTGCCACTATACCTTTCTCTCTGGAACCCAGTTGAGTCGCCATAAGAAGAAAGACACCACACGAAGAAAGACACCACACAAACTTAGTTCAGAAACAATGGCAACTTAATCTCTGGGTGCAACAACTAAAATCCTAATCTTGTAAGCCTTATTAAATCTAAATCTTCCAGAGGCGAACCCTGACAGATCTGCCATTGAAACTAGGAGACACTAGTAGCTACATCTTGTCCTCACGATATCCCCATTCAAAAAAGACCCTCTCTCTTGCCTGCTCCTCTCTTCTCCTCTCCAACCTGGAAGTTCCTCCTAATTGCTCAATGATTGGCTCCTTTATTCATTAGGGGATTGGTTCACAAGAAGTCAGGTACATAACTCACCCCTTGTCCGAAGCCCCTCCTAGGAGAGTAGAATTAGCATCAAAATACAAGCAACCCCAGGGCTATCCACAACACTGCCAAACTAGGTGACTTGAGTTTGAGTTTTGGGACTCACAATGTCTAGCAAACTGTCCTGGGACTTTCATACTTAAACCCATGCAAACACATATAAACACATAAATTTAAACTCATTGGTACATGTGATGGTTTGAATAAAACTGGTCCCCATAGGCTCATATCATATATTTGAATGGTGAGTCAAGAGGGAGTGACACAGTGTAAAAGGATTAGGAGGTGTGACCTTGCTGGGTAGATGTACCCTTGTTGGAAGAAGTGTGCCACTGGCAATGAGCTTTGAGATTTCAGAGCCCAGGACAGGCCCAGTGCCTCTCTTCCTGCTGTCTGCTGATCTGGACGTAGAACTCTGTTACTTCTCCAGCACATTTCTGTCTGTGTGTCACCAAGTTCCCCACCTTGAGGACAATAGACTAAATGGCTGAAACTATAAGCAAACCCAACTTAAATGCTTTCTTTTATAAGAGCTGCCTTGGTTATGGTGTCTCTTCACAGCAAAAGAACATTGACTGAGACAATATATTAAACTATGCTTGAGTGGATCTGATTTTTTGTTCTGTCGTTTTTGTTCAATCTGGGGAGAATAGAAGTTTGTTCAGAAAGAATTTATAAGGAATTTAGAAACCACTGGGAAGTAATCCTTGAAAGCCATTGTTTTGGGGATTGGAGTCATATTGAATTACTCTGAAGAATATTTTAACATTATTAAATGCCTGGGTTCTAGATCCTGGATTCTGATTTCTCTGGTTCTTTATTCCACTGGACACCTTTGCTATAATGTCAGAAGTTACAACCACAAGTTTTGTGGTTTGTGATGTCTGAACTATGCATGATATCCATGTATGCTGTGAGGCTTTGTCAAACAGCTTTGCCAAGCTAAAATCAAAGAACAAATTCAAGACACACTCCCTTGTTCAGCTACATTGTTACAAGAGAAAATATATTCTTTGCATACTCATCTGTATGAATGACCCTTGCTCTCTTGGGAAGAAGACTCAATAACAGAGATTTAGTTATTGTTTATGTTGGAAATAATAATAAAAAAAATCCTGCAAACCCAAAAATGAGTGGATTTTTGTTGTTGGTTTCTTTGTTTGTTTGTTTTTGTTTTTGAGACAGGGTTTCTCTGTGTAGCCCTAGATGTTTTGCAAGACCAGGCTGGCCATGAACTCACAGAGACCAGTAGGCCTCTGCTTGTGCTGGGATTAAAGACCAAGTGAAGAAATTAGCTCAGGAACTTTGGAATATTCCACCAGACCCCTCCCCTCCTAGAAGAGAAAGGTCACAGAGCTCCAGGTAGGCACCTCAACCTTCCAGAAGAGAGAGGTTAATTATATTCCTCAGACCACAGGTGGGGGACAACCATCCGTCCACCTGCAGGTAGGGCTGTTGCTCTGAAAACTGTATAAAGGCTCGCCAAATGGACCACCGGGAGTCTTAACCTCTCCTTCGGGTGTGGGGTGATCCCAACTCGTTGGATCAATAAATTCCTCTTGCATTTTGCATTGATCCCCGACTCCAAGTGTTCACTCAGGGTTCTCCGGTAAGTTAAGGCTCCCGAGAGTCTTATACAAGGAATGGAAATATTTTGCATGTATGTGGGATGCATTATACATGGTTTCAAGTATTTGCTAAAGTAAGCAATGAAAAGCATGGCATTGGTTTCCTAAACGGTAGTTTTTACAAACAAATTCAAATGCTTGTTTTGATTTTTTTTAAGTGAATAGTTAAATTTATTCTTGGAATACATAGGACACAAACAATGTATATAGATTTATATACAATTCATAAGCTTTCATATACTTTATTTGCAAGGTTAAATGCAGACAAAAAGGATAGAGGTTCTGCCACAGGAAGCCCTGCCTTAATTTACCCTTGAAAGCAAGGCTTTCTGGCTTCTTTCACCCGTAGGTTGAAGCACGAACTGTCACTCAGGGCGGGACCTGAAGCGCTACCCTATCAGAGGCACTAAGATGATGGTTACCCAATCAGACACACGGCCTAAGAGGAGGAGGCGGGCTCTCAGCCCTGAGTTCGTTGTTGCTGACCCCGCCATCTTGGCCTCTGTGGCCGCTTTCTTCTCCCAGCTCTGGGTTCTCGATTGCGCCCGGTATTTGTCGCCGAGTGACTCGCTGGTTCCTGGACACCCAGCGCGAGGGGGGCGCTCACCGGAGTCCCGAAATGGTGCGTTTACCCGCTGCAGCGTCCCCAGCCCCGAGCCCCGCGTTGGGGTCGCTTGTGCCCCGGCCCCCTGCACTGTGGCCAGGCTGAGCCAGCTTGCAGCAGCTCAGGGGTCTTGTCGCGTCCGCGCACGGGGGGCCCGCAGTGACGCCCGTGACCGGGGCCACTGCGGATGCCTCCCAGGTGGGGACACCGGGGCTGCGGGACCTGTGACTGCCCCAGCGCGGCCCGGAGCTTGTCTGCCGCCCCCAGATCTGGTAGGACTTTGGCCAGCATGAGGAATTGCTGCCTGCTTGGTCTCTGGGCCCTCAAGGCCATCGGCCTCCCGAGGGGTTTTCTGCAGCCATCGCCCCGCCCTCTCTCTTCATCTTGCATCTCCACGTTTGTCCCTGACTGCCCAAGTCGCGATCTTGTGATGTCTCTGAACCTTTATGGGAGTCTGTGAGCAGGACCTTCCCCACCCCCTTCCTATGCTCTTACTAGCCCATCTTAGCACCTCTCAACACGTTGTCTCCTCGAGGCCTGTCTTTCAGGTCCCGGAGTCCCTCGGTGACCTAGAGTAGGTACTTCCCTTCCTCCCTGCTGTTTCCTTCACTTTCCCTCTGTCTTCTGCCTCTGACTCTAGGGATGGAGTCGAGGAATTCATTCACACAGGGTAGTGCACTGCCCCGAGCCAGTCAGTTACTTGTCCTTTTTTTTTCCTTTCACGTTTTTAGTGTTGTGTATTAACGGTACACCGTAGTGACTTTCATTACATTTTATACCTGCTTGTAATGTATTTTCTTCACCCTAACCTCTCTTACCCTCCCGGTCCTTTTCCTACTCCCACTGATTCTCTTCCTCTTTTCCAGTACTTGCCCGAATTCTTAGTTGTCTTTTTTTTTTTTTTTTTTTTTAAATGACCCCTGGCTTTTACAGGTATTTAGGAAGAGGGTTAGTTACAGGAGCATGGGCCTCACCATTGTTTATACTACTATACTACTGAATAAAGAGGATCTCCTTGAGCCTCTCCTAAAACAACCATTAACTGCCTATATATCCTCAAGGAGAAATGGGTCCTTATGAGCCTCTTCCTATTTTTTCACAATTTCATTTCATTTACATATTTTTATTTATTTATTTAAATGGAGCTTTGTGAGCTGCCTCCTATTTTTACAGATTTATTTATTTATTTATTTATTTATTTATTTATTTATTTATTTATTTATTTTAGACATAGTTTTAACTGCAGCACAAGTTGGCTTTGAACTTAACCCATCTCCTTCCTAAAGGCCAGACTTTTGTGCTCTTTGGCAGGAGCCCAGGTACTTTATCCTGACCTCTCTCCACCCGTGCACTTGGGGACGGGGGTGGGGGGGTGGGGGGGGAAGGCAACTCTGAATGCTTCTCTTCTGGTGGGGTCCTGGCACACAGGCCTAGCTTGTGTAGCGCAGTATGGTGCTGGGGGAATGAAGGTGCAGGCAGCAAAAGAGGACTAGAGTCAGAGAAGGAGACGTGAGAGACAGCACACAGCAAGAACTGCAGACATTAAAGGGAGGGAAACCAGCCGTGTGCCTGGGGATATGCGTGGCTCATGTACTCTGGAACAAACCTGTACCCTAAACCTGAGAACCGCACATATCGGTCTCAGTTCTCTTTATGTGTGCCCCCTTTGTGTCTGCAAATCTGTCCCGGCATCCTTTGCCTCCTTCTGGGCCTTGTTTGTGGGATTCATTTGTTCGTTGTATCTTTCATGTAGAGTCTCACAGTGTAGTCTAGTCTGCTCTCGAGCATATGATGACCTTCCTGCCATAGCCTTGTGATCCTTGGGGATTTCTTTGGACACGAGCCATCATATCTGTCTCTCTGCCTTACACATCCTCCTCTCTCTGTCTCTGCATCTCTGGTGCATCTCAGCCTCTGAGAGAGCCCTGCTCTGGAAGGTAGTTTGCCTGACTCTGATCCCACTCAGAAGGATTTAATATGGGATTCCAGGAACAGCCATGCATAGGAGCTTCACTCTTTCCTCTTTTCTTCTCTAGATGTCTCAAACTATGTTCTAGTAAGGTGAGGCAGGAGAGGGAGACCTAGATCTAGGTTCAAGTCTCACCTCCAAGCCAGGTGGCCTGGTGGTGCAGGCCAGTATATATAGATTGCAAGTTTGAGGACTGTAAAGTGGTGGGCTTGGGCAAGTTAGTGAAACCTAACCTTAAGGAAAAAGATGCAGACCAGTTCAGTGATTTGTATGTGTGACGTGTGTAGTAGGTTCCATTTACAACCGTCTCTGCGGGACTTCAAAGAAGCCAGGACCTGTCTTTAGATTCTGTTCTATAGAATGATGTCACCCTATTTGTTGTTGTGCAGCCATAAAAAGAGCAGTATGAGATTGTCATGAAGAGGCCAATGGATACTTTAGTGTACACAGACCTTCCATTCTAGGGCCCTGAGACCAGAAGAAGGGTGCAGTGTCTCCACCATAATGAACGGAAAGCCGGTTCAGTCAGCCTCAGATGGCTGGGAGAGATGGTGCTGATGTGCTCTGGTTGCTGAGGGTATATGAGATGCTAATGGTTCGGGAAGAGGAGGAGGACCTGAGGGAGGAGGAGAGTCCTTGTGGGAGGAGGTGTCTGAAGGGAATTCTCAGACTCTTACATGCAGCAGTGTGGGATTGCCCATGTCCCAAGATGCTGCTGACAGCTGGAGCACCTGTTGAAGACACATGTCTAAGATGTGAGAGGGCAGTGTCTTAAGGACCTGGCATGACCCCAATGGAAGGAAAAGAAGGGAGGCAAGGAGCCAGCCTGTTCCGCACCTGTCTTTTTCTTGAGTGTTCTGCTGTTCGTGGAATTCCCAGCGTCCGCAACAGCCTCTACTGTAGTATCAGGGATGAGGGAGGTGGTAAATGGATGGCCAGCTCCTTCGCCTCACCTCTTCCCTATGGGTAAACTATTTTCCCTGAGCCTTTCAGTTGTGTGGGAAGCAAGCTTGAGAATCCAGAATCCTGCCTGGTACCTCCAACACTCTCTGTGTTTCTGGTTACAAGTTCCTAAACTGTCATTTTCCTGTAATGTACCATCTCCTTTTGCTTGTGTGAATGAATTTATAGGCACCACATGCATGCAGTAGTCTGAAGGAGCCAGAAGAGGGCCTCAGATTCCTAGGAACTGGAGTTGCAGACAGTTCCGAGCTGTTGTGTGTAAGTGCTGGTCAGTAAACTTGCGTTCTCTGCAAGAGCAGTGAATGCTCCTTAACTACTGAACCTCATTTCCAGCCCCACCATTATCTCTTCTATAGAATTAGAACTATTTGTTTCATATAATTTATAATTTATTAAAACAGACATGTTTCGTCTTTATTTTTCTCCCTGAGTTAAATTCTGTTCATGAACATGACACATGAGAAGAGAACTGAGGAGTCTTACATGTGTTTCTCTTCTGTGTACCCTACAGACAGAGACCTCATCTGGTGACATTGTGTCGAGCTTACCACTAGGAAACAAACTGTAGTCTGAAGTACCCCCATCCCAGCATCTGTACTTCCTGGTATCAAGTGACCATGGAAGCTGTGTCTCTGATCACTTCAGTGTCTAGTGGATACCAGCTCTTGGGTTCTCTTCCAGCAGGCAGTCTCCTATGTGTGCTCTGTATGTAGAAGGAATGTCCTGCCACACCCTCATCTAAGAGACACTTAACTATTAGTGTTCTTGGCCGTGAATGTGGATATGAAACCATTTCTTTACAGTTAGATTTCTCTTGCATATGTTCTAGCCATTGTGATTGTTGGATCATATGGACGATCTGGGTATACATTTTTGCAGAGCCTAAATACTACTTTGTAAAATGACTATATCAATTTTACACATCAACACAGAACACTGGAGTTCCCTTTTTTCCACGTCCGTAGTCATCTGACCCTTGTAATCTGTCATTGCTTTGACGTGGTCATTCTCTTAGCTTTACTGCTGCTGCAGGAAGTATGCTCTCTGCTACATCCGACCCCTGGGACAAATTTCTTACAATTTAGGCTGTACAAAAGCTTCTAAGAGACCTCATAACTTCCGGGACTAGACAGCAATCTGTCTTGTCATCCTTCTCTGTATTATTGCTGGATTATAGACAGTTGTTTTTCTAGACTTAGGGAAATTTGCATATGCCAGATTGCTTTGTTCATAGATCTTGGGAATTTAGCATATATTCCCACAAGTAGATCCAATCTAAAGCTGAGGTATTTGGTGAGTTCAGACTGTTGTGATAATTGTAAAATTATTAATCCCAATTCGGGGTTTCTATCCTGTCTTGATCATTCAGTTCCTGGATAAAAGCCACACAACTTTTATTATTTACAATAAGCCTTAAACAGCACACAAGCTAGGCAGATATCTACCATCTATGCTATTTGAATCTACTTTCTTATAGATAACCCCAAGTTATTACTTACTATGTGTCATTTCTGAACTCTTAGTGTGATTGTTTTCTCAGTTGGCCAGTGAATAGAGGACAGGCACTTCATTTATGCTTTTAAGACAGAAATGATACATAGAAATGCTTTCTACTTAGTGATCCCTTTTTGCATGAGAAACTTTGTATGAACTCTAAATTCATAAAATAGGAATACAAATCAAACATTTGTGTTTAATAATCTAATACTTATTTTAAAATAGTTTCTTATAATTTTACTAATTGCAAAAGATGAAATGAACTTTGCATATAAGTGAAATTCATGTGCTTGTTTATATAATACCACACTGGTCAAATATATGCTGTTTTCATACTTAGAGAATGAAGGATAAAGTCAGGAAAGTATTTAAAATCTTTAATTTCCATGATTAAATCATTCTTTTAATGAGAGCAGAGAACTGTATGCACAATAAAGGCACTGAAGTATCACACAGCATTTCAGACGGTCTTCTTGGAAATTGCATGGTGTGGTGGCATGCTCAGTGCCTAGCACACATGGTGTGTGTTTACAGCAAAGGCTGCAATGCAGTTACCTGATGGCAGCGCGGAGTTTTGTCCCCAAAGCGTGCTGCCCAAAACCTAGGATTTATTGCAGGCCTTTCTGAGTTAAAGTCTGGGCGTGGCGTATTTAGGAATCCTCTCTGTTGCAAAACCAATTTTGTGATCCTACATTCATGTACGTGATCGCTGTCATCTAGTTTTAAGAATAAGATCTATTCTACCATAGGAACTGGAATGGAGCTTGTGCCCCTGTGTTCTGCACTGCAGCACAGGGCTACCCTGCCAGTGCTGCTCTTGCCTATACAGATTTTATCTTGTTTTTATATGATTGAGTTTACAGAATCTAGTCTCTTTTAATGCACACTGTATAAACACATACTCAGCTACGGTGTTGTTTCTATTGTCATTCCTTGGGGAGCTCTTTCATTGTAATTTCTTCAATCACCACATTAACACAGAAGTAAGATGCTTGCACTGATTTTCAGCTGTCCCATGAGACAGAATACAAGTCAAGCCCTAGCTTCTATGTGACACTAGCAAGACACAAAAACCCAGGGAAGTGGACTCTATTTCCCGTTCTGAGATCTTGTGGGTTGACAAGCAGTGTGTCATGTCGTTGCAGGGGTTGGTGTCATTTGAGGACGTAGCCGTGGACTTCACTTGGCAGGAATGGCAGGAGCTGGATGCTGCTCAGAGGACCCTGTACAGGGACGTGATGCTGGAGAACTACAGCAGCCTGGTGTCCTTGGGTGAGTCTCATTCCCCGGCAGCTCTCAGCAATGACTTTCCTCTTGGTCGAGAACTGTAGGAATTATTGCAAACTTTTCATGTACTACTAAGTTGTCATATTTGAGCTGGCCTGTGTTAGTGCCATACATATAAAGAGCTGTGTGGCTTGGGAATACTCAGAATGAATGACCATCTGATGAAGCCAGCTGGCAAGTCCGCCAGTGTAAACACCATCTGTTTGTGATAGAACATTTATATTCTTTCTGATAGCTACTTTGAAAGATTGAATTAATTGTTGTCAAATACATTTATTACCATATTATAGAACATAAATTCTGTGTTCCTTGCCTATGTACTTGGAGCAGATACTAACCATCCCCTGTCTACCCCCCAGCCTCTATCTTTGTTCTACTCTTGTAACTGCCCTTTTCTCTATTTCTTTAAGGTCACCTTGAACTTGCAAATATAATGAGGGCATGTGAGATTTTGCTTTTGGTGACAGACATAGCTCATTTATTTTGTGTCTTTCTTGTGTAGACATCATCTGTAAGAGATCATCGGTTTATTCCACCCAAGAAAATCTCCATTTCTTCCAGTCTGGTGAATCAGAGAGTATATTTGTTGTAGTCAGCTAAAGTGACTCTCAGACCCTGGTAACCCTGAAAACACTGTATCTTACTCAGTTTTGCCCTCTACAGCATATGCACTTGGGCAGAAGGGGTCTGGATTGGAACCTCTCTTGAGATTCAAGGCGAATGTTAGAGGTGTTATTACCATGGCTTTGCTGGTTTTTTGTTTTTTGTTTTTTTTAATTTCATTGCCATATTTGGGTACCAAACTCTCTTTGGCTTACCAGTTACTCAGCTTTAAGATAGTGGTGGTCGTTGCAGGCTCAGAAACAGTGGTGTACAGCTTCCTAAGTGTGCTCTCCAGCTGTGTTCCAGGGCAGATGTTTCTGTCTGTGTGGTGGTGCCCAAGAAAGGATGTTAGGATGTCAGTACCTCCTTCCTTTGCTTTCTGGCTGCAGCGAGGTGAGGAACCATAGCTCAGGCACTGCTGCATTTTCTGTGCAGATGATTTTGAGTTTGGTGTGATCCCATTTGCTGATTTTGCTTTGATGGCTGTGCGTTTGGCAAACATCAAAATACTCTATCTGACTCACTGTCCTGAAGTGTTTATTGCGGGGGTTCTCAACCTTCCTAATGCTGTGACCCATTAATTCAGTTCCTCATATTGTGGTGGTTCTCAACTATAAAATTATTGTTGCTACTTCATAACTTTGCTACTGTTATGGCTTGCAATGCAAATATCTGATATGCAGGATATCTGATGTTCAACTCCTTTGAAAGGGTCAGTCTACCCACGAAGGGGTCGAGACCCACAGGTTAAGAACCAATAGTTTATTGTATATTCTAGGGACATTGTTATGTCAGGTCTTAACATTTAAACTGTTGGTTTACTTTTGGTGTTTCTTTTTCCTCGTTATGCATTTGCAGTGTAGTTTCTCAGGCTGACTTTGAACTCCTTTTGTAGCTAAGAATCTTGACCTTCAACTCTTGCTCTATCTCCTAGATAGTGCTGAGATTTCAGGTACATACTAGCACACTCAGAACTTGATCTGTTATTTGATTTCTGTATAAGGTTCAGAGAGAGAAGTCTGTTGCCTTTCATCAGCCCGAATAGTCCATGTTTCTCTGCAAGATTTATAAATGAGAACGTCTTTCCTAGTTGTAAGGTCTTGAAACCTTTGCTGAAAATCAGTTGAATGACTTTATTACTCAGGTTTCCATCACTCTGATACCTGAGGGAAATCTTAGAAGAAAGGTTTATGTCAGCATATTGTTTTTTAAGGTGAGCTGGCCGTGTCACTCTGGTCCTATAGTGAGGAAGAGCACCATTGCAGGGAACACATAACTACGATATTCTGCTTACTTCACAGCTGCCAGAAAGCAAAGAAAGGGGGTTCTGATGTTCTGATCCCTTTTTGGGGCATCTCCCCATGACCGCATTTCCTTCTTCTAGACTGTTCCTGCTAATGTTACCAGACTGGTAACCATGACTGCAGCATCCGGTCCTCCGAATCCATTTCAAATCCCCAGTATAACCCTGAGTAGGTATGGTTCTGTTTGGGGCCGTTCATTCTCTTCCAGTGTTTCTGTTCTCTTTTTGTGGCAGTTTCCTACTGTCTCTTTGGAGTGGGATTTGAAGGTAGATATCAAGAGCTACATGTTTGTGCATTTTGGTCAAGATGCTTTGCTACTTTTAGGTCTTTGGTGCTTTTATATTATGTTTAAGAGTGTTTTTCTGTTTACGTGGAGAAGTTTATAGATTTTACTATGAGGATATTGTTGAATTTTCAAAACACTTTAAAAGTGTGGGAATTGCTTCCTTCAATATTACTTCCAATTTGTTAACATGGAATATGGTGACCTATATTTTGTGTCTTACCCTGGGTATCTCCTCACCCTGTGCATCAAGTCTCTGCAAGGTTCGGCACATCTTCTCCCACTGAGGCCAGACAAAGCAGCCCTGTTGGGGAACAGATTTCACAGATAGGTAACAGCTTTAGGGCTAGTCCTCCTGCTTCAGTTGTTGGGGGACCCTCATGGAGACTGAGCTGCACATCTGCTATATATGTGCCGGGGGTCTGGGTCCAGCCCTTGTATGCCCTGTGGTTGGTGACTCAGTCTCTGAGAGCTCCCAAGGGTCCAGGCTAGTTGACTCTGTTGGTCTTTCTGTAGAGTTCATAACCCCTTCAGGGCCTTCAGTCCTTCCTCCAACTCTTCCAAAAGATTCCTCGACCTCTGTCCAGTGTTTGGCTCTGGGTGTCTGCGTCTGTTTCAGTCAGCTGCTCTGATGATTTCATACACATATGCAGTGTGTTTCTGGTTTTACCACCTTATCCTTGTACAGCCTCCTGATCTCACTGAGCGCACTCTTCTTTACAGTCCCCGTCTACTGTCTCTCCTTTTATGTGGTGGGTTTTGTCCCCCTCTGACCACTGAGTTTGATTCTTTGTGTGAACATGGGATGTGGTGGGTTAATTCTTGGAAAGTGGGTTTGTTTTTGTCTTGGTTTTCTGAGCCACAGTTTCACTCTGTATCCCAGGTTGCTTTGAACTTGCTTTATAGTGCGAAGTATTCTCAAACTTATAACAGTCCTCCTGTCTCAGCATTTTGCATCCTGGGATCTTTCCATCTGGTAAAGGGGAGGGTGTGACCTCTTTCAGCTTCTCAGTGTTTGGGAATTTCAGACTGGTATTAGACTCCTTGGTTAGTAAGTAATACAATAGAGCTGGATACATAGCTCAGTGATAACTGACCTGCCACGCATATTCAAGTCTGTAAATTCAACCTCTAGCACCACAAAATTAAATAAACAATAAGTAAATAATAAAATTATTGAACCCTTTGAGATTATTTTTTAGGCTTTTAATTTCTTTATTAAAAACAGACTTTTAATATACTATATTCTGATTATGATTCCCCCCTCCCAACTCCTCCGAGACCCTCCCCACCCAGATCTACACCCTTTCTTGCTCCCTCTCATTAGAAAACAAACAGGCATCTAAAAAAACAAAAAAGAGAAAAATATTTAGGTCGCTATTTTGAGTGGGAATGGAAAATTGAAACTTCTCAACAGGTTGTTTTTTTTTTGATTGTATATATTCTATTTTAGTTTTTTTGACTCTGCGATTTTTCTCTAGTTTTTTTTTGTTGTTGTTGTTTTTGTTGTTGTTCTTTTTTTTTTCCTTAAGCTTTTTCCTATGTAGTCTTACCCTTCATAGCATAGCTCGAATGGAGCAGTCATGTGCCATCAGCGAAATGGACTTCTTGCGAGCAGTTTATATATCATTTTCCCTTTACAGGGCACTGTGTGACTAAACCCGAGTTGATCTTAAGATTGGAGCATGGATTCCGGCCATGGAGCGGAGGAGACACTTCAGTCTGGAGTCTCCCAGGTCAGTGACGGTGACCTGGGGAAGGGAAGCCAACAAGGACTACTGCTCATAGGATATTGGTCATCTTGAACTTGAACTGTCTTCACAGTTTATTTTATATATAGTTTCCAAATGAGGATCTCTCTGTCAGTCTGTGTCCTTTGAAGTCTGTTTTTCTAAATTTACTTTTAAAAAAAATGAAAATTGATCTTCGTGTAGGTTCTCTCGGACATTTTTGTTGCTGCCTAATGTAGCCCAAACTGTCCGCAAGCTTGCTCTGTAGGCAGGACGGGGCTCAAACTCTGCATTTCCCTCCACCTCCCACTATCAGGCTGTGTCCCCATACCCAGTCTTATCTATAGATTTGTTAGTTAGATACTTTGCTAAATATTTTATGTGAATTCTTGATTGTCCTTTCTACCCTGTTTAATATTGAAGATTTCTTACTTCAGTGCTTAGTCTTGATCTGAAAATTTGATAGCTATAATTAACCAGCACTCAAATGCATCTCTTCTTGAAGGGCTTACAGTCAGTGAGGGAAAAGTGAAGCGATCATGTAATGTATGTACCACAGTGAGATGAGAGACACCAAGAGTATTTACCCAGAGAAAGGCAAAAAACAACAACAACAAAAAAAACAGACGAAGTTTTATTTTAACAAAGACTGTTGAGGAAATACTCATTTATTTTAGTTTAGTGTTGTGATTACTCTTTTTTAAAATCTTGGAACTAGCTATGTGGTAGTAGTGGTGGGACAGGCCTTTGATCCTAGCACTCAGGAGGCAGAGGCAAAGGCAGGCAAGTCTCTGAGTTTGAGGCTAGCCTGGTCTACAGAGTGAGTTCCAGGACAGCCAGGGCTACGCAGAGAAACCCTGTGTTGAAAGAAAGGGGGGGGGATGGGGAGAAGGAGAATGGATTGTTGAACTAAGTACATACGCGAATGTCAGTTAAAGATGTAACAAGGAAGGTAGAATGGGGAAAGGCTTTGGGAATTTGTGGCCTAAAAACTATCAACTAATTTTTTTTTTTAAATTAGGAAAGAAAGCATTGGAAGTTTAAGGATGGGATTGCAGATAAGTTTTTCCTATGCTAGTACATGAATGCCCAGTGTCATAGTCACAATGAGAGAATGTTTTCCAAGGAGAGCAAGAGAGAAAGAACATTTGGCATCAAGAAAGGGGTGTCAGGCCAATATGCCCTAGAACAGAAAAGCTATTGAGAAAAGTGTACACACATCACAGCTTCCAACAGCAAATCCCAAGTGGTAATGAGCTGAGTGCTGCAACTAGGTACTGACCATAACGTGCAGAGTGCTCTGCTGCTGACCGACTGCCATTCTTTGTCTTGGGAGAAAGCTGTGATACTGGCAAGTGGTAATATAGAGAAGTGGCTTCTCTGACAATGTCTTGTAGATTTTGGCTTAATAGATTGAAAAACAAACTAATTGCATTTATCCATATGTAGAATGTTATATCAGGGCCCATCCACTCTGGGGACGTGTATAGCTAAGATCAGTCAGAAACTCCGGAGGCTGGGGACATACTGGCAGTTTCTTTGTGGGCACAAGAAGTGGCCATGGAAACATACATGGTGAGATGCAGGCTCCTCAGGAAAGGAGCATGGAGTGTTAGGTATGGAGTCTCACATTCCTGGTGAGGAGTAAGCCCGTTCCTCATAGACATTGTCAGAGTGTAAGAAGAGGGGGCCCAGTGTCAGCCAGTTGCTTGGCCTCTACACCATTTTCCATCTCTCTATGTTTGCTGTACCTTAGGATTAAAGGATTTGAGCCTAGGGACAAGAATTCAGTAGTCTTTCACAGCTGTCTTCCAACCAGAATGTGCTCACTGTTCAGTGGGTCCCAAAGGGCCCGAGAGCCCAGAGTCTCCTTTCCTTCTTTCTGCTCTATAGTATAACACACTAAAGACACCCTTGTCATCTTTGTCCTCTTCTTCCTCTTTTTCCTCCCCTTCTTCCTCTTCCTCCTCCTCCTCCCTATCTCCCCTCCTCCCCATCCTCCTCCCCCTCCTACTCTTCCTCCTCCTTTTTTCTTTTGGCTTTCCATCAGTGATTTTTGCTTTCCATCAGTGAGTTCAGAAATACTGAAGTTTCTGAAGAAATGGTATTACCATACTGGCTGGCTGACACCCTCAAAAGCCTAATTTTTACTGTCACAAAAAGTTCTGCATGCTTCAATTTTTCCTATAGTTACTGATAGTGTTGTATCTGTTTAAAATGTTTTGGGTTTTGGTGGGTTTTTTTTTTTTTAATTTTTTTGTTTGTTTGTTTTTTCGAGACAGGGTTTCTCTGTGTAGCCCTGGCTGTCCTGGAACTCACTCTGTAGACCAGGCTGGCCTCGAACTCAGAAGTCCACCTGCCTCAGCCTCCCAAGTGCTGGGATTAAAGGTGTGCGCCACCACTGCCCGGCTTGTTTAAAATGTTTTAAATAGTGTTTCTATGTCTAGTTAGTTCTGTTGTTGTTCTTTTAGCATTTTGATTTCTCTGAGTGGTGTCGGGAGTTGGAGCTACAGGTGAACGCTGCTAAGAGTACCCCATTGTAAGATGAAGGGTGCTTTCCATCCCCATTCTTCCAACGTGACAATTAAGGGCAAAAAAATCTAATAGACCTAGCAATAGCCAGGCAAATAGTGATACATACTGGAAAAACTAGGACATCTCCGACAGTCGATTCTGAGGATTTTGGAAATAGTGGAGTATTTTAGGCATAAAATGCAACAGTGTGGTTTAAGTAATGATCCGTACACTAAAACAGTATTCAGATAAATAGGTTTAGCAAACAGGGATAATGACAGAAAATACAAACTTCAATAACTGAAGAAGGAAGCTCAATAAGCAAAGCATTCATTGGAAGGCAGCAGTCACTGGAGTAGACTGTAGAAAAAAAGAATATGAGGATGAGAAATTATTGTAGTGAGAACCGTCCAGGAAAAGAAAGAACGGTCATGACTGCGACACTTAAGCCCCCTTGGCTGTGGTAAAGAGACACAACCTATGACTGGGACATTAGTAGACTAAAACCACTCCATGACCTCCATGGACTCTAGCTTAAAACTGTATATAAATACATGGAAAGAACAAAAAACCCAAACCAGAAAACACACATCCAGGAATACAGCCCTTCAGAAGCACCTCGCAGTTGTAGTTAAAATGCAAAGTGTAGAATAGAGGAAGACAGCCTACAACACAAGAGGCCAGGCCTTAGTTACTACGGTGGCAAGTCCCTTTAGCCTTTGATCTTTTAACTGAAACCCTGGTACCAGAAAGCGTGGCCTCCTGTATTTTCAAGCACTGAAATAATTGCCAACTAAGTTACCTCTCTCCCGCAGTGTTACTCTGTAAACTGTAGGATGAGTGAAGAACTACAGATCTTTCTTCATGAGTATAAAACACATCACACTGAATGTTAAGGGTACCATGGATACTTCAAGGAATGTTACACAGAAACAAAGAAGGTGAACGTAGTCAGGGTTTGAGCGATGGCTCCAGGGTTAAGAGCACTGGCTGCGCTTTCCTAGCGCCTGATGCCTTCCTCTGACCTCTGCAGATGCTACCTGCACATGGTACAGAGACAGAGCACCCAAACGGGTAATGTAAAACTGAATCAAACCTCAGAAAAAAAATCAAAACAATGGATGTAAAATCATGAGCCTGGGAAAGAATTATACTCCACTAATAAAAACATCAGAATGAAGAAAGTGTTAGATATTATTAACTCAGTAAACTAGGAGACCTCTAAGATGGAGAAGGAAAAATTTAGTAATTATTCCTTAACAAGACTAATTATAACTGATTTTTCCAACTCAGAGATGAACACTGGCACCCTGGATTTAAAGAAAAACACTTCCAGCTGCTGCTTAAATGTGAGTTTATAATACTGGTGAAGTCAGATGGAGAAAAAAGAAAACTGTTTTGGAGCAAGCAGAATATGAAAGAACTCAACTGTAGCCATATTTACATTAGTCAAACCATATTGCATGCCCAAGTAAACCAGAAGTTTTTGCACATGAAATATTGGACTAGTGCATTATGATGACCACTAATAAAAGGGAATCTATCCAAATTAATAAAAATTGATGAAATGGACTATTTCATCAGACATCTTTGAGGTAGGTAAGATTTGTTAGGAATATTTTTAGAATGTGTATTTTGGTAATTGCAGAATAGGAAATTGAACAGACATTTATTTGTACATAAATATGACCTACCAAAATTCTACAAAGTGCCTATATTACATTAATCAATAAGAAGCGATGCCATTGAGGCAACAATAGGGTGCCATAACTAATCAAAGCCCCTTGTGAAATCTCTTTGACTAGTTCTTCTACCAGACAGGTATAAAAGTAAGTATCTATGCCCATCAGGCTGATTCATAAAATGGAAAAGGACTACGATAATTTTGGAAACTTGCTTATATAGCCAGTATTAGCCAGCAAGACTAGGCAGGAATCTGAGAAGAAAATATACATGTAAAAATCTTCAATAACATAGCAGACTACAGAATTCTTTAAAACATTAAAAATATGCCCTGTGATATGTCATTTCATACCAGAGATGCCAGGTAGTCTAATTTATGGAAAGCATTAGATGTAGTGTGCGTGTAATTAGAATTTGGAGCACACTCCCATGTTCATTTCAGTTGAGTATCTGATAGAATTTGACATCTTCAAAGTTATGATGCCCTAGTTTAGGGGAATGCTAGGGAGGGAAGATGGGAGTGTGTGGGGGGACCATTATAGAGGCAGAGGGAGGGAGGATGGGATAGGGGATTTCCGAAGGGGAGACCTGGAAAGGGGAAAACATTTGAAATGTAAATAACTATCCAAAAACTTTAAAAAAAGGTGAACTTTTTCAAGTGGCCAAAGAAAGGAACATGCCAACATAATATTGCAGTCTAGTCACCTGTGTGCTGAGTATAGAAGAGGAGGAAACATTGTGTCTACATTAATAACAATACATACGAATTCCCTCCTCTTTACTCTTTTTTTGAGAACTTCATGTTTGCCCCAGTGATTTGGCAAAGCCTCCCTTTCCTTCCATCCAGCTCCCTTCCTATCCCTCCATCACTCCTCCCTCCCATACTCATGTGCTCTGCTTCTTAAACCACTGCGTCCACTTTGTGCTCCCAGTCTGTGTGAGGGCATAGGCCATTCATGGAGCTTGGGTCCCCTCTTGGGGGCCACAGCCCTGTAGAATCCTCAACTTTCCATCACATAGTAGCTATCAGTTCCCAGTCGCTTCTTAGGTATCGATGGGACTTCGTCAGTCCCTTCATCTCTGTGGGGACTTTGGTTAGCTTTATTCTGCAAAGGCTTTATACATATAGTCCTAGCTGTTGTGAGTCCATGTGTGCAGTGGTGTTGTCTTGACCTGAAAGTGCTGTGTAAGAAACCCATCTGCCTCCTCTGTCCTTACGGTCTTTCCCCCTCTTCCGTGATGATCCCCAACCTTTGCGAGGAAGGTGTGTGCTCCAGCTATCTCATTTAGGATTGGGCACTCTGACAAATGAAGAGTGAAAGCTGCACTAATATAGGCATATAAAGATAAGTGCTTAGGGGGCGATTTAATACTATAGCTATGTAGAGAAAAAATTGAAGTAGCTTCTGCCTGACAGCCTGTGACCTAACCACCCACAGGTTCTTGACCCAGTTACAAAGCAAGAATTCTATCTCATGGAATGAGCCTTAACTCCAGTTAGAGTGGTTGGTTACTCCTGTAAATTTCGTGCCACTATTTTGAAACTAGGTATATCTTGTTAGGCCAGTTATTATTGTAGCTCTCAGGGTTCACAGCTGGCTAAGACTGTTGATGACTTTTTTCTTCTAGTATTGTGAGAGCACTTCCCAGCACGACAAAAGCTAGCCAGTAGGCATGAAGCTTCCAGATCTTTATCAGCTTGATTTTTCATGTTCTATAACTGAAGTTTAAAGTGTCTTCAGAAGTGGAGTCTTACCATCAAGTTCTGGAGAGTAACTAAGAACAGTAGCAATATTTTTTATTGTTGGTGCAGGGGTGGGCTTTGGGATCACATTATCAACACCTTGAAAATAGGTAACCTCAAAGCACTGAACATTTTGTTCAGTAGTATATGGTATCTGGAACATTTTATTTTTCCCTATATAAGGTATCTCCATTCTATCTATCTTTTTATCTATCTATTAATCATCTGTCTATCTCATCCATCCATCCATCCATCCTATCTTTCTTTTAGAACCTTCCAAAGTAGGTTTCTATGAGGCTTTGAAAGAAGGTCTTTTAGTAGTAGTGTCCTGCCCTGTGTGCCTCCTCCTCTGCCCTGTCCTCTCGCCCCACCTCACTGAACCTTACCTGCGCCATCATTCCCCTTTACTCACTAGTGACATTTGTTTTATGTCCCCCATCCCTTATCTCCGCCATGGCCTCTTGTTTTGGTTTCCTGACTTCTGTAGGTCCTCCTATTTAAGCACACATATCTAAAGACTCAGAGCTAGGGTCCACATATGAGGGAGAGGGTGGGTCATCCTTCAGGATCTGCTTTATCTTTCCAAAACTAATCTATTTCCAACTCCATTTATTTACCTGCAAAGCTCACAATTAATTTTTATTTATAATATAATAAATTTTTTTATTTTATGTGTATATAAATAAATATATCATATTTTAATTATCTACTCATTAGATAATGGACGTCTCTGCTCTTTTTTTTATTTTTTTTATTTTTGATACTTTATTTACATTTCCAATGTTTCCCCTTTTCTGGGTCTCCTCTTTGGAAACCCCCTATCCCCTCCCCCTCCCCGCCTATGTGAGGGAATTCCTCCTCCCACCTACCCGCCCACCCATTCCCATATTCCCACCTTGACATTCCCTTTTACTGGGGCCTCTAGCACCCTCAGGCGCAAAATCCTTTCCTTTCTCCCTGATGGCCATCAAGGTGATTCCTCTGCCTCATATGTAGTCCAAACCATGGGTCAATAGATGTGTATTCTTTGGTTAGTGGTCTGAACTCCAGGACGACCAGGGGGAGGGTCAGGCCCATTGACGCTCTTGCTCCCTCCATGGGGCTGCCAATTCCCTCAGCTCCTTCAGACCTTTCTCCAACCCCTTCATCTGGTACCTCACTCTCAGTCCAGTGGTTATTGTTAAGTGAAACTTGGACATTCTAAACTTTTGGGCTAATATCCGCTTATCAGTGAGTACATACCATGTTCATTCTTTTGTGACTGAGTTACCTCGCTCGGGATGATATTTTCAAGTTCCATCCATTTGCCTGCAAATTTCATTAAGTCATTGTTTTTTATAGCTGAGTAGTACTCCATTGTATAAATGTACCACATTTTCTGTATCCATTCCTCTGATGAGGGACATCTGGGTTGTTTCCAGCTTCTGGCTATTATAAATA
>CM052721.1:13895912-13914262 GCA_028551405.1 Uromys caudimaculatus
GAGGATCCAAGGCCTGACACTATTACTTATACTATGGTGTGCTTAGAGGCAGGAGCCTAGCATAGCTGCCTCTCCTAGAGGCCCAACAAGTAGCTGCCTGAGACAGAAACAGATACTTACACTCAGGCAATGGACTAAATCTGAGGACTCCTGTGGTTGTTTGTGTTCTTTCAAGGGCCTTTAGCCACCTCTATGGTATTGGTCCCTGGTTGTTTCTGATTTAGTAGGTATTGAGAGGAGGGTGAATCTCAATGATACTGGTGTGGCAGGTCTCTGATGGAAATGCTTGGGCTGCATTGTTCCCAGCCTGCATTTCTGTATGATTAAGTTGCCTCAGGTCCAGTGAATATGGGCAAAGAATGGGCTAGAGAATTGATGTTCCCCTGGGATGTCAGGCTGCTCATGGCAGCATGGCTTGGCCCAGGGGGCTCAGGGAGCAGGAAAGATGGGTGGGGAAAGGGAAGTTTACCTGTATTGTTTAGGAGTCTACTGGAGGTGGAAGAGAGACATCAGGAAAGTGGAGGTCCCCCTGGCATAGCAGCCTGCTCAGAGTAGCTTGGTTTGGCACAGAGGGCTCAGAGAGCAGAGTGATGACTTTTTTCTAATTTATATGTTATTATTTCTCTTTTCTATTTGCTCTGTATACAACTTCACATATAATCTTGGATTATTAATGGTGCTAGTGAGCAGAATGTCATGGTCCAAATCTCAGAAAAAATACCTATCAACTTCTGACTTTGGATATGTTAGTTTTCAATATATCATTACATAGATGATAAACATTTGTTCTATTATGAATTTTTTGAGACTTTCATCATAAAGAAAGAGTGAATTTTATCAAACACCCTTTTTGCGCCCATGGAGATGATCCTGCAGTTTTTATAGTCAATTGACATGGTTTAGCATGTATATTGATTTGTATATGTATCCCCTTTCCCTTCTGAAATAAATCATACTTGATTGTGCTGCATAATGATGGAAAGGAATTGTTGAATTTAGTTGGCTAATTTCTTGCTTTTTAATTTGAACTTAAGGACAAAATCATGGACAAATTATTTTAATTTATAGGTTTGATTTTGGTTTTTTTGCAGAATAAAAAGTTTTCCTCACTAATCTTCCATGTGACAGGACTGAAGGAAGATGTATTCTGCATGAGTGTGGCATTGAAGCATATAGTGTATATGAAAATTAGTATCAACTGTTGGAAAATCTCCCTTTTCATCTTGATTTTTATTAATCTGGGCCTCTTTTGCCTTTCTCTTAGTTAATTTGCCTAAATGTATGTGAATCTTGTTATTCTTTTCAAGAGGATCAATTCATTTCATTGATTCTTTGTGTTGATTCATGTTCATTTCAATCATTTTAGCCCCAATTTTAATGATCTCTTCCCATCTACCCCTTTTGTGTGTTGGTTAGCTACTCTCAATGTGTGGGGTTATTCTGAGGTTTAGGAGCCAACATTATTTCTTACACATACGCTTAGAATTGTAATATCCTCTTGGCAGAGTCATTAATGCATATGAAATGTTTTTCATTATTTATTCTAATTTTTATAATTGTACTTAACTAGTAATCCAGTTTCTTACTTTGTCTTCTGGACCCAATTCTCTAATCTGTACATTATCCATTCTATTGCCCAGGCTATCTGATGGGGTTGATATTTGGTTTATTGAGCTTTCATTTACAGCATTATTTCAGTTTGAGTTTTTTCCCAAACAATTTCATCTTTATTTTGAATTATATTTTCATATATTTTTAATTAACATTATTTTATCCAACTCTTTGGTTTTTTTTCTTGGTGAATATTCAGGGACTTTTTTTTATTAAAACTAGATTTTTTCCAATATAATATATTCTGATTATGGTTTACTCTATATCATTTCCTTGTATTTCCTCCCTACCTCTATTCCTATTTGATCATGCCTTTCTGTCTCTCATTAGAAAACAAACAGGTTTCTAAGGAATGATAAAATAAAACAATATAAAAACAAAAACAAGCACATTGGAATAGGCAAAACAAACATACAGAAGGAAAAGAACCCAAGAAAAGGCACAAGAAAAAGATATAGACACAGAGACTTATTTATTCACTCACTTAGGGATTTCATACAAATATTAAACAGGAGGACATAATATTTAAGCAAATGGCCTGATGGGTAAAAAAAGAAAAGAAAAATTTTAAAATATGCAAATAAAATAAAAATACGATTTTTTTAAAAAGCCTGGACAAACATGACAAACATTATGAGCCAAGGAACCTGTAAAAATACTTTTGAGTTCATTTCATTTTCTACTGGACATCTATTGCTGGGCATGTAGCTTACCCTGAAGTGTAGTTTGTTTTCCCATTAAGGCTCCCTTGGAGAAAACTAGATTTTTATTTGCAAATGGTTGTCAATTAGAGATAGCTACTGGGTTAGGAGCATGTGTTCTCTTCTTTCAGCTCTAGGATACCATCTGATACAGATATCTGCAGTCCCTATGCACGCTGTCTGAAGTCTCTGTGCATCCATATGTGTGATGACCCTGTTGATTTAGATGTCGTTATTTCCTTGGTGTCCTCCACCACTTCTGGCTCTTATCTTTCCATCTCCTCTACTACAGGGTTTCCTGAGACCTGAGGGGAGGGATTTGGCATGCTGTTTAGGGCTGACTTTTCCAAGATCTTTCACTCTCTGCAAATTATCTGGCTGTAAGTTTTTCCTATCTGATGCAAGAGGAAGCTTCTCTGATGATGTAGCTAAGCAAGGTACTCCTCTATGAGTTCAACAAAATATCAATAGGAATCATATTATTGTTACCTTGTTAATTGTTTTGTTTGGAGGCTTTTGTCTGTCTGTTTGTTTTACTTTTAGAACAGTAGTATTTGGTTTTACCCTAGGTCTCTGTGCTATCAAGTCTCAGGTTCTGGAATACTCAAGTAATGTTGGGTATGATGGGTTTCATGTTGTGGAGTCAGATATTGATTGGTTACTCCTCAAACTTTTGTGCCACTATTGCACTAACATATCTTGTAGTCAGAACATTATTATTATAGAGCAACAGATTTTTAGCTGTTGTTGATGTGTATGTTTCTTCTTTAGTAGAATTCAGAGTACCTTCCTGCATCAAAGATGCTAGCATTTAGAGGTGAAACCTTTATATAGGCACAAGCTCGACTTCTCTACTTTTAGTGAGTTATATAAGTGTTGGCTTCAGCAGTTGAGCCTTGTCATCAGTTATAGAAAGCAATCTATAATCTTTACAAAAGTCTGGGTTGTTTGGAAATTACTGTGGAACTCTTTTGCCTAACAACTCAATTAGATACAATATCTTGGTAATAAAAGATTCACTTTTGACCAGAGTTGGGCTCTGTCTCTTCCATTATTTGGAAATTTCATTTGGATTGCCTTCATATATGTATATATTTTAGAAAGCTTCTAATGTTTTAGCTTTCCAAATTACCCCTCAAATGCCCCTTCATTTTAGTTGTCTTCATATTTCCTCCATCTTCCTCCTCTTTCTTCCTCTCCACATGTGATCCTCACAATACACCCTTTCCCATTATTTACCCATAATATTTACCCTATTCTATTTTCCTTTCCTAAGGAGATCTGTCTGTCCACATCAGCCATTTCTCTTTACCCAAACTCTGGATTGTAGCCTGATTATCATTGACTTAATAGCTAATACCCACATTTAAGCAATAACATACTTTATTTTTTCTTTCTATGTCTGGGTCACTTTATTCATTATGATTTATTTTAGTGAATTTCAGTTTTTTGACAGCTAAGTAATATTCTATTGTGTAAATGCACCGTACTTTCTTTATCTTCTGCTGAAAGCTGGGTTGTTTTCAATTTCTGGCTGTTATTAATAGGGAAACAATGAATGTGGTTGAGCAAATGCCTCTGTAGTAATATGAGTTAAGTGCCTTCCAGGTATATGCCCAAAAATGGTACGGTTGGATCTTGAGGGAGATTGATTCCCATCTTCCTGAGGAATCACAACAGTGATTTTCATGGTGGCTATACAAGTTTGCACTCCCATCATCAGTGGGTGACTACACAGCCTCATCAGCATGAGTTGTCATTTATTTTTACTGCTCTTAGCCATCCTACTTGGTGTAAGATCAAATCTCAAAATAGTTTTGACTTGCATTTCCCTGACTACTAAGGATGTTGAACACTTTTAAAAAAAAAAAATGTATCCCATTTTTTTGGTTGAGTTATTTGTTTTCTTGATATCTAGTTTTTGATTTCTTTATAACTTTTGGATATTAGCCCCTCTATTAGAAGGGTTTATAAAACCTGGTTTTATGTTGAGGTTGATGATCCATTCGGAGTTAACTTTTGCTCAGAGTGACAAGTAATATATTTGGATCATCCAGTTCAGTCAGCATCCAATACCATTATTATGGGATTCATAAGTTGTGAAAGATATGTGTTGTCTGAGATATTTATGCAGTTTCACTTTCTGGGCTAACACTTATGTATCTGGAGTTAGGTTTTCTTGTTGAGTCTGTCTGTCTTTCTTTCTTCCTTCCTTTCATTTGTCCTTTCTTTCTTTCTTCATTTTCTTTCTTTAATATATTTTATTTTGCAGACTCAACTCTCCTGTCTTAATTCAGTTATGAGTTTGTAATGTTTGAGAGAACTAACTTGCATGTAGAGCAAATGGCTCATTTCTGTCGTCAGGACTACTGTTTAAACCAAGACACTCTATCTTATGTTTTCCTCTGTGGGTCATGTATTAGACTGTTTCAGGTCAGGCCTCCTGTCTGGGTATATAGCTTATGCTGTGAGTTATGGAGCTCTTTATACTCCTGTGGACTTTACCCAGAGTCTGATTCTGTCTCTATCCCAAGTCCATAGTTTTGTTTTAGAAAATGTGAAAATTCCCAAGGACCAATAAGCTTGATATATGTGCAGAACTGGTGTTCATGCTAGAGGATCTTTAACTTCTGATGAAGCTGGTATGATAGGTGGAACTTTCTCTGTATTTATGGCCATCTTCTCCTGAAGCCTCGCCAAGATGTTGAACTCCCACAGCACTTACAGAATTCTCATGTCTATATCTTGAGGTATACTTCTTATGATTTTTTTTAATTGACAGTTTCATCATTTTAGCTTGTAAGTTAAGGTCTTAGTTTCAGTTTGAATTTATACAAGGGGAGAAACATAGATTTAATTTTATTCTTTTACAGGTGAATATCATATTTGTTAGCACCATTTGTTGAGTAGACTTGTCTTTTTTCTCTTTTATTAAAAAAATGCTCTTGGAGGATATCATATGATGTATTTTGATTATATTAACCATCTCAAGAAATTCAGCCCTGATCTGCACCACCTTCTTTACACACCCAACTTTGTGTTCTCCTTCTTAAAAAAATAAATGTATCAAATCCAAATTGTACTATACATGTACTCATAGGTATATGGCCACCCACTGCAATATGGTTGACCCATCAGAGTCATGCCCTTAAAAATAAGACTCTTCTTCCAATAGCTTCTTAGCTAGGGGTGGGACTTCATGTTCACCTTCCCTCTCCATGCTAGGATTTTGTTTGGCTTGAGTTTGGGCAAGAATAATTTTTCATTGTATTCATAGACTCATATATCTCTTAACCCTCATTGGGGAAGCATGGATATTTTACAGAAGATGGCAATGAACACAGAGATCTCCAATTGGCCAAGTGGAGAGATGAAGAGGCTGAAGAATGAAGAATTCAGAATAGCTCTAAATGGGACATCTATATCATATGTCCCCTCCTAAGGCCCAGAGCTCATCACAGAAGAGGGGACGGCCCAGAGATTGTTTGTGACTACAAGAAGATGATGTTTGCTGCACGGTATCAGAAATTGCACATATGAGCCCACAGTAGTTGTGAGAGTAGGATGTCTTTTAAAACAAGTTAATGTTCAGATACTCTTGCCGAAACCATGTGGGTTCATTTCTGAGTCCCCTATCCCATTTATGTTACCTACTTTTCTATTGCCATGATAAACAGCATGACCAATGCAACTTAGAGAAAGAAGGGTTTATTTACCTTATACTTCTAGAAGGTTTAAGAGTCCATGATGGTGGCAAGTGGCAGGCATTATGACAGGAACAGAAGCTGTATGCTCACATCTTAAACCATAAGCAGGAGGCAGCAAGAGCAAATAGGAAATCTCACAAGGCTTTTAAACCTCAAAACCTGGGCCCTGATGATATGCCTTCTCCAGCAAGCCCAGATCCCCTAAGCATCTCCAAATAGTAACACTAGCTAGGGATCAAATATTCAAATGCCAGAGCCTATGGGGGAATGTTCTCATTTAAACTGCTACACTGTTTCATTGGTCTACATGTCTATTTTAAGACAGGGCAATATGCTGTCTTTTTTCACTATAGCTTTATAGTATAGTTTGAGGCTATGTGTTGTCACACTTTTAGCATTGTTTACTCTGCTTATAATAGCTTTGTCTAGGTGATGTTTTGTGTTTCCATATAAATTTTGATTTTTTACAGTTCTATGAGGTATGGTACTAGAATTTTGATGGGAATTACATTAGAATTTTGGCAATGTTCACAATAATAATTCTGCCAATCCTGGAACATGGAAAGTCTCATCATCGTCTCAACTTTCTTTAGTTTCTTTTTTACAGTATTTTAAGTTTTTCTTGCATAGGTCTTCCATTTCATTGGTTATCATTATTCCTAGGCACTTTATTTTTTCAGCCATTGTGAATATGGTACTTCCCCCAATTTGTTTCTCAAGCAAGTTCATTATTGAAATATATAGAAGCTACTAAATTTTACTCTGAAATTTTTTTATCCTGTCCCTTTACTGACCATGTTTATTATACATAAAAGATGTTTTCTGACAGAGTCTCAGGTTCTATTAAGCATACAATCATGCCATTTATAAACAGTAATAGTGTCTTCTTTATTTGCCATGTTTACACCTTTAATAACTTTCTCTTGTCTTATTGCTATAGCTAAGACTTCAAACATTAGATTATAAGATGATGGTATACACATGCCAGTGATCTAAAACAGAAAAAATTGAACATAGGAATAAAATATAACTTCCAACCATAGCCTACTAATATATTATCCAAAAGGGAAGTTAAGCTCATGACATACCATGAGATGAAGAATACATATTAAAAAACTATGATTTCTGATTTTCCTTTACCATAAAATTATATACAGAGCTTTGTATGCCAAGTGCAGTTTTTCCTAAAAGTAATAACATTTATTACTATTTTAAAGATCTGTTTGTTATATATGCCATTTGAAATTAAATTATGCTTAAACATGGTAGTAGAGGTCTTTAATTTTTAAAGTTTTTTCTGGACAAAATATAGAAAATGACAAAGTGGAGATAGTTGGATATTTCATTGATCATAAAGTATAATAAATAGGATTATCAATTGAATAATGAAGCTGCACTTCCAATAGTATGATAGAAGTGTATTCTACTTCCACCATCATATCGGTGTATCTCAGATCTCATTATGAGGATCTGAATCCTGCACTCCTGGGGATTTCTTGAAGCTCAACAGGTGTGATTTTGTTTCTATGTCAAAATCTTTTTCACAGCACTTTTTATATCTTTATTCCTCAGACAATAGATGAATGGGTTCAGCATAGGAGTGACCACACTGTACAAAACTGAAGCTCTTGCAGTTGACTGTGAGTTTTCTGTTGCAACAGAACTCAGGTATAGACCTATTCCTGTGCAATAAAATAAAGAGACAACTGAGAGGTGAGATGCACAGGTGGAAAATGCTTTGAACTTCCCTTGAGCTGATGAGATGGTACGTATGCAGGAAAGTATCTCGGAGTAAGAACAGAGGATAGCAATGAGGGACCCAGCTGCCAACAACACAGGTAACAGATACATGACAAGAATCTTAAGGAAGTTGTCTGAACAGACAAGTTGTAATACCTGATTGAGCTCACAGAAAAAGTGATAAATTTTCAATTCTGCACAGAAGGACAATTGTAAAACCATGAAGCCTTGTGATGAGACATGCAGGACATTGACTGTCCAGGATACCAAAACCATTAACACACAGAGTCTGGGATTCATGACAACTGTGTAATGCAAGGGCTTACAAATGGCAACATATCGGTCATAAGCCATTATGGTAAGTAGAAAGATGTCCAATCCTGAAAAGAATATGAAGGAAAGCATTTGGGTGATACAGTTTTTATACATTATGAACTTACATTGTGATTGAAGGTTCACTAGCATCTTTGGTACAGTGGTGGATGAGAAACAGATGTCCACAAGTGACAAGTTGGAGAGGAAGAAGTACATGGGCGTGTGCAGGTGAGAATCTGAGATTGTGAGCAAGATGATGAGCGAGTTCCCAAGCACTGTAACTAGGTACATGGCCAAGAACAGTCCAAAGAGGACAGGTTGCATTCTTGGGTCCTCTGAAATTCCCAGGAGAAGAAATCGTGAAATTTGTGTATAATTCTTTGCATCCATGTGGCTTAAATTACTAAAACTTAAAAACAAAACAGAAAAATGTAGCAATGTAATTATATAGAAACACTATCATATTCTACAATCAAGCCCCAAATTCTTCAGTTTTTTATGTAAGTCCAGTTTACCACAGTATTTTGTCTACCCATCTATGATGTGGAAATCTTCACTAATTCTCAGAATTTTCTCAATAAGTTACATATTGACGTATTTAAACACTAACCCATGTCTCAATGGGATTTGTCAACTTAATGCTAAACCTAAACATTTTGGGGGAGAAAAATATTAACTGGAAAACACCTCCATAAGATTGACCTGTGAACAAGCTTGTGGTGCGTTCTCTTGATTGGTGATCGATATGGGTGTACCAACTCCATGTCAGATATGTGGTACCTCTCTAACCCAGTGGTTATGATATAAGAAAGATGTCTGAAACTTAGCAATTCTGGCTCCAAAGACATAGCAGAATATAAAACCTTTTCAATATCTCTAAAGAAGACTTTTTTTTCCCAATAAGTTCTCAAAAAGTCCTTAAACAAGGATGGTAAGAAGCCAAGGACCAATGCTGCCAAGATTCAGTCTCTTGTTATTCCACATGTTCTGCAGCACATACGGTGACATATGGCTCTGAAGAAATAACACACTAGGAAAAATAGGGAAGACAATGAAGGATATACTAACCTTTTGGCCAAAAAGTATGAAAGAAGGAAAAGAACATGGAGATTAGTTTGGGGGGTATTTGGAAGGGGAAAGAATAAGATCACAATATATTGTATAAAATTGTAAAACTAAATTTAAAAAATAGTCTTTGAAGGTATAAATGAGTAGAGCTTATTGCAAGGGGAAACTGATGAGAAATAAAGTACCCTTGATGGTGCTGAAACACAAAGATACCAGAGTAGTGACTCTAGTCAGAAGTGTTTCATTTTCATCTTAATGTGGCTGAACGGTATTTTGTCAACTGAAAACACGATTTGTTATTTACACGTGTCTTTTTTTGTCCCATCTTCTGTAATGTGTGTTTTATTTCATAATATATTAAGCCAACTTTGTCCTATTCTATCCACTCTCGCCCCCACAGACAGACAAACCAGACAAAGACATACACATAAAGCACACACATATATAAATGCACACACTTCTTGGAAACAAGTCACAAACCAGGATTTTATGATCTCATGTGATTCTTGGTTTCCTACTAATATTGTGTGATTTTTGTTCCCATTATACTATAGGAATTTTCCTTGTGTTATTCTAGAATTTTCAGCTTTAAATTTTTTGCTCAATCCCATAAGCATATTCCAGTTCTGCCTTTTGTTTCATCCCACACACACCCCCACATACACACACAAATCATGTTCTCTGAAATTCTTCATTCACCCGAAAACATCTCTTTCATATTGAATTCAATTTTGTGTGTCGTTAATCCTTCTGGCATTACATTGTGCAATCATTACCATGTTCTGTCTCTGAACATTCTGGTGCAAGATCTGGGTGAGTAAACCTAATCTGCTTTGCTCATCTTTGTACTCTCATGGTGATAGTAAATATGGGTGCATTATATACTACAGCAACATAAAAAATATAGAAAGAAAATTAAAAGTTATGGTATACAAATAATGACAAGAGATACAAAGTAAAAAGTTCCAAACAGTCATATGTTAAATACTTGGATTGGTCATCAAGAATTAAGTAAAAATACTACATATATATATATATATATATATATATATATATATATATATATACACACACACACACACACACACACACACACACACACACACACACACACACACATATATAACCTACACCAAAAGACTCAATGATCGTCTAATATTTGGACCAACTGAAGCATCTTGGTTACTATGCAATGACCTTAGTATATTTGGGCATTTAGCACATGACAAGAGCTTATTTTAGTGGAGTTTTAAAACCTTGAATAATTAAATATATGCTAAAGTTCATAGGTGAGCTGGATGAGATGAAAAACTGAGAAGAAAGTAGATAGGGATGATTCTCTGAGAAATTGTTTTAATATGAATGGCCAAAATATGTAACAATTCCAAAAGTATATAAATAATAAACAGGAAAATTTTGCTATTATTCATGTAAGTAGGAAACAGTTACAGGATAATAATGATCAACCCGGAGTGGTACTCCAACTCAGTAATAAATAACGCTGTAACATGCTCATAATACTCACCAAATGTAATGTATAATTTCTCCTGCCCTCCAGTGAACAGCTAGGATATTTGACTTGTGTCCTACTTATCTAAAAGCCTCCCAGCCCCCAGTCCCCATTTCTGTTTTAATTGGCTCCCATTGCTACTACTTCCAGTCAACAATAATCTTGAATTGCCAACTTGAAGGTTCCTTCTGCTTTTATTGTGTCCAATACACACATTGGTGATCTTCTTGAAGGAGCAAGAAAACATCCATAGGCACCTCTCAGCCATTCCTCACATCTGCTGGGCTGGATTGGCCTTCAGTTGACTTTAGTCAAGTGCTCTAGTCTTCTGTCTCTCACAATCTTTGCTGTAGCGTCTTTCAGACTTACCTGGGTGAGATGTCTAAATAGAAGGTTTCTGTGTGGAACACCAGTTTGCCACGCAGAAGGCTGACAGAGGAGACAGACAAGGTGGGATTATTGGCAGGGAGTCAATTATCACACCCTGAAATGTTGAGCATGTTGAAGGAAATACCATACCCTGTGCAAATCAAAGCTGTACATGCCAAGGGACAATGGCAGGAGCCGTACTTACAGCTTTGCATGTCTTCTCATTAGGTACATTTCTGTCTTATTATTCCACAATTCAGCCAACCATTTCCCCACGGGGTACGCTCTTCATAGAAACCAATTTCCTTCCTGCAGATTGCCTTTTCCCTGAGATGCCTGATTATTGTCAGGTGAATGATTTGTTGATGTTGTTACTTCTCCATGGACTCTCCTAGTGTCCAGAGATCTAAAATTTTAACCCAGCACACAGACTATCAGTTAAAGTTTTCTCCAGTTTTTAATTAGTGAACATATCTTTACTGGGTCCCATGTACCCCAAAGACTTCATTTATGTTTGGTAGAGAACCACTGATAAATACATGTTTTAATATTCTTTTCTACAAGGGACTAATCCATGATCTGTTGATACAAAACTATGAACTATACAATGCATGTCTTTATGCTACATTTTATAAAACAATTACCAATACCAAGTGTGTAAAGTGTGTAAAAAAAATTAGTATTTCCATTTACGTGTGTATTTTAGAAATATTTTGCAACTTAAAATATAATTTTTATTTAAATTTATTTTTGAGTTTCATATATGTATACAATGAATTTTAGTTGTTTGTACTTTCCATTTCTCTCTCTCTCTCTCTCTCTCTCTCTCTCTCTCTCTCTCTCTCTCTCTCTTTCCCTCTCTCTCTCCCTCTCTCTTGTCTTCTTTCCCCCTCCTACTGAAACTCTTTCCCAGCAATTCTCCTTCCCGTTTTGATGTCTTTTCTTGAATTTTTTACCTTTTAAGTTTAATTAGGACCACTTGCATGAGCATGAATGGAGGTTATTTACTGAGGAATGAGAAATTTATCAGAGGTTACATCAATAAAAAATAAAATGACACCCCACCAGCACCCATTAACTGCTCATACTCCTTTAGTAAAAGACCTTTGTGAACCCCTTTCCTATGCACGGTGAAATGGTGATGGGCCTTTTCATCTCTCTGATGATACACTTTGAAGGCCTGCACCAAGACTTCTGCCTGTGGAGTTAGGGGTCCCCTCTCCAAACGTCTAAGTTTGGCTTTAATGTCAGGATAGCTCTGGGAAATGATGTAGGTCATCAGGAGTTAGCCTCTGAATCCAGCGATGGTGTCATCCCTAGGCAACAAGGACTCTCCTGTGTCTGTTTCCATGGAGACTACTGCACATTCCCTGGACATGCCTCACCTGCATCACCTATGAACAGTGGTATGCGTCATTACCTGACATTTATCTCATGGTCCAGATAAAAGACAGAGACCCTGACCCCTGGAGCTCTTTTTCTGTTCCTCTATTCTTCCCCCCCTTCAATATAGAACCTCTTTCATGGGAATTGTGCTGGTCCAGCATGATCTGTTCAGAAAGAAGCCACCTTCCAACTAACAACCCCAGCATGCTGGAGTTCTGCAGAATAAAACACTCTTTGCATTTACATACTATACGATTTGAGTCTGGGGTATCATTCTTCAGTGAGTCATAGACCCTTACAAAAATAATGTAAAATGAACAACATATGTATTCATCAGTAAATTTTATTTCTAATGTATGTACTTGAAGAATCCTATATTTTTTGAATCACATTAACCCAGTGGTTAAATATTTATTTATTTTTAATTAATTTTTTTACTTATTTACTTTATATGCCACGCACTGAACCCCTCTCAGTGACCCCTCCCACAATCCTTCCCCCATCCTCAAGCCCCTTCTTTGAGCAGGTATGGAACCCTCTAGGTATCCCCCATCCTGGCATATCAAGTCTCTGTGAGGCTAGGTGCATCCTCTCCCACTGAGGCCAGACAAGGCAGCACAGGTAGAAGAACATATCCCACATACAGGCAACAACTTAAAATACAGGCTACACACACCACACTCGACAGACCCAAAGAAGCTAAACAAGGAAGGCACAGCAAGGATGCTAGAATCCCACTTAGAAGGGGGGATGAAATAGTCCTAAGAGGCAGATGGAGGGACTGAGTGGGAAAGGAGATGGGGAGGGGAAAGGGGGTATTCAGGATCAGGTGTGGGAGGGAAAGGAGGGATGGCCAGATAACCATGAGGATGAATGGAAATCTGCAACTGGCAGGGATGTCAGGGTAAGGGGCACAGAGACCTGGGACAAGGGAGGCACCCAAGAATCAATGGGGGTAACCTTAGCTGTGACTCACAGCATTTGGGATATGGAACCTGAAGAGTCCACTTCCTATAGCCAGGGAGAAATCCCAATGGAGAGAGAGGGGCACCAACACACCCACAAAATTTTTGACCCAAAATTTATCCTGTCTACAAGAAATGCAGGGACTGGGAATGGCCTACCAATAACTGGCCCAACTTGAGACTCATCCCATTGGCAAACCCTGACACTATTCATGATATTCTATTATACTTGCAGACAGGAGTTTAGCATGGCTGTCCTCAGCAGCTGGCTCAGACAGATGCAGACACCCACAGCCAAACAGTGGATGGAGCTTGGGGAGTCTTATGGAACAGTAGGAGGATTTGGGGTCCCAAAGGGGATAGGAACTCCACACGAAGAACAAGAAAGTCAACTAACCTGGAATCTTGGGGCTCTCAGAGACTGAAGCAAAGAACATACATGGGGCTGGACCTAGGCCTCCCACACATATATAGCAGATATATTTTTCATTTTTGTCCTATGATACAGAACAAACACCAGGCTATTAAACAAAAACTGGCAAGATGGAGTCAGAGGGAGAAGAGAGAGAGAAGAAGGGAAGTGGAGGGCAGCAGAGCAAGGGAAGGGAGGGTACTGGGAGGAAGAGAGAGAAGAGCGAAGTTCATTTATTACCAAAGCTGAGAGGACTTGGGTTCAGAAGAAATCTTATTACAGGGTCATCTAAGGATGTAGCTGTGAACTTTACATAAATGCTGGTCAGAGCACCCATACAGCAGCCTGGTGCTCTTGGGTGAATCTGGGTTCTCTGCAACTCTCAGTAAGTTACTTTTCTGTGCAGGCGATTTTGAGTTTGATGCTATTCCAATTGTTGATTTTTCCTTTCATTGTCTGTGGTTTTGGTAGACAGAGACTCTGTTACATCATTGTCCTGACATATTTTCTCTATTTCCTAGTAGCACCACACTGTGGTATTTTATATTAAAATCTTCAGTCCACTTTCTGTATTTCTTTTTTTCTTTTTTGGCTTCTTTTTTATGGGGGGAGGGGGAATAGTTTATTAGCTTATACTTGAACATCAAAGTGATACTGAGGAAAGCCAAGGCAGGAGCTAAAAGCAGGATCCTAAAGGCAGGAATTGAAGCAGAAGCCATGGAGGAACACCAGTTTTCACCGATTATTGGCTTGCTTTTTTATATGACCTAGGACCACTTGCCCCATGGAGGCACCACTCACAGTGGTCTGGGTCCTCCACATCAATCATCAATCAGAAGTCAAGAAATGGACTCACAGACATACACGGGACAATCTGATGGAGGATACATCTCCTGAATTCCCTTCACACACACACACACACACACACACACACACACACACACACACACACACGTTTGTGTCAAGTTGACACAAAGTAACCTAGCCCAGTGAACATTATAAGAGAACATATATGGCATACAGACTTCTCAATAAGTATCTGTAGATAAATGAATGGAAAAACGAGAGGTTGGATAGATGGATGAATCAAACACCATGTGACCCACTACTACTCTGGGAGTTGTTTTGTGATTATGATGGCTCCTTCAACTTTTTCCTTATTAATAAAATGAACATTAACTATTTTAACATGAAATACTAGAGAAAATAGTTAATGCATTCATTTAAATGCACTGGAAACATACATATATTAAAAAGAACATTTTTTGATACTTTATTTACATTTCCAATGTTTCCCCTTTTCTGGGCCTCCTCTTTGGAAACCCCCTATCCCCTCCCCATCCCCGCCTCTATGAGGGAATTCCACCTCCCACCCACCCGCCCACCCATCCCCATATTCCCACCTTGACATTCTCCTTTACTGGGGCCTCTAACACCCTCAGGCCCAAGGACCTCTCCTCTCTCCCAGATGGCCATCAAGGTCATCCTCTGCCATATATGCGGTCCGAACCATGGGTCCATAGATGTGTATTCTTTGGTTGGTGGTCCAAACTTCAGGACGACCGGGCGGGGGGGGGGGGTCAGGCCCATTGACATTCTTGCTCCCTCCATGGGGCTGCAAATTCCCTCAGTTCCTTCAGACCTTTCTCCAACTCCTTCATCTGGGACCTCACTCTTAGTCAAACGGTTACTGTGAAGTGAAATTTGGGTATTCCGAACTTTTAGACTAATATCCACGTATCAGTGAGTACATACCATGTTCATTCTTTTGTGACTGAGTTACCTCGCTCAGGATAATATTTTCAAGTTCCATCCATTTGACTAAGAATTTCATGAAGTCATTGTTTTTAATAGCTGTGTAGTACTCCATTGTGTAACTGTACCACATTTTCTAAATCCATTCCTCTGCTGAGGGACATCTAGGTTGTTTCCAGCTTCTGGCAATTATAAACATGGCTGCTACGAACATAGGGGAGCATGTGTCTTTATTACATGTTGGAGCATCTTCTGGGTATATGCCCAGGAGTGGTATAGCTGGGTCCTCAGGTAGTATTATGTCCATTTTTCTGAGGATCTGTCAAACTGATGTCCAGAGTGGTTGTACCAGCTTGCAATCCTATCAACAATGAAGGTGTGTTCCTCTTTCTCCACATCCTCGCCAGCATCTGCTGTCACTGAGTTTTTGATCTTAGCCATTCTGACTGGTGTGAGGTGGAATCTCAGACTTGTTTTGATTTGCAATTTCCCTGATGACTAAGAATGTTGAACATTTCTTTAGGTGCTTCTCAGCCCTTCGAGTTTCTTAAGTTGAGAATTCTCTGTTTAGATCTGTTTCCCATTTTTTGATAGGGTTATTTGGTTCTCTGGAGTTTAACTTCTTGAGTTCTTTGTGTATGTTGGATATTAGCCCTCTATTGAACGTAGGATTGGTAAAGATCTTTTCCCTATCTGTTGGTTGCCATTTTGTCATATTGACAGTGTCCTTTGCCTTACAGAAGCTTTGCAATTTCATGACGTCCCATTTGTCAATTCTTGATCTTAGAGCATAAGCCGTTGGTGTTCTGTTCAGTAACTTTTCCCCTGTACCAGGTGTTCGAGACTTTTCCCCACTTTCTCTTCTATTAGATTCAGTATATCTGGTTTGATTGTGGAGGTACTTGATCCACTTAGACTTGAGCTTTGTACAGGTAGATAGGAATGGATCAATTTGCATTCTTCTACATGTAGACCGCCAGTTGAACCAACACCATTTGTTGAAAATGCTGTCTCTTCTCCACTGGATGGTTTTAGCTCCTTTGTCGAAAATCAAGTGACCATAGGTGTGTGGGTTCATTTCTGGGTCCTCAATTCTATTTCATTGATCTACCTGCCTGTCACTGTACCAATACCATGCAATTATTATCACTACTGCTCTATACTACAGCTTGAGGTCAGGGATGCTTATTCCCCCAGAAGTTCTTTTGTTGTTGAGAATAGCTTTTGCTATCCTGGGTTTTTTGTTGTTCCAAATGAATTTGAGAATTGTTCTTTCTAAGTCTATGAAGAATTGAGTTGGAATTCTGATGGGGATTGCATTGAATCTGTAGATTGCTTTTGGCAGGATGGCCATTTTTACTATATTAATCCTCCCAATCTATGAGCATGGGAGATCTTTCCACCTTCTGAGTTCTTCTTCAATTTCTTTCTTCAGAGACTTGAAGTTCTCATCATACAGATCTTTTACTTGCTTGGTTAGAGTCACACCAAGATAATTTATCTTGTTTATGACTATTGTGAAGGGTGTCATTTCCCTAATTTCTTTCTCAGCCTCTTTATCCTTCGACTATAGGAAGGCTACTGATTTGTTTGAGTTAATTTTATATCTGGCCACATTGCTGAAGTTGTCTATCAGCTGCAGCAGTTCTCTCGGTGGAGTTTTTCGGGTCACTTAAGTATACGATCATATCATCTGCAAATATTGATATTTTGATTTCTTCCTTTCCAATTTGTATCCCTTTGACCTCCTTTTGTTGTCTAATTGCTCTAGTTAGAAATTCAAGTACCATATTGAATAGTTAGGGAGAGAGAGGGCAGCCTTGTCTAGTCCCTGATTTTAGTGGGATTGCTTCAAGTTTCTCTCCATTTAGTTTGATGTTGACTACTGCTTTGCTGTATATTGCTTTTACTATGCTTAGGTATGGGCCTTGAATTCTTGATCTTTCCAGGACTTTTATCATGAACCGGTGTTGAATTTTGTCAAATGCTTTTTCAGCATCTAATGAAATGACCATGTGGTTTTTTTCTTTGAGTTTGTTTATGTAGTGGATTACATTGATGGATTTCTGGGTATTGAACCATTCCTGCATCCCTGGGATGAAGCCTACTTGATCATGATGAATCATCATTTTGATGTGTTCTTGGATTTGGTTTGTGAGAATTTTATTGAGTATTTTTGCATCAATATTCATAAGGGAAATTGGTCTAAAATTTTCTTTCTTTGTTGGGTCTTTGTGAGGTTTTGGTATCAGTGTAATTGTGGCCTCATAGAAGAAATTGGGTAGTGTTCCTTCGTTTTCTATTTTGTGGAATAGATTGAAGAGTATTGGTAATAGGTCTTCTTTGAAGCTCTGGTAGAATTCTGCACTGAGTACATCTGGTCCTGGGCTTTTTTTGGTTGGGAGACTTTTAATGAATGCTTTTATTTCTTTAGGCATTAGGGGACTCTTTAGATGGTTTATCTGATCCTGACTTAACATTGGTATTTGATATCTGTCTAGAAAATTGTCCATTTCATCCAGATTTTCCAGTTTTGTTGAGTATAGTCTTTTGTAGTAAGATCTGATGATATTTTGAAATGCCACAGAATCTGTTGTTATGTCTCCCTTTTCATTTCTAATTTTGTTCATTTGGATCCTGTCTCTGTGCTTTCTGGTTAGTCTGGCTAAGGGTTTATCTATCTTGTTGATTTTCTCAAAGAACCAACTCCTGGTTTTGTCGATTCTTCGTATAGTATAGTTCTTTTTGTTTCTACTTGGTTGATTTCAGCCCTGAGTTTGATTATTTCCTGCCTTCTACTTCTCTTGGGTG
>CM052721.1:13914362-13927087 GCA_028551405.1 Uromys caudimaculatus
TCATTGAGTAGAGCATTGTTCAGCTTCCATGTGTATGTGGGCTTTCTGTTGTTATTGTTGCCATTGAAGACCAGCCTTAATCCGTAGTGATCTGATAGGAGGCATGGGATTATTTCAATCTTCTTGTATCTGTGGAGGTTTGTTTTTTGACTGATTATATGTTCAGTTTTGGAGAAAGTACCGTGAGGTGCTGAGAAGAAGGTATATTCTTTTGATTTAGGATGAAATGTTCTATAGATATCTGTTAAATCCATTTGGTTCATAACATCTGTTAGTTTCACTGTGTCTCTGTTTAGTTTGTGATTCCAAGATCTGTCCATTGATGATAATGGGGTGTTGAAGTCTCCTGCTATTATTGTGTGAGGTGCAATGTGTGCTTTGAGCTTTAGTTAAGTTTCTTTTATAAATGTGGGTGCCCTTGCATTTGGAGCATAAATATTCAGAATTGAGAGTTCTTCTTGGTAGATTTTTCCTTTGATGAGTATGAAGTGTCCTTCCTTATCTTTTTTGATGACCTTTGGGTGAAAGTCAATTTTATCTGATAATAGAATTGCTACTCCAGCCTGTTTCTTGGGACCATTTGCTTAGAAAATTGTTTTCGAGCCCTTTACTCTGAGGTAGTGTTTGTCTTTATCACAGAGGTGCTTTTCCTGAATGCTGCAAAATGCTGGGTCCTGTTTATGGATCCAGTCTGTCAGTCTATGTCTTTTTACTGGGGAATTGAGTCCATTTTTGTTCATAGATATTAAGGAATAGTGATTGTTAGTTCTTGTTATTTTTTATGCTACTTTTAGGTTTGTGTGGCTATCTTCTTTTCAGTTTGTTGAAAGATTACTTTCTTGAGTTTTCTAGGGTGTAGTTTCCCTCCTTGAGTTGATGTTTTCAATCTATTATCCTTTGTAGGGCTGGGTTTGTGGAAACATATTGTGTAAATTTGGTTTTGTCATAGAATATTTTGGTTTCATCATCTATGTTAATTGAGAGTTTTGCTGGGTATAGCAGCCTGGGCTGGCAGTTATGTTCTCTTAGGGTCTATATGAGTTCTGCGCAGGATCTTCTAGTTTTCACAGTCTCTGATGTGACGTCTGGTGTAATTCTGATAGGTCTGCCTTTATATTTTACTTTTCCTTTTCCCCTTACTGCTTTTAATATTCTTTCCTTGTTTTGTGTATTTGGTGTTTTCACTATAATGTGACGGGATGAATTTCTTTTCTGGTCCAATCTATTTGGAGTTCGGTAGGCTTCTTGTATATGTATGTTCATCTCTTTCTTTAGGTTAGGGAAGTTTTCTTCTATAATTTTGTTGAAGATATTTCCTGGCCCTTTAAGTTGGGAATCTTCCCTCTCTTTGATACCTATTATCCTTAGGTTCTGTCTTCTCATTGTGTCCTGGATTTCATGGGTGTTTTTGGTTAGGAGCTTTTTGCATTTTGTGTGTTCTTTTACTGTTGCATCAATGTTGTCTATGGTATCTTCTGCTCCTGAGATCTCTCTTCTATCTCTTGTATTCTGTTGGTGATGCTTGCATCAATGATTCCTGATGTCTTTCCTAGGTTTTCTAACTCCAGGGTTGTCTCCTTTTGTGATTTCTTTATTGTTTCTATTTCTGTTTTTAGCTTCTGGGTAGTTTTGTTCATTTCCTTCATCTGTTTGATTGTGTTTTCCTGTAATTCTTTAATGGATTTTTGTGTTTCCTCTTTAAGGGCTTCTAGCAGTTTACCTCTGCTCTCTTGTGCTTCTTTAAGGGTGTTACTTATTTCTTTCTTCAAGTCTTCTATCACCATCATGAGAACTGATTTTAAATCTGAGTCTTGCTTTTCTGGTGTGTTGGGGTATCCAGGGCTTGCTGTGGTGGGAGAGCTGGGTTCTGATGATGCCAAGTAGCCTTGATTTCTGTTCCTTATGTTCTTGTCCTTGCCTTTTGCCATCTTGTTAACTCTGATGTTAGCTGATCTTACTCTCTCTGACTGTGACTTGTCCCTCTTGCAAGCCTCTGTGTCAATACTCCTTGAAGACTAGCTCTCTCTGAGAAGTATTTGGGTTAGGAGAGCTGTGGCACAGGGTCAGTTCTGGGGTGCAGACAGACACCAGAAGGATCTTGTCCCTAGCTGTCCCTTGGTTCCTGTGTCCTGATGGCTCTGCAAAGGTCCCTCTTGATCCAGTGAATTTGAACAGAAGTGGTGGTTTTGCCTGTGTTAGAAGGTGTTTTGGCACTCCTGGGATACCTGGTCTCTCCTGGCACTATTTAAGTATGGAGCCCTGTGTCACAGGATCAGCTCCCCAGCAGCCAGAAGAAACCAGAGACCACTCCTCAGTCACTGTGTACTCAGATTCCAGGTGGGTCTTTCTGAGAGCAGACAGGCTTGTCCACACTCCTGGAAGTCTAGTTTTCTCCCAGTGCTATTTGGCTATGGAGCCCTGTGGTACAGGCTGAGGTCCCCAGCCACAGATGGAAACCGGAAGGTTCCTGTCTCAAACTCTTCCTCAGTCCCTGTGTCCTTAGGATTCCGGGCGTGTCCCGCTGAGCAGTGGTGCTCATCTTAACCCCACTCACGGCTTTTCCACACTCCTGGAAGGGTAGCTTTCTCCTGGTGCTATTTGGCTGTGGAACCTTGGTGGCCCAGGCAGAGGTCTCCCGCCACAGATGAAAATGGGAAGCTTTGTAAGAAATCTTTACAGAGCCATAAAATCTTTTTGTGGCATGAGTTAGAATGCATTAACTAAATAATATGGCATCTAAATTTAATGTGTTAAATAAAAATATATACTTTCCCATTAATTATCAATAGCAAAAGCAGAAGCGGCATGCAAAATTATTACCAAGGCTTAAACTAGAAATCTGTGTTGTAGGTGGGTGGGAATTGACCTTTTCAGTTCACATTTATGGTGTTGTCTGCCCCAGTTACTAATTCCACCCCACTCACTTTATTCAACCTTCAGTTATATAACTCTGGGAGGCTCCTAACCAAAGCTATAGCCATGAAATATATAATACCCTTCCTTCTAAATCCAAGTATAAAAATGAATATCGAGTTCTCTTCCTGGAGCTGTGTCTATAACATGTCAGTTTGGTCTACTTCTTTTACAAAGAAACCAAAGTCTTTAATAACAAGAAGGTGTTCTGTGCATCCACTATTGCCGATTACAATGTGTATGTGTATAACTTTTGGCCTATGTTGATTGCAATCTCCTGGAGAGTGCTTTCCACTAAGTTACAGATAATATTGAAGATAGCGAGGGAAGCAGAAAATTTATGTTAAGGTTGCTGAGAACAGTGAACCCCCAAACATAGAGCTCTATAGTGAGAGGATCATACCTAGAATACTATCACTATTGCTTGGACAGTCTTTCAAAGTCTAGTGTTCAATTATTTCTGCTTCCTGGATGGTTGTTGACTTTTTTAATGTTCAAGTTTATGTGGAGTGGGTTTTTGAAGATTGTCCTGATTGAGCCATTTCTTCCCATTGTTTCCCATTATCAAATGCACAATCTGTCTCACGGAACTAGAACACCTATTAATGAAATATCTCTGTCGCTGTCTGTCTCTGTCTCTGCCGGTCTCTCTGTCTCTCTCTGTCCCTCGCCCTCCTCCCATAGTACAAAGGATTATCATGGGCATTCTCCCAAACCCTAGTTTCTAAGCTCTTCACAAGGAATAGAAAAGAAACTATAGTTTTTGCATTGTTTGTTTGTGTTCTGAAAGTTCTGAATTTGTATTTGTTTCATAGAAAAACTGTCAGAAAATTTTAACACAAACCTGATGGATCAAAGCAAATTCAAGTATCTTATTGAAAACTAGGATTCACATCGTGCCACTAGAGGGCAGACGAATGTAATGATGACGGTGTGTGAGTCCAGATGCCTCAGAATCTGGGCAAGCTTGAAATGTTTCAGGAGAAAAATATATCCCAAACAAGAAAATCCATACTGGGAGTTAAAATACGAACACATACAATCTTCTGATCCTGGTTTGCTCATTGAGGGCATAGTTACTCATCCCTGCATGATATTGTCTGCCTTGGTTAATTTTTTTTTCTTTTTTCTGTTCTTTTTTTATTGGATATTTTCTTTATTTACATTTCAAATGTTTTCCCCACTCCAGGTCTCCCCTTCGGAAACCCCCTATCCCATTCCCCCTCCCCTGCTTCTATGAGGGTGCTCCCCCACCCACCTACCCACTCCTGCCTTCCTGCCCTGGCATTCCCCAACACTGGGGCATCGAACACCTCAGGCCCAAGGGCCACTCCTCCCACTGAGGTCCAACATGGCCATCCTCTGCCACATAAGTGGCGGGAGCCATGGGACCCTCCATGTATGCACTTTGGTAGGTGGTCCAGTCCCCAGGAGCTCCGTGGGGTCTGGCCAGATGACACTGTTGCTTCCCCCATGGGGCTGCAAACCCCCTCAGCTCCTTCAGTCCTTTCTACAACTCCTCCATTGTGGACCCCACACTCAGTCCTATGGTTGGCTGTGAGCATCTGCCTCTGTATTTGTCAGACTCTGGCAGAGCCTCTCAGGAGAAAGCCATATCATGCTCCCATCAGCAAGCTCTTCCCTGAACCACAATAGCATCTGGGTTTGGCAACTGTATATGGGATGGATCCCCAGGTGGGACCGTCTCTGGATGGTGTTTGCTTCAGTCTCTGCTCCACACTTTGTATTTGTATTTCCTCCCATGAGTATTTTGTTCCTCCTTCTAAGAAACACTAAAGCATCCACACTTTGGTCTTCCTTCCTCTTGGGCTTCATGTGGTCTGTGAATTGTATCTTAGGTATTTTGAAATTTGGGGCTAATATCCACTGATTAGTGAGTGCATACCATGTGTGTTCTTTTGTGACTGAGTTACCTCACACAGGATGATAACTTCTAGTCCCATCCATTTGCCCGAGAATTTCATGAAGTCATTGTTTTTAATAGCTGAGTAGTACTCCATTGAGTAAATGTACAACATTTTCTGTATCTACTCTTCTGTTGGGGAACATCTGAGTTGTTTCCAGCTTCTGCTTATTATAAATATGGCTGCTATGAACATAGTGGAGCATATGTCCTTATTACATGTTGGAGCATCTTCTGGGTATAGGCCCAGGAGTGATATATCTGGGTCCTCAGGTAGTACTATGTCCAGTTTTCTGAGAAACCACCAGACTAATTTAGAGAGTGGTTGTACCAGATTGCAATCCCACCAACAATGGAAGAGTGTTCCTCTTTCTCCACATCATCACCGGCTTCTACTGTCACCTGAGTTTTTGATCTTAGCCATTCTGACTGGTGTGAGGTGGAATCTCAGTGTCATTTTGATTTGCATTTTCCTGATGATTAAGGACGTTGAACACTTCTTTAGGTGCTTCTCAGCCATTTGAGTTTCCTCAGTTGAGAATTCCCTGTTAAGTTCTGTTCCCATTTTTAAATAGGGTTATTTAATTCTCTGGGTTATTTGGATGGATTGGATATTAACTCTCTATCGGATGTAGGATTGGCAAAGATCTTTTCCCAATCTGTTGGTTGCCATTTTGTACTAATGACAGTGTTCTTTGCCTTACAGAAGCTTTGCAATTTTATGAGGTCTCATTTGTCGATTCTTGATCTTAGAGCATAACCCATTAGTGTTCTGTTCAGGAACTATTCCCCTGTGTCCATGTGTTCCAGGCTTTTCCCCACTTTCTTTTCTATTAGATTCAGTGTATCTGGTTTTATGTGGAGGTCCTTGATCCACTTGGACTTGAGATTTGTACAAGGAGATAAGAATGGATCAATTTGCATTCTTCTACATGCTGACCACCACTTGAACCAGTACCATTTGTTGAAAATGCTGTCTTTTTCCCACTGGATGGTTTTAGCTCCTTTGTCAAAGAACAAGTGACCAAAGGTGTGTGGGTTCATTTCTGGGTCTTCAATTCTATACCACTGATATACCTGTCTATCTCTGTACCAATACCATGTGGTTATTACCACTATCACTCTGTACTATAGCTTGAGGTCAGGGATGGTGATTGCCCCAGAAGGCCTTTTATTGTTGAGAATGTTTTATCCTATTCTGAGTTTTTTGTTATTCCAAATGAATTTGAGAATTGCTCTTTCTAAGTCTATGAAGAATTGAGTTGGAATTTTGATGGGGACTGCATTGAAGCTGTAGAATGCTTTTAGCAAGATGGCCATTTTTAATATATTAATCCTGAAAATTCATGAGCATGGGAGATCTTTCCACCTTCTGAGGTCTTCTTCAATTTCTTTTTTCAGAGACTTGAAGGTCTTGTCTTACAGATCTTTCACCTGCTTGGTTAGAGTCACACCAAGGTATTTTATATTATTTGTGACTCTTGTGAAGGGTGTCATTTCCCTTATTTCTTTCTCAGCCTGTTTATCCTTTGAGTAGAGGAAGGCTACTGATTTGTTTGAGTTAATTTTATATCCATCCACTTTGCTGAAGTTGTTTATTAGCTCTAGAAGTTTTCTGGTGGAATTTTTTGGGTCACTTAAGTATACGATCATATCATCTGCAAATAGTGATATTTTGATTTCTTCCTTTCCAAATTTTACCCCTTTGACCTCCTTTTGTTGTCTAATTGCTCTGGCTAGGAATTCAAGTACTGTGTTAAATAGGCAGGGAGAGAGTGGGCAGCCTTGTCTAGTCCCTGGTTTTAGTGGGATTGCTTAAAATTTTACTCCATTTAGTTTGATGTTGGCTACTGGTTTGCTGTATATTGCTTTTACTATGTTTAGATATGGGTCTTGAATTCTTGATCTTTCCAAGACTTTTAACATGGAGTGTTGAATTTTGTCAAATGCATTCTCAGCATCTAATTAAATGATCATGTGGTTTTTTTCTTTGAGTTTCTTTATATAGTGTATTACATTGATGGATTTCCATATATTGAAGCATCCCTGCATCCCTGGGATGAAGCCTACTTGATGATGGATAATTGTTTTGATGTGTTCTTAGATTCGGTTTGCAAGAATTTTATTGAGTATATTTGCATAGATATCCATAAGGGAAATTGGTCTGGTTTTCCTTCGTTGTTGGGTCTTTGTGTGGTTTATGTATAAGCGTAATTGTGGCTTCATAAAACATATTGGGTAGTGTTCCTTCTGTTTCTATTTTGTGAAATAGTTTAAAGAGTATTGTTTTTAGGTTTTCTTTGAAGGTCTGATAGAATTCTGCACTAAAACCAGCTGGTTCTGGGCTTTTCTTGATTAGGAGACTTTTAATGACTGTTGCTAATTCTTTAGTGGTAATGAGACTGTTAAGATGGCTTGTCTGATGATGATTTAACTTTGGTACCTGGTATCTGTCTAGAAAATTGTCCAGTTCATGCAGATTTTCCAGTTTTGTTGAGTATTGTTTTTTTTAGTAGGATCTGATGATTTTTTTAAATTTCCTCAGTTTCTGTTGTTCTGTTCCCTTTTCACTTCTGATTTTATTGATTTGAATACTCTCTGTGCCCTCTCGTTAGTCTGGCTAAGGATTTATCTATCTTGTTGATTTTCTCAACAGAACCAGCTCCTGGTTTTGTTGATTCTTTGTATAATTCTTTTTGTTTTTACTTGGTTGATTTCAGCCCTGAGTTTGGCTATTTCCTGCTGTCTACTCCTCTTTGTCTTATTTGCTTCTTTTTGTTCTAGAGCATTCAGGTGTGCTGTCAAGGTGCTAGTGTATGCTCTCTCCAGTTTCTTTTTGTAGGCAGTTAGAACCACAAGTTTTCCTCTTAGCACTGCTTTCATTGTGTCTCATAAGTTTGGGTAGGATGTGTCAATATTTTCATTAAGTTCTAAAACATCTTTAATTTCTTTCTTTATTTCTTGCTTGACCAGTTATCATTGAGTAGAGCGTTGTTGAGTTCCCATGTGTATGTGGTCTTTCAATTGTTTTTGTTACTATTGAAGACCAGCTTTAGTCAATGGTGATCTGATAGGATGCATGGGATTATTTTAATCTTCTTGTATCTGTTGAGGTCTGTTTTGTGGCCAATTATATGGTCAATTTTGGAGAAGGTACCATGAGGTGCTAGTATATTCTTTAGTTTTAGGATGAAATGTTCCACAGATTTCTGTTAAATCCATTAGGTCCATAACTTCTATTGGTTTCACTGTGTCTCTGTTTAGGTTGTATTTCCATGATCTGTCCATTGATGAGCATGGGGTGCTGAAGTCTCCCACTATTATTGTGTGAGGTGCAATGTGTGCTTTGAGCTTTAGTAAAGTTTCTTTTATGAATGTGGGTGCCCTTACATTTGGAGCACAGATGTTCAGAATTGAGAGTTCTTCTTGGTAGATTTTTCCTTTGATGAGTATGAAGTGCCCTTCCTTATCCTTTTTGATAACTTTTTGGTTGAAAGTTGATTTTATTCGATATTAGAATGGCTACTTCAGCTTTTTTCTTGGGACCATTTTCTTGGAAAATTGTTTTCCAGCCCTTTACTCTGAGGTAGTGTCTGTCTTTGACACTGAGGTACCTTTCCTGTATACAGCAAAATGCTGGGTCCTGTTTACATATCCAGACTGTTAGTCTATGGATTTTTATTGGGGAATTGACTCCATTGATGTTAAGAGATATTAAGGAATAGTGATTGTTGCTTCCTGTTACTTTTGTTGTTAGAGGTGGAATTATGTTTGTGTGGCTATCTTCTTTTGGATTTGTTGAAAGAAGATTACTTTCTTGCTTTTTCTAGGGTATAGTTTCCTTCTTTGTGTTGGAGTTTTCCATCTATTATCCTTTGTAGGACTGGATTTGTGGAAAGATATTGTGTAAATCTGGTTTTGTCATGGAATATCTTGGTTTCTCCATCTGTAGTACCTGAGAATTTTGCTGGGTATAGTAACCTTGGCTGGCATTTTTGTTCTCTTAGGATCTGTAAGACATCTACACAGGATCTTCTAGCTTTTTTTTTTTTTTAATCTCCAGGGTTGTCTCCCTTTGTGATTTCTTTGTTTCTATTTCCAGTGTTAGATTTTGGATGGTTTTGTTCAATTTCCTCACCTGTTTGGTTGTATTTTCCTGTAATTCTTTAAGGGATTTATGTGTTTCCTCTTTAAGGGCTTCTACCTGTTTACTTGTGTTCTCCTGTATTTCTTTAAGGGAGTTATTTATGTCCTCTGTCATCATCATGAGATATGATTTTAAATCTGAATCTTGCTTTTCTGGTGTGTTGGGGTATCCAGAGCTCACTCTGTTGGGAGAACTGGGTTTTGATGATGCCAAGTAGCCTTGTTTCTGTTGCTTATTTTCTTGCCCTTACCTCTCACCATCTGGTTCTCTGGTGTTAACTGGTCTTGCTATCTCTGACTGTGGTTTATCCCTCCTGCAAGCCTGTGTGTCAGTAGGCCTGGGAGATTACTTCACTCTGGAAGGTATTTGTGTATTGAGAACTGTGGCACAGAGTGAACTCCGAGGTGCAGGTGGAAACCAGGATAGTGTCCAGGAATGAGCAAAAGTGGTGGTCTTACCTGTGTTTACAGTCATGTTAGCACTCCTGGCTGATCAGCTCTCTCCCGGCAGTATTTGCATATGGAGTGTTGTGGCACAGGATAGGCTCTGGGCACAGACAGAAACCGGAAGGATCCTGTCCCACACTGCTCTTCAGTTCCTGCGTCCTGAGTGTTCTGGGTTGGTCCCTCTGAGCAGAAGTTGTGGTCTTACCTGTGCTCACAGGCATGTCTGCACACCTGGGAGACCAGCTCTCTCCCAGCAGCATTTGGGTATGGAGTGCTGTGGTACAGGATCAGCTCTGGCCGAAGACAGAAATTGAAAGCATTTTTGGCTTCTTAATGGTGAGTTTTTACACTGATCTTGAACTATGTCAGTAGTCTGGAATAATCTCAATCTCTACTTCCTTAGGACTAGTATTTTAGGTGTGTGGTATCATACTCACTTGTGAATAAACTTTAGATGATTGATGCGCTTTCCTCAGCCTGTGGGTATGCAAATTTCTTAGTCTGGTTTATTGACGAGAACTCCCAGATATAACATTCTCTGTGTGTCTGTTTTTATGCTAGTACCATGATTATTTATTTGGTTTCTATGACTCTGTATTATTATTTGAAATTGGGTGTGCTCCTTCTGCAGTATCATTTTTGTTTAATTTTCTTTTGAATATCCTATGTCTTTTGTGCCTCCATATAAATTGTTGTATTTTTCCCTATGGTTTTAAAGAATAGCATTGGAATTTTGATTGAGATTTGCTGAATCTGTAAAATAACTTCAGTAGGATGGTCATTTTTGCAAGATTGTCTTTCAATTCTTGAGTGCAGGATGCTGTTTGATCTTCTGGTATCTTCCTCAATTTCATTCTTTGGTGTCTTAAAAAAACTTCACTTTAGACACTGCAGAAAGCCGTTGTTTCCTTGGTTAGGTTTATTCTTATATTTGTTTTATATTACAGTATTTTGTGGCTATTGTATGATTTCTCTGATTTTTTTTTCAATCTTTTTGTTGTTAGAATATAGGAAGACTACTGAGTGTTGTGTGTTAAGTTTGTATTCTGCTACTTTGCTGAATGTGTTTATCAGCTCTAAGAATTTTAAGTGTGCGTGTGTGTATGTATTTCTATTTCATTAATTTCTAACAATTTTTATTATTTCTTCCCTCATATCATCTGAGATTTGTTTTGTTCTTGTTTTTCCAAAGTCTTAAGGTAAAAAGTAGAAAAAGTGAAATGCAATAGAGCCAAAAATAGGGGAAAAGGCCATGCTTCCAATTTCAAATCCCAAGTGGTAATGACCTGAGTGCCATAACCAGATAATAACCATAATGTGCAAAGTGCCCTGCTGCAGAAAGAGTGCATTCTTTGTCACCAGAGGAACCAGTGACATTGACAAGTGTTAATCCAAGGGAGTGACTTTTCTCTGGCAGACTTTGGTTCTTTATAGAAGTCTAGACAGAAGACAAGTTGTTTGGTTTGTTTGGTTTTTTTTTTTTTTTCATCATAATTACGGAGTGCTATAACCAGAGGCCATATTAAATATATGATTTCAAGGCTCAGTCAAAATGAAATGTGGAGGTAGGGACACAAACACAGTTTCTTTATAGCTGGTTCCACAGGAGGCAGCTATTGAAAGAAGAACGATTAGATGGAGATTCTATAAGAAAGTTAAGAAGGGGAGACAAGATTTATGGATGGGATGCCATGACCTGCATGCCTTTGAGATTGACCTGCTTGGGACATGAAAAATGACAGATATGTACATGAAAAAGCTGAGACTGGGGTGGACCATGCACATTGATAGAGACGCACCAGCCACAGGAAAGTTGGAACATTATCTTCAGCTGAGTGAGAAGGCAGGTCAAATGCCAGAACATGTTTCAAGTATGAAGCTGTGAGAAAACTCCAAGAAAACAAGAGTCTTGTGACCTTAGTTTTTTCAAAACATAGCTTTGCTCTTAGAATGTGTTTTCATGCCCCTCCCAGGTGTAGCAAAAAAATGGAGTGAAGTTTGTTTCAGATTACTCACTGCTAGCCGGGCAGTGGTGGCACACACCTTTAATCCCAGCACTTGGGAGATAGAGGATTTCTGAGTTTGAGGCTAGCCTGGTCTACAGAGTGAGTTCCAGGACTGCCAGGGCTACACAGAGAAACCCTGTCTTGAAAAACAAAACAAAACAAAAAAAACCTTGAACCAGATTACTCACTGCTGCTTATAATTGTTATTCAGATAATATTTCTACACACTCATCCATATAATTATACACAGCTTAAACTCATGTGAACTTTTCTCATATAATCTTGATTAATCCTTAGAATATTGTCTGATGCTATAAATAAATTTGTTTATTGCATGGGACCTTTGTTCATCTCAGTTTTAGGTTTCATTCTCCCAGGTCCCACTGTCTCCAGATCCATGACAGCTAGATGATCTTGGTAGTGGCTTTCTATAGGGGAGCAGTCTCAGCCTACTGTTGTGGATAGCCCTGGTGTTGCTTGTATTTTTATGTTAATTCCACTCTCCAGGGAGGGGCTATCTGGAATGAAGAATGAGTCACATACTCAGGTGGCTTCTTGTAATCCTCCCCAAATAAATAAATGGACCAATCACCAGGCGAGTAGGTGGGACTTCTGGGTTGAATAGAGGAAGAGAGGAAGCAGGAGTTAGGCCCCTTTTGGACAGAGACAGCATGAGGACAAGATGTAGCTACTAGTGTCTCCCAGTTCAATGGTGGATCTGTCAGGATTTGCCTCCAGAGGATTTAGATTTAATTAGGCTTACAAGATTAGGATTTTAGTTGTTGCACCCAGAGATTGGGTTACCATTGTTTCTGAACTAAGTTTGTGTTGCATTTTCCTTCATGTGGCAGCTTGTCTGGGTTCCAGAGAGAAAGGTACGGTGGCAAAGTGTGGGTTTGTCAGACGTTCACCACAGAGGCCATGGGAGTTCTGAAACATGGGGCTGGCGTGGTAGCAACCCGCCAGTGGGAACCTAGTGAGCTGTGTGGAGAGATCATGGAGCTCCACAAGTTAAAACCAGGTTGGCCATTGCTCACCAATGGCTGATGGGGTTGAAAGAATCAGGGCATAGCACAGGAACTTGCTATATTCTTTCTTTTTAATATTTCCTGCAGCAGGCTATAGTCATCTGGAAGCCATGGATGATTGCCCCGACCAGCGGGACCAGTTATTGGAGGGAAACCCGAGGAGACCCCATGACCTGTGGGAGAGAATGGGCGAGAGAGAGAAGAAGGAGACCAAGCAAGCTCTTTGTCAAGGTCTCGTTTAATTTTCAAAACTCATCTACT
>CM052721.1:13927587-13960567 GCA_028551405.1 Uromys caudimaculatus
TATATGATCCTGACTTAACTTTGGTATTTGGTATCTGTCTAGAAAATTGTCCATTTCATCCAGATTTTGCAGTTTTGTTGAGTATAGGCTTTTGTAGTAGAATCTGATGATTTTTTGAATTTCCTCAGAATCTGCTGTTATGTCTCCCTTTTCATTTCTAATTTTGTTAATTTGGATCCTGTCTCGGTGCCCTCTGATTAGTCTGACTAAGGCTTTATCTATCTTGTTGATTTTCTCAAAGAACCAACTCTTGGTTTTGTTGATTCTTTGTATAGTTCTTTTTGTTTCTACTTGGTTGATTTCAGCCCTGTGTTTGATTATTTCCTGCGTTCTTCTCCTCTAGGGTGGATTAGCTTCTTTTTGTTTTAGAGCATTCAGGTGTGATGTTAAGTTGCTTGTGTATGCTCTCTCCAGTTTCTTTTTGGAGGCCCTCAAAGCTATGAGTTTTCCTCTTAACACTGCTTTCATTGTGTCCCACAAGTTTGGGTATGTTGTACTTTCATTTTCATCAAATTCTAGGAAGTCTTTAATTTCTTTTTTTATTTCTTCCTTGACCACGTTATCATAGAGTAGAACATTGTTCAGCTTCCATGTGTATGTGGGCTTTCTGTTGTTATTATTGCCATTGAAGACCAGCCTTAAACCATAGGGATCTGATAGGAGGCATGGGATTATTTCAATCTTCTTGTATCTGTTGGGTTTCTTTTGTGACCGATTATATGGTCACTTTTGAAGAAGGTACCATGAGGTGCTGAGAAGAAGATATATCCTTTTGATTTAGGATGAAATGTTCTATAGATATCTGTTAAATCCATTTGGTCCATAACATCTGTTAGTTTCACTGTGTCTCTGTTTAGTTGGTGTTTCCAAGATCTGTCCATTGATGATAATGGGGTGTTGAAGTCGCCTACTATTATTGTGTGAGGTGTAATGTGTGCTTTGAGCTTTATTAAAGTTTCTTTTATGAATGTGGGTGCCCTTACATTTGGAGCATAGATGTTCAGAACTGAGAGTTCTTCTGGGTAGATTTTTCCTTTGATGAGTATGAAGTGTCCTTCCTTATCTTTTTTAATGACCTTTGGGTGAAAGTCGATTTTATCCTATATTAGAATGGCTACTCCAGACTGTTTCTTGGGACTATTTGCCTGGAAAATTGTTTTCCAGCCCTTTACTCTGAGGTAGTGTTTGTCTTTATCACGGAGATGTGTTTCTTGAATGCAGCAAAATGCTGGGCCCTCTTTATGGATCCAGTCTGTCAGTCTATGTGTTCTTATTGGGGAATTGAGTCCATTGATGTTAAGAGATATTAAGGAATAGTGATTGTTGGTTCCTGTTATTTTTGTTGTTATTTTTACTTTTATGTGGCTATCTTCTTTTGAGTTTGTTGAAAGATTACTTTCTTGCTTTTTCTAGGGTGTAGTTTCCCTCTTTGAATTGACGTTTACCATCCATTATCCTTTGTAGGGCTGGGTTTGTGGAAACATATTGTGTAAATTTGGTTTTGTCATGGAATAATTTGGTTTCACCATCTATGGTAATTGAGAGTTTTGCTGGGTATAGCAGCCTGGGTTGGCAGTTGTGTTCTTTTAGGATCTGTATGAGTTCTGCCCAGGATCTTCTAGCTTTCATAGTCTCTTGTGAGAAGGCAGGTGTAATTCTGATAGGTCTGCCTTTATATGTTACTTGACCTTTTTCCCTTACTGCTTTTAATATTTTTTCTTTGTTTTGTGTATTTGGTGTTTTCACTATATTGTGTCAGGACAAATTTCTTTTCTGGTCCCATCTGTTTGGAGTTTTGTAAGCTTCTTGAATATTTATGTTCATCTCTTTCTTTAGGTTAGGGAAGTTCTCGTCTATAATTTTGTTGAAGATATTAGTTGGTCCTTTAAGTTGGGAATCTTCACTCTCTTCTGTACCTATTATCCTTAGGTTCTGTCTTCTCATTGTGTCCTGGATTTCATGGATGTTTTGGGTTAGAAGCTTTTTGCATTTTGCATTTTCTTTTACTGTTGTGTCGATGTTGTCTATGGTATCTTCTGCTCCTGAGATTCTCTCTTCTATTTCTTGTATTCTGTTGGTGATGCTTGCATCAATGGTTCCTGATCTCTTTCCTAGGTTTTCTAACTCCAGTGTTGTCTCTCTTTGTGATTTCTTTATTGTTTCTATTTCTATTTTTAGCTCCTGAATAGTTTTGTGCATTTCCTTTGTCTGTTTGATTGTGTTTTCTTGAAATTCTGTTTGTTTGATTGTATTTTCCTGTAATTCTTTAATGGATTTTTGTATTTCCTCTTGAAAGTCTTCAAGTTGTTTGCGTCTGTTCTCTTATATTTCTTTAAGGGTGTTATTCATTTCTTTCTTAAAGTCTTCTATCATCATCATGAGAAATGATTTTAAATCTGAGTCTTGCTTTTCTGGTGTGTTGGGGTATCCAGGGCTTGCTGTGTTGGGAGAGATGGGTTCTGATGATGCCAAGTACTCTTGGTTTCTGTTCCTTATGTTCTTACCCTTGCCTTTTGCCATCTTGTTAACTTTGATGTTAGCTGGTCTTACTCTGTCTGGTTGTGGCTTGCCCCGCCTGCAAGCCTTTATGTCAATGTCAATACTCCTTGAAGACCAGCTCTCTCTGAGACATGTTTGGGTTTGGAGAGCTGTGGCACATGGTCTGCTCTGGGGTGCAGACAGAAATCAGAAGGATCTTGTCCCCAGCTGTCTCTTGATTCCTATGTCCTGATGGCTCTGCAAGGGTCCCTCTTGATCCAGTGAGTTTGAACAGAAGTGGTGGTTTTGCCTGTGCTCAAAGGTACATCAGCACTCCTGGAATACCTGCTCTCTTGGAGCCTTGTGGCCCAGGCTGAGGTCCCCAGGCACAGACCCCTGGTGGCCCAGGCAGAGGTCTCCACCCACAGATGGAAACCGGAAGGTTCAGATGTTTCTTGCCCCCGGGTTCTCAGGCCCTGGATCTCACCGGATCCAGGCGGGTCTGGGTGAGAGGTGTTGCTCCCCTTAACCCCACTCATGGCTTTTCCAAGCTCCTGGGAGGGTAGCTTTCTCCTGGCGCTCGTTGGCTATGGACTTCTGTTGGCCCAGGCAGAGGTCTCGACCCACTGTTAAGTAAGTTCTAATTACAAAGTTGCCATAGTGGAACACTACTGTAATTCTGGAATTTTGGAGGTGGAAGCAAGATAATGAGTACAAGATAAGTCTAGCTCTATATGTGTGTGTGCATGCATGTGTAGTGTGTGTGTGTGTGTGTGTGTGTGTGTGTGTGTGTTTGTGTGTGTGTGTGTGTGAATAGTAATCAAAGAAAAAGAGGCTATCCATTTGAGAGGGATCATTGGAGGAGTTGGAGAAAAGGGACATCAGAAGGACTAGAAAGAGACAATAAAAGGAGGAAAATGACTTAAAAGAAAAAAGAAAGATGACTATCTTCCTAGACTTTGATCTGAAATTATTTATTTTCTATGCCCATCAGTTATAGATTTGATCTTTTAATGGTGTGTTCTGTTCATGTGTTAATTTTCTTCATTTCTTTGAGTATGTGATCTAATTCCTCTATTTTTATCTTCAAGTTCAGATATTCTGTTTTCCATATGGTCCAGTCTGTTGATGAGGCTTATCACTGAGTCTTTTATTTGACTAATTTTTATTTACAGCTTAATTTATGGTTAGATATTCTGCATTATTTCTATATAATTACTGAATTCTACAACTCTCATGTTGCTCACATGTGCAGTGATTTTCTATAAAGTGAAGACAATTGGTATCAATAGTTTTTTTTTTTAAATATCTCTACATATAGGAAAGATATGGTTACCAGCCCATTGTCCTAGATCAAATAGATGGTGGCATATTTGGTATTGCTATAGAAAATGGAATACTGTGAAGCCACTATTCACTGTAGACACAATGGAGCATTGTGATACCATAATTCAACATGTGATAGTACAATGGATGATTGTGATGTCAGAATCTAGAATTGTAATGAAATTGTCAGCATTGGGATGGAGCAATGGAATACTGTGGGCTCTCAATATAATTTTCTGATATATAGATATAGCACTCTAATATTATTATGAACCATTATGATGTTTAATTCAGCATCATTATATTACATTCAATACTGCAAAATTAGAATGGAGCACTGTCAAAGATGAATTTTAACACCAAAATGCTGTAGTGTAATGGTAGTACAACAATTGTGATACCATAATAGATCATTGTGGAAATGTCATAATGAAGAATTATGATGTCATATTGAGCACTGTGATATAACATGCATTATAGTGCCATATTATGGTACTGTGATGTCAGAGTTGAGCATTGTGATGTCACAATGGAGAATTATGAAGATACGATAAGTATCATGATCTCATGAGGCTTTGTGATGTTATCACATGAAAAGTTCATATATCAAATGGAGGATTATATCACAATGGGTCATTGTGATTCCAGAATTGATTTTTTATTTAATTTTATTTATTTTACTTATTCACTTTACATCCCACTTACTGCCCCTTCCTGGTCATCCCCTCCCAAAAATCTTTTCCTCATCCCCTCACTTCTTTTCCCCTGAGTGGGTAGGACCCCATCCTGGCACCTCAAGTCTTTCCTTATTTTGTGTATTTGGTGTTTTCACTATAATGTGACAGGACGAATTTCTTTTCTGGTCCAATCTATTTGGAGTCCTGTAAGCTTCTTGTATATTTATGTTCATCTCTTTCTTTAGATTAGGGAAGTTTTCTTATATAATTTTGTTGAAGATATTTACTGGTCCTTTAAGTTGGGAATTTTCACTCTCTTCTATACCTATTATCCTTAGGTTCTGTCTTCTCATTATGTCCTGGATTTCATGGATGTTTTGGGTTAGGAGCTTTTTGCATTTTGTATGTTCTTTTACTGTTGTGTCAATGTTATCTATGGTATCTTCTGCTCCTGAGATTCTCTCTTCTATCTCTTGTATTTTGTTGGTTATGCTTGCATCTATGACTCCTGATCTCTTTCCTTGGTTTTCTAATTCCAGGGTTGTCTCCTTTTGGGATTTCTTTATTGTTTTTATTTCTATTTTTAGCTCGTGGATAGTTTTGTTCACTTCCTTTGTCTGTTTGATTGTGTTTTCCTGTAATTTTTTAATGGGTTTCTGTGTTTCGTCTTTAAGAGCTTCTAGTTCTTTACCTCTGTTCTCTTTTGTTTCTTTAAGGGTGTTAATTTCTTTCTTAAAGTCTTCTATCATCATCATGAGAACTGATTTTAAATCTTAGTCTTGCTTTTCTGGTGTGTTGGGGAATCCAGGGCTTGTTGTGGTGGGAGAACTGGGTTGTGATGTGGCCAAGTAGCCTTGGTTTCTGTTCCTTAGGTTCTTGCCCTTGCCTTTTGCTATCTTGTTAACTCTGATGTTAGCTGATCTTACCCTGTCTGGGTGTGTCTTGTTCCTCCTGCAGGCCTCTGTATCAATACTCCTTGAAGACCAACTCTCTCGGAGAGGTGTTTGGGTTTGGAGTGCTGTGGCACAGGGTCAGCTTTGGGGTGCAGACAGAAACCAGAAGGATCTTGTCCCCAGAGGTCCCTTGGTTCCTATGTCTTGATGGTTCTGCAAGGGTCCCTCTTGATCCAGTGAGTTTGAACAGAAGTGGTGATTTTGCCTATGCTCGAAGGTGTGTCAGCACTCCTGGGATACTCTCTCCTGGAGCCCTGTGGCCCAGGATGAGGTCTCCAGTTCCTGGTGAGCAGTGGTGCTTGTCTTATCCCCACTCACGGCTTTTCCTCCCTCCTGTGAGGGTGACTTTCTCCTAGCACTGCTTAGCTATGTAACCCTGGTTGCCCAGGCACAGGTCTCCTGCCACAGGTAGAAACCGGAAGGTTCCTGTCCCATACTTTTCCTCCTAGATCTCTGTGACCTGAGGGCCTGGGAGAGTAACTTTCTCACGGCGCTGATTGGCTGTGAGACCTTGGTTGCCCAGGCAGAGGTCTCCTGCCACAGATGGGAACCAGAGGGTTCCTATGCCCGTCTACCTCAGTCCCTGTGTCCCGCAGGTTCAGGGGGTTCCTGGTGAGCAGTGGTGCTTGTCTTGGCCCCACTCCCGGTTTTTCCAAGTTCCTGGGAGGGTAGCTTTCTCCCAGCGCTAATTGGCTATGGAGCCCTGTGGCTCAAGCTGAGGTCCCCAGCCATGGATGGAGACCGGAAGTTTTCTGTCCCTCAGTCTCTGTGACCCGCGGTTTCCAGGCAAAGTCCAGTGAGCAATCTTGTCCCCACTCATGGCTTTTCCACGCTCCTGGGAGAGTACCTTTCTCCCCGCGCTGCTTAGCTATGGAACCCTGGTGGCCCCGGGCAGAGGTCTCCTGCCACAGATGGGAACCAGAGGGTTCCTATGCCTGCCTACTTCAGTCCTTGTGTCCCGCAGGTTCAGAGTGGTTCCTGGTGGGCTGTGGTGCTTGTCTTGGTCCCACTCCTGGCTTTTCCAAGCTCCTGGGAGGGTAGCTTTCTCCCGGCGCTAATTGGCTATGGAACCCTGTGGCCCAAACTGAGGTCTCCAGCCACAGATGGAGCTCCTTAATATATCTTAACATCAATGGACTCAATTCCCCAATAAAAAGACATAGACTGACAGACTGGATCCATATAGAGGACCCAGGATCTTGTTGCATTCAGGAAACACACTTATGTGATAAAGACAAACACTACCTCAGAACAAAGGGCTGGAAAACAATTATCTAGGCAAATGGTCCCAAGAAACAGGCTGGAGTAGCCATTCTAATATCCGATAAAATTGACTTTCACCCAAAAGTCATCAAAAAAGATAAGGAAGGACACTTCATACTCATCAAAGGAAAAATCTACCAAGAAGAACTCTCAGTTCTGAACATCTATGCTCCAAATGCAAGGGTACCCACATTCATAAAAGAAACTACTAAAGTTCAAAGCACAAATAGCACCTCACACAACAGTAGTAGGAGACTTCAACACCCCATTATCATCAATGGACAGATCTTGGAATCACTAAGCAGAAACTAACAGATGTTATGAACCAAATGGATTTAACAGATATCTATAGAACATTTCATCCTAAATCAAAAGAATATACCTTCTTCTCAGCACCTCATGGTACGTTCTCCAAAACTGACCATATAATCGGTCACAAAACAAACCGCCACAGATACAGAAAGATTGAAATAATCCCATGCCTCCTATCAGATCACTACAGTTTAAGGCTGGTCTTCAATGGCAACAATAACAACAGAAAGCCCACATACACATGGAAGCTGAACAGTGCTCTACTCAGTGACAACTTGGTCAAGGAAGAAATAAAGAAAGAAATTAAGAAAGAAATTAAAGACTTCCTATAATTTAATGAAAATGAAAGTACAACATACCCAAGCTTATGGGACACAATGACAGCAGTTTTAAGAGGAAAACTCATAGCTTTGAGTGCCTCTAAAAAGAAACTGGAGAGAGCATACACTAGTAACTTAACAGCACTCCTGAAAGCTCTAGAACAAAAAGAAGTCAATGCCCCCAAGAGGAGTAGAAGGCAGGAAATAATCAAACTCAGGGCTGAAATCAACCAAGTAGACACAAAAAGAACTATACAAAGAATCAACAAAACCAAGAGTTGGTTCTTTGAGATAATCAACAAGATAGATAAAGCCTTAGCCAGACTAACCAGAGGGCACAGAGACAGGATCCAAATTAACAAAATTAGAAATGAAAAGGGAGACATAACAGCAGATTCTGTGGAATTTCAAAAAACATCAGATCCTACTACAAAAGCCTATACTCAACAAAACTGGAAAATCTGAATGAAATGGACAATTTTCTAGACAGGTATCAAATACCAAAGTTAAGTCAGGATCAGCTAAACCATCTAAATAGTCCCTTAATGCCTAAAGAAATAGAAGTAGTCATTAAAAGTCTTCTAACCAAAAAAAGCCCAGGACCAGATGGGTTCACTGCAGAATTCTATCAGACCCTTAAAGAAGACCTAATACCAATAGTCTTCAATCTACTCCACAAAATAGAATCAGAAGAAACACTACCCAATTCCTTCTATGAGACCACAGTTACACTGATACCAAAACCCCACAAAGACCCAACAAAGAAAGAAAAGTTCAGACCAATTTCCCTTATGAATATCAATGCAAAAATATTCAATAAAATTCTCACAAACTGAATCCAAGAACACATCAAAACCATCATTCATCATAATCAAGTAGGCTTCATCCCAGGGATGCAGGGATGGTTCAATACCCAGAAATCCATCAATGTAATCCACTACATAAACAAACTCAAAGAAAAAAACCACATGGTCATTCCATTAGATGCTGAAAAAGCATTTGACAAAATTCAACATCCCTTCATGATAAAAGTCTTGGAAAGATCAGGAATTCAAGGCCCATACCTAAACATAGTAAAAGCAATATACAGCAAACCAGTAACCAACATCAAACTAAATGGAGAGAAACTTGGCACAATTCCACTAAAATCAGGGACTAGAAAATGCTGCCCTCTCTCTCCCTATCTACTCAATATAGTAATTGAAGTTCTAGCTAGAGCAATTACACAGCAAAAGGAAGTCAAAGGGATAAAAATTGGAAAGGAAGAAATCAAAATATCACTATTTGCAGATGATATGCTCGTATACTTAAGTGACCCGAAAAACTCCACCAGAGAACTGCTACAGCTGATAAACAACTTCAGCAAAGTGGCTTGATATAAAATTACCTGGAACAAATCAGTAGCCTTCCTATACTCGAAAGATAAACAGGCTGAGAAAGAAATTAGGGAAATGACAACCTTCACAGTAGTTACAAACAATATAAAGTATCTTGGTGTGACTCTAACCAAGCAAGTGAAAGATCTGTATGACAAGAACTTCAAGTCTCTGAAGAAGAAATCGAAGAAGACCTCAGAAGGTGGAAAGATCTGCCATGCTCATGGATTGGCAGGATTAATATAGTAAAAATGGCCATCCTGCCCAAAGCAATCTACAGATTCAATGCAATCCCCATCAAAATTCCAACTCAATTCTTCATAGTCTTAGAAAGAGCAATTCTCAAATTCATTTGGAACAACAAAAAACCCAGGATAGCAAAATCTATTCGCAACAACAAAAGAACTTCTGGGTGAATCAGCATCCCTGACCTCAATCTGTACTACAGAGTAGTAGTGATAAAAACTGCATGGTATTGGTACAGTGTCCAGCAGGCAGATCAATGGAATAGAATTGAAGACCCAGAAATGAACCCACACACTTATGGTCAGCTGATTTTCGACAGAGGAGCTAAACTCACCCAGTAGAAAAAAGACAGCATTTCCAACAAATTGTGCTGATTCAACTGGCAGTCTACATGTAGAAGAATGAGAATTGATCCATTCCTATCTCCTTGTAGAAAGCTCAAGTCCAAGTGGATCAAGGATCTCCACATAAAACCAGTTACACTGAATCTAATAGAAGAGAAAGTGGGGAAAAGTCTCGAACACCTGGGTACAGGGGAAAGTTCCTGAACAGAACACCAATGGCTTATGCTCTAAGATCAAGAATCGACAAATGGGACCTCATGAAATTGCAAAGCTTCTGTAAGGCAAAGGACACTGTCAATAGGACAAAAAGGGCAACCAACAGATTGGGAAAAGATCTTAACCAATCCCACGTCTGATAGAGGACTAATATCCAATATATACAAAGAACTCAAGAAGTTAGACTATAGAAAACCAAACAACCCTATCAAAAAATGGGGAACAGAGCTGAACAGAGAATTCTCAACTGAGGAAATTCGCAGGGCTGAGAAGCACCTAAAGAAATGTTCAATATCCTTAGTCATCAAATCAATACAAGTCTGAGATTCCACTTCACACCAGTCAGAATGGTTAAGATCAAAAACTCAGGCGACAGCAGATGCTGGCGAACATGTGGAGAAAGAGCAATACTCCTCCATTTTTGAGGGGATTGCAAGCTGGTACAACCACTCTGGAAACCAGTTTGGTGGACCCTCCGAAAAATGGACATAATACTACCTGAGGACCCAGCTATACCACTCCTGGGCATATAACCAGAAGATGTTCCAACATGTAATAAAGACACATGATTCACTATGTTCATAGCAGTCATATTTATAATAGCCAGAAGCTGGAAACAACCCAGACGTCCCTCATCAGAGGAATGGATACAGAAAATGTGGTACATTTACACAATGGAGTACTACTCAGCTATTAAAAACAATGATTTAATGAAATTTGTAGGCAAATGGATGGAAGTTGAAAATATCATCCTGACTGAGGTAACTCAGTCACAAAAGAATGAACATGGTATGTACTCACTGATAAGTGGATATTAGTCCAAACGTTCAGAATACCCAAGTTTCACTTTACAGTAACTGTTGGACTGAGAGTGAGGTCCCAGATGGAGGATTTGGAGAAGGGACTGAAGGAGCTGAGGGAGTCTGCAACCCCATGGAGGGAGCAACAGTGTCAACTGGCCTGACTGCCCCCACCCCCCGTGTTCCTAGAGACTGGACTACCAACCAAAGCATACACATTGAGGGATCCATGGCTCAGACCACATATGTGGCAGAGGATGGCCTTGTTGGCCATCAGGGAGAGGAGAGGCTCTTGGGCCTGAGGGTGTTAGAGGCCTCAGTAAGGTGAATCTCAAGGTGGGAATACAGGAGTGGGTAGGCGGTTGAGTGGGAGGTGGAATACCCTCATAGAGGCAGGGAAGTGGGAGGGGATAGCGGGTTTCCAAAGAGGAGACCTACAAATGGGGAAACATTGGAAATGTAAATAAAGTATCAAAAAATAAAGCATAAGTTTTCAAAATTCTTTCATTCCTTGCATAATATCTGGCTGTTGGTGGCTGTATTTGTTCTCATGATCTGCAGTAGTATGCTTCTTTGATGATGGGTTAGAAAAGCACTGGAAATATGCCCAAATGTGATTAGTAGTAATTTTATTGATTTTTTTCCTTTATTGAAACAATAGTACTTTGGTTTTACAACAATTACTTGTCCTATCTAGTCTCAGGTACTTGATCACCAGAATAGTCTTCCTTGTGGTTACCTTTTCATGTTGTGAGCCTTAAGTCAAATAAAAAGTTGGATAGTAATCCTCCCAAGTTTTGTGCCATCATTTCACTAGCATATCCTTCTGGCTGGACACCAATATGTGCTATGATCTTGTGCGGGCGATGTTTCTTAACTTTATCTCCATTTTTATTTATTTGTTTTTATTTTGGTTTCTTTTCTCTCTTTTCCTGCCTTTTTTTATTAAAAAAAAAAAAAAAAAACAGAGAAAGAGGGAATTGGAAGGGCATGGATATTTGATGGATAGTGAAAGAGATAAGGGGGGAACCATGATCACAATATATTGTTTGGAAAAATATATTGAAAATGATATCATGATGAGCAAATTCTCAAATATAGAATCTGGCTTGTATTCAAGTCTAGACTCTGACATAATTTACACTGTCATTTATTCTTTCAAGCTTCCAGTTTGTGTAGTATAAAAAGACTGATTAGTGACAAGGCATGTAGCAGAGGAAATCTTCCACATTCATGCAAATTACAGTACACATGAAAAGAGAGGATTCAAAGTGTTGATCTGAGAATTAATTATGTTTTAATAAATAATTACAAATTATTGAGGTATGTAAACCCATAAATGTGAAAATTTCTTGGTTTAAAGTGAACTAACATAAACTAATTTATGAAAAGTGAGTAATTGTGAACAGGAGGTACACAAATCAGTGTTTAGATATCAATAGTCAAAGAGAGACATGAGTACTGGGTCTAAATAACTGGAATCATCTGGGCACTTGACATTCTTCACAGATTTTTAAAAGAATCTTCATGTAATTATCTGTTATCTGGAGTATCAGCTTGACTGATAAATCATTTGGGTTATGATAAAGGTTTAAATTGGTTTTTCTACTGAAGTATGCAGTTCATTATGCAATTAATTGCAAAATATTTTCTTTATGTCAAAGTCTTATTTAGTCTTTAAAATGTGCTTTTTCAGAGTGAAAACATACAAGAAAGGAAAGCATGATATATTCTTGCTTCATATCAAATATATCAGAAACATATGCATACATATGGAAACATTTGGTGATTTAAAGAAATAATTATAAAAATGTTGAGTAGCTAAGAATAATACATAATTCATTTATATTCTGTGTATTACTAATAAAAATAATTTTATGAAATCAATTTCTAATTTAATGAAATATGTAAATAATATTAAAAATGATAAAATAAGGATATATTTCATCAAAACATGAAACCCATAACATAAAATCAAAAATAGCAACAACATCTCTGACTGTTGACATGGTGCTCAATTGGCTTAAAGATTTTTACATATTAAGAACATATAGACTAATCTATCACATGGACTTTTCCTCTAGAATGTGCTTTGTGCTTAATGCAATGAAGTGAGTTCCTGTCTGGTCTTAACAAAATAATGTAGCACTTGGGGGCAAATATACAGCCTAGGAGGACTGCAGTAGAAGCCAAGATAGAAGAGATTTCCATTACAACCATGACTTTCGACTTGGTGCTGTGGTAGACAGGAAGGAATGTAACCCACACACTGAAGAATACTAGCATGCTAAATGTCAAGAACCAGGCAGGTTCATGGAGAGGTAGGCCATAATGTAGCTCCCAAGAGCCAAGGATCAGAAGTACCCAGGATGCAGTGGAAGAAAACAATGATGATGTGCCCATGTTCAGAGTATAGATCTGAGTCTATAAAGGGAGGAGAAGTGATCAGCCAAATGCCACAGAGCACAAGATGGTTGAGGGTGCAGATGGGAATGATGAAGTAAGTGACCCTTGTTATCATTAGCCACCTCATAATTCTTACAGGAGCAGTGACTTTGAATGCCAGGACAACAGTTATTGTTTTTGCCAAGACTGTGGAGAGAGCTACTGTATACTGAATTCCAAATGTGCTATGCTGTAGGATACAAGTGGCTGTATTGTGATGGTGAATGAAGAGCAAAGGACAGAGAAAACAGAAGGCCAGAGTGATGAGGACGATATAAGTGAGAGACAGATTATTGGCCTTGACAATGGGTATGTGGTGGTGCTTCACAAAGATACCAAAGATAGCCACTGTGAGTACAAAGAATCCCAGGGCCAAGCAAGTGAGAAGCATTCCCCAGGGGTCTTCATAGGTCCAAAGGGTCACAACTTTCTGTAGGCAGTGGTTCTGCTGTGTGTTTGCATAGTGACTTTCTGGTCATTTCACACAATTATCCACATATAGCTAAAAATGAAATGCATTGTGATTATGTGCTTAGGTTCTACTTTTTATTTCAAGACTCTTCCCAGCACCAGCTCTCTGACATGTTACCCAAATGTTGTTCTTTTGTTGCTGCAGACTCATGTAAATTACTGCTAAATAGTGTAAATTTCTAAAAGTTCTCTAATCAATAAGACCAAATTGATACTGCCTATTGTCTTCATTTGAACATAAAGTGAACAATTCTATTCTCTTCACCTTTATACTAAAGTATGTTTGCATTTAAGTGATAATTTTAATCTACTTATATAGTTATAAATTATTGAATTAAATTACAAAACTGATTTGGTCATAAGATTACCTTCTTGTGATACAACTCAAGTGTTAATTGGGCATGCAAATTCAGTACAAATAGAAGAATATTCGTTTATATTTCTCCTTGAATGTTGTTCTTGGTCATTGGCCTTAAATTTGCCTATTTTCATGTTTTTTATTGAATTCTTCAGAGTGTTCATTCTCTGAATGTATATATGAAACTAGAATTATTAAAATCTTGATAACTTAAACATCCCCCTAAGTGAAAAAGTTTAGTAATTTTTATGGACAAAAGATCTATTTAACAAATAGATATAAAACTCTTGTTGTAGCCTCAATTCACTGTGCAGTAAATTGGTAATATGTGTCTTCATGTTACCATCCTAGTCTTAAGGCATTTCCTATCCTGTGTTTACAATATGTTTCCTTTCTATTGTGGTCTAAAGGACCATGGATTCATTCTAGTCATGTCCTCTGTTTTATTTAGTAGAAGCCATGGAGTGTATAAAACATATAAAATACTTTATAGAGATTTAAATGCATGATCTTCTAGGTAAATGCCACTCATTCTCCGTGGTTTGAAGCATAAGATTTTGCTTTCAAACATTCAGCTAAACATTCTCAAATGAACTAAAGCATGAATGTTTTAGTATCCTCTTTCTGAAACAGTTTTGAATTTCATCCATAAACTATAACTATGCCAGGTTTGAGGTTGACATTTCCTGTTTCCTCCAATGTATACATATAACATGTGCAGAAACTTAGCATATCATCAATAATAGAAAGCATCCATATGCACAATAAGTCATTGATTGTTCACATAGCCATTCTTATTAGGCATATTTTTAATTAGACAACTTAAAACACCCAACATATTAGAAAATTTTCATGTTCATGAAGTAATTTTTAAAAATCTGTGTGCTTTGGAATAATTATTTTGTTGGAAGTATTCAAATTAATAAAAAACTTTCATTGGCCAAAAATTTAATGATGGGGAACTCTTGATGGTTTTCTCCATCTGTGGATGCTTCTTAAATTCACTATTTTCAATTACCTCATGTCTATTTTCTGTTCCTTGGATGTATTTTACATAGGGTTCATCTATTATTCACAAATTCACTTTGAAAATGGATTCTTCCACTTCATTGTCTTGAGTTGCTCTGAGAACAGGAGAGTGCACTTATTCCTGGATTGATCTTAACATTTTCAATAGTGGAAGTAATGTGTGCCATTTCAACCACTTGTCACAAGATATTATTTAGTAATTTATCTATTCTCAGTTCAATAATGTATTTCATCATTGCATGCATCGATGCATTCATCAGATTGATGCATTATACACAATGGTGTCATTTGCATACAGTAATCAGATGAGTACTAACAGATTCTTTAAACTTAGGTTAACCAAATCACCATGTTTATAGCATCCTTCTTTATAATACTCAGAAGCTGGAAACAATCCAGATGTTCTTCAACAGAAGACTAAATACAGAAAATGTTGTACATTTACACACTGGAGTACTACTCAGTTATTAAAAACAATGAAATTTGCAGGCAAGTGGATGAAATTAGAAAATATCATCCTGAGTAACGTAACACAGACACAAAAGAACACACATGGTATGTACTCACTGATAAGTGGATATTAGTCCAAAAACTGACAATGCCCATGATACAACCCATAGACCATATGGAGCTTAGGAGGAAGGAAGACCAGGGTGTGGATGCTTCAGTACTGCATTAAAGGGGGAACAGGATGATCACTGGAGGTGGAGGGAGAGGGGTCCTGGGAGGGAGAGAGGAGGGGGAGGAAATAAGATGGGCAGTATCAGATACTGGAGGGGACAGGAGAGAGGTTCAGAGGGCCAGGAAATTGAATAAAAATATGTAACGGGGGGGGGGGGATAATGAGGAACTGTAGATAGCCACTGGAAAGTCCCAGATGCCAGGGAAATAAGAGGCTCCCAGAATCCAATAGAGATGATTGTAGCAGAGAATGAGAGATAGAACCTGTAGACACCACCTCAAGTAAATAGGCATGGCCCCTGGTCATGGGATGGGGCCACACACCCATCTCAAAGTTTTTAACATAGTAATGTTCCAGTCCAAAGTAAGAACAAGGACAAAATATAGAGCAGAGACTGAAGGAAGGGCCATCTGGAGACTGCCCCACCCGGGGGATCCATCCTGCCTGCAGACACCAAACCGGACACTGTTGCCGTTGCCAAGAGGCACTTGATGACAGGAACCTGATACGACTGATCCTTAGAAGGTTCATCCAGCAACTGACCAATGCAGATGTGGATGCTTGGAGCCAACCATCAGACTGAGCTCAGGGACCCTGTGGAGCTGGCAGTAGGACTGGTGGAGAAGAGAGGGGTTGCAATCCCATAGGGAAAAGCAACATCAGCTGGCTGGACCACACAGTGCTCTCAGGGACTAGACCACCAACCAAGAAGTGTAGGGGGGGGTAATCCACGGTTCTAGATACATAGGTAGCAAAGAATGGCCTTGTCTGACATCAATGGAAAGGGATGCCCTTGGTCCTATGGAGGTTTGATGCCCCAGTATAAGGGGATGCTGTAGGGATGGGGCAGGAGAGGGTGGGTGGGTGCAGGAGCACCCTCATAGAGGCAAAGGGGAGGGAATAGAGGGAGATTGTGGGATGAGGGCCTTGTGGAGGGGTAACTGGGAAGTGGGATATCATTTGAAATGTAAACAAATGCAATGATTAATAAAAAAAAAACTAAGAAGTAAGAAAACTGTAGGTTAAATTTCATCATTCATGGTGGCTTATTCATTTAAAAATGTTTTCTTTTCTTAATGGGAGATTCTCATGATAGGCTTGTGACATCACTCCCTAATGTATATTTTGGGGTTCTTTCATATTTTGGGAAGATATGATCTTTGCTGTAGACTGAAGTTACTCTCTGGAGATACTATGTAGCAGGATGGCTCCTTTATGTGTATTGAAATGGGGGAAACAGCTAAAAAATCAATGTCAAATTATATTTATAATAGTTATCAAAAAGATGAAGGCTGAATAAATTGTTGTTTGATACAGGGCAACTGTTACCCTTAAGGAGGACACATATGCTGATGTAAGCATGCACAAAGTGGGTGAACACCTCCTGTGATTCCACAACCAAGGCATCTGATGCCCTCCTGTATCTTCCACATGAACCAATGAAGCCCATGGTTCACATACTTGCCTGCAACAGAACACTCACAGGCAAAATGCCATGTAGGAATCTTACTTAAGGCATTTAAAAATATAACCAAGCTAAATCAAATACATTTCTGATCCGTTTTGCTAAAAATAGTAATGAATGAAATTACGAAATAGGAATGATAAAGATACAACAATTTGTTCTAACTAGGAAATATAGTTTCAAAAACATGAAAGGCTGGTAATTTTTCTTGTGTGTGTTAAAGGTCATGGTAAAGTGAAGTAAAATACTCTGGGATAGACAAAGATGTTCTCTGCCTGGAACAATATCTAGCAAGAACAAAATACACTGATCAAGTATAAGGACTATTAGCTACTGAAAGTGATGATGCAGCATACTAAATTATCTTTACTTTTAAATGTAAGAAGAACAGGACTTATAACTACTGTTCTTTCACAAGACTTTTCCATGTGTTTAGGCATTGCAGAAAATTGTGAATAGGTGGGAAATTCCCCAGTGACATTTATCTGTTTCATTAGAAATCTCATTATTTGCACAAGAAGTGCAATCAAAACAACAGGCAGGCTTGCCTTCCTTGGGGGACTTTCTGAATCCAGAAACACAGCTCTCACTGCCTATAGAATGAGGAAGCTGAGAATTAAATATACAATAGAAAAATGCTCAGAAGTGTAGTCTTATAAAAACTAAAAAGATTATAATTCCATATTTCATAATGAGATAGAAAGATTTCTTTATAACTTCAGATTATTGTTTCTAGGCTTCTAGTTCAAATTAAAATGTCTTACCAGGTTCCCTGTGTTAAAAACATCATCCATAGACAACAACTCTCTGAAAATTTGTGGGAGTGTAAGACATAGGGTAAAATAATAGAACATTAGGCCACAGAGTACATGTTTAGAAAGGCAATTAGAGTACTATCTTGATACTACTGTGTTCTCCCTAATCACTGAAGGGAATGGCATTTTTATATGGTAATAATATACATTTGGATGTAAACTTAAAAGGATTAATAATTACAATGCAAATAAGTCTTTGGGCCTACCTGAAATACTCTACACAGGGTACTTAAAGAGGAAGACATACTCTAAAAGAAGCCACATACATTTTGTTAGATGTTGTCTTAGACCAAATGAAAAACAATCAGGATTGTGAAGAACATTATTTACCTAAATCTATTTCTTGACAGAAAACACAAAGTGAATCATTTTCTCGGGCTTTTGTATCCATTATTGCCTGAATCTTGATGGACTACTCTGCTGCTACATGAGTTGTAAGTAAAGTCTATGTTCTTAAATTGCTTCTGTCTGCTCTGTGTTTCTGATTGTTTGGTCAATTGCTTTTTTTTCAGCAGGAAGACATGTAATGAATGCATATACATGGGTCTTTGATGCTACTGGGTATTTCCAGGGCCTAAATACAAAAGGACAAATGACCATGCACTGATAAGTCCTAAGCATAGAGTCAAAATGTTATCATTTTTTATCATAAATATTGAATACTAAAATATAGAAATTATATTTATGACTTGTATTAATTGTTCAACAAAAAACTTCATATGGAGAGGATTTTTTTTTCTTGTAATGACTTGCCCTATGTAAGGAACCAAAAACATAGCACTCACAAATGTTTATTCATGTAAAGATGAATGCAGTAAGATATGACCCAACATACATCTTTAAATCCTGTGACCCACTGTATCATATGGTCAGACAAAAACAATTGTTGACCTTGTGAAGCTTTTGGAAAAAATGATCCAACTTTTATATGTTGTCTGAGATCATGTGGGAAATTCCAGAAATTTAGAATATTATATTCTGCATCTGATTTCATTTTTTAATCCAAAATCACTTGGCTTCCAGCACCATTTTTAAAATGGATATTCTTGATAAAAGGGTGTGGCTAAGAAAGGTACAAAATCTTATGATAAATTTAGTCCCAGAAATATTCAACAAAACCCAATGAAGAAAAGTTTCTCACTGACTTTAATCACCGAGGAAACATGCAAGCTATGTGAGGTAATAACTGATTATTATAATGAAAGCAACCAAAATGATATTATCAAAAAATTTCTAGATGGGCAGACTGTGTCACAATGAAACATTCACTCATACACACCAACGAATAAACTTTGTCTGCAATATTTTTAGAATGGAAACTATATACAGTCTGTCATGTCCTTTTTGGTAAATGCAACAAAATAGATAGTATAGTGAATAATTTTGTAAAGCCTCAGCATGTCATGGTGCTATTGATAAAATATAAAGCAAGTGCAAACTACCTTCCAGGAGTGTGCATTCTCCTTCCCATTTTGATGAAATTGAATTTGTACTTGTCTAATAGTCATCTCATGCAGTTTATGAGCCAAAGTATATACAGAATTATATATATATATATATATATATATATATATATATATATATATATATATATATATATATATATATATATTAACTGTCCTCAGTCACATCCATAACCCACATATTTGCAGGCAAATTTTTCAAGGAAACATTGGGTATACAGTTACCTGATATTTTACAATCAGGTACAGAAAGGGAGAAGTTAAAGAATTGTTTCCACATAACAGCAAGTTTATGATCTTCTGGGTATTTGGAAGGGTTGAATTTTCTGATAAACTTTTTAAAATCAGGTATCTCATCATGATGATGTGCAAAAAGGAGACCCCTATGCAAAGAAGAAAACAGGAAATAATCATGACCATTGTTTATATCAAATTGTGAATTCATAACCCATACTTTCCATGTTATTAACAATGTTATATGGCATAGCCATCTAATATGTAAAGCTTCAGTATCATCATAAGCAATGACAATATTTGCAGATGATAGCATGATTAGTTTGAGGGGTTCTTTGGATTCAGAGTAAAAATTATCCAAGCTTTCTGGCATCACTTTCACAACAGCTACACACGCTCTGTTCCTGTACATCTCTACTCTCATGTCTGATAGAATCTGAATTCCTTTATGGTTATCGACGATGACTAGTCCCACGCAGGTCCAGTTGAAAAGAAACACCAAAGAGACAATGCCAAGTGACAGAAATGTGTCCTTGGGGGCTCTCTGGTACAGAGAAGAGAGCTGGCTTCTGTCACTCAGGATAGTGTCAAATGGCCCAAAACTGAGATGAAGGGAAATTCAATTCAGAAAAAAATAAAAACATTAATATAGAAACAACCTTAGACCTGAGATAGTAGCTGTGATCGTTAGTGACTAAATTCTGTTCTTGGCAATTTAAACTACTATATCATTCCTGAAGACTTTATTTAAATTCTTGACAACACTGAGACTTTTCTAAACATACCTGCAGGCTCCAACCCTATCCTCTTCTCTATTTCAAACAAGGAACATGAAGCTGTATAAACTTCTTCCCTTTGATAGATGAGTAATGAACCTATCAGATTTAGAAGTGAAAATACCTTAAATATAAGCACCTCAATAATGGTTTCTTATTCACTCACAAGCACACCCCTCACCTGTGGATATTTGTAGAGATTCAGCCGTCTCCTAGTTGATGTAGCTGTTACCCATGATGGCCCTGTAAGTATAGCAACAGCCTTGTTCTCACTTCTACATGTATAATTGGGAATACTTATTCTCATTCCTGTGAGCCAAATAAAAACATCTTCTAGAATATTCCATTCATGTCTTTTGACATCATAGAGATGGAATCCTAAAGATGTGTTGGGTAAAAGATTAGAGTTCCTATTGATCTCCTCTATGACAAATAAGAAGGCCAAATAAATTTGACAGTTCCTCAAATTGACACTGTAGAAAAAATTGTCAATGTTTATGAAGAAGACATATACTATATTGCCTACCAGTGTTTTGCAAAGCCATTTGCACTTTCAATGTCATATTCTTGAAAACATAATTTTATGTCATCCCGGTAATGCTTATATTTAAAATGACCAGCATAGTGTCTGTTTTTGTCACTGAGCTGTTTCCTGTATGCAGCAAAATACTGGGTCCTGTTTACATATCCAGTTTGTTAGCCTATGTCTTTTTTATTGGGGAATTGAGTCCATTGATGTTGAAAGATATTAGGGATGAATGATTGTCACTTCCTGTTATTTTTGTTATTAGAGGTGGAATTATGTTTATATGTTTCTCTTTTTTTGGGCTTGTTGTGAGAATATTAATTTATTGCTTTTTCTTAGGTGTAGTTTCCTTTCTTGTGTTGGACTTTTCCTTTTATTATCCTCTGTAAGGCAGGATTAGTGGAAAGATTCAAGCAAATAGTCCCACGAATCAAGCTGGAGTAGCCAATTCTAATATCCAATATAATAGACTTTCAACCAAAAGTTATCAGAAAACATGGGGAAGGACATTACATACTCATCAAAGGAAAATTCCACCATGATGAACTCTCAGTTCTGAACATCTATGCCCCAAATGCAAGGGCATCAACATTTGTAAAACATTACTGAAGACCAAAGCACACATTGAAACTCCCATAATAATAGTAGGAGATTTCAACATCCCACTCTCACTGATGGACAGATCATGAAAGCAGAAACTAAACAGAGACATAGTGAAACTAATAGAACTTATGAACCAAATGGATTTAACAGATATCTACAGAATATTTCACCACAAAACAAAAGAATACACCTTCTTCTCAGCACCTCATAGTGCCTTCTCAAAAATCGACCATATAATTGGACACAAAAGAAACATCAACAGATAAAAGAACATTGAATTAATCCCATATATTCTATCGAACCACAATTACCTAAGGCTGGTCTTCAATAACGTCAAAAACAACAGAAAGCACACATATACATGGAAGTTGAACAACTATCTACTCAATGATAACTTTGTTGGGGAAGAAATAAAGAAAGAATTAAAGACTTTTTAGAGTTTAACAAAAATGAAGGCATAACATATCCAAACTTACGGGACACAATGAAAACAGTGCTAAGACAAAAACTCATAGCTCTGAGTGCCTCCATAAAGAAATTGGAGAGATCATACACTAGCAGCTTAAGAGTACATCTGAAAGTTCTACAATAAAAAGGAGCAAATACACCCAAGAGGAGTAGATGGCAGGAAATACTCTAACTCAGGCCAAAATCAACCAAGTAGAAACAAAGAGAGCTCTACAAAAAAATCAACAAAGTCAGGAGTTGGTTCTTTGAGAAAAATCAATAGGATTGATAAATCCTTAGCCAAACTGACTAAAGGGCACAGAGACAGTATTCAAACTAACAAAATCAGAAATAAAAAGAGAACCATAACAACAAAAACTCAAGAATTTCCAAAAACATCAAATCCTACTATATAAATCTATATTCAACAAAACTGAAAAATCTGAATGAAATGGATGATTTTCTAGACACATTCCGGGTACCAAAGTTAAATCAGGATCAGATAAACCAACTAAACATTCCCATAATCCCTAATGAAATAGAAGCAGTCATTAAAACCAGGGCAAGATGGTTTTAGTGCAGAGTTCTATCAGACCTTCAAAGAAGACCTAATACCAATACTTCTCAAACTATTCCACAAAATAGAAACAGAATGAACACTACTCAATTCATTCTATGAAGCCACAGTTACGCTAATCCCTAAACCAACACAAAGACACAACAAAGAAAGAGAACCAGACCAGTTTCCCCTATGAATATCGATGCAAAAACACTCAATAAAATGATCACAAACTAAATTCAAGAACGCATCAAAATGATCATTCACCATGATTAAGTAGACTTCATCCCAGGAATGCAGGGATGGTTCAATATACAGAAATCCATCAACATAATCCACTATATAAACAAACTCAAAGGAAAACATCATATGATCATCTCATTAGATGGTGAAACCCTTTGACAAAATACAACAACCTTTCATGTTAAAAGTGTTGGAAAGATCAGGAAATAATAAAAGTAATATACAGCAAACCAATAGTTAACATCAAACTAAATGGAGAGAAACTCAAAGCAATCCCAGTAAAATCAGAGAAAAGACAAGGCTGCCCAGTATCTCCCTATCTATGCAATATCATTCTCAAAGTTCTAGCCAGAGCAATTAGACAACAAAATGAGATCAAAAGGTTACAAATTGGGAAGAAGGTAGTCAAGATATCACTATTTGCAGATGATATGATAGTATATATAAGTGACTCCAAAATTCTACCAGAGAGCTCCTACAGATGATAAACAACTTCAGCAAAGTGGTTGGATATAAAATTAACTCTAACCAATCAGTAGTCTTCCTCTACACAAAGGATAAATGGGCTGAGAAAGAAATTAGGAAAATGACACCCTTCACAATAGTCACAAATAGTTTGAAATATTTTGGTGTGACTCTAACCAAACAACTGAAAGATCTGTATGATAAGAACTTCAAGTCTCTAAAGAAAGAAATCGAAGAAGGCCTCAGAAGATGGAATGATCTCCCATGCTCATTGATTGGCAGGATTAATATAGTAAAAATGGCTATCTTACCAAAAGCAATCCAGAGATTCAAGCAATCCCCATCAAAATTCCAACTCAATTCTTCATAGAGTTTGAAAGAACAATTCTCAAGTTCATTTGCAATAACAAGAAATGTAGAATAGCAAAATCTGTTCTCAACATCAAAATAAATTCTGAAAGAATCACCATCCCTGGCCTCAAGCTGTACTGTGGAGCAATAGTGATTAAAAAAAAAAAACCCAGGTGGTATTGGTACAGTGACAGGCAGGTAGTTCAATGGAATAGAATTGAAGACCCAGAAATGAACCCAAACACCTATGGTCACTTGATCTTTGACAAAAATGAAAGCATTTTCAGCAGATCATTCTGGTTCAACTGGCAGTCAGCATGGAGAAGAATGCAAATTGATCCATTCTTATCTCTTTGTACAAAGCTCAAGTCCAAGTGGATCAAGGGCCTCAACATAAAATCAGATATGCTAAATCTGATAGAAGAGAATGTGTGAAGAGCCTCGAATACATGGGCACAGGGGAAATTTTCCTGAACAGAACATCAATGATTTATGTTCTAAGATAAACAATTGACAAATGGACCTCATAAAATTGAAAAGTTTATGTAAGTCAAAGCACACTGTCAATAGGACAAAACAGTAACCCATAGATTGGGAAAACATCTTTACCAATCCTACATTTGATAGAGGGCTAATATCCAATATATACAAAGAACTCAAGAAGTTAGACTCCAGAGAACCAAATAACCCTAGTAAAAATGGAGTACAGTGCTAAACAAAGAATTCTCAACTGCAGAATCTCAAATGGCTGAGAAGCACTTAAAGAAATGTTCAACATCCTTAGTTATCAGGGAAATGCAAATCAAAACGACCCTGGAATTCCACCTCACATCAGTCATAATAGCTAAAATCAAATAATTCAGGTGACAGTAGAAGCTGTCGAGGACATGGAGCAAGAGCTTGCTAGGACTTCAAGCTGGTAAAATCACTTTGGAAATCAATCTGGCACTTCCTGAGAAAATTGGAAATAGTGCTACCTGAAGACCCAGCTATACTACTACTGGACATATACCCAAAAGATGCTCCAACATATAACAAGGATACATCCTCCCCTATGTTTACAGCAGCTTTATTTATAATAGCCAGAAGCTGGAAACAACCCAGATGTCCCTCAACAGAAGAAAGGATATAGAAAATGTAGTATATTTATACAATGGTGTACTACTTAGCTATTAAAAACAATGACTTCATTCTCAGGCAAATGGATGGAACTAGAATATATCATCCTGAGTGAAGTAACCCATGCTCAAAAGAACATACATGGTATGTACTCACTGATAAATGAATATTAGTACAAAAGCTGACAATGCCTATAATATAACCCACAGACCACATGGAGCTTAGGATGAAGGAAGACCAGGGTGTTGATACTTCAGTCCTGAACTGAGAGGGGAACAGAATGATCATAGGAGGTGGAAGGAGGAGAGATTTGGGAGGGAGAGAAGAGGGGAGGAAATAAGGAGGACAGTATCAGGTACTGGATGAGGTGGCAGAGAGGTACAGAGGGTCATAAAATCAAATAAAAATATGTAGCAGTGGTGTATGAGGAACTTGGGATAATCACTGAAGGGTCCAAGACACCAGGGAAGCAAGAGGCTCCCAGGACCCAATGAGGATGACTTTAGATGATATGCACAGTGAAGGGGAGATAGAACCTGTAGAGACCACCTCCAGTAAATAGCTATCACCTCAAAATTTTTAACTAAAAAAATTCCTGTCCAAAGGAAAGAGAGGGTCAAAACAATGGAGCAGAGACTGAAGGAAGGGCCATCAACCTGGGGATCCATCTTGTCTCCAGACACCAAATCCCCTGAGACTATTGCTGTTGCCAAGAGGCTCTTGCTGACAGGAACCTGGGGTGGCTGTTCCTTGGGAGGTTCTGCTAGCAACTGACCAGTGCACATGTGGATTCTTGGAACCAACCATAAGACTGAGCTCAGGGACCCTGGTGGGGTTGTTGATGGAAGGACTAGAGGAGCAGAGGGAGATTGCAACCTCACAGGAAGAACAACCTCTGGCCGGACCACCTAGTGCTCCCAGGCACTAGATTACCAATCAAGGAGTATACAGGGATGCATCCATGGCTCCAGATACATAGATAGCAGAGGATGGCCTTGTCTGACATCAATGGGAGGGGGACTTTGTCCTGTGGAGGTTTGATGCTCCAGCATATGGGGATGCAGGAGCGGTAGGGTGGGAGAATGTGGGTGGGTGGGGGAGCACACTCATAGAGGCAATGGGTAGGGAGGAGAGGGTAGATGTAGGAGGGACATTTGGAGGGGCAACCAGGAAGTGGGATATCATTTGAGATGGAAAAAATTGAATGATTAATAAAAGAATGATCAGCATATAGAGCAAGTTATCATTTCCTTATCTAAAGTCTCAAGTCAACCTATAACTCTTGACAAGAAGATTGTATTAAGTCTATACCATCTGTTGAATCCACTACTATTTTCCTCTCTAAGGAAATAATCAGCAAATCAGATCTTCCATCCCCAAATCCCACCTGTATTATACTGTAAAACTACAGATATCCCAAACCATCAACACATCCATGGAAAGACTGATACTGTTCAGGTTCTTTTTTTTTTCTGATTAAGAAACAATACTGCTCCCCGAGATTACTGCCTGTTTCTTTTGTTTCCTGTACACATCCTTCAATCCTAAATCTATATTAGGTTCTGAGCATAGAAGTGGTTTTAGAGTATCCATTGACAGAGGAGTACTCTGAAAAACCTTTCCTCTCTCCCATTGCCATCTCCTTTCACAAACCCATACAATCAAGAGCAGGGTAGCTGAGTGAGCTTAAATGGCTTTATAGCCCACAGTCATGACTTGAATCAAAGGGTGTTTTGTTGGGAAATGTAAAATCATTTAGTTTCCTTTGTTCATCATCTGCCTTCCTCTTGCTTTCTCACTATACTTTATCCACCAGGAAGAATGTAGACTACACATGGACTAGGAATTTCCTGATAGGAAATGTGTTTCTTTTCCATGTCCTGAATCAAGTGCCAGAAATGGGACAATATTATTAGAATGTACAAAACTAAAAACAAAAATTGAAAAATGTGAGTCATCTGAAAGCACTGTTAATAAAAGAAGTACCAACTCAAAATTCACAAAATACTCCTCTTAAATCAGGAACTGCTAGCACAAGAAATCCAAGTCATCTTAAAACCACATATGTGACTTCATAGTTACTAAAGTCATAGTATTATTTCTCATAAAAGAACTAAACTCTGAAAATTGTCCAAAGAAATATATGTTAACTTTTTCTTCAATGTTCCTGTTGCAGAGAAAACCATGAAATATTTCACTACTATTCGTTAAGTGTTAGGCAGAGCAAGAGAGGTTCACAGTATCAACTGTATAAATAACAAAAGTAAGAATGAACTCTTCCTCTTTTCTTGAGAGAAGAAAATAGGTGAATAGGAAGACAAACCTGAAATAGAGTTAGATTTCTACAAGAGAGGAAAACCTCAATGGGAAGCAAAGTTTACATTGATATGCATCCAAACTTACTTGAGGGCAATGAAAACTGAATTCCAAAAATGAATGATTTTTAAACTACTTACTTTGTGTAATATACTGGTTTAACTTCAGAATCAATCTCTTTGTAGAAGACCAAATAATTAAAAATCGGAACAACTGCAGTAATCACCATATTTCAATCACTGTATCAATTCAATTATTCTTTATATTTGCAGGGAAAATAAAAGAAATAGCACACAAGTACAGGAGTCTTCAGGAGCCAGAATATGAGAATCCAAGATAACATCATAAAATAGAAGTGTCTACCACAGTAAAAGTATAGGGCTCATGGATCACAAAATATTTATCATTTATATACACTGCTTGTTTCTTTGGGAGCACATGCATTTGTAATACTGATAGTGAGAGAAATAATCAGATATATTGACAAGCCTCCTGTATTCTATGGAGAATTCTAGAAATTTTTCTTCTCTGAGTCTCTCATATGGAACCCTAAATTGATGTTTTTAAAAAGAAGCCTCAAAATATACTTGTAGATTTTTTTTTGCCTCAAGTTGCATAATTTCATCTACAAGAACAGAGAACAAATCCCGAAGGTGACTTCTCTTGAGTAGACCTTTGTACCATAATAGTTACATGCAACAATCTCTTGGGATTATGCAATGTCTTCTGAGAGAGGATGCCATGTACAGGGGAGGGGAAAGGGAAAACATGATGAAAATAGCCAAGCCAGAGTGGCCAAGTGAAAAACACTAATCATCCTGTGTTGTGGATGGCCCTGGGGTTGTTTGTAATTTGATGCTAATTCTGCCCTCCTGAGGGAGGCTTCAGACAAGGAGTGAGTTACACTTGTGACTTCTTGTGAACCAATTCCCTAATGAATAAAGGAGCCAATCACTGGGCATGTAGGATGGACTTCTGGGTTGAAGGGTGGAAGAGAGGAAGCAGGAGGGAGAGAAAGTGCTTTTGGAATGGGAACAGCAGAAAGGTAAGATGTAGCTACTAGAGTCTCCTGGTATCATGGCAGATCCACAAGGATTCACCACCAGAGGGATCAGATTTTGATAAGGCTTACAGGATTACACTTTAGTTGTTGTGCCCAGAGATTGAGTTATCATTGTTTCTGAGCTAAGTTTGTGTTGCGTTTTCCTTCATGTGGCAGCTCATCTGGGTTCCAGAGAGAAAGGTACAGTGGCAAAGTGTGGGTTTGCCTGATACACACCACAGAGGCCATGGGGGTATTGAAGCATGGGGCTGGCATGATAGTGACCTGCCAGTGGGAACCTATTGAGCTGGGTGGAGAGATCGTGGAGCTCTGAGTCAGAGCTCCATGAGATAAAAGCAGGTTGGTCATTGCTCGTTGGTGCTTGGCCAGCCAGCTGGCCGGAATGAGAGAACCAGGGTATAGTGGTTCAATATTCCTTCTTTTAAATATTTCCCACAACAAGTGGTGAACCAACATGCAGCTGGGCATGGAACCCCTAGAAACTTAAGTTTATTAGTCTGAGAATTAGAGTGTTATATTTTTTTAGAGAGTAGCTGGGTAGTGCTGATGAATCATATGGACTCAAGAGCGGGAACTGAAAACCAGCAGGCTGTGAGGTCCCCAGCTGTGGGGAATTGTAGGCTGCTCTGCGTCAGGGGAAGAATGAAGTTGCTTGTTTTGATCGGGTATTAATTAATATTGTCTGTGGCTCCAGGTAGAGAGACCAACAGATAGATACTATATCAGGTGTTAATTATTAATGTCTGTGGCTCCAGGTAGCGAGACCAACAGATAGATACTATATTAGGTATTAATTAATATTGTCTGTGGCTCCAGGTAGAGAGATCAACAGATAATTGGTATAACAAGATGGCTGCTCTAGGCAGAGAGCCGAACAAAAAGATGGTAGAAGATTGTTTAAGTAACCACAGGATACTCATATTCTGTCTAACACGGGAGATTTTGAGTTGTGGTTAAATTATTACTCTGGAAGAGAGATCTAAATAAAGGATTTTCTGATTACTGCCTCAAGGATACGCTGATTTGGGAAAAAGGTTTTGTCTTTGTGATTTTGGAAAAGGTGATTAATGTATTTACACCTTCCAGAGTTATATGGATCAGATATGATGAAGGGAGACCTCCAGAGGTCTAGATTCCAGAGAATCAAACAAAAAATTATTTTGATGTTACTTATATTTTGTCTTAAGATTTATATATTGCAGAATGTACAGCTTTGGTGAGATCCATCGTCAGACATGCTAAACTGACCTACTTGAACTCCTGATCTCATGGACTTTCAGCTGGATCCAGTCAAGACACAGGTATCAGAGACTAAATCAATTGTTGGTGTGACCTTCTTAAGGACAACCAACTCCTCTATTTTCCCTACCCTTCTCCCCTCCACTTCAAAAATATCTCAATGCCCATATTCAGCTTGAAGAAGTTATGAAGAGTTGTTGTCCCAGTTCCCTCGGCTTTGGGGCTGGAGGTGGTTATTATAGGTTGCCTTTCTTGGGAATTTAGAAATCGTCATAATTGGAACAGGGAGGAAATAGCTAGAATTGATTGTATAGTCATTATCTCTACTGGCAGAAATCTTTATATTTGTTACTAAGTTGAAGTCATAATCTTTTATTTTGGTACAGAATTTATTTTGATTATAAACTGATCTGAGATAATTAAGCCTGTTAGGAGCCAAATAGCAAATTCATGGCTCTGAGTTTATTGTTAGGGTGCTTTCAAGATTTTAGTTAGAAATAGCTGAGAGTAGTTAACAGAGAACAGTCCAGATTACTTTACATAGATAGCTGGTTTTCAAAAATTTCAAAATCCAGAAAATGTGACATTTAATGTTATTTATTCACTAGTTGTCCAGACAAGTCTCCTCATGACAGTGTTCCCTTTTTTAGATTCAAAGAACAAATTGAGCATCAATAGAGTTGCTCCAGTTGTGATGAGACAGCCACTAGGCAAGAATTGCCTCATTTCTCCTGCAGACCTATACTGTTCTTGAAAGGACACAATTTACAGGTTAGGAAAGCTTAGTTCTGCTGAGACAGAATAGACCAGTCCTTAATATTCCTGTTTCTCAAAGATCTGTCAGATGATCCTGGGCCAAAAGGCTGAAGACTGATGCTCCAACTTCCTGACTTACTGGGGCTGTATGGGTAGGCAGCTGTCTCTACAGTTTGTCTCAGTTCTGGAAGCTGTGCTAGGTTTCCTATATATTTTCAGTTTATGTTGTTCCTTCTCAGATTTCTGGCAGGGTTGAAAAATTACTTATAGTCTCTTAGCCAACCCAACTATTTACTTTGAAAGAACAGATTTGAGAGGATGGTTTTCAGATGGCATTCAATCTAAAGCCAGGACATAAAGTCAAAATAGAGTCATAGTCTTTTAATTTAGGATAGATGAAAACATTCTATCTTAATGACAAAATTTATGGACTTGGTGTTAGGTCTATCTATACTTTATAAATTACAAAATAGTAATAGTTGTGCTCTATATTTGAGAGAAAGATTTTTTTGTTAGAACAGAAAGGGGGAAGTGTTGTGGATAGCCCTGGGGCTGTTTGTAATTTGATGCTAATTCTGCCCTCCTGGGAGAGGCTTCAGACAAGGAGTGATTACACCTGTAACTTCTTGTGAAACAATCCCCTAATGAATAAAGAAGCCAATCATTGGGCACATAAGAGGGACTTCCAGATTGGAGGGTGGAAGAGAGGAAACAGGAGGAAAAGAGAGAGAGTGTTTTTGGAATGGGGACAGCAGAAAGGTAAGATGTATCTACTAGAGTCTCCTGGTATCATGGTGGAACCACAAGGATTCACCACCAGAGGAATCAGATTTTGATAAGGCTTAGCAGATTAGGCTTTAGTTGTTATGCCCAGAGATTGAGTTACTATTGTTTCTGAAAACAAAACAAAACAAAACAAAACAAAACAAAAAAAACCCAAAAAACCCAAAAACATGTGATATAAACCTTCTTTTTTGATATTTTCCACAACAATCCTGCTCTCCAAAATTGATTATTGCCTATGTCAATCTAACTTGCCAATTGCCTGGAGGAGTCTTAAGCCTCTTCCTATATGAACCACACATGTCTCCAAACCAATATTTCTTCAATATCTCCACACATTCCAAAAATATTTTTGATTCACTCCTTGGAAACTGATAGGCAGAATTAATGAATGCCAAATCATATGTTACTACCAATGCTTAGATTATGTTTTCCATTATATTCTGAACTCTGACCTACCGGGCTACTGTGTATTTTTTCCAATCATGAATCATTGATTCAGTATGAAATCCTGAGTCATCTATATATCCATAGAGGTAGCTTTACCCTCTGTTTATGCTTTGCTATGAATGGGAAGTATTTAATGAAGCCCTTCCATTTTCCTAAAAATCATAACAGCTCATATAGTCCACTAACCACTTGTTAGTTCAGAATACCTAAATGAAGTTAATCTGAAGAATGGAAACTGCCATGATTGCACATTTAAATTTTTGAAGGGTTTTACATGAACATGTATGATTAAAAGCTCAGTCATGGCTTTACATGGGTTTTATTCTGTAAGAAAATCATTTCTTTTACTTGTTAACATAACCTAAGTGAAAAGGGGGACTGTAACAGATAGCTCCTAACTGGAGTACTGCTATAGATGTAAAATTCACATCTGTTGTATAGACAGGAGCTAATTCTAAAACAACAACCAAGTCATTTACTGTCACAGAGACCTGCACATCATTACCTTGAGGAAGGTTGTGAAAGACTCCAGACAAGATTCTCCATAAAGGTTCCAATAAACCACTAAGCCCTGAATCCTGTTACACTTGATTGAAAATTGATTGTTTTCTAAGGTCATTGGTGTGGAATTGGTCATTATTGTTGGACTTCATGTGGAAAGAAAGAGTCATGTCAAAGTAAATTTCAGAGCACAGATTGGCCCAAGAAAACCCTGAGCTTGAAATTTTTTGTTCAAGAATTGAAGAATATATTTCTCAAGTTTTAAAACACTCATTTTTGGTTCTTTGTTGTATCATTACTAGAACAAGGCAAATCTTCTGTAGCTAGGCAGGCTGTTGCAAATAGTTTTCAGCAAAGTTTTCTGAGTAACTCAGAATGAGCCTTATAATTCTTCTATAGGACTGAAATACTTTTATTCTCATTTCCTATTTTGGTGTTTGATACTTGGGTGTAAATATTAGCACTAAAGATTCATATTTCATCCAGTGTTCTCTCATATGTATGTATAACTTACAGTTCATCTGTCAGTGTGAGTATAGAAACTAAAATCTGTTATATTTTCTTTAAAGTTTGGAGAGAATTGTGAAATTCTGAGAAATTGTGAAATTGTGAGAATTAGGACAAAATGTGTACAGAGGTAAGAAAGGTTTTAGACACTGTGATGCTTAACAAAGATCTTGAAATCTGTCTTAACAAAGGTTTTCTTTTTCATTTTAGCAATAAGATTGCTTAGACTATATTCACAAAAATTTTTTTGATTCTCCTCCCCATATTACATCCCAAAAACATCCTCAGAGGACCCTTTTGCCCCATTTTAGCTACTTCCTTCCATTTTCCATGTGTCCTGTTCTGGCTTATGATTCAAAGCTAGAAAACTCATTAGGACAAACTACTCTCTAAAACTGATTATTGCCTATGCCAATTTAACTTTCCAGTAGTATAGAGTGATTTTTAACACCTTTTAAAAAGAATTATACAGGTCTACCAATATTTCATCCATGTCCCCCTACACTTCAAAATAATTTCTGTCTCATTTCTGAGAAAATCACAGGCTGAATTCAAATTCAACAGTTTAATATCAATGTTTATATTGGGTTTCTCATTTACATTATGAACTCTCACCTATTGTGCTATTTTGTTCTTTTCTTCAATGCTGGTTCATTCATCAATATAAAATTCTGATTTTTCCCTACATCCATAGAAAGAGCTTCACTGTCTATTCATGCTTTATTTTGAACATGAAGATGTAATGAAATCCCATAAAACAAGGAAGCTCTTAATATCTATATACCATGTTGTAGTTCACAGTATTTTTTCTTTTTTTTTTCCTCCTTTTTTATTTTTGATACCTTATATACATTTCCAATGTTTCCCCTTTTCTGAGTCTCCTCTTTATATACCCCCCATCCCCTCCCCAACCCACCTCTAGGAGGGAATTCCACCTCCCACCACACCCCCCTGTCCACCCATCCCCATTTTCCCGCCTTGATATTCCCCTTTACTGAGGCCT
>CM052721.1:13961067-14018381 GCA_028551405.1 Uromys caudimaculatus
TGTCCCCGGGTTCTCAGGCCCTGGATCCCTGCAGATCCGGGCGGGTCTGGGCGAGAGGTGCTGCTCCCTCAACCCCACTCACGGCCCTTCCAAGTTCCTGTGAGGTTACCTTTCTATGGCGCTCGATGGCTACCGACTCCTGGCGGCGCAGACAGAGGTTTCCACCTTTCTATGGTGCTCATTGGCTACCGACTCCTGGTGTCCCAGGCAGAGGTTTTCCCCTTTCTATGGCACTCCTTGGCTACCGACTCCTGGTGTCCCAGGCAGAGGTTTCCCCCTGCAAGTGAGATCCGGAAGTTTCAGAGTCTTTCTGTCCCCGGGTTCTCAGGCCCCGGATCCCGGCAGATCTGGGCGGGTCTGGGCGAGAGGTGCTGCTCCCCTCAACCCCACTCATGGTCCTTCCAAGTTCCTGTGAGGTTACCTTTCTACGGCGCTCCTTGGCTACCGACTCCTGGTGTCCCAGGCAGAGGTTTCCCCCTTTCTACGGCACTCGTTGGCTACTAACTCCTCAGTTCACAGTTTTTAAATGAAGTTAACCTGAAGAGGGCAAAGTGCTATGATTGTAAACTTAAATTTTAAAGGATTTCACATGAATATGTATGCCCAACTGCTCAGCTCAAACCTCACAAGATTCAGTGATGTGACTGAAAGCCTTCCTACTACTTGTTTACATAATCTGTGACCAAGGTGAGTATATCATGGTTCTTCTAATCTTAGCACTGCTGACTTTCTGAACTATACATCTGTTGTGTATAGAAACAAGAGATTTTTACATTTACTAATCATAACAATGGTCTGTACTTCCTTTATCTGTTGGAAAATTATAAGTGACTGTAGACTTGTGTCTGCCTGACAGCTCTTGTGTTGTTTAAGGCTTATCATAATATACAAAGGCTATGAATGTATCTTTCATCTAAGAACTCAATAACTAAAGGCAGGGTAGAAACGCTGGATCAGGATTTAAATATTTAATACAATATACATTGCCTCAACATCTGGCAAAAATTTACTTTTAAAAAATTAGAGATTCCCAAATGGAAAATACATGCCATCTCTTTAAGATTAGGAGGCAGAGAGAATTGGTTTCTTAGTAGAGCCATGCCCTGCTGGTTCAGGACTAAGACAAAATACATGTTAAATTTATATGCATAATTCTTGGGTTCATGGCATAAGCTAGGACACAGCTGTTTCCCCCCATGCCAAACAAGGAAGCACACTGGGCAGTGGGCTCAGGCTCCAGCCTGGGGTCTTCTCAAATGAAATGAAGCAGGAAGCTCAGAGGGCAGAGAGCAAAGCAGCATTCCTCCCATAATCAAAAAAGAATAGAGAATAAATGGAAATGTAAGAAGTCAATGCTATCATAAGCAACTGGATTCTTTGAAAGTGTGCTAAATGGGAATTCTGGGACTGCTTAGCATGGCATGTGACACATAGGTTGGCCTAAGAATAGGCTCATACAGTAAATGGAAGGGAATTTAATTAAAGTTAAATAGGAAAGGCTATCAACTCAATTTATATAAAGAAAAAGATCATATATGTGTGTGTGTGTGTGTGTGTGTGTGTGTGTGTGTGTGTGTGTGTGTGTATCTGCAGAGATATTAATCTCCATAGAATGGAGAAAATAATGGTAACTGTTTTAAATGTCTTAAGTATGCATGGATGGTTAAATAAATCCAGGCCTTTGATCTCAATGTGTAGGAAACAAAAACATGGACACTAATTTCTTGAGAGTCTGAAACCGATCTAATATATAAACAAATCTGGGTCAGCTCAGCTCAGGCTACACAGAGAAACCCTATTTCAATAAATAATAATAATTGTTTTAAATTGTTCTAATTATCAAAATGAAGGTGGCTATAAGTTTAGTGATTATAATGATATTACAAAGCCTTTTTGAAAGTTTTTTAAAATATAGCAGGCTTAAAGAGGCTGCTAAATTGAATCAATCTATACATTTGATAACTTCAGATTGCTGGACCAAGGACATCCTATTTTGAGAGAGAGACTCCATATTTGTGTTGAAAAGAAAGCAAAAGGGCATTGAACTCCTTCCAAAGTAATATTGATTAAATATGATACAGGAAGACCCCCTGAAGATTTTGGCTGCCACCAGAAAAGAAAAAAATCAAGAAGGCCAAACAGGACAGATACCATGATTTGCTGAACCCTCTACATGGGAACAGCCCTGAAAATGGCTGAGATAAAAACATGTCTCTAGTCAAAACTTCAGCTATATACAGCCTATAAATATTGTTGGCTACAGAATCCACAAAAGTCATCATTCCATCCTTTCATATGGCATTAGTGAAGAATTATTACAATGTAGACAGAGATAGTCCATGACCAAACCAAATTTACACAATATCTTTCCACAAATCCCGTTCTACAAAGGATAACAGATGGAAAACACCAACACAAGGAGGGAAACTACATCCTAGAAAAAGCAAGAAAGTAATCTTTCAACAAACCCAAAAGAAGATAGCCACACAAACATAATACCACCTCTAACAACAAAAATAACAGGAAGTAACAATCACTTTTCCTTAATAGCTCTTAATATCAATGGACTCAATTCCCCAATAAAAAGCCATAGACTAACAGACTGGATATATAAACAGGACCCAGCATTTTGCTGCATACAGGAAGCATACCTCAGTGACAAAGACAGACACTACCTCAGAGTAAAAGGTTGGGAAAACAATTTTCCAAGCAAATGGTCCCATGAAACAAGATGGAGTAGCCATTCGAATATCGAATAAAATCAACTGTCAACCAAAAGTTATCAAAAAAGATAAGGAAGGACACTGTGTACTGGTCAAATAGAAATATTTAAGGGGTAATTTCAGCAAGTGTTATAGGTATCTGATGAATCTCAGTGTAATGGCCTTGGGAAACACAAAGGAATGCTGCTCTTTGCTCAGAGTGAAGCTAACATATCTTCAAGGGAGAACATTGCAGATATTTGAATTTCATGTTCACATTAGGAAGGTGAGTCTTATATATTTTAGAATTTTAGTATTTATTTTCTCTGAATTTAGTCAGGAGTTGTCAACTTATTTCTATTTGAGTGTGACAGTAGTAATGTTTTCAAAACCTACTGAAAACAAGTAACTTTAAACATGTGATTTATGAGAAAAAAAAAGTACAAGGTTAGACCAGGCCTTTTAAAAACTGCTATTACAAACTGTTTAGAATGATTAAGTAATGCAAGTTAAGAGTCAGATAGTAAAATTTGTGGTCATATTAGATTCTAACTTAGTTAATTACAAAATAGTGTTCTCAGGGTTACACAAATAGTAAACAGCTAAAAATAATGTTTAACACTTCAGTTATTCTATACATAGATAGTCTTCAAAAGCATCAGAGATCCACAGAATATGGCATTTCAATAATTTAATTATTAAAAGATCCTTTGAGGCGCACGCTCCTTCCTTTCCAGCCTCTGCCTCGAGCCCTGTAGCCACCGTGATGTTGATGTCTAAAATGAATCAGATTGCCATCTACAAACTCCTTTTTAAGAAAGATGTGATGCTTGCCAAAAAAAGATGTCCACATGCCCAAACAGCCTGAGCTGGCAGACAATAACATGCCCAACCATCATGTAATAAAGGCCATGCATTCTCTCAAGTTTTGAGACTACACGAAGGTGCAGTTTGCTTGGAGACATTTCTACTGGTAGCTTCCAAATGAGGACATCTAGCATCTCCGAGATTACATGCACCTAGCTCTGGAGATCGTGCCCACCACCCTGTGCCACAGCCATCCAGAGACTGGCAGGATATGGCACAAAGGTCCAGAGGGTGGGAAGCCCGCAAGATTCACAAGATGCGAGGCAGACAGAGACTCCTAGAGAAGGAGTGCTGTACCCTCTGGAGCTGACTAGAAAGCTGAGGTTGGGGCTGGCTCAGCAACTGAATTCCAGTTTAGAGGTCGCTTTGGTTGTGCACATGGTCAGCCACTTCAGTGAAGTTGGAGATTATGTTGTACTGAATAAACTTTAAAGAAAAAATGATTCTTTGATAATGAGATAGTTCTACTCCTGACAGTACTCTTATTCTACTTCAGTGATGATGAGAGCATCAATACCTTAATGTGGAGTTGCTTCAATTATGGAAAACTGGGCAAGAAACGTCATAATTTCACCTGCAGACAGAATGCTGCCCAAAAAGGAGAAACAGATGCAGGATAGTCAACTGCTAAGCTCTGCCAATACAGGATAAGCTAGTCCTTCATAATTCCTGCTTCACATAAGGTCTGTTACATGTTCTGGGCCAGAATACAGAAGATAGATGCTCCAACCTTATAAGGAATATTGGGGAATGACCAGGCAGTCAGCTGTCTCTGAAATTGCTTAAATTTTGGAAGATACATTCTTGTATACTCAAAGAATTCCATACTCAAAAGATTCTTATAAAAAGTTCTTATACTCAAAATATCCTTAAATCTCTGATGGGGTTGAAGACTAGGTAGTTAGAGTCTCACAACTAAACTTAAGTTTTAGCGTTAAAGAAGATGTTCTATATTCAAAAGAATGGATTTTAGATAGTAGTATAAATTAAAATCAAACATGATTGAGGTACAGAATTATGAGCTCATTAAGTTAGGATAAATGGTAGAATACTTTGTCTTAATTGCCAAATATAATGGCCTGGACATTATAAGTGTACATCATACTTTATAATTTGCATAATTGTTATAATTGTGTTCAATTAATATCTGAGAGAAAAGAGCCTTTTTAATTGGATAAAAGGGGGGAATGTAGTGGGTCAGCCTAATGCAGCTTGTATTCTAATGCTAATTTGGGGTCCCCAATACTGGTGCCCCAGAGAAGAGAGAGTCTACATATAAGACAATAAATGACCCTGCCCCCAATTAATTGTGATTGGTAAATAAAGATGCCAACAGCTAATAGCTGAGCAGAAGAGACATGGGCAGGGTTTAGGTTTCACAGGCTTGGAAAGAGAGGATCACGAGGGGGGGATGGGAGAAAGAAGCTGCCATGAAAGAGGAGTAACATGCAGGAGGGAGAAGGAGAACTGCCATGGAATAGCTGAGCCATAAAAATGTGACCATGTGGGCTGGCCAACTGATGCTAACAGCAGCTCAGGTGGAACATAGAAAATAGTAAGTAATAACTCAGGGTTATTTATAGCAAAGTAGATTCTAACAGCACAGAAGGCAGGCAACTTCCCAGTTACTGTGCTGCCTAAAGCATATTAAAAATGTAAAGGCTATGTGTCTTTCATCCAGAAATAGAAATACTCAAAGGTGGGAAAGGAGCCGCAGGCCAGGATTTTTAAATTTTTTTTTTTTTTTTTTTTTTTTTTTTTTTTTTTACATTATCAGTTTTCAGAGTCTAGGTTATACTGATTTCACTAACAGATAGTTGGGTAGTTCCTTCTATTTTTATTTTATGCAATCATTTGAGAGGAATTAGTGGTGGTTTTCTTTGAGGATATGGTAAAATTCAAACGTGAATCAGTTCATTTACACCCTCACCTTTTCAATAAAAAGATTTTAAAACTTACTCTTTCAATCTTACCTCTTCCTGTTTGAGATCTGCTCTCATGGTACTGCTTTGATCATGGTATATAATCATGTCTAGAAATATATACTTTTTTCCAGATTTTGAATTTAGTAAAGTATGTTTCTCAGGTTTTCCTTCTACTTTTATGGATTTTATGCTCCTGCATATTACTGATTTTCTTTCCATCTCTCATTTACCAATTTGGGCATTTTCCACTCTTTAGTTTGGTTCCTTTGGCTAAGAGTTTATCAACGATGTTTATCCATTCAAAGAACTTAATGTTTGTTGATTATCTGTATCATTTCCCCCAGTTTTATTTCATTATTTTCTTTCCTAATCTTAATTATGTCTTTATTTATTTATTTTTACTTATTTTGGGGTATGATTCACTAAGCCATTTATTTGAGCCCTCTGTGACTTCTAAATGTAGGCACTTAGAGGTATAAGCATCCTTCTTAAAATGCTTTAATGGCTTACCAAAAGTTTTCTTATTTTTACATTTGTTTATTTTTATTTCATGTGCATGTATGGGACCATGAAAATTAGCTTGGTTTCTGATTGAGCCAAGGTTTAAAATCCTGGAGCCCCAGTAGGGGGGTCCCCAGCAGGGGACAACTGTACAAGGAACAGCAGGTGCTTTCCCCAGACTCCTGACACAAGGCTGCAGCTCTCCATAGGTATATGACTATCAGTCACATAGCCCCAAGCCAGTCCACAGGTAGAGGTCTGGTCACATAGTCTCAAGACACTCCCATTTTAATGAGGCACCTAGAGGCTTAGCCAATAAACTCCCATTCCCTGTCCCAACCACTCCTCACTGCAAAAGGCATTTTAATCTCAGGCCCACCCTCAGCTTGGTGGGTACAGTTTCACTCATTGCCACACTCCTCCATGACAATAAATGCCCTAGAACCATGGACTGTCTCTGTTCATTGGGATCCGCAGTGGGGAACAATGGAACAGGCCTTCATCTAAAGAGCTGTGCCTAGTCTCCTGCAGAAGGCCTCTCCATGCTCCCAGTCAAGGTCTCTACCAAACCAAGCTGCCTCATGCCCCTCAGCCCCAGGCTAGATCCAGTCCAAGGACCCCCACTCTGTTCTCAGCTCTTCTGCAGCACCCAACAGCGCCAAGGATGCCAAAGAGCTAGGGAACCAGACGGAGCCAGCTATGTGTAGTTCCGGGGAACACAGGCCACACTCCCCTATCCCCAGGCGGGAGGTGTCCCACAACTTATCATAGCCGAATACCTGCCCAGGGGCACTGTGGGGTGAGAGAGGTAAACTTCCCACATTCCGCCTCTCCCAGAGGCCTGAGCCCTGGTGTGGATGCGGGACACTCACCATCTATAACCCAACATGCATGGATGTTATCTGTGCACCACATGCATTCACTGCCAATAGAACTTGGAGTGGCAGGTGAGTGCGAGCATCCATGTGAGTGCTGGGAAATGAACCCAGGTTCCCTGCAAGAGCGTCCAGTGTTATTAACCCCTGAGTACATGTGGGTTTTTTGTTTGTTTGTTTGATTGGTTTGGTTTTCATTTTGGTTTTGTTGTTTGCTTGTTTTAAATTTATCAGCATGCATGTACTGGAAACTCAACACAGATCCCCTTCAGGAAGGGCAAGTGTTTTCTCTTAACCCCTGAGTTATTTCTCCATAATTCATATACTTCAAGGACACCTGCTTATTTTTAGCTTCATTTCCTCAGAGGAAAAACATGGTGTTCAATCCTTTGACTAAAAGAGTGTCAGTCTTTATGACAAGATGCTTTTCTTTGATGCAAGATTATTCCTGAATTTATTTTTGCAGGCTGTGTGTGTGTGTGTGTGTGTGTGTGTGTACATGTGCTTATGTTGTGTGGAAGAGGACATGTTACATATATTTTTAGTCTTCTGTCATATATTATCTCCAAACCACAGACTCCCCTTTCACCAACCTCTTTCCCATCCACCTCCACTCTCCTTCAGCTATACCCCAAGTCTATCCTATACCACCCCACCCAATCACCATGCCCTGCCTCCCTTCAGAAAAAGCAGGCCTCCCAGGGACATCAAACAAATAAGGTATAACAAACTACAATAATACCAGGCACATACCTTCTCATCAAGGCTGGACAAACCAACACAGTAGGGTGAAAAGGATCCCACAAATAGGCAAAAGAATCAGGGAGAGCTCCACTTTTCATATTTCCACAATAACACCAACCTACTCAGTCATACCATATATGCAGAGGGTCTAGGTCAGAATCCAACAGAATCACCAATCTCTCAAGTTTCAAGGAGGCCCAGTCAGTTGATTCTGTGACCTCTGTTCTCATGGTGTGCCCCTGACTCCTCTGAGTCCTCCAATCCCTCCTTCCACTCCTCTAAAGTACTTCCTGAGCTCTGTCTAATGTTTGGCTGTGGTTCTCTGCACTGTCTTTAACAAATGATGTTAACTGGATATTGGTATGTAGAAGAAAGCAAATATATATATATATATATATATATATATATATATATATATATATATATATATATATATATATATATAATCAGTGTGCACAAAACTCAAGTCAAGTCAACCAAAGACTTCAAGATAAAACCAGATACACTGAACCTGAAAGAAGAGAAGATAGAGAATAATCTTTAATGCCTTGGCAAGGACACAAATTCTTGAACAGAATATCAACAGCTCAAGCATTAAGATTAACAATTAATAAGTGGGACCTAATGAAACTTAAAAGCTTCTGTAGAGCAAAGAACACTATCAATAGGACAAAATGGCAGCCCAAAGAATAGGAAAAGATCTTCACCAACTTCATGTTTGACAGAGGGCTAATATCCAAAATATATAAAGAGCTCAAGAAACTAGACACCATCAAATTAAATAATCCAATTAAAATGGAGTACAGATCTAAACATAATACTCAATAGCAGAGAAACACTTTAAGAAATGTTTAACATCCTTAGACATTAGGGAATTGCAAATTAAAATGATTTTGAGATTTCATTTTACACCTTTCAGAATGGCTAGGATCAAAACAGAAGTAATGGCTCATGCTGATGAGGATGTAGTCCAAGAGGAACAGTCCTTCATTGCTGGTGAGAGTGCAAACTTGTGCAACCACTTGGGAAATCAATATGGCGGTTTCTCAGAAAATTGAAAATCAAGTTAATCTTCAATTTTGTAAAGTCTGTGTGGTGAAAGCGTTGATTTTTGTGTACACTGTTTGTAATCATTAATGGTATTGACGTGGAATGCAAGTAACATCTGCCTTGTGAAACTCTGATGCATCAGAGAGTTGCTTTTCTGACCCCTGAAATCTAAGCAAGTTTCTACTCTTAGAATTCAGACATGTAAGCACTCTCCCCATGCCTTGGCTTTCTGGCTTCATCATTTGCAAATGATGCAAATTATTTGCAAATTTGCAAAAGCTTCTTTCACATGTCTCCCTTTTTACATCTTTAAGGTAAGAATGTTTTGAGGAATTACCTTTTTAACTTTACACTTTATAAAAAGTTACATTTTTATTACTTTAAATTGTGGATATGCTTCCATGTGTAGGTGTGCGCACATGTATGCAGGTGCAGCTAGAAAGACTGCAGGAGCCAGAGGGAACAGTCATCTGCAAAGAAACAGACAGGAAAGTGTAGTTATACTCATGAACCATATCACAATATCAAGCATGCTAACATCTCAACATGAATGACGAAAGGGCTCATGTAGTCCTCAATTAATGGCTGCCAAGTCTGGCATGACCTTGATATGGAAAGTCATGGTCCCTGTCCCTGGGACAGGGCCATCGTGCAAAGGCCTCCACAAGTGTCAATGGCTGCTGTGGCCATAAGGCTTGTTTGTATAATAATGTACTTATTTTCACATTCTTCTAAGGATTGTCCTCTCTGTTAAAGTTAATGACTCCATGATAATCAGATATAGCATGGGTTTGGGAGATGAAGGTGTGGCTAGTGTCTCAGCAAAATAGCAAATGCTGGATCCTCCGGAACAGCCCTAAGCCTGTGGATAAGAACTCTAAAATAATTAATTCAAAAATATATAATTTTTCAACTATGCAAAATATAAGGATGCAATATGAATTTTTTAAGGGGACTCACAGATCTAAAGGAACAGAGAGCCAGCACTGTCAGAAAAACACTAAGGAAGAAAATAAAAGAGATATAAGAAGTGGTTATCAAAAGGCAAGATTCCATCTAGCTAAGTTATTTTGTTTCTTTGTTTGTTACTTTCTTTGTTGTTTACAAATGCAGGCAGATTCCTGAGTTCAGGGTCAGCCTGGGACAGAGCTAACTTAGGTCCAGGTTTGGTCAGAATGGTCCCACTCAGCTAAGTTTACAAAGGCAGGCAGATCTCTGAATTTTTTTGCAAAGTTAAATTATATATATATAATTGGCTGTCCTTTTCCTAGGAGTCAGGGACTAAGGACATGTAATGCTGATTCATGGGATAGTCAAGAGGGAATCTGAAATAAATAGCTGAATTGATATGTAAATTAAAAACTGGGCTTTTGGTCTGCATGAGATGAGTTAGCCAAAAGTGATAGCAATTCTTTTTTAGAAATTTTTTTCTAGTGAGAGTCAAGATATCTGGAGATATCTAGAGAGTGAACACAGTTCTTCAAGAATATTTTTCTAACATGATTTCTGATTTTGTTAGAAAAATCCATGGAGAGGGAAGATAGCTCTTTTAGACTTTTTCATAGCTCTTTTAGAATTTTTCTAATAGGATTTTTGAGCTTCCTTGGAAATCCCAAGACTTACTTAGAGAGTGAGCACAGCTCTTTTAAAATGTTTTTTAGCAGCTATCCAGAGAAGGCTGTCTGAAGAGTGAACACAGCTCTTTTTCTCTGGCTTTCTAATTTTGATTGGAAACCCCAATAATTACTTTTAGAATTTTTCTAACAGGATTTCTGACTTGGTCAGAAAATTGAAGAATGTTTTATACAAGCTTTTCTGATTTTGGTCAGAAAACCTATGAGCTATCTTGAGAACTTTAGGGACTTTTACTAGCAGAGAGAGCTGTCTGAACCAGTTAGGATTTTAGATTAGCAAGAGAAAGCTGTCTAAAAGAAAGCAAATCAGAGAGAGAGAGAGAGAGAGAGAGAGAGAGAGAGAGAGAGAGAGAGAGAGAGAGACTGAAAAAATGTCACGAGCAGTGTACAGAGCCAAGAGTATCTACAGAGAGTTGTATAAGGAGCCTTCTCGAGCAGAACATAGGCCACCAGGTTAGATCCATAATTTGACTTTGAATTGTTTGTTTTAGCTCCCTGACACCCCTCTCACAGGAAAGCTGGCCCTTGGCAGATGACTGCAGTGGGAAAGTGAATCTATTCTCATCGATAATTCTTTAAACTGATGAAAATCCTCAAAATAATCTGAGAAGTACTAAAAACATGTTGGTAACTGATTGATCTGGAGAGAGAGAGACAGAGAGAGAGAGAGAGAGAGAGAGAGAGAGAGAGAGAGAGAGAGACTCTGGTATGCAGAAGTGAATGAACATTTGTAGGAACAAGCCTGGCGTGGTGGAAAGAAGTTCCACGTGTCTGTCCCGGGCTATGCGGCTCTGGGTAGGACAGCAGACAGGCAGGAAGTGGCTGCACATCTTCCCACACAGTCTGACAGGCAGGTGGGTGCTATGGGAAGCCTTTGCAGGCCCTGCCTGTGAGTGGGGGAGGGTGCCATTCTTCGGGAATGTGCTGCAGCTGTCTCTCTGGGTTCTCTAGCCTGGGGCACCACAGTCACTGCAGGATGCTGCAGACGGGCTAGCTGGAGCACAGCTGGGATTCCCGCCGAGACCAGGTTTCATCGGCTTGGGGCACTAGGTTAGCTGCTTAGGCTTGGGTGAATGGGTACTGTCTGGGAGTGCTGGAAAGCCTCGGTGAGAGATTAGATGCAGCTCCTTAATTGAGGGCTGGTTCCCATGGCTGGTCCAGATGAAGAGACAGTCCATAATTCTAAGATGTTTATTTTCATCGTGTGGAATGGCATAGATGGAATTGTACCCCTGCCTTTCTGGGATAGACGAGGCAGATATAGTAACTGAGAAGAGGCATGGCTAAGCCTCTAGGTGTTGCATTAACATTGGGGATGGCTTGAGGTTGTGTGGCCATGCCTTTACCTAGGAGGGGTGGTATGTGACCGTGTCTGGAGCCAAAATCCTCCCGGGAGTGTTGGCATAAAGTTTTCCAGTCCCTTGTGGATTGGTCCACTGGGTCGCCCAGAGTTTCCATCTGTGCTCAACCGGGTGCCATACTACCTGTCAAAGATCTCTGCCCCACAAGCATTCATGAAACAATTCACCTTTTTTTTTTTTGCTATAAAATTTACAAAATGTTTTATCTTTCTGGGCCTAGAGAGAAGAATGTATCTCCATTCTTATCATCACAACTCTCATCAATGAACTTTCTAGGAATTATCATTTTGTCATTAAGAAGCAGACCAAGTTTAGGGTACTAGGTATTCAGGAGGTTTAGACTGAGATGGGCATTCTCCCCTTCATTCTGTGGGATCATAAATGAAGATCATATCTTGGGCTAAAATATAAAGTATAAACTTCAATGCTAGCTCTACTTGCACATAGTCTTGGATCAGAGAACTATTCTTTCCTCAACTTGATATTCTAATATTAACAAAGTTTTGAAAGTTTTCTTTTTTAATTTTTAAAGGTCTATGCCATAAGACTCTTGTCTGAATTAAATCAGTCTTTGTGTCAAGGAACTTAGAACAATATTCTTCATTTCTGAAGTTTTTCTCTCTGTCTCTCTGTGTCACTTTCTTTCTGTATCTCTATCACTTTTCTCTGTCTCTGTCCTCTCTCGTACTCTCTTTCCCTCTGCCTAGTCATAGATAAACACACACACACACACACACACACACACACACACACACACACACAAATGCATGCAAATGCATGCATTCTCTGTTTCTGTAGAATCACTTGGTAAACAACTACAGGGTTCCCTCAGATGGTGGTTCGGTTTGCTTTTGTTTTTCTTCTATTTACATTTTCATGTCTTGAACAATTTCACTCATTTCTTTCACCTTTTTGATTGTATATTTCCATATTTCTTAATATTTATTCATTTCCTCTTTAAGGGCCTCTATGATTTTCATAAGATTAGATTTAATGTCATTTTCTTTCAATTCAGGTGTGTTAGGATATTCAGGGCTTGCTGTAGTAGAATAGATGGGTTCTAGTGGTGCCATATTGCCCTGGCTTTTGTTGTTTGTCTTCTTATGCTTGGCCTTTAGCCATTTGGTTATCCCTGGTCTGGTAGTTCCTGATGAGAATTGTTGTAGAAAATATTTAAATCTCAGCTGGGGACTTCTACCTCACCTTGACCATTGAGTTACTGGAAGAAAGACACACTCATAGCCTTTATAGTTACAATATGCCTTAAGCAGCATAATAGCTGGGCAGCAGCCTACTCTCCATGCTATTAGAATCTACTTTTCTATCGATGATAGTAAGTTGTTACTTACTATTTACTATGTTCTATCTGGGCTGCTCTTAACTCCAATTGGGCATCCTCTCCTACATTCTCTCCTGCACCTTCTTCTTTTTCTACATCCTGCTCTCCCCCAAGCTTGTGCAACCTAAATCCCATCTATGTCTCTTATGCTCAGTTATTGGCTGTTGGATATTTAACTTGGGGACAGGAACACAGGGGCTATGTGCAAACTTAAGGTCTTGGAGACCCCACAGATAGCATTGCAATTGACAGTATGGGTGGATCTGTCCTTGTGATGGATGACAATGCAGAGGGAGCCAAAGATGCCTATGAAGGAGAAACAGCAAGCTTCTTCATATTCCATATTACTTCTTTCACCTTCTTTTGCTTCTTTCTTTTCTGGGTTCTTGATAGAGGTTTTCTGGTCAATAAGGGTCAATAAGTCTGTCTGGGATCCATTTTGGGGTTTCTGCATTCTGTGGAAAACCACATACATATCCTCTTCCCAAGGTGATTAAGATATCTGGCCTTTTCCTGATGCCTGTTAAAAGATTCTTCCACATTACCAAATGACTAACAGTATGCTGCGGGTGAGCCCAACACTTTTTCATAGGAATACAATCTTTTATCGTCTGTATTTAGGTGATTAATAGTAAATAAAGCATGGCTTAGTAATTAATGAGGTGAATAATAATGACCATTAGATTTTTACCTTTGAAGTTGTACCTTAAGATTTTGATGAGTCCTTTCTATCATAGCCTGACCTGGGGGTTCTATGGAATTCCTGTTGTATGTTCTATACCCCATTGAATACAGAACTTTGCAAAAGCTTGAGAAGTATAAGCTGGATCATTATCAGTTTTAATTCTTTTGGGCCCAGCTACCAAGGAGACACAGATAATAAGATGTTGTATGACATTGTTCACAGCCTCCCTGGTTCTAGCAATGGCCATGACCATGTGAGAATCGGTATCTACAGCAACATGTACATAGGCCAATTTTCCAAATTCTGGGATATGAGTCATGTCCATTTGCCTTAAGGTCCCTTGGATTAACTCCCATTTATAATGGATGATATACACCAGGACAATATTTACAGTCCTTCCCAATTTGGTGTAGCCTGTTCTCATGTCAAATTGAACACCCTTCTTAAGGCCAATGCTTTCTGATGATGGAAAGCATGACTTTCTGATGCTTGTACAACCATACTAGCAATCAAGTGTTCCTTTGTTAATAAATCTGCCATTACATTTCCTAAAACCAATGGGCCTGGCAGGCTAGTATGTCCTCTGATGTGTCCTATAAAAAATTTTCCATTTCTTGATTGAATTATATTTTGCAACTGAAGCAGGAACGATATAATTTTGGAATTTCCAGATATAAGAGCTGTCTCTATATAAGGAAATAAATAAAGTACATATTTTGAATCTGTTTAAAGATTAAATTCTTTAGGTATGTGTTCAAGGGCACTAATAACTGCAATAATTTCAGGCTTGTGTACAGAAATTTCTTTAGCCTTTTTAGTAGTTACAGGTCTATCTTTTATATAGACAGCTGAAATTCTATTGGATGACCCATCTGTAAATACCAAGAGGGCATTGGAAATGGGTTCTGATGCTATTTTAGAAAGAAAGATTTTTCTTCTACAAACTTTAATATAGGTTGTTGAGGGACATGATATTTGATTTGTCCTGTATAATGAGCTAATGCATCTGCAGTTTGAAGTAAATACTCCAATTGTTCCATATTATAGGGAATGAAAATTTCTTTGCCAAATAAATCTCTGGATCTTAACATCCATTTAATAATTAATTGAGTACACATAAAAAGATACCATTTTTACTTGAGTATGATGGAGATAAATCCATTCTAATACTCTTTCTTGCCACAATCATGAAGTAGGGGGTTTAAGATATTTTAAGTATAATAAGAGACCACGTTTTTAGATAATTTATTTGTTTTATTTTGCATCTTGCATCTTTTGTTCTATCAATTCTAATTATTTTAAAGCTTCTTTTATAAGCTGTCTTTTAGATTTGGGATCAGGATCTCCTTTAAGAATTTCAAATAAATAATGCAATTGTCCTTTAGTAATTTTTAAATAAGGTCTAATCCAATTATATTTCCCAATAATGTTTGAAAATCATTAAGTGTCTCTAATTTATCAATCCTAAGCTTCAAGTTTTGAGATATGATATATTCATTATGAGTTGTTCTTCCCAAAGAGTTTATCGGCTTATTATGTTGAATTTTATCAGGAGCAATAATTAATCCATGCTGGGTCAACTACTTAGCATCAATCACTTTACTTTATTTTTTATTTAAAAAATTCATGACCTTTGGTCTTACCTAGTATCAGATTAGTTATTTACTAATTTCGTGATGAAAGTAACCACAAAAAAGTCAAAATGTGGGTTATTATGAATAACTGTTAAGTATGAAGTAAAGAAGAAACTAATTATTCAGTACTTAGGGTACAGAGTTCATTGTTCTACTGGCAATATTGACTGTTCCACCTTCTGCCCTAGCACATAAATACTGAGGACTGGCATCACACATACACAGCTGGACTCAGAAGGGGAACTCAGGTCTTTACCTGGTAGGAAAAGTCAGAGAATAGATTTGTTGACAGAAAAGAGCAATGGACCTGATTCCAAACTTTTCCATGGAAACATGGGGACTGTTGTCTACTATGCTGTTGCTGCTCTACCTGTGAGTTATGGGTTGGACTCCTCTCCTTTGTATCCCAGTAGTTGGGATGATTCTTAGGCCCTGTTCCCTGTTGGAAAATTAAAGGTATTATCTAATGGACATTCATATTGCCAGAGATAATTTAACAAATCTGCTGTAAACTAAATCATTTGTCTCACTGAGTGTTTCAGTCATATTGTCTCAACTCTTGTTAAGGAGCCAGTGTTGTAGGACTAAAGACCAGGCTGAAAATGGTTATTCAGCTATTTCTCTTGATTTGTTTTCTGTTATTAGTCTGTAATTTGTTTTTCACATTATGATAACAAGGTTTGTAGGGTCTAGAACTCACAAAGACTACACTTGAGGATGTTAAAGATTATTCTGCCTCCAGCCTGTTTGTCCAGAGAGAGTTGTCATTAGAGACTGTTGGGTTACCAAGTCAGTTAACTAAGTGCCTGTAGCTGATTAACTCAGTACAGAAAGTCTTGGAAGAAAAAGGACAGAGATATGATGCTTTATGTAGTTTGTTGCCTTGTGATATCATTTGGGTAACTCATGATGCTGTTCAACTATTCTTGGAAAATGGAAGAAAGCATCCTATGACTTTAGCATGTTACCAATGATACCTTGGAGAGACCAAATTTTATGGCATTATGACAGTAATTTGTTTTAAATATCACTTCCAGGAACATGAATGGCTCAAAGACATCTGCAACATCAAAACACCACACCTGAACAAATGGTGACTCGCAAATCCTGTATCTTTAAAAATATAGTTTTTGTGCATGTTACTGTTTTGCCTACATGTACAATAAATATAAAGGTCAGAATAAGCCATTGGATTCCCAGGAACTGGAATTATAGCCTGTTGTAAGTTGGCATGTGGGTGTGGAGAAGTGAACCTGGTACCTCTGCAAGAGCAGCAAATGTTCTTAACTGCTGATCCTTCTCTCCATCTCAAAAGCTGCATGTTGGAAGCTCTGAACAGTTTGCAGGCTGTGAGACAGGACAGCTCAGAGAGTCTTTATCAGAAAGCTCAAGTGGTTAGCTGTCCTCTTCTACTGAACAAACTCACTGTTCACTGCTTATATAACATTCATGAGCGATCTTGTGGATCTTGCATTTTAGGTTACCCATTCTGGTATCTGTGTTTACTTTCAAAGTCTATGAGCCCCTCAGTAATATTCAAACTCAAGCTTATAAAGTTGTATTTCATATTTACTCTAGGATATGAAGGGTATTATTACTATAAGTGTTTATGTTAAATTCTGCTCATTTGTTTCCTCGCTGGATAGATCCTAGTAATTATCAATATTTGCATCTAAGAATATATATTCACATAAACAAATATACACATGTATATACACATATATATTGAGTCAATAATATACATAAGATAGTATCCTTGTATCAATATCTATATATGTGCATATGAATGTGGGTATTCATGTATGTGCATGTGTGAGTATACACACACACACATACACACACACACACACACACACACACACACACACACACACACACATATATATATAATGTCCATGACTTGGTTTTCTCTTCCATGTTTTAGTTATGGAACTTCTACTCATGGACTTTTTAAGAAGCTAGGGATTCCTGGCCCCAGACCTCTGCCTTTTGTTGGGACAATGCTTTTCTACAGGAAGGTGAGTGATATTGAGCTCCCTACTTTGCTTCTGTGACTGTTATTTTCATCGGCATCCAGAAACCCTGTGTCAGTTCACCACTGCAAGTAACCATTGGGAAGAAATGCTAAAGTTTTCAGTTTTTATAATTATTTGTGCCATGCCAAAATCATTGCCAGGTTATCCCTGGGGTTTATTGACATGAGTTTGTGACCTCAGGTTTTTGTCAGGTCAAGTGACAACCATGAATGTTGACACACCAAGGCCTGATGCAAAAATGCTGATGTGTAAACTGTGGGAACATCAAAGATTTAAGTTTCTTTTTCAGTACAGATTCCAGAAAAGTACAGTTATTCTTAATCAGTATTTAAAGAATCATATGCAAGTCCACTGAGTGTGCATATAAGAACCCTGTGTATGACTCTAAGGAATGGGAATATGGGAGATTAGATAACTCCCATGAATCTCAGATGGTTAATCATATGAGTTTTGTTTCTTAAAACAGAAGCAGATATATACAAAATCATTAATGAAAGTATGATTTGACAAATCTGACAATACTTAGCTGTAGTGTGTGAAATAAATATGTATAAATGCATACATATGTACATATACACATAAACATACACATAAACAAAGATATACAAATACATCTACATTTACAACACATACATAGTTTTGAACTGTTAATTTACACAGAACCTTTGTGTATGCTTTCTAAAGATTGACTTCTGGCCTCTAATTCCTAACAGCAGACCGACATCAATTCCTATATGCAGACTGCATTCTTGGATGATTTGCTTTTCCAAATGTTTAAGGTTTACTCATTACATCATAATTCATCCAAACCAAGGGCTTAAAGTCCTAAGAATCCCATACTTTCTGTCATCATTTGAAAAAGCAATAATCTCCCCCATCATTTTTTGGATGTTCTCTTTTTTAAGTATTCTTTGAATACCCTTGTTGGGTTTTATGTTTTTGTATCAAGAAGTGTCTCCTGTAGAAATGACTGGTCTAAAACATGCTGATCAGAATATGATCATAGATCCTGTGATCTCCTTACTCAGTTGTGCGTACATGAGATATTGTTTATAGGTGACTTGGTCTCAATCCGAGGGTTGGGCTTATGCTCTGCTAACCCTATTCTGTAGAAATAAGGATCCTAAAAGGTAGGGTTTGGAGTAAGACCAAGGATGAGAAATAAATAAGTCAAATAGTTGGAACTGGAGGTCTTGCCTAAATTGATGGCTTATTCTATGTAACTTTGTTAAGCAACATAGCTTCTTCCATACAATTTGCAGGCTGGGAGAATGGCCAACGTCAGTTGAAATCCAAGTAAGAAAATGTTGGTAAAGAGAACACAGGATACCTCAGACACAGCTGTCTTAAAACTGATAGCCATGGACCAAGGGAATTATTTGGATCCCAGAAACTGCAACCTTGACTTCTTGGAGGGCATGGCTATAGATCCAGACAGGAGCTTGTTAAATCTGTTCCTGGAAGTAAACAGAACTAATGTTCTGTTTGTACTTTCATTACGTTGTCTGAAAGAACTTTGCATCGGTATAGGTCAAACAGCACCACCCTTTTTAGTTTTTGTAGCCAGATGAGTTATTTGTACCTAAATGTTTAAAAGCCCCAGATGACCCTTAAACCCAAAATAGCTTCCTAATGTTGTCAAAAGCATTCCAACAAAAGCAATTTGAGGATAATACTAAAAAAATTTAAGGATGTTAAAGAGGTTACATGTTTGCAGATTGTGCAATAAATCTTTAGAAACCTCTAAAGAGAAATTGAATATGCAATGAACTTGGACCAGGTCATTAACTATTTGATTGATGGTTAGGAAGTCTATATTAACATTATCATAATGCCATATTCCCTGAAAATGATATTGAATTCTATCCCATTTCCATTCTCACTCAGTCCCTCATTACTTAAAGTAGAAACATAAATGTATCTAAAGCCAGCATAACAGTAATTGTGACTTTGTATCCTTGTATTTCCCAGGTAAAATAACACAATGTTTAAAACCTTAAACTTCTGGGCTTTTTAAATATACATTCTTGTGACACCCAAGCTACAGAGTTATTATAAGGAAGCTGATTGACAAAATGGGCAGTTTACACTTGTTGGACAACAGCCAACATGAAAGCAGCCTCTGGTTTTATCGCTATAAGTACTGTAAAAGTTATAGTTAAAATGTGATCTAGAAATGTTTTTCATAAAAGCCTGATGTAGTTCACACAGAACCTTTAATCAAAATCACCATACTTAACGTATTATTAAGGTACACAGGAACCATAGCAAAAGAAGGCTGTTGAAGTAAAATAAGACTCTAATGAGCAGAGGAATTTACACAGAAAGGACACTATAGAACCAAGTAATTTTGAAGTGCCCCTCACTCTCTTGAACAGAGGGACTCTCACTCATTTAAATAGATGAAGGGTTAACACAATCAGTGAGGTAAAATATAAAATGATGTCTATGGTATAGCTGGTCATCTTTTTAAAAAATACACATAGGTCATCCTATTATCCAGGTATACAGCTAACAGCCTAAGGTCCTTTTCACCTTTTCATCTCAATATAGCATAACAGGAAGTGTTCAATGAGCAGGTTCTAGGAAGTTGTCTTTATCCAGATGAGGTGGGAACCTCTAGGATCATCTATTAAGAGTCAAGGAATACTTTAGATCCATGGAGCATGCTGCTTAAGGGGAATATAATTCTGAACAAAAGCACAGAAATCTCATCACATTCTGGGCAATGTCTATCCAATGAATAATTGAATTGACCAGAAACTAGAAAACTCAAGTGATGAATCAGTTGATGATGTTTGATAAGCTGTACCCTTGATCCCACTAGGGCCCTAAAATGATATAATCTTTACCAATCATTCAAATGAGAACATCCATACTGATATAGCAATGAAAATGTAACCAGACACCACATGTGAAACATCAGAATCGCAGAATAAACATCATAACCATTAGTAAGTAGATCTTCCCAAGAGACCCAAACACCTCTCCATCTTGAGCATGTCTGCCATAAATTCTCTGAAGCAGTTAATCTTTGTTGATCTAATCTCAAAAAATTAATTCAAATAACGTACATTTGAGAAGATTTGTAGAAGTAGGAAAGTTTACGTACACTTACTTTTTTCAAGAAAAACTCTAAAGGACCCATTTAGAATTTCTGGTCTTTAAGTAATATAAGAGAGGCCAATTTTATGTATAATACCTAAGGTGGCATAATTTTTATAAAGGCATCAAAAGTATATGCAGGAATTTTAATTGTTTTTAGCATTTGCAATGGCCAGCTATAGAAAACGATTCTAAACAATTAGTAAACCAATGCTTACTAGCTTTTCTAGTCAGTTGGATAAACATGAGGAGTAAACTGGCTATATATCATATTATGGCTGTCAAGAAATGAAATGTCTATAACATCTATCTATCTATAAGATAGTAAACCTTGGGGATTCACACCATAACAATAGGCAGATAATATGAGCAGGACAATTTGCCATGCCTGATCTCTAGACTGAAGGGGGTGATTCTGATGGTCCTCTTCCTCTGTTGGTTCTTGATTTGTCAGTAAACAAAGCCGGGGGCTAATTGCTGGGCAGAAGGTATAGGCAGGACTTTCAGGTCCCAGAGGAAAAGGCAGATGCAAGGAAGGAGAGGGGTTGCACTGCCATGCTTTGGAGGAAGAATGCAGCAGCTATGTGAGAGCTCAAGGGGAGCTGGGGCCTGAAGCCACTACTACAGGTGGGTGGCCAGAGATGTTTGACAGGGTTGAGTTGGAACTATCCACCAAAGTTTAGAGCAGGTGGAGAAATGGAGATAAGAAATTTATAAGGCCATGTATTTCCAGGTGAAATATATCAGCATCCAACAATTGTGCCAAGAAGGTAAATTGTAGAGGAATAAACTGTTTGTGTGTGTGTCAGTGTCTTTTGTCCAAGGATTCAAGGGAGCCAAGTAGGGGCTGGTAGAATGATCACCTACTGGAGCTAAAGGCTGGGAAAGCAAAAGGGAAGTCTGGTGGAGGCTGGTAGCACAGCCAGTCTCAGAGCTAAGGTGGTAGCATAAAACTATGTGCAACATTAGATAACTGTAATTGAGGTTAAAGCATAGCAGAGGGATGATGGAGAATTGAATGAGTCTGCAGCTTGCTTAAACTGAGCAGAATCAGCAAGCATCAGAGTGGAATAATAAGAAGCTGGATATACAGCTTGACTTCCTTCTTCCAAGAAACCAGAAAGACTAGTGCTTGAAGATTTTGGAGAAAATAAAGAGACTCCTGGTTCTGAAGCTGTTGTTGGACATGCTGAAACAAGTAAAGCATCTCTTCATCCTCAGCAAATTTTATAAACTACCAGGAAGTATATTAGCAACATGCATGGCATGTACACTGTCAGAGTAAGTGTTTAGAGGTTGAGAGAATGCAAAAAAGTCTATGCTCTGAGAAGACTTAACTGAAACATACAAAGTATAATGAATGTCTTCTACAAGTATAACATCAGCCATTCCAGAAGGACTCTCACTAAGAAACACAGTGCTTGCTGTTGGGACTGTGTACCTCATACAAAGGATGGAATGATTAGAAAGTAGTGTTGATAAATTTGAATTAAAGCATCTGCAATATATGATGTAATGCCAACAAGAACCACCTCTCAAGAGTCAGTGAAGGCTCAAAGTGTGTCAAGTTATGAAGAGCTGAAGGGGTAAACTATTATGTCAGGGTAACAGGCAGTGAATAGAAAGACTCCAGGACATGGATAAGCTGAGCAAGAATTTCATAGTAAGAAGTACCATACAGCCAGCATCAGTGGGCAAGTGGTGTGTTCCTCTATAATAGGAACTAAACAAGAAAATAGGGTAGCAACCTACAGTTTGCCTGTCTCATAGGAAGTCTTCTGTAATCAGAGAAGCAGCCTGACTGTAACCCAAGAGGTCTGTCATATCCAGGGACACAGATGAGACACCTGCCCCAATACCCATGCCAGTTGGAATCCCAACTGAGCCTAGTGGACATGAGATCTATCTCCTCTGTGGGAGCCCAATCTGCCCTCTAGTCTGTACCTCCATCTACAACTGAGATAGGCCCTGCCCTTATACCCTAAAGTCTGGCTGTCTCCAAGGAGGTTCACTGTAACCAGTGACACAGGAAGTCTTCTCAAACCAGGGAAACAGGAAGCCTCCTCTAACCAGGGTCAAAGCGGCCCTACCTAACAAGAGACAGCAACGCTTTCCTCCAAAGAGGCATGCTCCAACCCATGTTACAGAAGTGTACCTATGTCTAAGGACACTGGCTCCAGTCAGAGATACCGAGGCAGTTAACACCAGAGACAACAAGATGGCAAAAGGCAAGCACAAGAACATAAGCAACAGAAGCCAATGTAATTTGACATCAACAGAATCCAGTTCTCCCACCACAGTCAGCCTGAAAAGCAAGATTCTTACCTAAAATTTCATCTCATGAAAATGATAGAGCCCTTTAGGAGGATGTAAATATCTCGCACACAGAAATACAAGAAAACACAGGCAAACAGGAAGAAGTCTTTAAAGAAGAGACAAATAAATCCCTTAAAGAAATACAGAAAACACAGGCAAACAGGTAGAAGTCCTTAATGAAGAAACAAATAAATCTCTTAAAGAAATACAGGAAATCACCATCAACCTGGCAAAGGAATTGATCAAAGCACTCCAAGATCTAAAAATGGAAATAAAAATAATAAAGAAATCAGAAATGGAGGCAACTCTGGAAATGGAAAACCTAGGAAAGAAATAAGGAACTACAGATGCAAGCATCACCAGCAGAATAGAAGAGATGGAAGAGAGAATCTCAGACATAGAAGATACCATAACAGATATTGACACATTGGTCAAAGAAAATACAAAGTATAAAAGGCTACTAACCAGAAACATCCAGGAAATTCAGAACACAATGAAAAAAATCAAACTTAAGAATAATAGGAATAGAAGAGAGTGAAGATTCCCACTTGAAACTGCCAGAAAACATCTTCAACAAAATCATAGAAGAAAACTTCCCTAACCTAAAGAAGGAGATGGCCATAGACATACAAGAAGACTACAAAATACCAAATAGATTGAACTAGAAAAGAAAATCCTCCCCTCACATAATAATCAAAACACTAAATCCACAGAACAAAGAACAATATTAAAAGCTGTATGGGGAAAGGGCCAAGTAACATATAGAGACAGACCTATAAGGATTATACCAGACTTCTCAACAGATGTGCTAAAAGCCAGAAGACCCTAGACATATATCATACAGATCATAAGAGAACACAAAGGCCAGCCCAGGCTACTATACCCAGCAAAATTCTCTGACACCATAGATGGAGACAGTAAGATATTCCATGACAAAACCAAATTTAAACAGTATCTTGCTACTAAGTTAGTCCTACAGAGGATACTAGAAGGAAAAACTTCAATACATAAAGGGTAGCTACACACAAGAAAACACAAGAAATTAATAATCTCACAACAAACCCAAAAGAAGAGAATTACACACACATAATACCACCTCCAAAAATAAAGATAACAGGAACTAACAATCATTGGTCTTTAATATCTCTCAATATCATTAGACTCAATTCCCCAATAAAAAGACACAGAATGGAGATGTAAACAGGATCCAGCATTTTGTTGCATACAAGAAATATACCTCACTGAGAAAGACAGACACAACTGAGGAGTAAAAGGTTGGAAAAACTTCCAAGCAAATGGTCCCAAGAAACAAGCTAGAGCCACCAATTTAATATCCAATGAAATAGACTTTCAACCAAAAGAGATGTAGAAGGAACTTCATACTCATCAAAGGAAAATACCACCACGATGATGTCTCAATTCTGAAAATTTATTCCCCAATGTAACTGCACCCATATTTGTAAAAGAAACTTTACTAAAGCTCAAAACAAACATTGACCTCACACAATACTAGTGGCAAGCTTCAATACCTCACTCTCACCAATGGACACATCATTAAAACAAACTAAAGACACAGTGAAAATAACAGAAGTTGGGAAGCAAATGGATTTAACAGATATCTACAGACTATTTCACCCCTAAACAAAAGAATATACCTTCTTCTTAGCACTACATTTTACGTTTTACAAGGTTGACCATATAATCAGACAAAAAATCAACAGATAGAAGAACATTGAAATAATCCCATATACTCGATCAGATGACCATGGACTAAAGCTGGACTTCAATAATAACAAAAAGAGCAGAAAGCCCACATGCTCATGAAAAGTAAACTCTATACTCAATGATAACATGGTCAGGGAAGAAATAAAGAAAGCGATGAAAGGCTTTCTAAACTTTATTGACAATGAAGGCACAGAATACCCAAATTGATAGTGTTAAGAGGGAAATTCATAGTACTAAATGCCTTCATAAAGAAATTAGAGAGATCCTATACTAGCAATGTAACAGCACACATGAGTGCATTAAAACAAAAAGAAGAATATGCACACAAGATAAGTAGAAGGCAGGAAATAATCAAACTCAGAGCTGAAATCAACCAGTTAGAAAGAAACAAAGCAATACAAAGAATCAATGAAACAAAGAGCTGCTTCTTTAAGAAAATCAATGAGATAGATAAACCATTAGCTAAACTAACTAAAGGGTGGTGCAGAAACAGTATCCAAATTAACAAAATCAGAAATGAAAAGGGAAATATAACAACAGAAACTGAGGAAATTTAAAAAATCATCAGATCTTACTACAAAAGCCTATACTCAACAAAACTGGAAAATCTAGATGAAATGGATCATTTTCTAGACAGATACCACATTCCAAAGTTAAATTAAGATCAGAGAAACTACCTGAATAGTACCATAACTATTTAGTTATGGAGGACTAAGGAAATACAAGCTGTCATTAAATCCATCCCAAATTAAAAAAAAAAAAAAAAAAAAAAAAAGAATTACCAGGGCAGAATTCTACCAGACCTTCAAACAAGAGCCAATACCAATACTCCTCAAAATATTCCACAAAATAGAAACAGAGGAAACACTACCTAATTCATTCTATGAAGCCACAGTCACTCTGATAGTTAAAAGACACAAAATAGCAACAAAAAAGAGAACTTCAGACCAATTTTGCTTATGAATTTCAATGCAAAAATACTCAATAAATTTTTTTCAAACCAAATCCAAGAACATATAAAAGCAATCATTTAGCACAAACAAGTAAGCTTCATTTCAGGGATGCAAGAATGGTTCAATATATGAAAAGCAATCAACTTAATCTACTATAAAAAAAAAAAAACTAAAAGAAAAAACACATGATCATCTCATTAGATCCTGAAAAGCCATTGACAAAATATATTACTCCTTCATGTTAAAAGTATGGAGAGATTTGGAATTCATGGCACATACCTAAAAACATAATAAAAGCAATATACAGCAAAACAGTAGCCAACATCCAATTAAGTGGAGAGAAATTTAAACAATCCTACCAAAGTTATAGGCAAGACAAGGGCAGCCATTCTATCCATATTTATCCAATATAGTACTGTAAGTTATATCTAGAGCAATAAGAAAACTGAAGGAGATCAAAGGGATACAAATTGGAAAGGAAGAAGTCAGGATATCACTATTCACAGATGGCATGATAGTACACGTAAAGAGCCCCAAAAATTCTACCAGAGAACTCCCACATCTGATAAACAACTTTAGCAAAGTGGCTGGATATGAAATTAACTCAAACAAATCAGTAGCCTTCCTTTATACAAATGATAAATGGGTTGAGAAAGAAAATAGAAAGAAAACAATGCCCTGTATAATATCCATGGATAATATAAAGTATCTTGGTGTAACTAACCAAACAAGTGAAATATCTGTATGATAAGAACTTGAAATCGCTGAAGAAAGACATTACAGGAGATACAAGAAGATAGAAAGATCTCCCATGTTCACGATCGGTAGAACTAACATAGTAAAAATGGCCATCTGAGCAAACGCAATCTACAGATTCAATGCAATTCTCATCAAAATTCCAGCACAATTCTCACAGACATGGAAAGGGCAATTCTTACCTTTATATAGAAAAACAAAAAACTCAGGATAACCAAAAAATTTCTCAACAACTTCTTGGGGAGTCACCAACCCTGACCTCAAGCTGTACTACAGAGCAATACTGATTAAAAAAACTCTGCATGGTATTGGTACAGAGACAGACATGTCAATTAAAAGAATAGAAATGAAGACCCAGAAATAAATTCACACACCTATGGACTCTTGATCTTTGACAAAAAAGCCAAAACCATACAGTGGAAAATAAGAAAGCATCTTCAACAAATGGTGCTGGTCTAACTGATGGGCTGAATGTAGAAGAATGCAAATTGATCCATATTTATCACCTCAAACAAAGTTCAAATCCAAACAGATCAAGGAACTCAACATAAAACCCAATACACTGAACTCAATAGAAAAGGAACTTGGAAATAGCCTCAAACATGTTGGTCCAGGGGAAATTTTGTGAACTGAACACCAATGGTTCAGGCTCTAAGTTCAAATATTGACAAATGGAACCTCCTAAAACTGAAACTGAAACACTCTGTAAAGCAAAGGACACTGTCAATAGGACAAAAGGGCAACCTACAGATTGGGAGAAGTTCTTCACTAATGCTACATCTTGTAGAGGGCTAATATCCAAAATATATAAAGTACTCAAGAAGTTAGCATCCAAATAACCCAATTTAAAGATGAGGTACACTGCTAAATAGAGAATTCTCAACAGAGGAAACTCCAATGGTTGAGAAATGCTTCAAGAAATGTTCAATATCCTTGGTCATCAGGGAAATGTAAATCAAAACAACTCTGAGATTCCACCTATGCCAATCAGAATGGGTAAATCAAAAACTCAAGTGACAGCACAGCTTGGGGAGGATGTTGAGAAAGAGGAACACTCCTTCTTTTTTGGTGGGATTGCAAACTGGTAAAACCACTCTGGAGATTATTCTGGTGGTTTCTCAGAAAATTGGAAATAGGTCTGCCTGAAGAAACAGCTATACCACTCCTAGGCATATACCCAAAAGTTGCTCTGCCAAACCACAGGAGCATGTGCTCCACTGTTATAGCAGCCTTACCTGTGATAACCAGAAGCTGGAAACAACCCAAATGTCTCTCAATGGAAGAATGGATATAGAAAATATGATACATTTAACCCAATGTTCTATTCAACTATTAAGGACATCATGAATTATGCAGGCAAATGGATGAAACTAGAAAATATCACCCTGAGTGAGGTAACCCAGACTCAAAACGACAGGCATGGTATGTACTCACTGATAAGTGGATATTAGTCAAAAAGTACAGAATAACAATGACACAATTCACAGACCCTATGAAGTTTAACAAGAAGTAAGGCCCAAATGTGAATGCTTCTATCCCACTTAGAAGGGGAACAAAATAATCCCAGGAGGCAAAGGGAGGTAGGGGCCTGTGTGGGAGTTGGGAGAGAGAGGGGGAAAGGGAGGCTGACCAAAGTGTGGGAGACAAGTAAGAGTAGCCCAGAGGGCCAGCAGAGTGAATAGAAATATGTAGCTGTAGTTATTAGAGGGCAGGAAGAACCTCTACAAAGTCCCAGAGACCTGAGAAGCTTCCAGGACTCAATGGGATGATCTTAGCCAAAATTCTCAGTAGTGGGAAGATGGAACCTGAAAAGAACACCTTCAGTAGGTAGACATGGTTCTTCATTGAGATTTGGGTCCACCTCATATTCAAAATATTTGACCTAGAATTTTTCCTGTCTAAAGGAAATGTAGGAACAAAAATGGAGCATAGACTGAAGGAATGATTGAGCAGTGACAGGCCCAATTTGGGATCCATCCCATGCACAGGGACCAAACCCTGACACTATTACTGATGCCATGTTGTGCTTGGAGACAGAAACCTAGCATGACTCTCCTCTAAGAGGCTCTACCAGCAGCTGACTGAGACAGATGCATATCCTTACAGGCAACCATTGGACTGAGATTGGGGACCTCTGTGGAAGAGTTAGGGGAAGGATTGAAGGAGCTGAAGGGGATGGTAACCCACGAAAAGACCAGCAGTATTGACTAACCCAGACCCCTCAGATCTCCCAGAGACTAAGCCACCAGCCAAAGAGCATACATGGGCTTGTTCATGGCCCCTGGCACATATGTAGCAGAGAAGTGTCTTGTCTGACCTCAGTAGGAGGGGATGCACCTAATCCTATAGAAACTTGATGTCCCAAGGAATGGGATGCTGGCAATGGAGAGGTGAAGAGGAGTGGAGGAGTGGGGGAGCACCCTCTCAGAAGCAAAGGCCAGGGGCTTTAGGATGAAGAACTCACAGAGGAGGACAAGGAAGGGAGCAACATTTGGAACATAAATAAATAAAATAATTTAATTAAAAATAAAATGGAAAATGAGTGAATAAAACATTTCTATTTCTACGAATGCCATAGCAGCTTTCCTTGGAGAAAACACATCATGATACAGCTGTAGTATTTGTTAGCCTACGACGTTTCCAGGCCAGAATACGAGCTTTTGCAAAGAGCCTTTGTGTCATTTCATTTATACAAGCTTTGCATATAGTAATTACCAATAAAGACTTATTTATTGGGTGAAAATTTTCAAGTTCCTATTTCTAAGTACCTATTTCTGTACCATTAAAATAAAGTATCCTTCTTCCAAAGATTATTGTATTAAAAAGGGCAGTTAAACTAAAGTGAAAATCTGTGCTTTAAAAAAAAAAAGAAAAAAGAAAGAAAAGTGAGTAGTAAGCTGTGTGTCCCCCACCTGAGGAAATTTCCGGCTGATTATGTTGTAAATAAAACTAGATAGTGAGAAACATCTGAGTAATTAAATCTTCACTATGTGCTGCTAAAAATAAATCAACTAGGTAATAAATAATGAGAGAGGGGTACAGTTTTCTTTCTGGGAGTAAGTTTTGCTCTAAAAATTGTTGACACAAGATGGGATTATTGGCCACACCGTGTCATAGCACCTTCTATTATTCTCTCTTCATGGGTTTCTGAAAACTGGGGGAAGGAAGGCTAAAACTAAAGGGAGGTTTCTGGGGTGAGGGCCTTTTGGCTCAGTTAAACAAGTAGAAGTCAGTTCATGTGGCTTTATAAATGCATCTGCAACAAAGAAATTCCTCCCTTATCCTCTGAGGTGTCATGGAGTGAATGTGCGTCAAGATATTATTCTACTTCCATACCTCAGTCCCTTTTATGTCTATTTTTGACATTTGTGTTTTTATCTAGTGTCCCCTAGTTTGATTTTAGCAGATGGATTATGTCTACTGGGGTGTTGAAGTGAAACATATCCGTGCTGTAAGTGTAAACAATGTTGTATAAAGTTCTAAAGCATAAACACATTCGTAGGAAACTCTCATGGCCTTCAGAGGTGATATTCTGTCTTTCAACTTTCACCTATATGTTCTCATGTCTTTAAATGTACAGAACCTTCTTTAGGGAACTAATGGCATATTCTTTAAATGAAAGAAGGAAATTTATCGAAGTGCCATCGAAATACATTACTAGAATGTCAAAGTAGAAAGAAATGAAGCATGTGAAGGAAAAGAGACGGCTGTTCAGAAATTTTGTGCCCCATCCTTTCTCTCAATGATTCCATCACCCTTTCTGCTTTACAGATCCACAAGTCTGACATTTTTTGTATATTATTTCTACTAATCTCAAGGCCCACATTAAGCAACACATATGTTAAGTAGCGGGAATGGGGCTCCCAAAGGGTCAGATGGTGAGATGTTTAGGAGAGGAACCATGTAGAAGAAATAAAGATGCATAGCTGTGAACATGATGTCGTCCATAAAATAATGACTTCTGTTGGAAATTTATTAAGCAGCATATCTTCTTACATGCTACATGCAGGGGGAAATGACAAAGGTCACCACAGAGCTAAATCAGACAATGTAGGCAAAGAACATTGGATACCTCAGACACATCTGCCATGCTGACAGCCCAGGAAAAAGTCAGATCCCCATGAAACTACAACTTTCACTTTTGTAATGCACTGGCTCTAGCCCTAGACTTTAACTTACCAAGTCTGCTTGTGGACAGGGACACAGAAGTAATGTTCCCTTTGTCCCTTCTTTAGGGTCTCTGAGCATGCCTTGGTTCAGATTAGCTCTAAACACTGGGGAAGTACTCTACAAGTTGGGTTCTATCATCTGCCAGGGATCTAGTTTCATGCAGTTGAAATTCACAGTGGCTGAAGATGGAAATCGCTTCTGTATATTGCTTGCCTAGAACAAACAAAGCCCTAGGCTAGATTCTAATATCATATAAACTAGAGTGTGATGCCTATAATACTAGCAATCAGGAGGATCAGAAATTCGAGTTCAGCTTTATGTACAAAGAGACTGAGTCAGACTGAGTTACATGGAATTTTATCTCAAAAAAAATCACAATAACCACTTAATGACTACATTGATTCCTCCCACTGCCCACGGTTCTGTGGTGAAAATTCAGATCAAGCTTTTGACTTTGTTCTTTTTGTCAGGGAATAACCCCTCATCTTTTTATGTTAAACAGAGGCACTAGAAGGCAAACTCATTTGCCTCTACGTCATTGCTACTGTAAATCTAATATGCTATAGGTATTGATGTTGTCTTCAATTTACTGAGTATATTAAAATCCTAGAGAAATCATTGAGTGAGTGAAAGGACACTAAGCAGTGAGAAACAAAGAGATTTTGAAACTTATTGTCAGTCTCCTTGATTCTTGATCAGGCATCCAGATGGGAAAAGACAAATGTGTTTCAGGATTTCAGAGTCGAAGCATAACCAAAGAAACTGCCACAGATACAAATAGTTGGTACTGTACTTTTGTTAGAGAAGAAACAATTTGGGTATGTACAATACGCAGAAACAAAATCATGAATATCTTTAAATTCCCCAAGTATCTCAGAGAACTCTGCAGGATTTCCATTACTTGCTAGTTAGGAAGGTTATACAATGAGCCTAATGTCCTGGTGACTGAGTCATCTGTTTCTCACTTAGTGGCCAATATGTGTATAAAAATAATAACCTATTTAATTTATTTTCCCAGGGTATGTGGAAATGTGATGTGGAGTTCCGAAAAAAGTATGGTAATTTGTGGGGGTAAGTAGTTTGGAAATGTCTAATGTGTGGTTTTGCTAAGATGTGGAACCAACCTGCATGAAGACTTTGTCAGCCCAGAGTATCTTGGGATGCATTTGCCTATTTTAAAGTGTCTGAAAGACTGCTCTGCCAACAGCTCCATAAGAACGTTGTAATCCATAGTCTGAATCTTAATCCCATAAACTAATCTGGATAACTTCTAGGCAAAATCAGCATGGTACTTGTATTTAGAGCCTTGGATGCTTCTTCTATGCTGATCTGTCTACCTCCCAGCCACATCCCATGATACTTACTTGCATATTATTATTTATCTGGCTCTTTGGACCACTTCTGCATGGCTCAAATTCCTCCATCCTCCATTAGAAAGCTAATCTGAAACTTTCTTGCTCTCTCCTTTCTATGGCTGGCAGATACCCTGCCATATTCTCTATTCTGCCCAGCCATTGGGTGATAACAAATTATTGAAAAGTCAGAAAATAAATGGTCAGAACTGTTTGCTAAAACTTGAATATAAAGCATTGCAGTGCCATGTCTGTACTGAGACAAGTTATGAGTGCAAAAAAATCAGTATTTGAATAACTGAAGGGTAAATTTAACACAATGTATAAAAACATTATGCTTACAGTGCTGTGATGCCCAGGCAAAGTACAGGGCCTTTTGAAAATAGGCACATTTATAGTTAATATTTTTGTTTAAACTATAGTATCTATGCAGTGTGGTTTTCTTATTGTTATTATTTCATTTTTGCTCAAGGTTATAATATAATTGAGCCCAGGTGAGCTGCCACAAGAACAAAAACACCACACAAACTTAGCTCAGAAACAGTGGTAACCCAATCTCTGGGCACAACAACTAAAATATAATCTTGTAAGACTCATTAAAATCTGATTCATCTGGTGTTGAATCCTTGTGGGTCTGCCATGATCAAGGAATCCCTAGCAGCTACATCTTATCCTTATGCTGTACCCATTCCTTCCATTTTTTATTACATTTATTACAAGACAATGACTATGAACAGGAATGTATATAGATATTTTCTCTCAACACATACTACTCACTTTGACGAATAGGTGTAGTATGTGTTATATCATGCTATTACCTTCTAGGCTTGTTTCATTAATTATTTTGTGTGATAACTGAGCCAACAGCAGAGGAATTTGTCTATGAGAGGTGCTGGTAATTTGGCTAGAGTCTGAGAACTGACATCAATGTTCTGTATGGCACAAGCAAGGTAGATGAGGTTCTAATTCTTCATCTCATCTTATTCACCATCAGAAATCTCAGTACTAATCCCAAGATAGTTGCATTGACATGGTCAATAAGAACCATGTGTTCCAATGCCAAGGGCACTCTGTGCTAGATTTTTTTTTTTTTTTTTGGTTTTTTGAGACAGGATTTCTCTGTGTAGCCCTGGCTGTCCTGGAACTCACTCTGCAGACCAGACTGGCCTTAAACTCAGAAATCCACCTGCCTCTGCCTCCCAAGTGCTGGGATTAAAGGCATGTGCCACCACTGCCCTGTGGATTTTTAAAAAACTTTTTATTGGACATTGTGAATTTTATATCATATCATACACCCCAATTCCACTCATCACCCTCTTTCCTCATACCCACCTTAACCCTTGCAACTTCCCCCCAACAGAAAAAAATAAGAAAATCTCATTGTGGAAGCATTTACCTGTCACAGTGTTTTACACAATATACCATTTTGTCCCCACCTCTTTGCTTGAAAATGTTCATTGTAATGAATAGTTGGTCTGACCCTAGTCCTCTGGCTTCTGCTATACTACCAATTCTGAAACCTCACTGGGACACCTCTCAGATATTCTGTCATTTTCTAGTGTCATGGAGATTCTCTCTCTCTCTCTCTCTCTCTCTCTCTCTCTCTCTCTCTCTCTCTCTCTCTCTGTGTGTGTGTGTGTGTGTGTGTGTTTTAATCTATAAGACTGGACATTTCATACACTCTATCAGTTCATGGATGAGTCACTGTCTGGGTAGACCAATTTAAAGCCATGGATCTGGGCCTGAGTAGTATCTGAAAAGGTGAGCCTACCAGATCTCCCATACCCACACTACTGTGGCAAGATTTACTGTTCTTATGACCCCAGCCGGTGTCTGCTCTTACATTCAGCTCATTTCAAGTGGCAAGGGCAAAAGGGCAAAGATGAGATCTCTCCCTCTTCAATGCCACTGAACTGTTCTACATTTCTAACAAAGGAAGAGTTCATTGTACATTTTATTGCTTGTCAGTTGTCAATAGTTTGTTCTTAGGGGCTGTAGAGATGGCTCACTAGTAAAAAACAATTGTTCTTATAGAAGATCAAGACTCAGTTCACAGTTCAGGATCAAAGTGGTGTAATCATCTCTGTTTTCCCAATACAGGCTATATGAGGGGAAGATCCCTGTCCTGGTCATCACAGAGCCAGACATGATCAAGAAGGTGTTAGTGAAAGAATGTTATTCCATCTTCACAAATCGGCAAGTAGGTATTTTGTTTTTTAAAATGTAAACATTGTACAACTGGACAGGTTTTAGGAATATATATATATATATATGCATATATGCATGTAATAAAAATTATTGAAAAACATGAATGAATATGAAAAAGAGTAGGAAGGAGTATTTGTAAAAGAGAAATGTTGTAATTATAATCTCAGAACGTAAAAAATTAAAATGTGAGCATTCATTCAAAATTTTTACTGTGAAAAGTTGGAGATGTTGCCCAGTAGTAGATTAATCTTGCTCATGGTTCACTCTTCAGTACCAACAAGCCAACAAACAAACACTTTATTATGAAATTCTTAAGAAGTCACCATAATTTGCCAACACTGTAAAGGAGTACTATGTGTTTGTGCTATTGTGTTGGGGAATTTGGGAGCTCAACCTTTCTAAAGGAAAAATAGTCAGAATAAATGAAAAACTCCTTTAATTAGTTTGCAGCAAGAGCCTCTAGCTATTGCTTAAAGATGTCTGAACTTGCTGTCTAATCAGGTATTCATGGTATTTACTTCTCCAAGGAGAAGTGAAGATGTATCTATCAGCAGAGAAGATAAGCAAACAGGATCACAGAGCAGAAGTCAGTAGTTCATTTTAGCAGTTTTGCTGACTCATGCAAAAGACAGGTCTCTACTGTCTCCTTAGTTTTGTCACCTCATATTCCCCAAGGAAAACTGGTAATCATAACTAAGGTTAAGGTTTGTGTTTTCTTGATCTTCAGTTTTTCCTGTGCTATGTATATATGTACGTGTGTGTGTGTGTGTGTGTGTGTGTGTGTGTGTGTGTGTGTTTGTGTGTGTGTGTGCGTGTGTATTTTAGAAGTGTGTTTAAACTTTATTAGTGCCAGTGCTTGTATTCAAACCCAGATTTCCAAGTTTTCTTTAATGATAGAGATAAGAATTTATATAAAAAAATATTCACACCTTTCAAATACTTACATTTTTATATAGACAGCTTAGCATTGTACTTTTGTAAATTTTAATTAAATTTCAACTATATCATTTATTTTTCTCTTGCTTACTCCCCTCATATTCCCACCTAAACTCTCTTCCAAATTCACACACTCCTCTTCTTCCTTTCTTTTTCTTTTTCTTTCTTGTTTTGAACAGAATGACAATATATGCCCTAGCTATTCTGTAATTCACTTTGTAGATCATTCTTATCTCAGACTCACGTAAATCAGCCGGCCTTTGCTTTCAAGTAGCAGAATGAAAAATGTACAACTCTTTAACTAGTTACACATAAATATAGTTGAAAAGAAACATAAGTGCAAGTTGACTAGATTGTTCAACGTTGCCAGCATATGTATGTTTCTAGGGATGATTACTCAGTATTCAACATCCAATCAGGGGATGTACCTCAGAAGAAAACTAATTCTCTCTCTCTAGCTCTTCATGTAGTAGTTGCCCCACTAACATTTCCCCCATATCAGTATTTGATGAAATTGTTTAGGTCTTGTTTAGGCAACGGTGCTGCTGATATTTCATGGTGTAGCTTCCATGGTATAGGTAAAAGGCACAATCTCACAGAAAACTTCCTGATACGCTGGCTCTTAATATCCTAGCCATGAATCTGCAATCTTCTATTAGCCTTAGGTGCAGGAACTGTGTTGTGATGGCACCAGTTGGGAAGGAGAACAACATGGCAATTAGTCCTCTCCATAATGACTAGCTGTGGTTTTCTGTAATTGTCACTTTACATTTCAAAGTGACCAGAATTGAAATCTATACTTTTCTCTGGATACAATGAAAAATTTTGGAAGGCAGTTACAAAGCATACTGGTTTGGGAGGGTGATAGTAGGCTCACTTCTAGAATCCATGTCCTCATTAGCCGTACATATTTAACTAGGTTTCCAATACCCGTAAGTATTTCTCTACTTTGAGCAGGCCTTGAGTCCAACTAGTCAGCAATTGGTTACTACCAAGATATTAACATCTCTATTTCACTTGTAAGAATATTTTGTTATGATAGTATTTGTTGTGTTTCATAGGTATTATAGCTGGGTAGGCCTAATGATTGCTGCTCCCCCTTAGAAGCTTTTAGATCACCTTTCTGATACTAGTATCCATTGCTTGGGGATCAATTACATTTCTTTTTTTATTTTATTTATTTTTTTTTTTATTTACATTTCCGATGATTCCCCTTTTCTTTGGAAACCCCGTGTCCCCTCCCCCTCCCCGCCTCTGTGAGGGAACTCCTCCTCCCGCCCACCCGCCCACCCATTCCCATATTCCCACCTTGACATTCCCTTCTACTGGGGCCACTAGCACCCTCAGGCCCAGAGTCCTCTCCTTTCTCCCTGGTGGCCATCGAGGTGATTCTTCTGCCTCATATGTAGTCCAAATCATGGGTCAATAGATGTGTATTCTATCAATAGATGGTTAGTGGTCTGAACTAGAGGACGACCAGGGGGAGGGTCAGGCCCATTGACGCTCTTGCTCCCTCCATGGGGCTGCCAATTCCCTCCGCTCCTTCAGACTTTTCTCCAACACCCTTCAAATGCTCTTAATCCTATATCCAAAGCACATGGTGAACCTGTCTCATTCAAGCACTTTCAGTGTTATTTATGCCTCCTTTTTGCTATTCTCTGTAGTTTCCTTTTTCTCTCCTCTCCAATTAAAATTCCCTTTCACTTTTCCCTTATTTTCCTTCATATTACATGTAAACCATATATCCTGTTATCTTCCTCTTGGGAGTTCCCCTTGCCATGGTCCCTTTCTACTCTTCTAGTTTCAGTGGTTACTCTTTATTGTATACTCACATCTGAAGGTTGGAGTCTAGGAACCACATATATGAAAGAATATGTGTGTCTTTGTGGTTCTGGGTTATCTCACTCAATGTAATACTTCCTTGTTCCACTCATTTACCTGAATAGTTTCAATTTGCTTTTCAGTTAAATGGTATTCCACTGAATGTATGTGTGTACTGAATGTATATATACATATATATTGAAAAGAAGTGGGGATGGTGGATAGCCCTGTATCACTCCTCTTTTTAATTTAATTTAATGGTATTTCTTGAATTTTTCTCCATCGAGAATAATGTTGACTATGAACTTGTAATATAGAGAATTTATTATTTAAATGTTTACTATATATTTTGTTTGATGTATGTTTCTTTCATTACTGCTTTCTTTACAAAGTAATGTTAAGTTTTTTCAAACACTGTCTTAATAGTATCTCTGCCAGGTGTGGAACTCACTTGTACACCAGGCTGATGTTGAACTCACAGTACCTACCTGCTTCTCCTTCCTACATGCTGAGATTAAAGCACATAGCACCATCAAACTGAATTTTTTTAAAATCACTTATTTCTTTTTTAGTTTACTCATCTTTAAATATTTATTTTTATTTTTTAAATTATGTGTGAATGCAGTGCACCATCATGTGGGAATATGCACATGAGTAATGACAGTAATGCATAGTTTTATATTTCCACCATTTCATGTTTGTATAAAAGATTTTATTATGATATTCTTGTATTTTTTTTTAGTATTTTTTATTTTGGGTTTTTTTTCAGGTCAAATAAGCATTAAACCAGAATACACTACACATTCCAGACAACTTGCTAAGAAAATACAGAGAAGAAAATCCCAACCTTTAATACATCCAAGCAAACACCACACATAAAGTACAAAAACTAGTCCACAAATAGAATACATGTTACCATATGTACATATAATAAATTCAACAGAATGGGTCAGAGATAGGATACACACAATTCTCATGAAACAGACAGGAAGGATAGGTTACTTAAGAGCAGAGAATAGTGAATCAGTAGTGGGGGGGGGCTGTAGAGGGAAATATTAAAAAAGCAATCCAAGCTACTGCCGGCAAAGCACCAGCAGACGGGCTGGCCTGTTTTCAAAGCTCTGAAATCTCTCTTTCCACACAGCTCAGTAAGTTTCCATGGGGGGCCACTACCACACCAGCCCCATGCTGCAAATTCCCATGGCTAGCTGGGGTGCCTTTCTTGAAAACCCACACTCTACCATGATACCTTTCTCTGGAACTCAGTTGAGTTGCCACCTGAAAGAAAACACCACACAATCTTAGTTTAAAATAAAAAGGCAACACAATTGTTGGGTGCAATAACTAGCATCTTAATTTTTAAGTTATTTTAAGTTAGGATTGGAGTTAGACCTGTCTTTTGGGCTGAGAACAGGCCAGCCCGTCTGCCGGTGTCTTGCCTGCAGTAGGATGGATTGTTTTTTAAAATATTTCATGCTACAGGTGGCAAACCAATGTGGAACACTGGAATCCACTAGAAATTCAATATTCTTAGCCTATGAGTTAGGGATTTAGTCTGGGTGATCAGTGCAGGGTCGAGTCATGTGATGACTCAAGGGTGGGAACCTTGAAACAAAGAAAGAGGGTTCTGAGGTCCCCTGCTGTGAAAAGAGACAAGAGGGCTGCTCTGAGTCAGAAAGCCAGAGAATGGAAGCTACCTACTTCGTGGGGCATATATTGATTGAATTGTGAATGTATAAAATTGGGATTATTTGCTTTTATGATAGATTTATTTACAGATTTTGTCTGAATCATCTGAATCACGTGGGGAATTTTTCCCATGGTTCAGAACTAGAATAAGGAAAATTACTGACTCTAAGTAGAAAGCAGTGATACTTGCCTGCTATGAATAGGTATTAATTAATAGAAGTCTCTATCTCCAGGCAGAGAGCAGAACAGATAGATGGTATAACAGATATTAATAAAGTACATGTCTGTAGCTCCAGGCAGAGAGCATAACAGGATAGATGGTATAATACAGTCTACAGGAAACTCATATTCTTTGAATGTGGGCTCCACAGGAATTTGGGCTAAGATCCTGGTTTGACAAGCTGCCTGCTTCTTATTAGCAGATATTAATAAAAGTGTGATTAAATTGTTTTTATAGTTGGAGAGAATACAGATTTTCAAAATGAGTAGAATTATGAGGTTGTTGGTTGTTTTACTATTCCTCTGGAAGAGAAGGCAGGATACAAGCTTTCTGGTTGCTGACTGAAGGATATACTAATTTTGGAGAAAGGCTTTGTATTTGTATTTTTTTAAAAAAGTGATTAGTGTCTACACACCTTTCCATAGTTATATGGATCAGATATGACAGGAGCAGACTGCATGAATATAAATTCAGGTGAATCAAACAAAAAATATTCTTTGTGCCATCCCTCTCATGGCACAAATAAAGATTTATGATTGGGACAGAATTTCATCCTAACTAATCTGAACACCCTACACAGACTAATACAATCCACACAGATACCTTGATGATACTAAAATTTTGTTTTGAGATTTGTATATTAAAGAATATACAGCTTTGGTGAGTCTCATCATCAGACATGCTGAACTGACGTGCTTGAACTCCTGATTTCAGGACTTTCAGCCAGATCCAGTCAGGACACAGAACTCATCAGAAACTACCCTCCCCCTTCAAAGATATCTCAATGCCCATATTCAGCAGTAAGAAGTTGTGAAGAGTCATTGTCCTGGGCTTTGGGGCAGGAGGCGGTTATTCTAAGTTGTCTTTCTGGGAAATATAGAAATGGTCATAATTTGAACAGGGAGGAAATAGCTAAAATTGATTATATAGCAATAATCATCTCATTTGGTAGAAATTTTTATAGTAGTTACTAAGTTAAAGTCATAATTTGTTACTTTGGAACAGAATTTATTTTGATACAAATTTAAGGTTTTCATTGATATAAATTTCTTATTGATATAAAATTGGGATTAATTTTCTTAGTCTCATATATGCATTGTACCTATACAACACATTTAAGAATACAAGGCTTAGACCCAGTCCTTCTATAACTGTTATTATAAACTGATCTGAGATGATTAAGCCTTTGAGTTAAAGGCCAGACAGCAAATTCTTGACTTTGAGTTAATTGCTAAGGTGCTTACAAGATATTTTATTTAGAAATAGCTGAGAGCAGTTAATAGACAACAGTCCAGATTACTTTACGTAGATAGAGGTTTTCAAAAACATCAGAAATTCACAGAATGTGACATTAAATGTTATTTATTCACTTGTTGTTGAGGCATATATGCTCCTAACACCTAACCATTTGTGGATTCAAATAAAACAGCTGAATATCTCTACCCCCAGGTGAGGTTGTACATTGTGGCTAGGTGGCCACTGGACAGAAGTTGCTTATTTCATCTACTGAAAAAAATACTATCCAGATAAAGGGCACACTATGCAGAATAGTTGACTGATAATCTCTGACAAGTCAGTATAATCAGTCCTTCAAAATTCTATGTTACAAAGGTCTGTCAGATGATCCTAGGCCAGAAGGCTAAAGACTGATGCTCCAACTTCCTCACATACTGGGGCTGTTTAGGTAGACAGCTGTCTCTACCATTTGTCTCAGTTCTGAAAGCTATGTGAGACTTTCTGTATTTTCAGGCAATATTGAGCATTCTTAGATTTCTGATGGGATTAAAGACTAATTATAGTCTCAATGCCAACCCAGGCTATTTAACATTAAGAAAATATATTTGAGAGGATAGTTTTCAGAGAGTATACACGGTAAACCAAGACATAACATCTTTAAAATTATAAGCCTTTTAAAGTTAAGATAGATGATAGAGTGCTTTATTTAATTGACAAAATGATAGACTGGTCTTTAGGTATATCATTTACTTTATAAATTACAAAATGATAATAGTTGTGCTCAGTTTATATCTGAGATAAAAGAGCCTTTTAATTGGACAAAATGGGGAAATGTAGATTGCTGTTTGTGTGCAGGTGAAGGTATGCACAAGATAAGGCAAGAGCTTGTGCTTGGAAAGTGGAAAAGAAAGGCAGGCTGAGAAATTTAGAGATACCTGTACAGAGAGGCAGAGAGACAGAAGAGATGGAGCAGAGGAGACAAGATGGAATCTAGGGGAGAGAAAGAGGAGCCAGAACCACACAGTCCTGGGAGCCATAAGTATTGAGGAGTTCTTAGATAGGTAATTAAATAATACATTAAATAGTACATTTGCCCCATCTGGATGTGTAGCTTGTGTTTATATCAGTTGAGTTTTAAGTTCATTGTTCAGGTGTTTTGTGTGTTGAGAATTTACAATACAAATTTGACTGATAAATTACAAAACTCGAGAGTTTTGATGTAACCAGGTTACATGGATTTGTGACAGCTAACCACAGGGGGTAGAGGCCTGGGAAATGTGAGCAGAGTCTGTTGAGATGAGAACAGGCCAGTCCTGCCTCTCCACTGGTGCCTGTGAGTGCGGTGTGGGATTTTTATTATATTTTTTAAATATTTCACACTACAGAGGACAGTTCAGTGAGTGCTGTTCAGTTGGGTTCAGTTGAGTTTGTTCATGAGTTCCATTCAGTTTCTGCAGTTTGTGCTGTAAAGGTCAACAGAGGCAATTGAAGCCAGAGAATAAAAAGTTGACAGAAAATCAGAACAAATTTCCAAAGTTAGTTTGAAGCCAACCAGAGCAATTCAGTGAGTGAGAAGCTGAGAAAAGCCCATTTGAATCAGTAAGCTTGTTTAGGACCTGGAGCCAAAACATCTGAGTTGAAACACCCAGGCCTGAGTTCACAAACAGCTAGAAAGGGTAAGTTCATTCAGCAGCAAGCCTCTGAGATAACGATTATGTCTGGTGAATAAAAGTTACTTTTACACCTGGGAAGTTGCTTTTACAGTGCTGGTTGTATTTTGGCAACATGACATAAACCTAGACATAGTTAGGAAGAGTCCTCAATTGAGAATGCCTTCATCAGCTCACTTCTAGAAAGGCTTTGGGGCATTTTCTTAATTAGTGTCTGACAGCCAAACTCACTGTGGTTGGTGCCACCCTTGGGCAGTTAGTCCTGGGTTGTATATGAAAGTCGGCTGAGCCATCCAGTAAGTGGCAGTTCTGCAGAGCTTCTGCTTCATTCCTGCCTTCCAATCCTGCCTTGAGTCCCTGTCTTGACTTCCCTCATGATGGGATGTGACCTGAAAGTTGTAAGATTAAATAAACCCTCTCCAACCCAAGTTGCTTTTGCCCATGGACTTCATCACAGAAATCACAACAATAGAACTCTGAGAAAGCAATCTTTTTTAAAATTTACTTGGAGACTATATTTCAATCTCCTACCTGACTATTCACTTTAAAAGGCAGTTTTCCTTAGGAAAAAATCACATTGAAGTGAAGATTGTAATAGAACAAGTTTACACAATATCAGGTAGCTGTATGTATCCTTCTTACACTTTGAGTTATTTTACATATTTTACTTTATTCATCACATGTGTGTGCTTGAGTGTATGCATGTGCATGGCATGTGTGCAGGTAGTCACAGAGACCAAAAGAGGGCCTCAGATATTAAGAACTGGAATAACTGATAGTTGTGAACCACCAAATGGTTGTGCTAAGAATTGAACCAGTGTCCTCTGCAAGAAGAGCAAGTGTTTTCTTAATCACTGAGCCACTGGTCCAGTCCCAGTTTGAGGCACCTTTGTTGAGAGACTTGTGTACTCTATGCCATCTAGAACAGGGTTACTAAAAATGTTAAGGAATATTGCCTATTTTATATATATTTTACAACTGTTAAGATAACCAAAATAATGAAAGACAAAATTCTATTTTTCTTGGTATTGTAGATTCTTGGTCCAGATGGAATTTTGAAAAAGAGTGTCTCAAGAAGTGAGAATGAAGAGTGGAAGAGAATTCGATCACTGCTTTCTCCAACTTTCACCAGTGGAAAACTGAAGATGGTATGAAAATAAAGGATGCTTTGTTATAGATGTGATCGGTTCTATCTATAGACAGGTAGAGGTAATATCATATTCTTCCAAGACATGTGCACTACATTGCTAAGAATGTTTTTTTTCCTTTGTTGGTGTTCTTCTTGTTGTTATTGTTTTCCTTTTTTTGTGTGTGTGTTTGTTTCAGGGCAGGTTGTTCTTACACCTCCTGTAAAAATGTGACTCTCTTTTCACAATTTCAAAAGTCTTGTTATTTGGGACACTCAGATGTTGACACTTGCCAACAATGTGTGTTGTATTTTGTACTTAGATGTTCCCCATCATCCAACACTATGGAGAGGTGCTGGTGAAAAATATGACTCTGCAAGTAGAGAAAGGCAGGCCCATTGCCATGAGAGAGTGAGTAGTGATGCATGTATTGGCTGGACCTCTGTCACTTCCGGAGACCTCCCCTACTTTTCAAGTACCTAAAATTATTCTAGACACAGAATGCAGAAGAAGTGTGATGGTACCCTGCTGTGAACCATGTATTAAGAAACACCTCCCAGATTAACTTGGTAGAATCTCCCTCTTGTGCACATGAAACAGAATTATACTAGCTGTTGTCATCTCTTATTTTAGAAGACAAATTATAGAGTTTAGAAAGAAAGATGAAAATTTAGGTAAGCTACAGCTGTCAAGATTAAAAAATGTGAGAGGCGAATATATGAGGTTCATCAGAGGTCATTAGTTTGGCCTGAGTCTATAACTTTGAACAATCTAAAATTCAAGTTTTGCTGAGGGCCTTAGAAAAATATCAACAAAAAACAAATTTCTTCTACCTCTATTTCATCAACTGAAGAGGGATAATTTTCTGGAAATGATGTGGATAGTAAAATTATGTTGAATTTTGAAGATAACACAGTAGTAACCTCAGGCTGAACTAATCATACTGCAGACCAATTGTCCCATAGCTCAGGAGCTGTGTTGGTCACATATTAACGCCCTGTCTTTCTACTCAGCATTTTTGGTGCCTACAGCTTGGATGTGATCATTAGCACCTCATTTGGAGTGAAGGTGGATTCCCTCAACAATCCTCAGGATCCTTTTTTGGAAAATGTCAGGAATGTTTTTAAACATAGTGTTTTCAATCCATTAGTTTTCTCTATGGGTATGTAGTCTATTTTTCAACTATATTAAGATCTTAGTCTTACTGTAACTAGCATACAAAGTACAATATTCTTCATAGCATATCCATTCACAATTGATTCTCCCCCTTCTGGCTTTCACTACTATATGATTTGGTTCTATTATCTTGCTTTCTAGTTTCATATCACATGTGGTTATCCATAATTACTACATACTTTGTTGTTTTGGGTTAATTTTATTATATGACCATGTGATTTCTGTCTTTGAACCACCAATGTCATGATTTATATTTATACATTTACATATATTAATCATTTCTCTAACTCGAATGAAATTTAAATTAATATTATCTACTTTCAATGTTAGTTATTTTGTTTTGGATAACATATTTATTTTAATGTTAAGTGTAGAAGTCACTATTTTGTTGCAGACTCTATCCTGTGACACTATATCTAGTATTTGTTTTATGAAATTAAGTTCACATATTGATATATACACATTTAGAATTGCAAAGTCATATGGATTATATTTCCCTTAAAGTGCATAAAGTGGTCTATATGATTGTGATTAGTTTTGGTTTGATATCAGAATAATAATGCGTGTTCATTTCATATGTTGATATTTGATGGTTGGTTATATTTCTTGAAGTCAGCAAAACAAATTATGATTGCTAATCCAATCTGCGAGTCTGTGTATTGTTTGTTTGTTTGTTTGTTTGTAGATAGGCTTATTATCATGGCTTGTCTGTAACTGGCTATGTAGACCAGATTGGATGAAACTCATAATGATCTGCCTGCCTGTGGCTCCTGACTGCTGAGGTTAAAGGATGCATCACTACTTTCAGCCTTAGTCTGTGTCTTTGATAAAGGAATTGAAAGCATTTATTTTCAGATTTCTTATTGAAAGACATGTACTGGTCCTTATCACTTTCCTAAATGCCACTTACTGGCCTTGTTTCAGTCCTCTTTTTTAACAACTGCCTTAGCAGTTTTAAAACTTTTTACCCCTCACTCTTGGCTGCATTTACCTTTTTCTTCAGTCCAAATTGTTCTTTCAATTGTGTACTACAAGCAGGCTTCATTGTGAGTAATTCTTCAGTCAATTCATTAGGCTGACAGAACATATATAGCTTTTGCTTCTCCTTTGATTGTAATCAATAGGTTTTTAATATAGTAATATTTTTCAACAGCTCTTATGTTTTAAACATGAAATATATCATTGAAAGATCCCCCGGAATAATTGGTTACCACTGAAAAGACAGGAGCCATGCTGATGGACTTCTCTTTATCTATGAGTTAGTCCCTCCTCTTGTACCTTCCAGTACAGTCTTTATTTTTTATACTCACTGCTTTATCTTTAATGTGAAATGGGAAGTTTCTTCTCTGGTCTTATCTGTGTGGTATTCTTTACCCATTTTATAATTTGAATGGGCATTTCTTTCCTTCAGTTTGGGAACTTCTGTTTTGTAATTTTATTGAGAATATGAGAGAATTTTCTCTCCATTTGACATAGATTTTGTGTCATTGTTCTATGTTGAAACTCATTGAGTTATTCATCTTCCCAAACCTTACATGTTCCATTGAACTGTTTAGCAAATTTATCAATAGTCCTGACTGAATGGTCCTACAACTCTGATTTGCCTTCAGGTTCTCAAATTTTGTGATCCACTCTGTTTCTGAGACTTTCTGCTGAAATATATATTTGACTTGATGATTTTTTTCAGTCATCATTTCACATTGTTTTTCTTTTCTATATGTCTTTATAAAATTCCACTTCAATATTCTAATTCAATGTCTTTATTTCTTTCAGCTTTTGATATTCTTTTGGGATTAATTCAGAAGATAGGCTTATGTTCTTTGAACATATTTGTAATCACTTTGATTGTTTATCTTGTATTTTGTACATTTTATTTATTTGTGGTTACTGTAACATTGAAGTAGAATTGATAAAGTATGCTTTATAACTGAGAAATAACCATCAATGGTTACATTTTGTTATTATTTTTGTTAATTCATGTCATTTCCCCTTCATTTGGAGTTTTCCTCACTGTTCAGGAAAGTCTAGGATGTAATACAGTTGTGGCGATGTTTTATTCTGCTAGGCATGAGTTCAGAGCTCCAGTGATCCTCTGGGAGGTGATCAGTCTTTGTAAAATAAATTTTCTATCAATCAGTAAACATTCTATGAAAATAGAGTAGTGGTTTATTTAAAATTGGTCATTAGCCATTCTTTAAATTACAACTACGTTTGGGAAAAAAAAAGACTAAGTTCTCTTTATAATTTTGTGTTAGCTACTGTAGGTAGAAAAGGAAGTAGAGAGGAAAGAAAAAAGATGTAAGTCTTGATGAGACTAATGGTTAAGAGAGTGTTGCTAAGTGGGACATGGAAAAGAAAAAAATCAAGAAACATATGGTAGAGTGAAAAAAAAAACAGTGAAAAACTGTGGGGAAGATTTGGGCATTTTGGTTTAAGATAAACTGAGAAAAAGAGAGGTAAGGTTGTGCCTTTATGTCATGAAGAACAGTCCCATCTCTCAGAAAAATTAGTCTCACAGATCCTATATACCAGGACAGTCTATATTACTAAGAAAGAAAAAAGGATATAAAAAAATTCAAAAATAAAAATTACAAAAGATATGAAAATTGAGAAATTGGGCTGATTTCCTACATTGACCTTGGATATGATATAAATGAGAAATAGCTGTAGAGGTAAATGACAATGCAGTGGAACTCTTAAATTATTAAATTAACTTATTACTCTATCTAGAACTTTGGCGGGAGCCTCCTGGCCCAGAGAGAGTAGTGGCATAGGCACAGAGTAGGCCTCTGGTGATGGCTTTAAAGGCTAAGGGTCTCAGGCCTTTCAAGCTCTCTAACTATACTGAAATGCTGATGATAAGTTCTAAAAAGTCCTAAAAACTTTCTTGCTCTTTCTAAGGGTAAGAGACTGCTGACTTAGGTGATTAACACCTGTAGCCTAAAACCCTAGATTAAATAATGTGGCCTTTGTTCTATCTCAGGAGGAACTGCTCAGCTCTAACTTTCAGCCTGCTAGTCAGAAGTCTCAGGAAGAAAATGGGACAATTAGAGAAGTGGTTATAGAGTTTATTACTAAGTTGTAATAAGTTTCCTATGAAGGCTATCTAAGGGGGAGAGGAGAAAGGGGAAAGGGAAAAAAATCTAGTAAGGGAAAAATTCTTCTAAAGGGAAAAAAATATTCCTAAGCAGGGAAGAAAGAAAAAAAAATCTACTCTAAGCGGGGAAAGGCAAAAGATTCTTCTCTCTCTCTTCTTTTCTTTCAGTTATTTATACATCTTTCAAAATACATGATCACATGTTTCAAAGTTGACCACAAGTCACACAAGAAATCAAATCATAAATTGAAATAGAAGTTTACAACAGAGAATGTTTACATGCATATCCATTAGGAGTAATTATCTGGCTAAATATCTATCCCATGTCTCAGCTACACAAGTTCAAGTGGAGGTTTAACAAGTAAGTTAAACACCATAACTAGATTATTAGTGAAGTTTTGTATAGATAAACCCAGTCAATATTTTATCTTCTGTCCTAGCACCTACAATAAATCCTTAGTTCCCTTTTTATGGCCTTTGCTTAATTGTTTTACAACTTATTAGAATGTGCTCTGAATAGGAGAAAGTCTGGTTACTATCTAAGAACAATTAATTGGTGACACTTGGGAGACTGGCAGAGTTTTCATTGCAGGTTTGACTATCAGAAAAGGATCTAATAGCAGTTCCACCATAAAAGAGCTTAATAATCACAGATATAATTTTAGGAATTCTTATAGGATCATCATTAAGACTTAAGCCATCTATTTGTCTATATAGCATCACTACAAGACAGTACATCTTCGTGGATCTGCAGAGATCTGCTCTAAAGGGGTGTGCTATTTCTTAATGATTATTCTACATGTTTAATAATAACAGGAAAAGCATATTAATAAACTGGAATATTTCCTAAAATGAATCCCTTACAGCCTTGCTTAATAAGGGCAAACCTGTCAAAGATTATATAATAATCCAAAGCAGGCCATCTCAGGACGATCACCTGCTAGTTATGAACTTGTCCCATTATGGCTCCTGACAGAACTTTAAGTACTATATTGAAGAGATATGGAGAGAGTGGATAGATTTGCCTTTTCCCTGATTTAGTGGAATTACATTAAGTTTCTCTCCATTAATTTGATGTTAGCTTTTGGCTTGCTGTATACTGTCTTTATTGTGTTTAGGTATGGGCCTTGAATCCCTGAGCTCTCCAACACTTTTAACATGGAAGCATATTGGATTTTGTCAAAGGATTTTTTACCATCTAATGGGATGATCATAATCATATAGGTTTTTTTCTCCCCAATTGTTTATATGGTAGATTACATTAACAGGTTTTGTGCATTGAACTACCTCTGAATCCCTGGGATGAAGAAAACTTTATCATGGTGAACGATATATTCTTGAATTTGGTTTGTGAATATTTTATTGAGTATTTTTCCATCAATGTTCATAGAAACTTTGGTCTGAGATTCTCTTTATTTGTTGGCTCTTGGTGTGGTATAGATATCAGGGTGACTGTGGCCACAAAGGATGAATTTGGCAGTATTCCTTTTGTTTATATTTTGGAATAATTTGAGGAGTCTTGGCATTAGACAGCTTCTTTTCCAAAGGGGTTATAGGACTATTTAAATACTTTACCTGATCTTGATTTACCTTTGGTAAGTGATATCTATTTAGTAAATCATCCATTTTGTTTAGATTTTCCAATTTTGTGGAATACAGACGTTTAAAATAAGACCTAATGATTTTTTTTTTAAATTTCCTCAGTGCCTGCTGTTATGTCTTCCTATTCTTTTCCAATTTTGTTAATTTGAATACTGTCTTTCTGCATTTTAGTTAGTTTGGCTAAGAGCTTCTCTATCTTGTTGATTTTCTCAAAGCACCATCTCTTGATTTCATTGATACTTTGTATTGTTCTGTTTCTTTCTAATTGATTGCTTTAAGTCCTGAGTTTGACTACTTCCTCTCATCTACTCCTCTTGAGTATGTTTGCTTCTTTTTGTTTTAGGACTTTCAGGTGTGCTGTTAAATTGCTAGTATGAGATCTCACATATTTCTTTGTAGGGTTAATGGTGTTCCAAGTCCACTCCACCACAGGGCCCAGGCCACTTGGGTAGGCAGGACGCAGGAAGTTTGACTGTGCTTACCCCATGCCAGTGCCAGACAGGTATCAGGCAATGGGAAGCCACAGGATACCGCTTCAGGGGTAGGGAAGCAAAGTCTGAGGTCCCAGAGACAGCTGGAGCTGGTTTGGTTTTCCCTGGGCCTGCAAGGAGGCTGGGGGCCGTCTTGTTCTCAGGCTCTTGGGCACCCAAGAGCCGCTGGATGCCATGGAAGAGCTGAGAACAGAGTGGGGGCCCACAGGCTGGATCTAGCCCGGGGGCAAGGGGAAGAAAGGGAGGCCTTTGGCTGGGATGATAGAGTCCTTGGCTTGGCTTGGTGGTCATGGCTGGGAGTGCTGAGAGTCTTCCATGGAAAATTAGTCAGCCATCTCTTTAGGCAAAAGCCTTCTCCATTGCTTCCCATGATGGACCCTGATGAAAAGAGACAGTCCTTGATCCTAAGACATTTATTGTCATGGTAGAAAGTAGATGATTAAAACTGTACCCCACTTCTCAGGGTGGGCCTGATATTGAATACCTTTTGCAGGGAGAGTGTCTGGGAAGTGGAATTTATTGGATAAGCCTCTAGGCCTTTAGATTCTTCACTAAAATGGAGATCTGTCTGGAGGCTACATGACCATAGGTCATATCCTCTACCAGTGAAGTGGCTTGGGGCATTGCCCTTACATGACTTGTGGCCACAAATCTTTTGTCAGGAGCCTAGTGTCTGGGAACCAGGCAAAATGCCTTCTGACCCTCAGGGTCACCAGAGTTTCCAACCTCAGCTCAACCAGGAAACAGGCTGACTTTCACAGTCCTACATTTCTTTATGAGGGCATATAGTGCTATGACATTTCCTCTTAGCACTGCTTTCATTGTTTGGGTATGGTGTGCCTTCATTTTCATTGAATCTAGAAAGCCTTTGATTAATTTCTTCTTTGACCCAGTGGTCACTGAGTAGAGAGTTCTTTGGTTCCCATGTGTTTGTAGGCTTTCTGTTGTTAATGAAGTCCAGTTTTAATCGATAGTGATCTGATGATATACAAAGTGTTACTTTAATCTTCTAGTATCTGTCTAGGCCTCCTTTTTACTGAGTATATGGTCAATTTTGGAGAAGATTCCTTGAGGTGCTGAGAAGAAATGATATTTTTTGTGGGTGAAATGTTATGTAGATATCTGTTATCTTCCTTTGATTCATACCATCTATTACTTTCACTGTATCTCTGTTTAGATTCTGTTTTGATGACCTGTCCATTGATGAGAGTGGGGTGCTGAAGTCTCCCACTATTAATGTGTGGGATTCAATGTGTGATTTAAGCTTTAATAATGTTTCTTTTATGAATATGAATACCATTGCATTTGGCACATAGATAGAGTTGAGACATCATCCTAGTTGATCTTTCCTTTGATGAGTATGATGTGACTTTCTCTGTCTCTTTTTATTAATTTTGGCTGAAAGTCTATATTATTAGATATTAGATGAACTTTTGGTTTCTTGGGTTTGTTTGCTTGAAAATATTTTTCCAGCCATATATTTATAGTTAGTGACTATTGTTTTTGTCTATGTATATTTCTTGTATGCAGCAGAATGGTGGATCCTGTTTTCACAACCGCTCTGTTAGCCTATGTCTTTTTATTGACTAATTGAGTCCACTAATGTTGAAAGATATTAATAATCAATGATTGTTAGTTCCTGTTATTTTTATGTTGATAGTGTGTGTGTGTGTCTGAAAGTAAAAGATTCTCCTCTTTTAGTTTTGCTGGTGTGAAATTATTTTGTTTTCTTGGGTGTAGTTAGCCTTGTTTGGTTAGAATTTTCCTTCTAATATCTACTGTAGGGCTAGGTTACTGAAAAGATAATGTTTAAATTTTGTTTTGTTGTGGAATATATTGGTTTCTCCATCTAAGGTGATTGAAAGTTTTGCTGAGTATAGTAATCTGGGCTGACATCTGTCTTCCCTTGGGGTCTGCTTGACATTAGAATCATTGTTGAGAAGTCAGGTCTTATTCTGATAGGTCTCCCTTTATATGTTTGTTGGTCTTTATCCCTTGCAGCTTTCAATATTCTTTCTTTACTCTGTATATTTGGTGTTTTCATTATTATGTGGCATGAGGATTTTTCTTTTCTGGTCCAAGTTATTTAGTGTTCTGTTAGCTTCTTATATGTTTACAGCCATTCCTTTTTTAAGTTAGGGAAATTTTCTTCTGTGATTTTTTTGCAGATATTTTCTGGTGTTTTGAGATAGGAAATCTCTGTCTTCTGTTCCTATTGTTCATAGGTTTTTCTCTTTCCATAATATTAGAAATTTCCTGGATATTTTTTGTCAGAATTTTTTTTTTTTTTAGATTTAACATTGTTTTGATTGGAGTATGAATTTCTTCTATTGTATCTTCTATGCCTGAATGTGTCTCTTCTATATCCTGGATTCTGTTGGTTATGCTTGTGTCTGTGTCCCTGTTCTCTTTCTAGGCTTTCTCTCTCCCAGATTACCTCAGTCTGTGTTTTCTTTATTGCTTATATTTTGATTTTCAGGTCTTGAACAGTTTTACTCATTTCCTTTGCCAGTTTGTATTTTCCTGTATTTCTTTAAGGGATTTATTTCCTCTTTAAAGGCTTCTATCATCTTCATAAGATTAGATTATGGTCATTTTCTTTCTGTTAAGGTGTGTTAGGATACCCAGAGCTTGCTGTAGTAGAATAGCTGAGTTCTAGTGGTGCCTTATTATCCTGACTTTTCTTGAGTATATTTTTACACTAGCCTTTAGCCATCTGTTTGTCACTGGTGTTGACTGGCCTGATAGTCCCTGCTGGCCTTTGTGACTGCATTTATAGCTGGTATTTCCGGGTTGAACCAAATGGCTCCAGGCCTCCATGGACAAGAAATTATTGTAGACCAGAAGATGTAGAACAGAGGAGAACACTTTGAGGATTTTCTAAGTGTTGTTCCCTTGCTAAAAATCTCACATTGAGCTTGTTTGTTGTATTAGATATGAGAATGCATAAGTAAGGGGATAATATTGTGTTAAGTGTGTTGGGGACTATTTTGAGCCCAGAAATCATGCAATAGAGGCAGGAATATTACAATACTTGACATATCTGAACTACCATCAAAATCCTTCCTCAAACCCAGGGAGGGCTGGAGCTTCAGGATAGCATAATTGGCTAACATTTATAAGGGTATGCAATTCTTCACCAACAACTCAATTCTTTCTTAATTTTTAAACAGATTCTGTATAATAATCATATCTTCTCTAAAACTATTGTTTCTTGGCCTCAAACTCCTGAACACATGACAATTTGTTTTTATTCATTTTTGTGTATAAATACTGTACCATAAAAGACATATGAACCTTGTTTTGTGATTCTTATAAATGAATAGAAGTGAAGATAGAGTGAGCAAGCTTCCATTGCCCTTTTCCTGAAAGTAACAAGAAATACTTCAACCCTCAATTTCTGGGTTAGTTCTTATTTTCTATTGACAATTTTCATAAAGCTAAAGGAATTCTATGCTATTCCTAATCATCTAAGAACATTAATTAGGAAAAATGTTGTGCTTTTCCTGAAATACTCCATTTCTGATTGTTTGTGTCATTTGGTTTTATTCTGCCATGTGCCTTATTGGATAGCATGCATGTCACTATATAACAAGATCCATTTCATAATTCTGCATTCAGTTCGTAAATATTTTGCTGATAAGATCACTTATGGCACCTTAAAGCCATGTTTCTATACAGGATTTTTTTCAAAAAAAGTTCAGATTTTAGAAACAAGGCAGATAAAATTTTCCACTTTTAACTAATTCTCTAAGTTTTAGAAACTCATGTGAAAAGTTGGTATGAATTGTCTGTTAAATATTTCATAAAATTTCACCATGAATTTTTCTGTAGCTGAATTCTTCTTAGTAAGTGTGTGTGTGTGTGTGTGTGCGTGTGTGTGTGTGTGTGTGTGTGTGTGTATGTTTGTGTGTGTGTGTTTATTTAAAATTCAATTACCTGTAGGTATGGTAGACTATATGCTATAATTATATTCATTTCTACAACAATATATCCTGTTGTTTTATTTCACCTAAACTATTGAATTTTGTCATTATTAAATAAAATGTCAAAAAATTTAAATTTGTGTTTTCCTCATATTTTTTCTTTTCTTTATAGCACTCTTTCCATTTCTTAAAGGAATATATAACAAACTAAACATCTCCATATTTCCAAGTGATTCTATAACATTCTTTAAAAACTTTGTAGAGAAGACCAAAAAAAATCGGCTTGAAAATAGCCAAAAGGTAACATATGACACAATTTATTTCAATTCAAAGGTAATGATGTCAAAAGACACATTCCCCAGAAAAGAATCTATTGAGATATTTGATGAATTTGGTGTGTACTGTATGAGTTGTGGCTTGCCTAGAACCTGAGCAGTTATGTTTGATCATAGAGATTGCCAACTGTATAACCACGTTTTGCCCAGTGCAGCTTATATGCTGGACAAGGGATGTTGTCAGAAAAAAACTGCTAGCAGAAGGATGTCAGGGAGTCAGTATTGTGCCTGAGATGTCACCAGTTATTTTCTAGTATTCTGGGGCTGGGAGCATTAGTAGGAAATCATATAAAACCTAGCAGTTAGAGCCACAAACAGCAGTCAATAATTATGGGATGTAGGTTAAGAATGTGTCAAGGAAATGACAGATTGACATATTCTGTGTGCAGAACTTCTTTCTGAACAAGTGCCTATGTCAGGAGAAGAAACTATAATCATCCATCCAGAGGCTTGTGCTCATCAACCACAGATGCTCAGAATCAGAGAAAGCCAAGGGGAAAAAAAGGTGTTGGGCATGGCAGCATAATACTAGACCATAGTATGCTTCTTGTTCTCCAAAATCTAATCATGAGTGTTTCGCTTTACTAGTGATTCAGGCAACTGTAGCTATATTCTAGCCTTAAATAAGTTATAGCCTCATAATAGTGTTTAAGTTCTTCATTAAATTTCCATTTTTAAGCTCCCCAAAACATATATCTGCCTTTTATATTTCTGTCTGCTTTCAGAACCCAGTAGATTTTCTTCAGCTGATGATGAACTCCCAGAATTCCAAAAATGTGGAGGATTCCTATAAAGGTAACTAAGAATACATTAGGATCTGAAAGACATGCACAGAAGTGGCTGGTTTTTAACATATAAAGAGGCATTCAAGTAGAGAAGGCAGCCTGTTAAATTTCAGAAAAACACAGTCATATGGTGTTATATGCAGCAGCCTACAGAACGTTCTTAAAACATACAATATAAGAATGCTCATATTCTGAAGATTACTGTGCCTTCTATCTATGACAGATATCTACCTGCATGAAATCTCAAAAACCTAGCTACCTATCAAAGATCTGATTAGTTACAAAAATAGTTGATGTCCCTAATAGAGGGGGGAAATCTCATGAGGACTCATCCCTAGATAACAAGCTACAGGGATAATGAGTCTTCCCCCAAGAAGGAGCCCCTGAGTAGTTATCCAATATCTAGATACCAGCTCTAGAAACAAATGTATGCAGATAACACTGAGAGAACGCATTGGGTAATATGTTTATGATTATTCATTGTGTGTATGTTACAATGATGCTGAAGGAAGTGGAGGCCATGGATTTGGAAGTAAGTGGGGATGTGACATGGGAAGAGTAAGAGGGAAGGTGAGGGACGGGAAAGTTATACTTGAATAGTATTACATTTATAGTAATCCTAAAGACATTTGTAAGCATGACTTTCTTAGCCCAAAATTATTCTATGATGTATGCATTGCCTACATCAACAAAATGCTGTTTCTCAGCCTCATGCAGAGCCATTGAATTAGAAACTTCTCCTGGAAATCTGCTTCCATGACATCCAATCATGTGGTACAGTGTCCAAATAACAATATTCACTGTGAATTGCATGACATAAGGGTTTGTCAGTTTAAGAGACATGGAAAATTTATTTTTTCTTTTATGGTGATCTAGTATTCTAAAGATGAAAGAAAACATTGTGAGTGTATAGTTTCCTCTTCATTCTTTTACCCACTTTCACTGGCTTTAATATTTCAATGCTGTGGGTTTTTTGGTTTTGGTATCACTTTTGTTTTTGTTTTTTTCATGCATTAGTACTACAATGACTGTAAAATCATAATTATCATAATTTATCACTTATTCTTTATTTGAAGTTAGTGTCCAATTTACAAGTCGTATTTCTTTCTGACTTGTTTGCTTCTGCCATATCTACTGCTTTCCTCACATATTTTACATATTTGCAAATTCATCTTTTTGATCATTATTTGTTTTGTGTGTGTTCTCTGAGTTTGGTGAATTTACCCTTTCCATGGACTTCTAGAATGTTCTTTATAAAACATTAGATGCAGAAGTTAACAATTACTAGAAAAAAATTTCAGTTCATAGCACCACTGAGGAGAATGTAGAGAGATATACCCCATACTCTTGATCCTAGAAACAAATACATACCCAATTACCATCCCCATTGAATTAGTAAATACATTATAACTGATGAGTATACATTAGCATACTTTTATTACATAACTTTCTGGATTACATAAGTTTTAATTCATAGCCTTAAAATCCTTTATATTTTGATAAGTATATGATGTGAACATGCAATTCAATTATGATTCCATCCAGAAATTTGTCTTTTTAAAATCCTTGTCCTTTAAAAAATCTTTGAGAACTTCATACAATAGAATTGTGATTAAATCCATCTTAAATTTCCTCCTGAATCTTCCCACAACTTTTTCTTCCAAGTTTATATCCTGTATTTTTGCAAAGCATACTGATTCCACTTTGAGCTGGTTGTAAATCATGACTATAGGACCATTTATAGTAATGTAAATGCAATACTGAGTAAAAATCTCTGTGCATAATTTCTGAAGTAAGCTGGCTCTTCACTTCTTAATATCTATCTATTTCCATCAGCTCTTCATTTATGTGTGGCACAGCAAACCCCCTCCCCCATCCATCCTGGAATTTTGTCTCGCTTGATCATGCACAGGTCTCCTAGATTCATCCCACTCCTGTGAGTTCAGGGTTTGCAAGGACCCTGTCATCTCCAGAAAGTGCTGCAGATATCCACCACCTCTGACTTTTACCATCTTTCTCTTTATTCCTGGATAAGCTCTGGGCCATTGATCTATTACTGGAGGGGATGTGATGCAAATGTCCCATTGAGGGCTCTAAGCATCATGCAACCTCCAATTCTATGCATGCTCAGTTCAGGGTCTCTTCGTTATTGTCAGCTATTAAAAAAGAAGCTTCTCTAATGAAGGAAAGAGATGTATTAACATAGAAAGAAAAAGATAAAAATTCAACAACTGTCTATTATTGTGTCTATTAAAGTGTTAGGTTCTCCTATCTCATTCAACAATGAACCTTTGGCCCAGTTGCAAAGACCAAGACTGAGTTCTTTCCTAACATTATGCCACTATTACACCAACAGACATATCATGGAAGAAGGCAAGTTATTATTTTGCCTCAAAGGGTTTACAGCTAGGTAACACTGTGGATCATTACCTCCAAGGATGCATAGAACCATTCTTTACTCTCAAAGGTGAGCATAGATATCCACAAGTATCCCTACAGTAGGATTAAGAATAATCTGAGAATATACTCAATAGTGCTGTGTCACAGAAAACATTTAATCTCACATTGGGTTTCTACCCTGCCTTTGGTTATTCAGTTCACAGATTAAAAAAAAACAACCCAACCTTAATATTTATAATGAGCCTTAATCAGCACTAGTGCTGGGCAGATATCTGAAGTGGAAACTTTTGTTTCTTTGGAATGTCAGTTTGTCTAATGGTGTTTTGCTGGGGAAAATATGTGAAGGAGTGTTTTCCTGAAGTGGACACAAAGGATGTTTTACTAAAGCAAGCATGTGAAAGGATGTGTGATGAAGGATTCTTCCCTAATGACACACATGTATTGGTTCACCTTACATGCATTGTTGAGCTCCATTTATCATTACTCAATAGAGAGAAACACACCAAAAAACTTCTTGTGGTATGCTGGTGGCTTCTTGCTACTTCTGGGCCAGTTGGTAGAGTGATATCAACTGATACAGACTCACATAGAGTTTTGCTAAGACAGACTCACATGCTGACGCAAAACATGTGGTGAGACAATATCCATGGAGCACAAGTGATGTTTAGAGGATGTGTAAACAGGACTCAACTGTTTGAGAGGCTTGCATGTAGATCTAGCTTTGCAACACTTCTTGATCTTGAGTCTTTACTGATCTTCTCTTCATTGAGAGAGGCACATTCAAGAACTTCTCCGAAACTTCTGCCTGGGACACTAGGATTCCATAGACAAGCAGCTCCGGGAGAAAAATCCTCTCTCCCAGCAA
>CM052721.1:14018881-14053995 GCA_028551405.1 Uromys caudimaculatus
GCTAGTGGCTCCAGTAAAAGGGAATGTCAAGGTGGGAATATGGGAATGGTTGGGTGGATTGGTGGGAGTAGGATTTCCCTCACAGAGGCGGGGAGGGGGAGGGGACACGGGGTTTCCAAAGAAAAGGGGAATCATCGGAAATGTAAATAAAGTATCAAAAAAAAAATAAAAAATAAAAATAAAAAACAGAACTTCTCCTGGCATCCCTGGTGTTCCTAATCCATCCTGCTGACTTGTGCCCACTCAGCTGAGGCCTGTCTATCTCTGCTAGGTCATGCTAGTGCTGGTGATACATATTTGCTATCCTGAGTCTATTGAACTGGACTGCTGGTATATTCATGAAATATTTGCAAGTGGATTGAGCTGTCACTGCTGACTCCTATGAACTGAACTGCTGATTGCCTAACAACACAGAGGGGATTGGCTCCAAAGAGCAATTTCTAAACAGATCCACTTCCCCTGCATCCTAATAACTCTTCTTATCCTCTACCTCTAGATGCAGGTTAAAGCATTTAAGAACTGTTATTAAAAGTAGGGTTGAGAAAAATTTAAGCCTACAAATATCTACCCTCTATTACTAGGTCTACTTCCCTATTAATAAACCCAAGTTATACTTTGCCACATTCCATCTGTGCAGCTCTTAACTCCAATTGTCTAGCCCTCATAGCTATGTTTTCATGGTTCAGCTACCCCAGGGTAGCTTCCTTCTCTCTCCACCTTCTTCTCTCTCCTTGTGGTTCTCCTCAGACCTCAAGCCTGGGAACCCCAAACCCACTTATGACTCTTCTGCCCAGCTTGGCTGTCAGCATCTTTATTTAATCAAAAGTTTTTAAATTTAGGATCAAGGTGACATTGTATGTATAGTCCCTCTCGTCCCTAGAACCAAACAGGCCTTGGGGACTAGTAGTTAGCATTGTAACACATAGCAAAGGACCACACCTCAACAATTCCCCCTATTGTCTAAATAAGAAGACTCTTTCTCTTTAATAATATATGACATACAGAAGGAACAATTATGAAACAAATTATTAAATTATTGAGTAAGAGTTACACTCAAATAGTCCCTCTGTTCAGATCTGGCAGCTCATAAAAAAGTATTCTATTATCTATCATGGTGAGTTTAGAGTTTTGCATCTAAATCAATTTACATCCTAATTTGTAAATTAATTTAAAAGCATCTTCTTAGACCTAATCATCTAAATGCTAAATAAATTAAATTTAATTGTTTGATTTACCTAGTCTTCAACCACATCAAAGACCTGAGAAGTAATAAATATTACTTGAGTATGTAGAAAGTGCAGGAACTGACAGAGACAGCTGACTTCCTGGAAGTCCCCCAATATTGCTTCTATAACACTGACACATCCATCTTTAGCCTTCTGGACCAATATATCAGACAGACCTTAAGTGAAGCTGGAATTATGAAGGACTAGCTTACCCTGTCTGGGCAAAGCCTAGCAATGGACTATCTGCACAGAATTCTGTCTGCAGATGAAGTTAGGGCATTTTTGACCAGTGGCTAGCTTGCCACAATAGAAGCAACTGCACATGGAGGTTTTTTATGCTCATCATTTCTTTGGAGTGGAATGGGGGTGCTTTCCAGAGTAGATATGTCTCATGACCAAAAGATCTTTAAATAATTTTAAATGCTATATTCTGTGCATCTCTAATGCTTTTAAAGACCATCTAGCTATTCATAGCATATCCAAACAAGCAAACATTACCTGTTTTCAGCTACCTACTATATACTCAACCCAGGATGCATATTTCATTTATGATCTAAACAAATATCTGATATGACCATGAGTTTGACTGTCTGACTATTAACTTTTATTAATTATTTTTAACAATTTATAATATCAGTTATTAAATGGTTTGGAACTAAACCTTTTGTTCTTAAAATGAGTTGCATAAGTATAGTACCTATACAAGAGTTGAAACATACATATATTATGTTTTAAGAAAATTAATCTTATCAATATGAAAGAATTTGTACCAATGCATATCTTAAACCTGTATCAATGTATAAAATTATTTATAAGTGTAACAAAAGATATCCTCAGTTCTTCATCAAAATATAAAGATCTCTACCAATTGTAGTATTGGGGCTATAAAATAATTTTTAGTTCAAGAATACATTCAATAATCTAAGTCTAATTTCTTTCTTTTCAATTTCCTTTCCCTTACCTATGAAAGAAAGAAGGATAAATGTGGAAATCCACATTTATAGAGCCCTCATACTAGTGTGATACCCATTATCAAGTTAGCTCTCATGAGTTGCCATTAGTTCTCCTGTGGAAGCCCCACATTCCAAGGAGACAATATGGCTGCTCAGAGTAACTTGAAATTCTACCCCATGTTAGCTCTGATGAGTACAGCTTTTCTTTTTCTGTTGGATAAAAGCAAAAAAACTCTGCCCCCACCCCAACTCTGTACACTGACCAGCTGAAAAATCCTTCCTAGGGCAGAATGTGTTTTGGTAACAGAAAAGCATACTTTTTCAACTTGAAATTATAAGCATACCATGTGTGGATAAATTTACCCAGAAGCTCATTTATATTTATACAAATTTAAGATTGATTTGCATTTACTTTTTAATTACTAAGGACCCTCCTAATTATTATTGGTCAAAAACCTATATAAGACTTTTAAGGAAGAACTCTGTCATTTTGAACCCCAGACTATTGTTTTTAAGTGGGTCTAACAGCAGAGGGTCCTGCCTTGACATTTTTGTGTAGACCAGACAATTCCATAATTCAGAGATCTGCCTGTTTCTGACTCCTATGTCTGATATATTTTAGTTCAGACTGGTTACTGGCTGACATCATTCCCCATGCAGAGCTGTGCTTTAGCAACAGCACCAGCCTGGGAAGGACACAGGCTAGATGATGTTTAAACCTGCCATTGTAGCTCATGGGCTCTGCTGTCTGGAATGCCATTCAGTTTGGAAATTTTGCATTCAAATTTTGAAGGCGATTTAACTGAATCTGTAGACTGCTTTTGATATGTAGCTCATTTCACTGTATTAATGCCACCAAATCTTTACAAAAGTTATTTCTAATTCCTGTTATCTTCCACAATTTCTTTCTCCAGTGTTTTAAAGTTTTTATTTTACAGGTCTTTCACAATCTTACATTAATTCCAAGACATTTATGAAGCAACTGTGAATGAAACTGATTTTCTGATTTCTATCCTTTTTTGGTCATTTTTATTAGAAACACACTGATTTTTATACACTAATTTTATATCTTGCAACTTTGCTAAGTTTGTTTATCAATGAGAGGAGTTATCCAATGGAGTCTTTAGAATCATTTATATATAGAACCATGCACAAAAATGGTAAGTATGTTTTGTATTACATCCTTCTTCTTCTACTTATTCCTATAGCTATGACTTTCAGACCTTGAAAAACTTCATAGACTCATAAGGACCTAATTTCAATTTTTAAATTTTACTAAACTCGAAAATCTAAAGTAAAATATATGTATTTCTAGATGTATATGGCCTGTCAAATTATGTGAAGATGAATGTCTTAGTCAGGGTTTCTATTCCTGCACAAACATCATGACCAAGATGCGAGTTGGGTAGAAAGGATTTATTGAACTTACACTCCATGCTGCTGTTCATCATGAAAGGAAGTCAGGACTGGAACTCAAGCAGGTGAAGGAGCAGAAGCTGATGCAGATGCCATGGAGGGATGTAACTTACTGGCTTGCTTACTTCTGGCTTGCTCAGCCTGCTTTCTTAGAGAACCCAAGACTACCAGCACACAGATGGCACCACCCACAAGGGGCCTTCAGCCCTTGTTCACTAATTGAAAAAATGTCTTACACCTGACTCTCATAAGGGCATTTTCTCAACTGAAGCTCCTTTCTCTGTGATAACTCCAGCTTGTGTCAAGTTGACACCCAAAACTAGCCAGTACAGTGAAATAAATAATTTAAACAAACTCATGTCACCAAAAGATATAGAAATAATTTGACAATATTTCAGTATTGAATCTGTCAGAATTTCAGAGATTATCATCAGTACTACTCAAAGTATTCTGAAAATGAAAAAAGAAAGAGAACTTCCAAATATCTTTTTTGTAAATGGAATATTACACTGGTACTAAATGTAGACAAACCTCATCAAAAAGACATCTACATGTGAATCGCCGTGGTGAACATAAGCACAAATTTCTAGATAGAATATTTGCAAACCAGATTCAAGAGATGTATAGACAAATCACTGTGGTGAAAATTCTCCATAAAATGCTTGCAAGCCCAATTAAATGATACATGAAAAGGATCAATTATCTCAGAAATTCAGAAATGATTCATACACACAAACACACACAAACACACACACACACAAATACACACACACACACACACACACACACACACACACACACACACACACATATCCATGGCATAGACAAACTCAAGAACAGAAAAACAGTCTTTCATTAGATGCAGAAAAAGTCTTTTAAAAATCCAACATTTCTACATGATAAATATCCTAAAAAATCTCTGATTACAGAGGGCATATATCTTTATGATTAAAGCAATATAAATCAAGACCACATCCAATGTGATACAAAATGGAAATACACATATATATAAAAATCAACAACAGTACATGGAAGTCAACACTCTCCAAATGACATTTTCTGAGAATGATTCATTTTTCTGGTAAAGTTATCCCTGATCGTACTTTCATTTCCTATTACTGTTCTAATATCAGACACCACTTGAAAACCTGAATTAAAGAATCTTTTTAAAGCTCTTTTACTTAAAAAAAAAAACTTTATTTATTTACGTTCCAGTCATTGCCCCACTTCTAGTTCCCCCTCCCACAGTTCCTCATCCAATTCCTTTTTTCCCATGCCTCCAAGAGGGTGGCCCCCCACCCCAGGCTGTTCCTTCACTGGGTTCTGAAAGCTCTCAAGGATTAAGCCCTTCTCCCTCTGAGGCCAGAGCAAGCAGTCCCCTGCTATATATGTGCCAGGGTCCTCAACCAGCCTATGTATGCTCTTGGTTTCTGCTTCAGTCCCCTTGGGGTCTAGGTTAGTTGAGGCTGCTGGCCTTCCTATGGGGTCATTCTCCCCTACAGCTTCTTCAGTTCTTCCCCTAATTCAACCACAGGGGTCTCTGACTTCAGTCCAATGGTTATGTGTAAGTATCTGCATCTGTCTTAGTCAGCTGCTGACAGATCCTCTGAGAGGACAATCATGCCAGACTTCTGTCTGTAAGCAAATCATAGCATGAGTAATAGTGTCATGTTGTCCCCTCAATGAGATGGATCCCAATTGGGCTGGTCATTGGACAGCCTTTCCTTCAGTCTCTTCTCCATTTTTGTCTTTTAGATAGAAACAATTCTGGGTCAAAATTTTTGACTGTTACTTAGTAACCCCATCCAAACACTTGAGGCCCTGTCTATCTACTAGAAGTAGACACTTCAAGTTCCTGCCCCCTCTTGTTGGGCATATTGGCTAAGGTCACCCCCATGGTGCTCTGAGAGTCTCTCACTTCCCAGGTCTCTGGTATTTTCTAGAGGGTCCCCCCAACCTTACAACACCCCCCAAGTTGCATATTTCCATTGATTCTCCTTGCTTCTCTCCTGCCCCTCCTATTGTACCTGATCATGGTCACCTTTTCCCTTCCTTGTCCCCTCTCCCACCCAGATGTAGCATGTAGTTATTTTTAAAAAATCAATCCATGCTAAACCAGCTATGTACAGGCAATGGCATTCTTGCTGGCTCCAATAGTTCCCTTGGCCAGCTGCAGCCAAGCCACTCCAATCATCCCAGGCCATCCACCCTCTGTGGATAGCCAGCTACCATGAACTCAGATTCACCCTTAGCCCCATAAAATAACAACACTAGAGACTTGTAATGGCCAGCCATATTTATAATGGTAAATCCCCAACCCCAAAATGCCCAAACAAAGAACACAAAACTCAATTGATAGAAATACAAGCTGCACACCTAGATTAAGCAAATGTATCCTACACTGCTTATTGCCCTTTTATGAAATCCCTAGCTATTTGTGGCTTCTCTAGACCACGTGGGTCAGCTCCATCTTCTCTTTCTGGTTCCATCTTGTCTCCTTTTCTGTCATGTCTCATCTCGACTGACTTCTTCCTCTTTCCCCTCTATAAAACTAAAGCTCTACCCCCTCATTCTACTGCCCAATCACAGGCTCTAGCCTTATCTGACCAATTAAGATTTTACCTGAATACAGGCACCCCTTTTGAGGGAGCATAAAAATCAGGCAGCAATCCACAACACCTAGATCCTTCCCTCTCCCTGTCTCCCACAATTATTTCCTACCCCTTTCTAAGTGGGATTGAAGCATCCTCACTTGGGCCTTTCTACTTGTTAAACTTCTTAAAATCTGTTGGTTGTATCATAAGTATTCTGTACTTTTTGACTAATATCCACTTATCAGTGGGTACATACTATGCATATACTTTTGGGTCTGAGTTACCTCACTCCAAGAATGGTATTTTCAAATTCCAGCCATTTGCCTGAGAATTTCATGAAGTCTTTTTTTTAATCGCTGAGTAGTATTCCATTGTATAAATGTACCACATGTTCTGAATCCATTCTTTGATTGAGAGACATCTGGGTTGTTTCCAGCTTCTGGCTATTATAAATGTGGCTGCTATGAACATAGTGGAGCACATGTCCTCGTGATATTGTGGAGCATCTTTTGGGTATATGCCCAGGAATGATATAGCTGGGTCTTCAGGTAGAACTATTTCTAATTTTCTGAGAAACCACCAGATTGGTTTCCAGGGTGGTAGTACCAGTTTACACTCCCACCAACAATGGAGGAGTATTCTTCGTTCTCTACATTCTTGCCAGCATGTGCTGTCACTTGAGTTTTTGATCTTAGCCATTCTGACTGGTGTGGGGTGGAATCTCAGGGTTATTTTGACTTACATTTCTCTGATAACTAAGGACTTTGAACATTTCTTTAAGTGCTCCTCAGCCATTTGAGAGTCTTCTGTTGTGAGTTCTCTGTTTAGTTCCGTACCCCATAGAATGAAGTAGGTAGTGCTCATTCTGTTTCTATTTTGTGGAATCGTTTGAGGAGTGTTGGTATTAACTCTTCTCTGAAGGTCTGGTGGAATTCTGCATTAAAACTGTCTGGCCCTGGGCTTTATTTAGGTTGGGAGGTTTTCAATGACTATTTCTATTTCCTTAGGGGTTATGAGGCAGTTTGGGCAATTTATGGGATCTTAATTTAACTTTGGCACGTGGTATTTGTCTAGAAACCATCCATTTCATATAGATTTTCCATTTATATTGTATAGGCTTTTGTAGTAAGATCTGATGATTTTTCTTTTTAATTTACACAGTTTCTGTTGGTATGTGTCCCTTTTCATTTCTGATTTTATTAAGTTGGATATTGTCTCTATGCCCTTTATTTAGTTTAGCTAAGGGTTTATCTATCTTGTTGATTTTTCTCAAAGAACCAGCTCCACTTTTGTTGATTCTTTGTATTGTTCTTTTTGTTTGTAACTAGTTGATTTAAGCCCCGAGTTTGATTATTTCCTGCCATCTATTCCTTTAGATGGGTTAGCTTCTTTCTGCTCTAGAGCTTTCAGGTGTACTGTTAGCTTGATTGTATGGAATCTCTCCAATCTCTCTATGAAGGCACTTAGTGCTATGAATTTTCCTCTTACTACTACTTTCCTTATGTCCTATAAGTTTAGGTATGATGTATCCTCGTTTTCATTGAATTCTATAAAGTTTCTGATTTCTTGCTTTAGTTTTTCCCTGACCAGGTTATCATTGAGCAGATATTTGTTCAGTTTCTATGAGTGTGGGCTTTCTGTTGTTTTGTTGTGACTTAGTGGTGATCTGATAGAATACATGGGATTATTTCAAACTTCTTGTATCTGTTGAGGCTTGTTTTATGTCCTATTATATGACCAATTTTGGAGAAAGTTGCATGAAGTGCTGAAAAGACAATTGTAATTTCTTGTTTTGGAGTTAAATGTTCTGTAGATATCTGTTAAACCCATTTGGTTCATACCATCTATAAGTTTCACTGTATCTCTGTTTGGTTTCTGTTTCAATGACCTGTCAATTAGTGAGGGTGGAATGTTGAAGTCTCCCACTACTATTGTGTGAGGTTCAACGTGTGTTTTAGGCTTCAGTAACAACTCTTTTATGAATGTGGGTACCCTTGTATTTGGGGCATACATGTTCAGAATTGAGACTTTCTCTTGGTGGATTTTTCCTTTGATGAATATGAAGTGTTCTTCCCCATCTCATTTGATAACTTTTGGTTGAAAGTACATCATATTTGATAAGCTGGAGTGGAACCTCCAGCTTGTTTCTTGAGACCATTTTCTTACAAACCCTTTTTCCAGACATTTACTTTGAGGTAATTTCTGTCTTTGTCAGTGAGGTGTATTTCTTGCATGCAGCAAAATGATGGATCTTATTTACCCATCCGGTCTGTTAGCCTGTGTCTTCTTATTGGGGAATTGAGTCCATTGATGTTCAGACATTTTAAAGACCAGTGATTGTTATATCCTGTTATTTTTGTTGCTGGAGGTGGTATTATGTGTGTATGATTCTCATCTTTTGGGTTTGTTGTGAAATGTTCAGTTTCTTGTGTTTTCTTGGGTGTAGTTGTCCTCCTTGTGTTGGAGATTCCCTTCTCTTATCCTCTGTAGGACTGGATTAGTAGAAAAATATTGTTTAAATTTGATTTTTTCATGAAATAGCTTGATTTATCAGTCTATGATGATTAAGAGTTCTGCTGGATATAGTTACCTGGGCTGGCATTTGTGTCCTCTTAGGATCTGGATGACATGTTTCCATGATCTTCTGTCTTTTCGACTATCTATTGAGAAGTCTGGTGTAATTTTGATAGGTCTGCCCTTATATGTTACTTGGGCTTTTTCCACTGAAGCTTTTAATATTTTTCTTTCTTCTGTGCATTTAGTGTTTTGATTATTATGTGACAGTAGGATTTTCATTTCTGGTCCAGTCTATTTGGAGTTGTTCTATATGCTTCTTGTACATCCATGGCCATCTCTTCTTTAGGTTAGAGAAGTTTTCTCCTATGATTTTGTTGAAGATATTTTCTGATCCTTTGATCTGATTCTTCACCCCCTTCTATTCCTATTATTCTTAGGTTTTATCTTGTCATTGTGTCCTGAATTTCCTGGATGTTTTGGGTTAGGCACTTTTTACATTGTATTATATTTGACTGATGTGTCAATATTTTCTATGGTAGCTTCTATACCTGAAATTCTCTGTTCTATCTCTTGTATTCTGGTGGTGGTGCTTGCATCTGTAGCTCCTGATCTCTTTCCTAATTTGTCCATCTCCAGGGTTGCCTCCCTTTGTGTCTTCTTTATTGTTTCTATTTTCATTTTTAGCTCTTGGACCATTTTGTTCAATTCCTTCACCTGCTTAATTGTATTTTCCTGTATTTCTTTAAGGGATTTAATTGTTTCTTTTTTACTGGCTTCTACCTGTTTGGCCGTGTTTTCCTGTATTTTTTAATGGAGCTATTTACATCCTCCTTAAAGGCCTCTATTATCTTCATGAGATGTGATTTTCGGTATTATTTCAGACATGTTAGGGAATTCAGGCCTTGCTGTGGTGAGAGAACTGGGTTGTGATGGTGCCAAATTGTATTGATTTCTGTTGTTTATGATCTCGTGCTTGCCTCTAGCCATCTGGTTATCTCTAATATTAATTGGCCTGGGTGTCACTGATTAGAAATGTCCTCCTTGGAGGCAGGGAGAGCTCTGTTACCTGGGTTAGAGCAGGTTCGTCTCCTTGAAGGCAGGCAGCATTGTCTCTGGCTAGAGTGGCTTCCTGTGTCTCTGGTTAGAGCAGGCCTTCTGTGTTCCACAATTACTGAGAACCTCCTGAGAGGATTGCAGGCTGTGTCTCTGGTTGCTATAGACATCCTGGGAGGCAGGTAGGTTGTGTCCTTGGTTACTGTTGACCTCCTGAAAGGCTCAAAGGCTATAGCATTTGGGCAGGTATCGGGCTGCTGATCTAACCTAGGTGGGGAAGTGGACCAGAAGAAAAGTGGAGCTGTGTATTTGGTTATTGTAGGAGGCACGCAGGCTGTAGCATGTGAGATAGGACACAGACTAGAAGGAAGGTGGAGCTCTGGGGCAGATGGGGGGAGTAGGTAGGTCCTGCATCAGCTGCATTCCATGGTTGTCCCAGCTGGCATGGATATTTGGGTGAGATTCTCACCTGTGTCTTTAGTTACTGCAGACCTCCTTGGAGGCACACAGGCTATAAGGGGTGGGTAAGTATCAAGCCACTAATCTGGTCTACATCTCACTCCTCAAATTTACCTTTGCCAAGCATCTGATTTTGGATAAGTTCAATATTCCAGTTCTTTCTTATTCTATTTTCTTTGCAGCTTTACAGTGTGTGTCACATTGGCAACTTGTTTATCGCTCCTAAGTTATGGTCCATGCTTCTCTGATAAGTACGATGTATAATGTTTTTATATTTATCCTGGTGTCTGTTTACTCTTTGTTCTCATAGAAAACTGCCTTACACATGATTGATATATTTTTCCCAAATTATATAGAGAGGTGGTTTCAACTATGCCATCTTCTCAACTTGATCCATTATACCTGACATGTCTAATCTTGTTTTAGCCCTCTCTGATCTGGAGATTGTGGCCCAATCAATCACATTTATTTTTGCTGGCTATGAGACCACAAGCAATGTTCTTTCCCTTATTATGTATACACTGGCCACTCATCCTGATGTCCAGAAGAAACTCCAGCATGAAATTGATGCAATTCTACCCAATAAGGTGAGTAGATAGCATCTGAAGAAAGGAAGAGATCTAATCTCAGCAAGAAACATTTCTTCCATACATAAATTGAAAATGATAATAAATAGAGTAAGCATTGGTTCTTACAGCAATCAATAGTCGGTGAAAATCTAAGTGCAGAAGAAAAAAGAGAGATGCAAGACAATAGTGTTCATAGAGAAAATTAATCATTGTACCTTTTAATGACCCTCTAATATCTTGTCTCTTGCCAAAATGACACACTCTAAAAGCATACATAAAATCTCTAGACTTTAAGTATAATTATTTAACAATCATCTTTTAAACTTTTACTTAATGTATATAACTATTTTGCCTGAATGTATATTTATCATCACGTGCATGCCTAGAGACTGAGGTGATTAGAATGGTAGTAAAGATGCCCTAAAACTAGATTTCCAGTAATTGTGATCACCATTTTGGTATTGGAAAACAACTCTTTGTCCTTCACAAGAGAAAACAGTGCTCTTCATCACTGAGGCGTCCCTCTAGACTCTCAGTGACCTGATAGCTTCATTCCTACTGGGAATGCTTTGGCATGAATATTGACAATGGGACATTGTCTTTTTAAACCATTTTTATTGTATTTTTCAAAAACAAACAAATAGCCCCAGAAGATGCTACTGAGGGAAATGAAGTTAAGCCCTAGCTCAGAGATCGAAGTGCAGTAAATATCTGAAGACATACAATAATCTACCACATATTCTTTTCTTCCTTTTTAGATTGAAAATAGATTCTGCTCTCATGTAATACATACTGAACACAGTTTTTCCTTCATCTACTCCTCACAGCTCCCCCACCTTCGTTTCCCTCAGATCCTCCCTCCCTCCCTCCCTTTCACTCCCCCCCCCCTCCACTTCAGGAAAGAGCAAGTCTCTAAAAGATAACAACAAAATGTGACAGAGCAGGATACAATAGTACAAGGCAAAACCCAGCCATGGTGCCTTTTCTTATCTCAGTTGAGCAGCTATTCTCTTCATTACTCCCTTTTCCAATCACATAATTAGATATAGACATGGAAATTATGGCAGCTTCCAACATAAACTTTTCACCTCTATATCATGGTAGCTCCAGTATCCACTGGAGTAATAGCAACATATCATATAAGCTGTCTTCACATCTCTACCCAAAACTGATTGCAATGGAGTGTGAGGTACCTGAATTCTGTAACTGTCTGGCTGTCAGTGAGAAGCACACAAAGGATCACCAGATCTCATACTCACCTTCTGTTCTTGCTTCATTCTGTTTTGTGGTAAATACCATGACCAAAATGAATATGTGGAGGAAACCACTCCTATCAGCTTATGTTTTTTGGTGACAGTCTATAATTGAGGAAATTAAAATCAGGAACTCAAGGTAAGAACTTGCAGCCAGGAGTGCTTGCTACTCCACATAGCATTTCTTCTGACCATGGCACTCATTCACAGCCGAATAAGCACAGCAGGGACCATAGAGGATGCTGATTGCTTTTTGTCCTACTCAGTGAATTATCATTCTATAGCTGTTAATATATACACCAATATAATCTGCTCATGAAATAATGCTACTTGCAGTAGTCTGGACCCAGCCACATCAATCAAGATGATCAGAAAAGTAACCCTCCCAGACATATCCACAAACCTATCTAATCTCCTAATCATTAATCTCTCAGTTGAGACATCCTTTTCAGCTAACTCTAGGCTGTGGGATGTTAAAAGTTAAAGATTTACTAGAACACTGTGCATGGAGTTGAATGGACTTTTCAGTAGAACAGAAATGTTATGCTCAATTATTGTCCACTTTTAACTTATTTTATCATGATGAGTTTCAAAGGGAAAAGAACCTACTGAAGTTATTTTACTATAATATCATATGTTATTCCTGTTTAGTATGACATTAATCTTCATACCTATAGTAATATTAAACTTAATAATAGGTTTTACATACTATGAGTTCTCATTGGAAAGGCTTGATATAGAATTTTTTAAAGAGAATTTGACACTGTCTGCATTATATATCCTTGGTCTGCATTTAGGCCTCTCTATAAAGAGTTGATAGCTGATTTATGTTGAACAAGATTGATATCATATGACATTCATTATTACTGAAAAGAAAAGCAGTATAAAGTGATACTGATGATTTGGGTCCTAAGCAGAAGTTTATCGGAATATCTTCCATACTCACTTCATTATTACTCATATTGACATTCATTATTTATAATATGATATTCAATATTACTGAAAGGAAGAGCAGTATAAAGAGAAACTGATGATTTGGGACCCAAGCAAAAGTTTATCTAAATATCCCCCATACTCACTTCACCATGCATTTCATTGGCCCTTTAGCTGTCTAAAACACATGACTATTGTGACTATAACATATCAGTTGTAAATTCACTCATTAATCTGTGTTGAATGTGGAGTTTCTAACAACTTAAAAGTGCTGTATACATTGACATGAAAGTTAATTTTAGATTTTAAATCATCTAATATCTGTTTTTCTCCTCCCAGGCACCTGCCACTTATAATGACCTGGTAGAGATAGAATATCTGGACATGGTAATCAATGAAACTCTGAGATTATATCCACCTGCTATCAGACTTTCCAGACTCAGTAAGAAAGATGCTGAAATTAGTGGTGTGTTGATTCCCCAAAATACAAAAGTAGTTGTACCTGTCTTTGTTCTTCACCGAGATCCAGAATACTGGCCAGAACCTGAGAAATTTTGCCCTGAAAGGTATGAGGACTCTGTGAATGGGAACATACTCAGAATCATGACTGTCTAAGCACTTTAGATGTCTCTTACAGTAATCACACAGGTATAAATTTATATTATCGTAATGTATATTTGAATTTAGAACGCTCTTACTACAAAGAGATAATTATAATTTTTAAAAGCTACAAGGATTTTAGCTGAACAAAAAATGACATTTCTAAATTGTGTAATTTTGTTTTAGTGTCTTCAAACCTTAGTACAAATTTCTTTAATATGGTAATATCATCGTACATATTTCTAAGTATGGATAAATATTTAAAAATTAGAAAAAAACACCAAGTTTCTCCAGTTTTTATAAATTCTGGTTACTTTCTATAATTTATCAACAAGATTTTTGAAATATGCTGGTGTGATATGTGTATGTATGTGTGTTAGTATGTGTCAGAGAGAGCAAGCACAGTTACAGTGATTAGGAAGTTAATGTTTTATTAAATTCATTACATTTATGTTTATTTGAATTTGTTCTTAATGCTAGAAAAACTCTCTAGCCACATGCCCAAATACAGATATCATTTCTCAAATATAGGAATCCATTGAATTACATATTTGTACATTTAGAAAATCAGACTTTTGGTAGTTAAACAGCCTCACCGAAGATGAGTGTGAATACAACTCCTCTTAGTGTTGTCTCTGTCTGCTTCATGAAGAGAAAAATCAAATATTTTGTTAAAGGATCTTAATGAGTCAAAAGGAGTCCTGAAAGGAAAGGGATGAAGAAGAAGAAGGAGGAGGAGGAGGAGGAGGACGAGGAGGACGAGGACGAGGACGAGGACAAGGAGGAGAAGAAGACAAAGAAGAAGAAGAAGAAGAAGAAGAAGAAGAAGAAGAAGAAGAAGAAGAAGAAGAAGAAGAAGAAGAAGAAGAAGAAGAAGAAGATTAGGTTGAGCAGAATAAAACAATGATAGGAAGGGAAGAAAGGAGGGTGAGAAGATGAGATGATGAGATATCTTCTCCTTTGTCCTCAATGAGTGAATCCCCAACTCAGATCTCAGGACAGTTCCTTCCTCCGTTACATTTATTTTGTAATGTGTAGACACAGGGAACCTAGACTTCTTCAATATTTTAAAGATTTTAAATACTTAAGGACACAATTGTTTTCAATGAGCATCTACCACACATCTTAATACCAGGAGCTTCTTTACTGTAAAGTTGTACAAAGAACCTTTAACTTCCAAATCTCATAAAACATTAACTCCAGCACAGTTAGAATAGTGAATAAACTAAATTCCTGTGTATGATTCTGTCTGAGAGCTATAAGTGAAACCTGCAAATATGTCACTCTTCTGTACTTCTTGTTTCATTATTTATGTTCTTGCTCAATTGTGACACCAGGTTCAGCAAGGAGAATAAGGACAAAATCAATCCTTATGTATACTTGCCTTTTGGAAATGGTCCTAGAAACTGCCTTGGCATGAGGTTTACTCTCATGAACATGAAGCTTGCTGTTGTCAAAATCTTGCAGAACTTTTCTGTGCAACCTTGTGAGGAAACAGAGGTGAGGCAGAATATATTCTTTTTTGACATAGTTTTGTTTTTTATTCAGAGTCATTTTCATAATCTTGGGAATGTTTATTCCATCTATACATGTATATGCATCTATCTATCTATCTATCTATCTATCTATCTATATTGATTTATCTTTAAAGTTTTCTCTGTCAAAGATCTATGTAATCTCATGTGTGAGCTCTAGGGCTCTTCATTTGTGGAGCAGTTAGTCTGTGTCTAAGTGTAAATGGTAAGAACATGTAGAGTGAATGAAAATATCCCTTATATGATTATATATAATACCATTGAAGGTAGGTATTTTTTCCCTTTTGACAAGTATATATGTATTTTACACTATAATTAGCTTTGTTAGAACACTTTCATACTTATATACACCATATATCGGGCTGATTTTTTTCTGTTCATTTCTCATAAAATACATCTCAACCATAGTCTTCTCTCCCTCCTCTCCTCCCAGTCCACTGTCCTGCTTCTCCTCTCTGCCAGATCCACTGCTGTTCCATCTCTCTTCATAAAAGAGCAGATCTCCCAGTGATAGCAACAAAGCACAGCATAACAAAATGCAACAGACTATACATCAATACTCCTTGATGAGGTAACTCAGTAGGAGGAAATGGATCCCACGAGAAGGCAAAAGACTCAGAGACACACCCACGCCTATTGTTAGGATTCACACAAAAACCCCAAACTACCAAACATGGCATGTGTGCAGAGGGTCTATCAAAGACCCAAGCAGGCTCCATGATTGCCAATTCAGTCTCTGTGAGCCCCTATGAGCTCTGCTTTGCTCTGTGGGCCATATTCTCCTAATATTCTTGACCCCTATGGCTCCTACAACCACAGAACAGATTTTTCAAGTGTGTTTCAGGTTAACTATATATGAAAGTATATATGTGTATCTGCGTTCTTGTTCCTGAAAGACACTGTCTCCTTGAAATTAATCATCTGGTCTTACAAACCCTCAACCCCATTCTGTGTAAACTTTTAAAGCAAGTTGTCACATTTAGAAACATGCTTGAAATGTCTCCTCAGAAGAACTCAAGAATGTATTGTCATTAATTTAAATGGAGAAATGTCCAGCAAGTTTAATTTCATGAGTTTTGTACTAAATATGAGTCAAAAGTCAGAGGATATTCGTTATAGAAAAAGATTATAATGTGTTTGTTTTCCCTTTGAAAACTAAAGGGCAGCTATCTTACTGTTACTGTACATGGACACAGATGAGTTGCTTTTTTTGAGTACAGACAAGTTTTGGGCATCTGGTAATCTCTGAAAAGCTCTAGCTACCTACATGATGCCCTTACACAAACTACAAGACACGCTTTTTGCACATTTTTTTCTGATTATATAGGAATATTACTTTCTTGTAAGACTCTCTCCCACAAGCCAACAAAAATATCATTTTGAATAATTTTCTTTTAGCACCATCCTGCAATTTCAAAATAGATAAAGGGGACTAATACCTTAATAGTTTCCAAGGTCTATCCTGTATTACGAACCCATTTATATCAGATTGATTGGTAAATATACTGTTTGGAAGTCAGAGTATGACAACAGTGCTCACCATATACAAACCCTACTCATGGTTGTCTTTCCAGGTTTACTAAATTAAATTAACTTTATATCATATTTTTTTAAATATATGCTTTGTGTCCTCAAATGTAATTCACCAAGTTCAAACTTCTAATTTTCATTTAAAATTTAGATCAAATAAGAAGATATACCACTACAATTTTGTCCTAGACCTATTACAGGTTAGGTACTCAATATATAGTTAAAGTATAAATAGACTGAACCATATCTTCATATTCTATATAATCAATTCAAGATGTTTGGTGTTAAAAGTGATATTTAATCACTTATAAAGTTAGATTTTAGAAAAAAACAGGAAGCAGTCTGTGTGGTTCACAATGGTTTGGAACATACTATATACCTCAGCAAGCCTTAACTTTGTATTCCTCCTCCCACTTACTTCTGGATATTAGCATCAATGCCATGCAAAGCATAGAAAGAAGCCCTATTGTTCTTAAAATATTGATTCTAGCAACCTGTGAAATTTGATAATTCATTTAACTTACCCATGTGTTTATTCAACTATTTCAGATTCCCTTGAAATTAAGTAAGAAACTGCTTCTTTCTCCAGAAAAACCTATTGTACTGAAAGTTACAGCAAGAGACGGGGCAATAAATGAAGGCTGAATTTGTTCTCAAGTTCTGATATGTTCTTTAAAGAATGCACTATAAATACCTGAGATTTTAATTTACCCTAGAAGAAATTCTAGATAACTATTACTTTAATCTGTTGCACCTCGTTAGTCAAATATTCAGTCTTGAATTATTTTAATTGTCTTGATAGAGTCTTGATTATTATGTGTGAAAGAAAATTATTATTCAGTAATGTATACATTCTCTCATATCAAAAGTTGTCCATTTTTTCAGAGATAGCACAATATGTTTCATTTCTATACTGATTAAAGTTTTCTCATTAATATTGTCAAGGTTGTTTCATTGTAGAATCTTTAATTTCCCATTTATGGCGGAGCATTTCACTGACAACTACTTTGACTAGTTGTGACATGTTTTTAAAGATTTACTGACTGTGGTTGGGGGAGGGAGGAGTTTTCTTGCTATGTTCCGGTTTGGGGTCTTCAACTTGCTATATAACTCAGTTGGTTTCAAATACGTAATCCCCCAGAGTATGCATATTGATTTCTTGGATTACAAATATGTGGCATCACACTCTAAATTCATTATTCTCTTTCTTCTTTTATTCACTTTACATCCTCACCACTGCCCCACTCCTACTCCTTTTCCAGAGTCCCTAACCCCTCCCCACTCCCCTTCTTCTCTAAAAGAGAGAATCCCCTTACCCTGGAACATCACATCTCTGTGGGGCTAGGGCTATGTGCTTCTTCTCCCACTGAGGCCAGAAAAGAGAGCTGAGTTATGGCAAAAGATCCCACAGACAGGCAACAGATTTAGGGATAGCCCCAGCTCTAGTTGTTTGAGACCCACATGCAGACTGAGCTGCATATCTACTATATATGTGCATGGGGTCTAGGACCTGTCTGTTTATGCTCTTTGTTGGTAGTTCAGTCTCTGAGAGTCTCAAAGGGTTCAGGTTAGTTGACCATGTTGGTCTTCCGGTGGAGATCCTACACCCTTCAGAATCCTCAATCCTCCCCCAAACTCTTCCATAAGAGTCCCCAAGCTCTATGCTTGACTATGGACCTCTGCATCTGCTTGAGTCAGCTGCAGAGTACAGCCTCTAAGAGAACAGCCATGAAAGGATCCTGTCTGCAAGCATAACAGAGTACCATTAATAGTGTCACGGATTGGAGCTTGCCCATGAGATGGATCTCTAGTTGGGTCAACTATTGCCTGGCCATTCACTCAGTCTCTGATCCATCCCCTATTCTTGCATTTGTTTTTTTAGACAGAATAAATTTAGAGTCGAAAGTTTTGTGGGTGGGTTGGTGTCCCTATCGCTCCATTCCTACCTGGTTATAGGAGATGGCTTCTTCAGGTTCCATATCCCCAAAGCTATGAGTCACAACTAAGGACACTTCCACTGATTCTTGGAGCTGCCACTATCCATAGGTTTCTGGCACATCCTTGAGGAACTCTGATGTCCCATCCCCGCAGACTGAAGATTTCTGTTCATTCTCATGACGATCTGGCCATCTCCCCTCTCTCTGTAGAGAGTGGAACTGATACTAAAATCTGGTTCCAATTGGTTCTTGATTGTGTCAATTAAGATGATGGAAGTCAATTGCTGGGCGAAGGGAAAGGTGGGACTTCTGGATCCCAGGAGAAAGAGAAGGGACACACGGAGAGAGGAAGTTTCTTTGGACCAAGCTTTGGAACGAGTAAGTCACAACAGCCATGTAAGGTCTTAAGAATCTAGAACCTGCCGCCTCCACCACGGGCAGGAGCTGAGGAGGTTGGCAGGAGCTAGTTTATATGGTTAGGGCAGGATATTCTTTGCACAGCCATTGTGTTATCTGGCTAGTTTTAAAATAATAAAACTGTCTAGTGTTTTCCATCTGTGGAACTAAGGCGGACAGGAGAAAAAAGAGAGCAGCTGGGGCAGTTGTTGGTAGCTCGGAGCTAAACCTGGAGAGGTCAGAGCACTGGCCAATCTCCTGGGAAGGAAGTACCATAGGCTGGAGGAAGCATATCTCGGAGCTAAGCCAAGAGCATGGTCCCAGGGAATGGAGCAAACGTGTTTTTAAAATTACATGCAACATCTACCCACACCTGATCTCGAAATTCCCCCATTCCTTTCCCCATACCATCTCCCACTCACTTCCCTAACTCCATCTGACTCCAACAACAAGTATATTCCCCCTTATATGTTACATTTATGCATTCTTACTTGGGCCTTCCTTCTTGTTTAGATTCTTTGGGTCTGTGGAGTGTAGTTTGGTTATGCTGTAATTTATGAATAATATACTCTTATAATTGAGTACATACTACACAGGTCCTTTGGCTCTGGATTACCTCACTCAGGATATTTTCTAGTTCCAATCATTTGCCCACAGAATTGATGAAGTCTTTGTTTTAATAGCTAAATAGTATTCTATTGTGTAGGTGGCCTACCATTTTTCTTTCTCCATTCTTAAGTTTGGGGACATCTAGATTTTCTTCAAGTTTCTGGCTATTACCAAGGAAGCTACTATGAACATTGTTAGCAACTGTCTTCATGATATAGGGGCCTCTTTTGGGTATATGCCCAAGAGTGGTATAAGTATACCTGGGTCTTGAGCTAAAACTATTCTCAGTTTTCTGAGAAACTATCAAATTGATTTTCAAAGTAGTTGTATCAGTTTGCAACCTCACCATCAAAGCAGGAATGGTCCGCTTCCTCCACATCTTTTCAAGCATGTGCTATAACTTCAGTTTTTGGTCTTAGCCATTTTGAAGGTTGTAAGATGGAATATCAGAGATGTTTTGAATTGCATTTCTCTGATGATTAAGGACTTTGAAGATTTCTTTAAATCTTTCACAGTCATCTGAGATTCCTTGGTTTAGAATTCTCTGTTTAGCTGTATACCCCGTTTTTAAATTGGGTTATTTGGCTTGTTGGTCTCTACCGTCTTGACCTCTTTATGAATTTTGGATATTAGCCCTATGTCAGATGGAGGGTTGATGAAGATCCTTTCCCAATATGTAGACAGCTATTTTGTCCTATTGACAGTGCCCTTTGTCTTACAGAAGCTTTTCAGTTTCATGAGATACCATTTAACAATTGTTTATCTTAGAGCATGAGCCACTGGTGTTCTGTTCATTGTCTTGTGTACCAATGCGTTCAAGGGTATTTCTCACTTTCTCTTCTATGAGATTTAGTGTATCTTGTTTTATATTGAGTTCCTTGATCCCTTTGGACTTGAGCTTTGTGCAGGGTCATAAATATGGATCTATATTCATTTTTCTACATGTAGACATTCAGTTAGACCAGCACCATTTGTTGAAGATGCTTTCTTTTTTTTCTTTGTGTGGCTTTACCTTCTTTGTCAAAAACCAAGCATCCATACATGTGTGAGGTTTTTTTTTTTTTCAGAATCTTTCATTTGATTGCATTAATCAACCTGTCTTTTTCTTACCAATACCGTGCAGTTTTTCTTACTATTACTCTGTAGCACAGCTTGAGATCAGGAATGGTGATACCCCAAGAACTGCCTTTATTGTTCAGGATTGTTTTAGCTCTCCTATATTTTTTGTTTTTCAATAAGAAGTTGAGAATTGCTCTGTTCAGGTGTGAAAAGAATTGTCTTTAAATTTTGATGGGAATTGCATGGAATCTGTAAATTTCTCATGATAAGATGGCCATTTTCACTATGCTATTCCTACAGATCCATGATTATGGAGGATCTTTCTATCTTCTGATATCTTCCTCAATTACTTTCTCCAGTAACTTGAAGTTCTTGTCATATAGGTCTTTTGCTTGCTTGTTTAGACTTACAGAAATATATTTTATATTATTTGTGATTGTTGTAAAGAGTGTTGTTCACATAATTTCATTCTTGGCCCATTTCTCAATTGTATAAAGGAGAGCTAGTGATTTTTTTTTTAGTTAATTTTGTATCCAGCCACATTGCTGAAGATGTTTATCAGCTGTAAAAGTTCTGTGGTAGAAATTTTGGGTTGCTTATGCATGCTATCATGTCATCAGCAAATAGTGATTCTTTATCTTAATACTCTTCTGGATCTTCAAGTACTATATTCTTGTTTTGTCCCTAATTTTAATTGTACTGCTTTAAGTTTCTCTCCATTTAATTTAATGTTGGTTAATGGCTTGTTGTATATGGCTTTTATTTTGTTTAAGTGTATGCCTTATATCACTGATCTTTCTAAGACTTTTAACATAAAGGGGCATTTGATTTATAGAATGGATTTCATTGTGGATTTTTGCATATTGAACCATTACTCCTTCCCTGGGATGAAGTCTATTTGATCATGGTGGATGATGTTTTGATGTTTTCCTGGATTTGTTTTGCAAGTATTGTATTAAGTATTTTTGCACCAATGTTCATAAGAGAAATTGGTTTGAAATCCTCTTTCTTTGCTGAGTTTTTCTGTGGTTTAGGTATCACTGTGGCTTCATAGAATGAGTTTGGCTGTATTCCTTCTGTTTCTAAATTATGGAATAATTTGAGGAGCATTGGCATTAGCTCTTCTTTGTAAGTCTAATAGAATTCTATGCTAAAATCATCTGGCCCTGGCCTTTTTTTAGTTGGTAGACTTTAAACCAATGCTTCTATTTCCTTGGGGTTATAGGGCAGTTTAAATAATTTAACTGATCTTCATGTAACTTTGGTAAGTGGTACGTTTTAGAAAACTTTTCATTAAGATTTTCCAATTTCGTAGATTACAGGCTTTTTAAGTAAGACCTAATGATTCTTTGACTTTCCTCATTGTCTGTTCTGTTGTCTCTCTTTTCATTTCTAATTTTATTATTTGGATACTGTCTCTCTGTTGTTTGGTTAGTTTGACTAAGGGTTTGTCTATCATGTTGATTTACTCAAAGAAGCAGCTCTTGGAATGGTTGATTCTTGAATTGTATTCTTTGGTCCTAACTGATGGACTTCAGCCCTGACTAATTCCTGCCTTGTACTCCTCTTTGGTGTTTTTTTCCCTAGAACTTTCAGGTGTACTTTTAAATTGCTAGTATGAGAGCTTTCTAATTTCTTTATGGGGACTTAGAAGTGTGAACTTTCCACTTAGCACTGCTTTCCTTATATCCCATAAATTTGGGTATGTTGAGTTTTCATTGAATTCTAGAAGCTTTTAATTTCTGGCTTTATTGATCCAGAGATCTTTGAGTAGGGAGTTGTTCAATTTCCATAAGTATGTAGTCTTTCTATTGTTTCTGTTGTTGAATTCCAGCTTTAATGCATGTGGTCTGATAAGAAACAAGGTGTTATTTCAATTTTCTTGTATTTGTTGAGGCTTTCTTTGTTACAGACTATATGGTCAATTTTGGAGAAGGATCCTGGAGTCACAGAGAAGAAGGTATATTCTTTTGTGATTGGCTGAAATATTCTGTACATATGTTAGGTCCATTTGATTCGTGATATCTGTTAGTTTTATTATTTCTTTGTTTAGTTTTTGTCTGGATGATCTGTCAATCGGAGAGAGTAGGGTGTTGAAGTTTCCCATTATTAATGTGTGGGGTTCAATGTGAAATTTAACCTTTAGCAATGTTTCTTTTACAAATGTGGATATAGTCTTGTATTTGGGGCATATTTGCTTATAATTGAGATATCATCTTTTTTGATTATTACTTTCAATGACTTTCTAGCTGCTAGTAGGATGGTCCATTAAATCTTGGTTGTAGCATTCAACCTCTCTTCTGCATCAAAATCCCAAAGTCGTTTTCAGATTCATTTAAAAGGTTCAGAGGCAAGCCTTTCACAGGAAGAGCCCCCTCCCTGGTAGCACTTTCCTTCTTAGTTACTTTTTTATAACTGTGTCAAAACACTGTAACCAAGAAAATATCCAAAAGAATACATTTAATTGGGATTACACTTTCAAAGGGTTAAAGTTTGTGATAGGGAACAAACATACGGAGACAGGAACAGGTGAGGACTGTATCTAGAAGAAGGAAACAGAGGGGACACTGGAAATGACCGTCTTCTGAAACCTAAAATCCTACGATGGTCTCATACTTCTTCAAAAAGTTGCACCTCCTTTTCCTTCCAAAAGAGTTCAACCAAATGGAGAATGACTATTCAAACATTTATGACTATGGGGGAAATTTTCAATCAAACCAATAACACATATAAATCTTTCTGTTTTCACTGAGTTTTTCCTGCCTCTACAGACATTTGGCATAAAAATACCTCTTTTGGTCCCCAGTCTGCTCTCACTTAGACTTTTTCATGTACACTTGCCTTACTATTATGTCCCTATCAATTCAACACGGAAGTAAGAGCAGTGAAGTCCTTCAAACACTTGAAAATGGTCCAGCATTCTATGAATGTGCTATGTGATTATTAAAAATAGACACCTGTGTTCTTGAAATAGTGATTTTGTAAAATGAGTTGGTCAGAGATCAAGGAAAATCATTGGGGCTGGTGGGATGATACTGATAATGTCTCTGCAGACAGCCCTTACCAAATACCTGAAAAGTTATAGAAATCTGTTTACTTATACACAGTGGATTCATTGTTCAAATGATGGTCAAAGAAGACATCTTGTTAGCTGAGGTGATATATGTGACTGAACCCTGTGGCTCTCAGATTAAACAATCTCATGAACTCAAAAAATTTATTTCCAGTGGTTTTCAAAGTTTTTTGTTGTTTGTTCTCGTATATGAAATCCTTTTCTTTCCCTTTAAATTGGTATTATATGTGAAATGTTTATTCTACATGTACATGTGGGCTCCATCTCATGTCACTGCTTAGAGATGGAGGTTAGGAGACAGCACTCAGGAGTCAGTTATCTCCTTCCACTGCATGCATTGCACAGTTCAACTTTAGCTTGTGAGACTGGGTATTAGATGCATTTACCCAATGAATCATCTCTGCAACGCCATAGCTATTTTTCTCCAATTAAAATAACCAAGAATAGACTGATTTCTAGAAGTCAAAATAAGGGAGCTGATGAGATTTCCTTTGTTAAAAAGGATTATTTATGAAAAGTGATGTTCACATATATTAAAGCATTGAAATGATAGAAGAGAATCGGGCTTATTTAGGATTCCAACATTTTTATGCTATTTCAAAGTCTAGTTTGATTCAAGAAATGTCCTTTTAAATTCTTTGCATTGTAAATGGAAGTTGAATATATTTTTAATCCTCTTTCTGAAATTACTGCAAAGATAGAACTTTTCTTCTTTATTAAGGAACTTGTGATAACTCTATACAGGTAAGTGAATGATTTATATTTTTGAAAAATAAAACAACTTTAAGACATTAAATATATATTAATGATTATACCAGAAGATAAGAAGTTCTCTCAAGCTTTTAGATTGGTAGGATTACTATTATAAAATTACCCTTCTACCAAAAGCTATCTACAGGTTACATGTAATACCCATCAAAACATATCAAACACAATTCTTCACAAAATTTTAAAAAATTTTTAACTTCATATGGAACCATAGACTTATATAAAAGACACATATACACAGATACACACAAACACACACAATACCTCAAACAATCATGAATAATAAAAACTATTGGAGGTATCACCCTCACAGACTTCAAACTGTACTATATAACTATATGAATGAAAACAGCATGGTGTTGTCATAAAAAGACACATTGACTAATAGATTTGAACCAAAGAATTAGACATCAGTCCACCCTTCTATGAACACCTGATACCTGACTAAAAGCAAAGAACTCATAATGAGGAAAGGGGATTTTTTCATCTGTGGTACTGATCAAACTGATTCACTGCATGTAAAATAATGTAAATAGGTCCATACTTAATATCCTGCAAAACCTCCACTCAAAGTGAACAAAGGACTTCAACATAAGTCCAGCACACTGAATCTGATAAAAGAGAAAGTAGGGAATAGGCTTGAATTTGGGCTAATATCCAAAATTTATAAACTCAATTCAAGAGACTATGTACCAACAACCCAAATAACCCAATTTAAAAATGGGGTACAAAGATAAACAGAGAATTCTCAACAGTAGAATCTCAAATGACTGAGAAGAACTTAAATAAATGTTCAAAGTTCTTAGTCACCAGGGAATAGCAAATCAAAACAACTCTGAGAATCCATCTTACACCCATCAGAATGTCTAAGATCAAAACACTCAAGCCAGGCAGTGGTGGCACACGCCTTTAATCCCAGTACTTGGGAGGCAGAGGTAGATGGATTTCTGAGTTCGTGGCCAGCCTGGTCTACAGAGTAAGTTCCAGGACAGCCAGGGCTACACAGAGAAACCCTGTCTCGAAAAACAACACAAAACAAAAACAGAAAACAAAAAAACCCCTCAAGAGATAGCACATGCTGGCAAGGATGTGGAGCAAGGTGAACACTCCTTCATTCTTGATGAGAGTGCAAACTTGTATATCAACTTAGAAAATCAGTTTGGTGGTTTCACAGAAAACAGAGAATAGTTCTATCTCAAGACCCAGCTATACTACTCCTAGGCATATATCCAAAACATGCTCTACCATCTCACAAAAAAAAAGTCCCATAGGCAAGCATCAGTTCCTAACACTATTAATGATGATTTCTTATGCTTTCAGACAGGAGCATGTAGTTTCCTGAGAGGCTCCACCCAGGAGCTAACTCAGACAGATACAGGCGCCTATAACCAAACAGTGATGGAGCTTGGGGACTCTTATGGAAGAATAGGAGGCAGGATTGCAGGCCCCAAAGGGGATAGAAATTCCACAGGAAGATCAAAAGAGTTAACTAACCTGGACATTTGGGGTTCTCTCAGAGTCTGAACCACAAACGAAAGAACATACATAGGGCTAGACCTAGGCCTGCCTTGCACATATGTAGGAGATGTGCAGCTTGGTCTTCATATGGGTCTGGAACAACAGGAGTGAGGGCTATCCCAAAAGCTATTGCTGGCACATGGGATATGTTCTCCCAGCTGGGCTTCTTGTCTAAAACCAGTGAGAAGAGAATATGCCTAGACTTGAAGACTTTATGTGCTGGGGTGAGGGTGGGGAACCGGTGGGGGGTATCACCTATTCAGATGAGATGGGGAAGAGAGAATAAGGGAAAGGATTATGGGATGGTTGACTGGACAGGGTGAGTGAGAGGGATGTAAACTGAATAAGTAAAACTTTTAAAACAAAAATCAATAATACATAAATAATCATATTCCCATCACTGCACATTGGCATGTCTGGCCCCATCATAGTAACTGGACTGACCCAGAGAAGAATTTGATGAAACTCAACCTGAAGTATATTCTGGATCAGGACTTTTTACATAAAATAATATATAGAGTTCTCCAGTGGTAAGAAAACCCAATATTCTGGCCAGGTGGTTTTCTTGTCTAATATTTCCACCCCAGTCTCTTTTCCCCATATTCCTTTTTTATATCATACCCAATATCAATATAGAGTTCTGGTTTTCTTATTTTTTACATGGTAGGTGATTTCTTTGTTTTATAAACCTTTCTTTATAACCTCTCTTCTTTCATGGAACATAGTCAGGCCTGGTTTACAGTATCTCTCTGACTTGGCTTTCTGAGAGAAGAGACCATTTTATACAATATGGCTGCACAACCTTACCTTTCTGATTGTAGTCTACTTTAACTGAAACTTTCACCTACCTCTTCCCCTACCTTTTTGTTGTCACTACCATATCCTTTCTATGTAATTTTCCTCATTGATTTTCTACAATAACATTGTATTAATTTCTAGTCCCTCAGTGATTTGCATTTGATTCCCCTTCTCCGTTTTTTTCTTACTTATACCCAACCAAAATACCTTACATATAAGTATAGACAGAATTGAGTATGCCTTATTCTCTAAAACAATTGGTACATAAAGAATGTCTAATGACTGTTTCATAGTCAACAACTACTACATTGTCAAAGAGTCTTACAGATGGATAGTAACTGGTGTTGAAAATACTGATAAGATCTCTGAGGATGGCTGAGGGGAGATCTCAGAGCCCTGCATACAAGCCTGACAATGGAAACTACTGCCTCAACCCCACTAAAACCTTGACTTTCTTTAACACTGAAAACATTCCCAATGAAGGAAGGAAAACTTAACTGAATTAAAGCAACAACAAAACTTCACCACTTATGTGAACACAGATGGGCAAATCCCATTGCTAAAACACAAGAAATCATGCAAAACCAAATCAATTCTCCTTCAATAATTATTAAGCTCATAAAAACCCCAAATAAGAGAAATAAACATAACTCAAGTTAAGAAATCAAAAATGACTGTAATTATGTTCAAAGAATTCATATAATACAAGCACATCTTGTAGTGGTTGGCCTGATGCTGCTTGTAATTCTAATGTAATATTGGCTCCCCAAGACTGGATGCCCTAAAAACGTAGACATAAGTACTAAGTGACACCATTCCCAAATTATTTCTAATTGATAAATAAGGATGCCAACAACCAATAGTTGGGGAGAAGAGGCATCAGTATGGTTTAGGTTTCATGGGGTTGGGGTTAGAGGAGAACCATGAGGGAAGAAGTTGCAGGAAAAGAGAGCAGAAGCCACTATAGGTTAGGAATGCTACCCTGAGGACTGCCCAAATGGACTAAAGAGCAACCAAGATGAAACATAGTAAGTAGTATGTAATAACTCAGGGTTGTTGATAGGAAAGTAGATTCTAACAGCATAGAGGGTGGGCAACTGCCCAGTTCTTGTATTGTTTATGGCTTATTGTAAAGATAAAGGTTGTGTGTTGTTTTTTATCTGGGAACTAACTAATCAAAGGCAGGATAGAAACCCCCAGGTCAGGATTAAGTAATTTCTACACAATATCTTCTAAATTAATCCCAAGAAAACACCGAATGTTGAAAGAAGTAAGGAAATTGATTCAGGCTCTATTAAAATAGAGTTTGATTTTTTAAAAAATAAAAATAAATAAATTGGAGTTTGATTTAAAAGATAGTGATACAGAAAATAATCAAAAGTGAATGATGACAGAAATGAAAATTTCATTAAATTATATATAAAATTCAGTGGAAAGCCTCACAGAATGGATGATGTAGAAAACAGACAATGGAGGCAGGAAGGCAAGACAGAAGAATAGAATAATTTAGTTATAGTTAGTTATCAATTTAAAAAAAAGGGTGGACATGACTTGCAAAGGTTTTTGGGAGATCAGGAACAAAGTCTTTGAGTTTCATCATACAGCAATGAGAAGAATTTCATTCATGTCAAAATCATATAAGATGTTCTCAGTAAAAACAAAAGCAAACTTCCCAAACCTTAGGAAAGAGATGTCCTTGCAAATACAAAACTACAGGAAGAACATCTCATATATAAAAAATCAGAAAATAAACTTCCCATGTCATATTGAAATTAAAACAGACAACACAGAGAACAAAGAAAGTAAACTGAAAGATATAAGGTGGAAGGACCAAGATGTATATCAAGACAGTTCCATCAGCATAATAGCTGAGTTTTCAATGGAAACCATGAAAGCCCAGAGGGCTAAGAAAAATATATTTTATAATTTGAAAATCAAAAACTGCAGAATAAGATTAAGATAACCAACCAAATATTGATCATAATTAAAGAAGGAAAAACTAACCATGATAAGTCAGGCTAAATTATTTTATCCTTGTTACAGAACATACTAGAAAGAATATTTCAAACTGAAGAAAAAGATAAGTACATCCAAAAGGCTAGAGGAAAAAATAAAGGAGACCAAGATAGCTGTTAAGGGCCTGAGAACTAAGAAAATATCAGACAGTAGCCAATAAATAAAGTGACACTAATTAGATAACATTTATTTCAATTTCATTCCAATTATGGAGTAATGGTTCAATATATATAAAAGTATAAGACATAAATGGGCTCTAGGAAGAAATCATGCAACCGATCATTGCATACTTAACAACTGACCATTGAACATTGTACTGGCTAGTTTTGTGTGTCAACTTGACTCAAGCTGGAGTTGTCACAGAGAAAGGAGTTTCAGTTGAGAAAATGCCTCCATGAGATCCAGCTGTAAGGCATTTTCTCAATTAGTGATCAAGGGGGGAGGGCCCCTTGTGAGTGGTACCACCTGTGGCCTGGTAGTCTTGGGTTCTATAAGAAAGCCAGCTGAGCAAGCCAGGAGAAGCAAGCAAGCCAGTAAGCAGTATTCCTCCATGGCCTCTGCATCAGCTCCTGCTTTGACCTGCTTGAGTTCCAGTCCTGACTTCCTTTCATGATGAATAGCAGCATGAAAGTGTAAGCTCAACAAACCCTTTCCTCCCCTACTTGCATCTTGGTCATGATGTTTGTGCAGGAGGAACAACCCTGAATAAGACAAACATGTACCAAAACCTGTAAAAACCACATGTACTTTGCAAGTACAAAGAGTGATATTGGATCAGAACATTCAATAGAGACAGGGAGAAATAAGTGTGTATGGATATAGGATGCATAAAATTTTGCCTTTTGTGCTAATTAAAAACCCATCTAAAACTTTTTAACCCAGAATTTTCCGTGTCTAAAAGACATACGGGGACAAAAATGGAGCAGAGGCTGAAGGAAGGGCCATCCAGAGACCATTTCACCTTTCAATTCTTCCATCTTCAGATACCAAACCCTAACACTATTGCTGAGGTTAAATGTGCTTATAAACAGGAGCCTGGTATGGCTGTCTTCTGAGAGGCTCTGCAGGCACCTAAGACAGAGGCAGATACAGACAAACACTGGACTGAGCCCAGTGACCACAATGGAAGTGTTAGAGGGAGGGCTGAAGGAGCTGAGGGGGATTGCAACCCCATAGGAAGAACAACAGTATCAACTAACCAGAACCCTAAGAGCTCCCAGAGACTAAACCACTAAACAAAGAGTTCACATCAGCCAGTCCATGGCTCCCACTACATATGTAGCAGAGGACTACTTCATCTGGCATCCATGGGAGAGGAGGGGCTTTGGTCATGTAGAGGTTTGATGCCCTAGAAAAGGGGGATGCTAGAGGGGTGATGCAGGAGTGGGTGGGTGGATAGAGGGGTACAATCTTATAGGCAAAGGGGAGGGTGTGGGATGAGGAGTTTGTGGAGGGGTGACCAGGAAGGAGGATAACATTTGAATTGTAAACAAATAAAATGATTACTAAATAAGAATAATAGTAATAAATAACCTCCATACCTATAGAGAAAAACAGTGGATTTAAAAGCCAATGTCAAAAGCTTCCTGGTATTTTCCACAAAGGGAACCTGGGGGTTGTTGAGAGAAGCCACCATCACTCCAAATGAGGTACTAGAGATCACATCCATGCTGTGGTCCCCAAAGGTGTTGAGTAGAGAGACATAGTAGATAATGTGTGCCCAGTACACACCTGCGTTGAACTCCTGAAGCATGCACACTTCCCAAACTCTCAGAAACTGTGTTGCCCTGAGGGTAATCATCTTTGTGCAATGTAAGAACTTAGGATGTTTCTGATTAAGATATAAATATAGATTCACCTAGTTTTGTATATACTAGAACTATGTCACAATTTGTACTCAGTATGCTCACAACAACCTGATTTTACCACTCTAGTGTCATCATAAGAAAATACAACTTACTATCCACCTCATTTCCAGAACCTTCTTGTTTTTGAGTTTGATGGATAGGTGGGAGAATTTTGGGGGGAGTTGATATTTTTCTAAGTACCTCAGCAAAAATTAAAGTTTTAGATGGTGCTGTAAGCTATAATACTTAGTCAAACCAACTACCTTTGCATATAAAAGCTTTAACCTCCTCCCATAGTTCCTAATCTCCACAACTGCAGTTGCATTAAGAATATGTTCTTTCAACACTATATAATTTGTCTCCAAGAATAAACAAGATGACATGGTTAACCCATTTTTTCTCATGTCCACAGTGGGTAGGAATCTTTCTACCAAGGTAGTCTAGGAGCTGCCCATTTTCAAAGAGTTCACAGTGGAGTAACATCACACAACTGTTTATTCTGGCTCTGTAACAATTTAACACTGGGAACATGAGATACCTGGTAAGCACGGGGAGATCTCCTGATAGGGCACAAAGCCCCTGGAAAATATATGCACTGCTTACTCTTTCATGGTAACAGCTCCCTCTTTTTCTATTCTGTGGTTCATATTTTTCAAGAGCACATCTCCATACTGTTGGATGATGAAGAATATTTAGGCACAAAACATAACTTAGTCTGTTGTAAATGTGAAGGTCTGAATTCCAAAATAACAAGACATTGACAAGAATGAATAAATAGTCACATTTAAAGCGGAGTGTATGAGACCTAAAGTGAACAAAGACCATTCTTAGCAATGTATTGCTCCATTGAACTTCTCTTTGAAGAACATATTACTTCTATCCGTCCTCAGATACAATTTTTTTACATTTACAATTAAACTCCCCTGATTTTCTTACCACCTTCAGTTTTCTACTAGCGAAGGTTGGCATCAGCAATACTCAAATTCTTTTCCGATCTTCACTCTTGGATCTTGTGACACCTTTTTTTTTCATAAATCCACTTGGATCAAGAGGCTACAACACTAAGAAAAGCAGATTTTTCTGTTCCATGGGATTGGTTATCTTCATAGTTGTAAAACGTGTTTAACATCACCCTTCTGGTCTGCGCCTCCACCTGCACACATGGGTGGTTGGTGAACCTTTTCCCCCACACCTACCCAACAGCTTGCCTGTCTCCCAGAAGGTATACCATAACCAGGGACACATGAGGGCTGCTCTAACGAGGGACACAGGAGACCTGCTCAAACCAGAGACAGCACTGCCTGTCTCCAAGGAGGCCTGTTCTAACACAAATCTGACAGCTTTACCTGTCCCTCAGGAGGCCTGCTCTAATCCAAGACACCCTGGCCAGTTAATACCAGAGATAACCAGACCCAGAAAGGCAAGCACAAGAACATAAGCAACAGAAGACAATGTAATTTGACACCATCAGAACCAAGTTCTCCTACCACAGCAAGCCCTAGTTACCCTAACACACATGAAGAGCAGGATTCTGACCTAAAGTCTTATCTCATGAAGATGATAGAGGACTTTAAAGAGGATATAAATAACACCCTTAAAGATACACAGGAAAACACCGGTAAACAACAGGTAGAAGCCCTGAAAGAGGAAACGAATAAATCCATTAAAGAAATACAGGAAAATACAAAACAACAGGTGAAGGAATTGAACAAAAGAGTCCAAGAACTGAAAGAAAAATAGAAACAATAAAGAAATCACAAATGGAGGCATCTATGGAGATGGAAAACCTAGGAAAGAGAACAGGAACTATAGATGCAAGCATCACCAGCAGAATACAAGAGATGGAAGAGAGAATCTCAGGCATAGAATATACCATAGAAGATGTTGATACATTGGCCAAAGAATGTGCAAAATGTAAAAAGTTCCTAACCCAAAATATCCAGGAACTTTGGGACACAATAAAAAAAACCAAACCTAACAATAATAGGACTGGAAGAGGGTAAGGATTTCCATTTCAAAGGGCCAGAAAACATCTTCAACAAAATCATAGAAGAAAACTTCCCTAACCAAAGAAAGAGATGGCTACTGTCTTATTTAGGGATTTATTGGTGTGAACAGCATACACTAAGGGAACTCTTATAAGGACAGCATTTGCAGGTTCAGAGATTCAGTCCAGTATCATCAAGGTGGGAACATGCAGCATCCAGGCAGGCATGATACAGGAGGAGCTGAGAGGTCCACATCTTCATCTGCAGGCCTCTAAGAGAAGAGTGACTTCCAGGCAGCTAGGACCAGAGTATTAAAGCCAATGCCCACAGTGACACATCTACTCCAACAAGGCCACATCTCCTAATAGAGCCATTTCTGGCCCAAGCATATACAAACCATCACATCCATAAATGTACAAGAAGCCTACAGAACACCAAATATATTGAACCACAAAAGAAAATCTTCCCATCACATAATAATCAAAACATAAGTGCACAAAACAAAAAAAGATTACAATCAGTAAGGAAAAAGGCCAAGTAACATACAAAGGCAGACCTAACAGAATTATACCAGACTTCTCAACAGAGACTCTAAAAGCCAGAAGATCCCGGATAGATATCACACAGACCCTAAGAGACCACAAATGACAGCCCAGACTACTATACCCAGCAAAACTCTCAATGAACATAGATGGAGAAAACAAGATATTCCATGACAAAACCAACTTTAAACAATATCTTTCTACTAATCCATTCATAGAATACTAGAAGGAAAACTCCAACTCAAAGTGGGTAACTACACCCAAGAAAACACAAGAAATTAATCATCTCACAACAAACCCAACAGAAGAGAATCACAACACACACACACACATACACACACACACACACACATATGCGCGAACACACATACACACACATATACACACGCACACAATACCACCTTCAACAACAAAAATAACAGGAATTATCTATTATTGGTCAATAATATCTCTCAACATCAATAGACTCAATTCCCCAGTAAAGAGACAAAGACCAGCAGACCAGATATGTAAACAGGATCCATCAGTCCCCTCTATACAAGAAACATACCTTGAAAACAAATACAGACACTATCCCAGAGTAAAGGGCTAGAAAACAGTTTTCTGAGAAATAAGTCAAAGTAGCCATTTTAATACCCAATAAAATAAACTTTCAACCAAAAGAAATTGAAACCAATGGGAAAGGACACTTTATACTTATCAAAGGAAAACATCCACCAAGATAAAATCTCCACTCTGAATATCTATGTCCCAAATGCATGGGCACCCACATTCATATAAAAAACTTTACTAAAGCTCAAAACACACATTGAACCTCACACAATAATAGTGAGAGATTTCAACACCCCATTCTTGCCAACAGACAGGTCATTGAAACAGAAACTAAACAGACACACAGTGAAACTAACAGAAGTTATGAAGCAAATGGATTTAACAGGTATCTATAGCACATTTTGCCCCCAAAAGAAAAGAATATACCTTCTTCTCAGCACCTCATGTAACCTTCTCAAAAACTGACCATAGAATCATACATAAAACAAGCCTCAACAGATACAAGAAGATTGAATTAATCCCATGCATTCTATTAGATCACCACTGACTAAAGCTAGACTTCAATAACAACAAAAACAACAGAAAACCTACATACTCATGAAAATTAAACCACTTTCTAGTAAATGATAACTTGGTCAAGGAAGAAAGGGGGGAAGAATTTAAAGAATTTCTGAGATTCAATGAAAATTAAGGCACACTATACTCAAACTTGTGGGACACTTTAAAAGCAGTGTTAAGAGGAAAATTCATAGCACTAAATGCCTTCATACAGAAATTAGAGAGATCCTATACTAGCAACTTAACAGCACAACTAGAACAGAAAGAAGTAAATGCACCCAAGAGGAGTAGATGGCAGGAAATAACCACACCTGAAAGCATTAGAACCAAAAGAAGAAAATATACACATGAGGAGTAGAAGGGAGGAAATAGTCAAACTCAGGGCTGAAATCAACCAATTAGAAACAAAGACCAAAGTGTGGGTGCTTCGGTCCTTCTTAGAAAAGGGAAGAAAATATTTACAGGAGCAAATATGGAGACAAAATGTAGAGCAGAGAGTGGAGGAAAAGCCATCCAGAGACTGTCCCACCTTGGGATACAGTCACCAAACCCAGACACTATTGTGGATTGCAAGATTTGCTTGCTGAAAGGAGCCTGATACAGCTGTGTCCTGAGAGGCCCTGCCAGAGCCCTACAAATAGAGGTGGATGCTCACAGCTAACCATTGGTCTGAGTGCAGGGTCCCCAATGGAGGAGTTAGAGAAAGGATGGAAGGAGCTGAAGAGGTTTGCAACCCCATAGGAAGAACAACACCAACTGGCCAGATGCCCCAGAGCTCCCAGGGACTAAGCCACCAACCAAGGGATACACATGGC
>CM052721.1:14062861-14077541 GCA_028551405.1 Uromys caudimaculatus
TCTGTATAGAAATGAGGCCAATCGGCTCACAAAACGAACCATTGAAGCCCCTTGTCTGGATAGAACAATGGCGCAGGCATCAGTGAAAGGCATTGTTATCATTCTTTCAGGTACCCTCTGTCTTAGGTCGTCCCATCTTGTCATCGCCTTACCCATCCCTGGGTGGTCCTGTCTTTCTCAGGACCCCCTGTCTTAGGTCGGTCAATGCAATTGGGAAGTTGTCCGTCTTTGAGGAATACCTCTCAACAATCCTTTATATGACTGACTGTGAGCCCTTTAAGGTACTCACACCAAGGCCTGGGAATGAGTCCCTTGTCTTATGGGGGGAGACAGCTGTTGGAATATTAATCTGAGTTTCCAGGTCAAGAAATTGGAAGCCAGGCGAGCAATATTCCTACAAAAGGTCCTAATTAACCCTAGATTATCTAAATTATAGACTCCATCATGGAGAAGCTCTATAGCTTGTGGAGGGTGTGTCACTAGACTATGGGATCATATTAATTCCTTCATGGGCTAGTATACATCATAAATCCATTAAAGGGAGGCCTCAGGAGTGATGTTGGGCCTCCTCCCAAAAATCCAATGACACAGATACCAAGGGGTCCTCAGCTCCTTGGCCAGTGAAGAGAACCGGAGGCGTTCCGACTCAGAAGGTGGGTCTTCATCAGAGTCATAAAGTCTCAGTCGGTGGTAATGTACTGAGACAGGTTTCTGTAGGGCCGAATCAATCTGTGACTTAACAAAACTGGTTAATCTATTAAAAGCCCAGGGGCCGAAGGAAAGAAGAAGTAAAATACCAACAAGGGGTCCCAGAAGGCTTGGAAGGAGGGTGCTAAGCCATGGAGAAGTGGAGAACCAATTTTGATACCAAGATTTTTGTTGTTCTCTCTCCTTTTTTCTTTTTTCGAGGCTTTCTTTTACTTTTTGTAAGCTATTTTCAACTAACCCTAGCTTATCTGAATAGAAACAGCATTCTTCTTTCAGGGCTGCACATAATCCCCCCTGTTGTAAAAACAATAAATCAAGTCCCCGTCTATTTTGAAGGACAACTTCAGCCAGGGAGGCAACAGAATCTTTAAGATTCTCTAATGCAGATTGTAACTCTTGAATATCTGCATCGATGGTAGCACTAAGTTGAGCATAATGTAGGCTGGAGGTGACCAAGGAGGCTATACCAGTACCAGTCCCCACAGCGCCAAGACCAAGTATAACAGCCATGGTGACTGCTGAAAGAGGCTCTCTTTTATGTCTATGTAAATCAGTAGATGTGCCTCGTTCCCAAAATTTTAAAAACTCCTCAGGGGGATGAAGAATAAGATGAGGGAAGAGGGAGACTTGAACACAATAATCATGCTTCTGTAAAAACGCTGATGTAATAATATATGTTGTAAGTCCTGTGGAGCAGGTGAAATAAGAATTATTTTTCCAATCCTGCGCTTCCTGGGGTGGCCCGGTAGATGGCGCTGAGCCATGAGATTGCGTTCCACCATTTGCCCCGAGTGGAAGGCAAGAGGGTTGTTGATAGGGGCCCGAGGCAGACCCCTCATCCCGTTTCCCAATGGGAATGGGAGAGGGTGCCCTTCAGCATCATGTGTGGCACGGCAAGAGCTTGCCCAATGCTGTCCGTTTCTGCAGCGGGGGCATGAAGAAGGGATCGGAGAATTGCCAACCTTGGGAGAAGCCTGTGAGACAGGTGTAGCATTTGGGCCAGTACTTACATTTTGGAAAGGACACTGTCTGGCAAAATGTCCCAATTGACCACATTTAAAACATATTCTTTGGACATTTTTAATGGGTAAGGGACGGCGAACATTTGGGCCGGAGGGCATAATAGTTTGGGGCATAATATTTTGATGTTGGGTAGGTGAAACAAAAGGCAAAACTTTCTCAAAAGCAGCTCCTACGGCAACCTCCATGGCCTCTTATGTATGGTGGGATCAACCTCCTTAAAAATTTTAATCATCTCATCAAGACTCTTATCTTTGGCCTTCCCGCGCAATGCAGCACGGCAGGCATTGTTTGCATTCTCATAAGCCAATTGTTTTACTATCTTGTCCTCAGTGGCAGAATGTCCCAAGGTACGTTCCGCCGTCTCAAGAAGCCTCCCAACAAATTCTGAAAAATCCTCATTAGTGTCTTGGGTAATCTTAATAAGGGGTGTAAAGGCTGTCCCCGAAGAGGGAAGATTACACCAAGCTCCCATAGCAGCCTGCCGAGTCTGGCTCAATAGCGCAGCCGGGAAGCGGGCTTGTTTTTCCTCTGAGGAGTATAAGCCTCGACCTGCCAGTTTGTCAAATGTCCATGAAATTGTTCGAGGATCTTTTTTATTTAATTCAGCAAGTTGATGGCAACGATCAGAGAAATCAGCCTTCCAATCGAGAAATTGTCCCCTCGAAAGGACCGCTTGGGCCACTTGAAGCCATTCTTTTGGTAACAGAAGGCCTCTTTGTGAAAGTGAATCAAGAACACTTAAAGTAAAGGGTGTATTGGGGCCATAAGCCTTTACAGCAGAATGAAATTCCTTAAGGGTTTTAAAGCTAATTTTTTTATGCTCTCGATCATCAAAAGTTTCTTTAATACCACGGGAGGGTTCAGGGCCGGGACTATCTGAATCTTCTTCCATTGGGGGGTTATCTTCGTCTGACTCAGGGAGAGGAGGGAAATCACAAGAGTCAGGCTGTTGTTTGTTTTGTCCCATGGCCCGTGTAATAACTGGAAAGGCAAGGACATTTGAGGGCTTAGACTTTTTCAAACTCTTAATCTTTAACGAAACAGTTTGAAGTTCCTGTTGTAATTTCAAAACCTCTTTTGCCTCCGCAAGTTGGCGAGTCAAGCGTTTGCATTCTGAGGAGTAAGAATCCTCCGCGAAAACAGGTGCCATAGGTATTAAAGTAGGTCCGCAAATTTGCGAGGGATCAATTGGCTCATAAGGAGGAGCAGGAAATTTGGAATTTAAATGCGGTGGCCAGTCAGGATTACGGTATTTGGCCACCTCCTCCTCCAAAGAAGCCTCACTTCCCGGATCAAGAGACTCCCTCCCCCTTTTGCTTTCGCTTTGTCTTAAAAGAACCGGGTAATTGAGGGAATCTTTGGACGAATTTAAGTCATCTTTTGGGGAGCTATCTCTCAGGGCACCTTAAAGAAGGGTAGAGCTTCTTAAGAGACATAGCGGAGGGAGGGGGTTTATCTATACCTGAGGCATTCGCCGCTTCATCGCCCATTTCAATTACAATAGAAGGGCTAGAAGCTAGCGAGGCGGCTGAAGCTGACCGAGATAGGGGCTGTAAACAGAACTCTGCCACTGAGAGAAGCTGTCTTTTCAAACAATCTTTGTCAGCTCCTTCGACAATATCTCTGATAAGTCCCCAATAGGAGAATACACTGTCGGAAACTGCATTCCGACCCTCTAATTTTAATTTCTCATTGAGGTCTCGACTGACCCTTTGCCATTTCCCTGGGTGAATTTTGGGACCATTCACGATAAACCAGGGACAAGTTTCATCAATAAAACAAAAGAAATTAACAAGATCCTTTTTCTTAACCCTAATTCCTTTCTCTCTCAGGGAGCCTTTCAAATCCTTAATAAAGGCTATTTCTTTGGATAATTTTTGACCCATCTCTGAATAGACGGACTTACTCACCAGGGGACGACGCTCCTCGTGGGTCACGGGGGAGCCGCCTAAAAACTTCTCTTCATCAGAAAGTTGGGGCTGCGCAGCTGTCACTCTGGGGTCCGCTTCTGGGACTCTTCGGCATCCGTCTATGACAGGAAGGGGTCAGATCCTCGGGTCCCTGTTAGGGCGCCACCTGCCCCGACCCGCGGGACTAGTTATTGAAGGGATACCCGAGGAGACCCCAAGTCCTGTGGGAGAGAAGGGTGAGAGAGAAGAACGAGACCAAGCAAGCTCTTTGTCAAGGTCTTATTTTATTTTCAAAACTCATCTACTTTAATACATTACTCAAAAAAGGGGAAAACTCAAAGGCGGGGAGAAACAGGGGGTGTGAGGTGATGGGGAGGGGGTGGGCTCAGCCAACGGTCACAGTGACCCAGATATTCTTTCACAAAAACAGGGTGTCCTTGTGGTCTTTGTGGTTTCATATTCAGCTCTCGGAATAGTCATAATATTTTCTAGTTCCTTGAACTGTATAGTCTAAACTGTGTGGTCTATTTTCCAGTTCTTCTTGGCTTCATTTTCTCATGACCTATAGAGATCTCAGCATCTGGGGGGTGGTGTCTCCCAACAAAAATTGTCCTGTCTGCTCTAGTATCAATAAGACATTTGAATGATGTATTATCTATGGTTAATTTTGGATGGGAGCCTTCTGAAATGCTGGGCACCCACAACACTTCTATGGGAATATCTGTCCCTCTTACTGTAGGGGCTGAGAGCTGCACCGTCTGAAGTTTAAAGGCTTTAGTGGCTTACCATTCTTATTATATGCAGCAGTAGTGTTTCCTCCAGTGGAAACCTTTTGTGCAGCAGGGACAGATATACTTAGGGGGATTAGAGGCTGTTATGGGAGGAGAGTTCTGTGGGCATTCATTCCTCCAATGCCCTGCCTCTCCACAATTGAAGCAGATTCCTTCTGTTTTTACTGCCGCTACAAATGCCTGAGCCACAGATGTAATTTGGTGTGACACCGTCCCTATATCTCGAGTAGCCACAATCCACCTATCATGATGCTCCTCCCAGAGACCCTGGCAAGCCAGTGTGGATTCAGAAGTCATGCCTTACTGTACAATGATTTTAAGAAGGAGATCTCTGACTGTGGGATTGGGAATTTTTCTATCTAGGCTCATTTTAGTTCAAAGAATAAAATCAGATAGACGTTCTCCCAATTTTTGATGGAGCGAGAGCAGGGAGGAGGCAGGATCTTGTGACCCTGAGTGCGGGGTGAGCCTATCGCAAGCTTGGGTTGCACAGAAATGGACCTGTTCATAGTATTCTACTGGCTGAGTTGCCAGCTGCCCAGTAGAAAATCCTTTCTGGCGAAAGAGTTCATTAAAACCCCATGGGGTGTCGCCTCTGTCCCGGTTGGCCTGCGTGCTGGGAGCCTTCCTCGGGGATCTCTGGCCTGGCCAAATTTGAGAGTTCAGGCAAAGGGGAGAGTGCAGGCAGGGACAGAGTCTCCTCCACCTCCGTCTCCACAATTGCCACCTCTGTTGCTCCAAGATGCTGCACCCATCACCCTGCAATGAATCGGGCCTGGGCTGAGTCCACAAGAGGCCAACTAGCCAGTGAAGAGTGTGGGAAGCTTCTGGTGACGTTCGGGACAGCATACCTCTACCCAAGCAGCAGTGTTACAGTACTTATGATAGAAACTCTCGAATGACAGAGTAGTTCTCATACCTTTATTCCTTCTGGCTGGGGATCTCTCCTATACAGGTTGGGACTGTCTGATATACTGTTTGGGATGGGTCAGGGGTTTGACAACAGGTACTTCCCATTGGCTTGGTCTGAGAGCTTAAGGGCACCTTATTTGCATTTGGGAGGGCTTGGTGTTGCTCCTACGTGACAAATCTCACATGACAGGCCTCTCTGCAGGGGGTTGTGGAGGCTGTAGCTGTTTTACAAGAGCCTTCCAGGAGCATTGGCCAAAATGTTTTCTGGTCCCTTGCAAACTGTTCCACTGGGTCTCCCAGAGATTTAAGCCTGTGCTCAACCAGGTTCCAGACTGCCTGCCACAGGCTACTGCCCCACAGTGGGGGTACAGTCATGAGCATCCATGTCTCAGAGTCAAAAGATCTTTTAATAATTGAAATGACATTAAATGACGTATTCTGTGGGCCTTTGGCACCTTTAAAGATCATCTATCTATATATAGCATAACTGAATTGTAAAACATTGATCATTCTAAGCTACTGCTTTAATAATCTTGAAAACTCTTTATTGTAACTAACTAAATTAGAATCTCATAGGACCATGAATTTCACTATTAGCTTACATTACTTAATATCTTAAAACAGTTATTTAAACAATTAAAAGGACTGGATCTAAGCCTTGTTTCTTAAATGAATTGCATAAGCACAATGCCTATCTAATAGTAACAAATCAATTTTACATTTTGGGTCAATATATAAATATTTATACCAATGAAAACCTTAAATCTGTATCAATATATAAATTCAGTGCCAATAACTTCAATTATGCATCAAGATATAAAGATTTCTACCAATGTTAGATTATGACCATAAAATGCTTTAAGAGTAAATTTAATAATCCACCATCATATACCTAGTTTTTTATAATATTACTATCTCACCCTTTTACCTTTTAACCCCATTCCCTTTACCTAAAAATGAAAGAAGGATATAAAATAGAAAATGAAAGATAGAAAGTCCTGAGTCTAACCTTTCTATTTACTTTCTTCACTTTTCAAAATTGTAATGATTTCCAAATTAAAATTTCTAAATTAAAATTAAAATAACAGCATATCTATAATTCATAAAATAACCAAAACCAGACACCCAACCTTAAGGGATTGGGTCAATGATTTTCATTGACTGCTTCCTGCTAAATTGGTGAGAATAGTTCCTTTTTATTTGTAAGGGGTGGGGAGGGGAAAGAAATCTAGAAAAAAAAAAAAGGTTAGACTTAAGAAAGCTACCTGTAGATTCTTTGTCCAGTTCTTTTTGTTTCTATTTGGATGATTTCAACCCTGAATTTGATTAATTCCTGCCTTCTACTCCTCTTGAGTGTATTAGCTTCTTTTTGTTCTAGAGCTTTCAAGTGTGCTGTTAAGCTTCTAGTGTATGTTCTCTCCAGTTTCTTTTTAGAGGCACTCAGAGCTATGAGTTTTCCTCTTAATACTGCTTTTTTGTGTCTCATAAGTCTGGGTCTGTTGTACTTCCATTTTCATTAAATTCTAGGAAGACTTTAATTTCTTTCTTTATTTCTTCCTTGACCAAGTTATCATTGAGTAGGGCATTGTTCAGCTTCCATGTATATGTGGGCTTTCTGTTGTTGTTGTTGTTGTTGTTGTTGTTGTTGCCATTGAAGACCAGCCTTAATCCGTAGTGATCTGATAGGAGGCATGGGATAATTTCAATCTTCTTACATCTGTTGAGGTTTGTTTTGTGACCAATTATATGGTCAATTTTGGAAAAGGTACCATGAGGTACTGAGAAGAAGTTATATTCTTTTGATTAGGACCCAGCTGTACCACTCCTGGGCATATACCCAGAAGACACTCCAACATGTAATAAGGACACATGCTCCACTATGTTCATAGCAGCCATATTTATAATAGCCAGAAGCTGGAAACAACACAGATGTCCCTCATCAGAAGAATGGATACAGAAAATGTGGTACATTTACACAATGGAATGCTCTGAGCTATTAAAAACAATGATTTCATGAAATTCACAGGCAAATGGATGGAACCTGAAAATATCATCCTGAGTGAGGTCACTTACTTGTCGGGAACCAACAGGCTTTGGCCTAACTGGTAGGCCTGAGTCTTAGTCTCCTGGACCCAGTGCCTCAGGTTCCTCAGAAATCAGGTGACCAGATTAAGGGAGAGGTTTTAGAGACATTCTCTTTGTCCCCACCTGCAGATTAAGGGAGAGGTTTTAGAGACATTCAGTTTGTTCCCACCTGTGGATTATGGGAGGTCTTGTGATGTTCTGTCTTTGTAACAATACGTGACATCTGGCACGAATGTTGACCTTCTGTAAACTTCCTGCCCCTGCCCCTTTCCTTCCTAAATGCTTATATACGGACTTAGAATAAAGGCTGATTGGAGCTTGATCTGGGTTTTCATCTTGCTCCCAGATATTTCTTGTTTCCTGTCACCTTTGCATTATGTGCACCCCCTCCTCAGCAACTGAGTGTCCTGCAGGCAGGACCCTTTGGTCCCTGGTCGACAGTCCCACCCGGGAGGGGCTTCAGGGAGGGATGGGACAGTTAGATCTTTGCAGTTGGTGCCTAGACGTGGGGCTGAGGAACCGGATCGTGCACACCGCTGGAAGTCTAAAATCTAGATGATGCTAAAATCTAGAGAAGTGAAGGTAATTCTCATAGGTGCTTTTAGTCTTTGGACCCTGACTAGAGATAGTTTACACCCTAAATATGTGAGAATGGATTTGATAAGAGCAAACCTCCCCGACTATCCAGGGAAGGAAAAATGAATGTATGCTGATTCAGAACTCTCCTAGGGACAGAAAGAGGTCTGGAGATGTCCTAACTTCTTTCTGGCCCCTACAGGAAGAATGCTCTCCTAGGGACAGAAGGAGTTCGGGAGACGTCCTGGCTTCTCTGGCTCCTACAGGAGGAATACTTAGTTATACTCCTGGGTCTTTTAGGTAGGATATCTGATTTGGGACATCTAATTCTCCTGTCTGTCTGTTGTATGATCTTGGTGCATCAATCTGTCCATGTCTCAAAACTGACTGTTTTATGTTAAGTCTGTGTCCTTGTGTCGTATGAATGGATGTTGTCCTGTGTTTTATGTTGAAAAGAAAGAAAAAATGGTTAAAACTTTACCCGATAGCTATTTATCGCTTGATTTAGCTTAACTTGTTTTAAAAAGCAGTCTTACTTGGCTGCACCTGTGGCTGGGGGTGGCTAGAAAAGCACTGCCAAGGGCTTAATTATCTGCACAAGCCACTGTTAAAGGGGCCAGCAGCTTCTCGGCTTCTATGGCAAGGGAGCTAACAGCTGTTTCTCCTAGAAAATTTTCTCTGATTATTGGGTTCAACAAGTAACAAGGTGCTTCACTCTTAAAATTACAACTAGAAAGAGTTAAATTTTGTTTGATCTAAATGAGTAAATGTGTAGTTATTTCATTTTTGCTTCTAATTGGTTCTAAAAGTATAAAAATATTCTACATGCCTTGGTTATTGAGTATTGGGTTATAAATTATTAGGTATGATTAAAAATTTGTAACCTTGGTAACAGAAAGTGGGCTTAAAACTGGTAACTCAGGGTTGGAATCATTCTAGATAGCAACACGTGGCATGAGCCAACCCAGGGGAACAGGTCTCTAAAGATAAACTTAAATTGGGTAGTATTTTATGTCATTCTTATCCTAGAAACCAGACTTATAAAAGATAGGATTTAGGGCAGTGTCTCTTTGAGGTGTTAAGAGGCCACACTGTCCTGTGTTCATGTGCAGGAACTGGCAGCCAAACCTTGTAGCATGGGGTTGAATCAATTGGTGACTTTGGAGAGACTAGATTGTTTGTTGGAGATTGAGTTTTTCCAAAGTTATGGCTGTGTTCTGATGTTACAAGAGAAACTTAAAGATTATAATTAAACCGCCAGTGTTGTGGCCATCCTAGCTGCTCTAGGCACATGTCCTTAGTTGATGTTAAAATCATGCAGGTTTCTTCAAGATACACAGGACTTTTTATTTCTCCATTTAAAAACAAAAACAAAACACGTCTTGGTGCCTTATGGAGTTACCTTTTCATTTTATTTATTTCTATTTGTACTTCTTTTAGTGCACTCACATATGTATGTTGTGGAGATTCTTTTGGGGCTGCTTGCTTGGCAAGAACCTGATATTTTGACCAAGGACAAAGAAACAGGCTTTGGGCAAGAATCTGACATTAGGCCAAGGACAAGGAAGTAAGCTCTGGAAGGAATCTAATTTCAGGCTAAAACAGGGAAGTAAGCTGAGGCAGAAAGCTATCTTAGGCAAGAATGAGGAAGTAAGTTCAGGTAGGAATATTAATCTTAGGATAGAACAAAGAAGTAGGCTGCAGGCATGAAAATGACTGGGCTAGGACTGGGAGGTAGGCTCAGATATTTTGGTCATCCTGATAAGCCTTTAGAAACAGTGATCATGGGAATGATCACAGGACCTTGTTTACTGCCTTGTTTGTTCCTTGTTTATTGTATTGTTTGTTCCTCAACCAGAACTAAGGAACAGGTCGGTATGGATAATCAAGTCATGCCCCAGGGGTCTGACCTTGGTGCAGGAAGAGTAAATCCTTGGGCCTGATATCAGGAAATAGACCCAATTAAGAAACGTTTGCATTTGAATTGGTGCAAAACTAAGCAGCTGCATTCCTTTTGGGCTTGATCTTTCCTAGGGGAGGAAGGGTCAGCCTCAGATCCCAAGACACTCACAGCAGGCCGCTTATCCAGGTGTTATAAATAATTATGGCTGCTTTCCCTATGGCATTGACAAAAGACTTGCTTAACATGTTTGGTTCCTCTGTGTACTGAGTTCAATCACTAATAAGAAACGTAACCTTAAATTGATAATTGAAGAAAGTTTTGAAGGATTAATAGACATTGGAGCTGATGTACTCACTCACCTCCAAGGGATTGGCTATTCCATTAATCCAAAACAAAGTTCAAATTTAAATTTTATAAAAGTTTAATGAGGCGATAGAACTCATGAAGGCATTAGAACCTGGCTTGCCGACTAACTACCATTCCAGGAGATGCATATAGAATTATTATAGATTTGGAAGATTGTTTTTATACTGTCCCTTTACATTCTGTTGATTATAAAGAGTTTGCTTTTAGTGAGTTTGTAATTTTGAAGAGCCCATGAAGTGATATTGAAAGATCCCCGAGCTGGGGAGACCCTCGCTCAAGTCTCGGGATGGCGCGACCCCCCAAGAACTCATGAAAGACCGTCCTTGCTGCAATCACACGAGGTTTAATTCGGGGGCGGTGAGAAGGACCAGTGCACTGGGGTCGAACCCGTAACCTACGCAGAGGCAGAGGGGTTCGGCCCCCAGTAGCTGAAGTCAGGGGTATTTAAAAGAAGAAAAAACCCCAAGGCAAGGAAGGAATCACAACTCAGGAAAAGGATAGAACTTTCACAAAGCAAGGGGTGGGGAACAGAAAGAATTTGCATTATGAGGAAGTAAGGATTGTTTTAAGCTATTCACAGGTTAGTTGCACAAACATTTCTAGTTCCTGAAACATTTTGCCTCTTGCCCTGAGGCCAGGTCAAAGTCACCCGTTTCTTAGGAGAAAGAATGTCGTTGGGTGGGATTTTTGCCCGGGCATGTAGTTTCTAATCTTGGCTCTAAGTTCACTAGGGGCTTTTGCCTTCCTCATAAAAGGGTCAGGTCTTACAATATCATTGGGAAGTTTTGCCTCAAAGAATGGCTAAAAGCCTCACATTATTTAAAAATTTTTCTGCTTCAATACAAGATACTAGAACTTTAAATGTTTCATTGTATATTGTTCATTATGGAGGGTATTTTATTGGCTGATTTTCTCTGAAGAAGTTTTACTACAAGCCTGTGCTCTTGTACAACAAGCTTTAAAATTTTAGAGTAGTTATTGTTCCAGACAAGATTCAAAGGCAGTATCTTATTCAATATTTGGGGCTTCAGTTATATCCTAAACAAACTGTGGCACAGAAAATTTAAGTATTTTCAAAGTTGTTAGGAGATGTTGATTGACTAAGACCTTACCTCAAGCTTACTACAGGAGAACTTAAACTTCTGTTTGATAACAAGAGGTGTGCAAAGTCTAATTCCCCTGTACACTTAACTGATGAGAGACAAATAGCTTTGCAGATAGTAGAAGAAGCTATTGTTCAACAACAGATACATTATATAAAAAGTAGATCAATTGCTGGCTATTTTGTGTTATTGCAAATCATGTGCCCCCAGCAGTTCTTTGGCAAAAGGGACCAATAATATGGATTCATCTTTCCTCATCTCCAAGTAAAGTTTGAACACCCTATGAAGGAGTTGCTGTGCTAATATAGAATTGTAGGATAGAATCATAAAAGTATTTTGGGAAAGAGCCTGATAATTATTTATTCCTTATTCCTAACAATAATTGGTTATTACAAAACATTGATATTTGGCCTATTGTATGCTCAGACGTTTCAGGGAAAATTGATAACCATTATCTAAAAGATAAGTTGTTGCAATTTGCCTCTATGCATGCTTTTGTATTTCCTGTAAATTTATGCATGCAGCCCATAGGAAATGTATTTACTGTATTTACAGATGGCTCATCTATGGGGAGGCAGCATATGTGATTGGAACACATGTTCATTTTCTTGAGTTTCCCTCTGCTTCAGCACAAGTAACTGAACTACATGCTGTAGCCGTTGTTTTTGAAATGCCAAAAAATCAACCTTTTTATTTATGATAGCCAAAATATAGCTCATGGTTTACACAATTACTTGAAATTGTTCTTTTTTTAGATACTGCTAATACTCAAATTTTGCAATTATTTATACTAATACAGTGCAATTTAGAGAATGTATAGTTCCTTATTTTGTGGCACATTTAAGAGCCTATATTAGATTGCCCGGACCCTTTAATGAGGGCAATGCCACAGCAGATTTGTATACCAAGAGTGTTATAGGTCTTACACAGGAACAGTTGGCCACACAATCTCACTCTTTATATCATCAAAATAGTAATATCTTGAGATAATAATTCGGTATTTTTAGATAATGTACATGTCAAATTATAAAAGACTTGTCCTGAATGTCCTCAGTCCCTACCTGTACCACATAATGGTGTTAATCCTTGAGGACTTATACCTAATCAGTTATTGCAAATGGATTTTATTCATATTTCTGATTCTGGAAAAATAAAAAACGTACATGTGACTATTGACACCTTTTCTAGCCTTCTATTTATGACTGCTTTAGCAGGAGAGGCAACTAAAAATATAATTAGTCATTGCCTGCATTGTTTTTCTATCAGATTAAAACAGATAATGGAACTGGCTATTACAGTAATGCATTTGAGACTTTCTGTCAACAATTTAATATTTCCATATTATTTGGTTTCTTTGTAATTCTCAAGGAGAAGGTATTGTGGAACTTAAAAATAATATCTTCATAAGGTTAAAAAGGGGGGAGTTATATCCCTGAACACCACAGAATTATTTAAATCATGCCTTTTAAAATTTTAAAAATTTGGATGCCAAGGAACTCTCTGATAAGTGTCCACAGCACCCTACAACTAGGCATATTTATGCCTAGGTGAAATGGAAGGATCCATCCAGATCAGGTATTTAACAGGGGGAAGAGGGTATATTTGTGGTTTTTTCTACAGGATGTTAAAGGAGCATGCTGGCTGCCAGAGTGATTGATAAGACATGCTGATGCTGAGACAGAGAATGATGCTGACCTGTGAGCTTGCTGAGTGCCCTGACAATGGTGACAGAAAAGCTGTATTGGCTGTATTGGATATTTGTTCCTGACCTACCCTTGATTGTCTATATCCCAGATTGGATAAGCTGCCTTGTCTCAAGATTTTCGACCTTGGGCGACAGAGAAAATATAAACTGTAGAAACTGCTTCTGGACATTCTCAAAGACCTACTTAGAAGTTAGCTGCAGTTCTATGATGTTATGTTAGCAAGAGATAAAGTTGGAACAAGATCTGTATTTTGAACAAGTATTAATACATGTGTAAGCTCCCAATTTTTTATCAATTGGCCATGTTAAAATGTTGTTTCTTACAAGTACTGGAAGAAGTGAGTCAGATCTAAAACAGGGGCAGTAGGATAGTGGGTTGATTATTACTGATATAAAAAACTTCATGAAATCAGCTTTTACCTTAAGAAACAGAAATTTTTATCTGATGTTGATACCTGATGGCATTCATCTATGTTCTTCGTCCTCATGCCTCTTGTTAGACCAATAATTAGCCTTTTACTTCTGGTTAGCCTGGGACATTTCATTTTTAAAAATTATAAGATTCATCAAACAGCAGTTTGACTCCGTGACATCCCGACCTTTACAGGTTCATTATCACTGCCTTGATCTGCTTGATTGTGGAATTATTGTGCCTGAAGCCAATGATTCTCCTTTAGGAGCTGCATAAAACCCAGATTTATGCATGCTGACTTTCGAGCCAGCCTGGGCATCAGCAGGGTGCAGAGCTGAAGCATTGTAAGGGGAAAGTCGCTAAGCACTGCCTCTGTGTCCCCTGAGGAGCACACTCGATTGCATAGAGGTTGATAGTGAAAAGGCCCCACCCAATGGGTGGCCCTTCCCCTCTCCTCATACAAAAGGTATCCTAATAATTACAAGGATCAAGTCTCTACTCCCCCACACCCCCCGGATTAAGGTCCGCTTGTTTTTAAACAGGTTCCTTGTATATTCATCTTATTTCTTAAAACAGAAAGGGAGGAGATCAAAATGCAAAAAGCTTCTAACCCAAAACATCCATGAAATCCAGGACACAATGAGAAGACAGAACCTAAGGATAATAGGTATAGAAGAGAGTGAAGATTCCCAACTTAAAGGACAAGCAAATACCTTCGTCAAAATTATAGAGGAAAACTTCCCCAACATAAAGAAAGAGATGAACATAAATATACAAGAAGTTTGCAGAACTCCAAACAGATTGGATCAGGAAAGAAATTCATCCCGTCACATTATAGTGAAAACACCAAATACACAAAACAAAGAAAAAATATTAAAAGCAGTAAGGGAAAAAAGTCAAGTAACATATAAAGGCAGACCTATCAGAATTACACCAGACTTCTCACCAGAGACTATGAAGCTAGAAGATCCTGGGCAGAACTCATACAGACCCTAAGAGAACACAACTGCCAACCCAAGCTGCTCTACCCAGCAAAACTCTCAATTAATATAGATGGTGAAACCAAAATATTCCATGACAAAACAAAATTTACACAATATGTTTCCACAAACACTGCCCTACAAAGGATATTAAATGGTAAACGTCAACTCAACGAGGGAAACCACACTCTAGAAAACACAAGAAT